>OX638391.1:24303543-24932344 GCA_951813805.1 Limnephilus auricula | reverse complement strand
ATAATAATAATAATAATTGGATAATTTGTATAGCGCCGTTTTTGTGAGAAATCACCTCAAGGGCGCTGAAGTAAGTGACAACAATCAAGATAATATTAATGTATTTATTTTGTGGATTTTTCTGCATGATTTATGTGTCGGTAGAAATCTGTTATTTTTTACCTTCGGGGCACGTGCGTACACCTTCTTCAGTGGCACATCGTACGCGCCTGAATATACCCCTTTTAACGGATTCTGTTTATTTCAGAAAATTTACTAAAATGGTCCGGAATTATAAGAAGAAAGTGCACAATAACAAATGAAGAAAATATGTTTGCGGCAATAAAAGTTGTTTTGGAAGGAAAGTTATCTTACATAAGTAGCGGATAAACATATTATTAAGGCTTCAACTTTGGCGAGTCGGTAAAGAGAATAAAAGATATACCTGATGATAAGGGCACGAGCCGCTAGCATATAATAGACTTTTAATCAATTGGCTTTTAGTGGTGATAATTTTTTACCGATTGAGGTGTATATATCCAGCAATGCAAACATTGGTTGTCCTGTTCAGATCCCAGAAAATTCAAACGCAACCAATAGTCATTGACGCAAAAACTCAAAATAATGCTAGCGACACATTTGAAACTTTAGATTCTAATCAAGAGTTACTACAAAATATTCACACAGAAACAGCTTATTCTTCTCGGGTACATCCGCTAGTGCCCATGCACTGAAACAACTGATCTTGAATCTGCATCGGTAAATGAAGCGAAGCAAAAACTCCTCTTCGAGTACTTAAAGTTCAGTATCAGATTTCTGGGTCACAAAATCCAGGCCCTATTACACCAGCAATCATTAGGCCTTTTCCAACAGCTTAGAAAAAGAAATAAACGACAAAGCGAAGGCAACCAGGAATGTCCAGAATTTACACCGATACGCCGGAAAAAATAGGCTGGAAGATTCGGAAAATGCGAAGCAATTAAAGAAACTAGAACAGGAAAGAAAATCGGAAGCGAGAGAGATGAAACGCACTTTATAAATTGCCGCACACTCTAACGCCCTTCGTTCACACAGCTACTTACAAGCGACTAAATCACCGCTACCCGCTACCTGTCATACTATTTTGCTAGTGCTGTCCCAAGCCGCGTTTACAAACGCTAATAATATTATGGAAGGTGCAGACAAACGGCAATCGCGTCGCTTGAAAGTAACTCCGTGGGAGAACGGCGTAAGACAGGAAAAAAGAAGAAAGTTATTCGGAATCTGAAAATTCTGAGGTTAGTTTACAGTTTTACAGGGAAGTTCGGCATCGGTAGTAGACTATTCTGATGACAATTGACAATGAAGATGAAGATTTGGATGCTACCGTGAGACCCTAAAAAAAACGATAACAGTTTTGTTTTAGTCAAATTTGCAAAAAAAAAATCTTCGAAAAAGAAAAGAAATCGATTGTCTATTACATAGCAAAAGTTATAAGCCATTATTCTAAAGCAGAATTTAAGGTCTCGTATTTAAGAAAGCAACCAGGACTCTCCTGGTCGTTTGTGTTTCTCAATATTGAAGACGAACATAGCGTGGGCATTTCTGACGTCACAATGATTCTTCCTAACCCAAAATCTCCAGGAGCCTCTACGGCCAGGACTTCTAACTTATATACATTTCCTATATGACACAATTTAATGTATGATCGTGTGAGGAATGTGGAGATCCAAAAAGAATGCAAGGCTGATGTGAGCGTAATAAGTAAGATTAAGAAAGGGACGCAATGAAGAAAAGAGTGTAAAGAGAATTTATGACGCGAATGTGAATGGTAGAAGAAGCCGAGGATGCCCAATGAAGACGTGGCACGATCAAGTAAATCAGATACTTGAGTCGGGACATGTCAAGAGTCAGAATAATAAAAGAGCATGTATGAGAAAATGTATGAATGTGAATGAGGCAAGGAGTGTGTGCCAAGACCGAGTTGTTTGGCGGTCCGTCCTCTCTGCATACCCCTGCGGGGAAACGGCGTGATAGTTAGTTAGATAGTTAGAATTTGTTTGCAAGAAGGAAAAAAAAAGGTTTCGTCGGATACAGCAATGCTGTGCAAATTTGGGCTCTGTGGAGCTCGTTTCTGTATGGATTTAGAACTCGCATCATAACAAGTGGCTTGTTAGCTTTGTTGTTTCAATGGGACGAGATGGAAAAACATCGCGAAAAGACGTGTTCGATGATGAAATAATGATCATTATTACCCAAAGAGTTCAGAGACTTCGATTGTTCCGTTTTCAGTAAGCAACATGTCTTGTGCCTGGTTAACTCCTTCCCTGATGGTATCGAGACACTTCTGTCCTCCCTCTACCAGGATAGCGTCGTTGACATTCTCCAAGTATTCTGAAATAGATAAGGATATTTTTATGAAATATTTCAAATACAATAACTTATTCGCAATAACACATTCGCACATACAATAGGGAGCATTGGTGAGCATATCCACTCGAGCGCTTTTTGCCACAATATGGCACTATTTACAAAATCACGTGTTGCTTTGTTGCCAAAATATAGCAAATATTCTCTAGATTCTTTAAAATATTTTAAAGTTAACGATTTAATAAAAAAAAAATTATAAATCCTACGAATATGTGATAATATACAAAAGATTGGTGAATTCATTGGCTGTATAGAACTATAATCAGTTTGTACACCTCCATATTCAAATTCATTAATATGATTTTTTTATGTGGGCGGAAAAATTTCCTTTAGCAATCCGAGAAAAAAGTTTTAAATTGCTCTGTCGCTCTAGTGGATAAGAATGAATATTATAGTAATCTTAACATGTTTGTCAACACTACTAAGAAAATCTGTACGGACTTGTTAAAGTATCTACGGATTATTACCAATCAAAAAATAATTAGAGATGATCAGAAATTTACTATTCGAATGAATACCGTTAATAAACAAAAAAAAATCATTGCTCAGGTTTAGATTTGTCAAAGATTTAGATCCGCCAAAATAGTGAACAAAAGGAATACGTCCATATTTCAAACATTATAAAAAATGATTAAGACAAAAGAGAAAGAACTATTATTAAAGAATGTTAGTACCTACTTTATAGCTTGTCTGAAATTCTTTAACACATATCAATTCCAATTTTGAAAGTTAAAAGTTTATTGAAGTTAAATAATTTTACGAAAACAATTTAAAGAAATACCGCACTCTCCATAGAAAAATGTCGTAAGTCAAAATGTTATATTTTATTTTTTATCTTGAAAAGTAAAGTCATTGTGCTTTTCTATGCCCCACGAAAACCTCAATTAAGTTGGATGTCTCTATAATCTCTTTTCGACGGGACCGCTTGTTCATCATTCCTTTATTTGTTTCCACTCTCCTGTAAAAAAAAAATCTATGGGATGTGCGATATTTTGTACACATTTCAAATATAGAATTATTAATTTTTTTTTAAATTGGTATGTGTTTTTCGCTTGTTTTTTGTCATTTTTATCAGTTTTAATTTTGAAAATTAAAATTTAATTGCACTTGAATAAATTCAGTAATACCAAGAAATATTTCTTGTTCGGAAAGAGTGGCAGAGATCTTGTAATCTTTGAAAACAAATCCATTAGACTTGCGTTAAATGCGCCTAAATGGAGTAGAATTACTTCTCTCTATAATGACTCCAACATTCCGTTAATAAGGGACTTCAAAGCAACCAACTTATACGGTACCCGGCCACGCGAATCCTAAAACAAAAATACTTGCTAAATCTAACGAAAATGAACATTTTAAATTAAAAAACAACCAAAAATAGTCCTCCGGACGAAATAAACAAACCTGCACACAGCCGCAGTATAGTTTTAACTCTTATTTTAACCAACTCATAAGTAAACTCATAAAAGTAAGGTATCTATAGATAAACCAATATAATTATGCTAGAGTCAGTAAACTCACATGTTTAGGAACTCTGTATACAAATCAATAAAAAGTCAAAAAAAGTCAAAAGTCAATATTTCACACCACCCGTTGCACCAATAACCGAAATTAGTATGTTTAATTCTCATCAAACCTACCATAGAAATCAACCTTGGCCAGCACGGGTCCGCTGGAGGCCACTGAACCGTCGATGACATCGGGATGCTGCAGCCTGATCCACGTGGCCATGTTCCCGGCGTAGGAGCCTCCGAACACGATCACCTTGCTGTTGGCATACTTGTCCTGCTGCTTTAGCTCCCTAACTAGCTCGGCAACATCGGCCAATGCCTGGTCGACGATCAGGAACTTCAGGTTGTCTGCGCTGGTGTCACTGAAAGAAAAAAAGAGTCGATTTGTACCGCTGAAATCGCACCAAGAAAAACCAAAAAAGAAACCACATAAATCCTTTTTTTTTTAAATGTTTAATAATAGTATTATTGAAAGTGTTTTATAAAGAAATTTGGCTGTGTTATTATACTAATTATTATAACGCGTGACAGCATTTACGTCTTCCCAAGGCATCATCAAACCGTGCGAAAATGCCTCTGTTACGATAATAAATTACCACAAAAATAAAAACAGTTGACGAACGGCGATTATTTAGCGTCAGCACACGATGGGTAAATGGTTGAGTTTTTTTTTCAAATGTGATTGATTCATCTAATCGTCGTGTTCATTAAATAAGTAGATAGGTATTCCTATAAATTCTTACTAATCTTATTTTTTCCAAAAAAAATTTGGTTTTGAATTATTATATAAAAGAAAAAATAGAAATACTTTTTGGACGCGAGGTCTACTGTTCACAGAACTACTAGTTTATCTTAATTTTTTTTAAATCCGGATTTCATAATATGCACTGCCTTAGTAGGGTAAACAAATGAAACAGAACACAATATCATAAAATGTTAGGTTAGGTTACGTTACATTATATTAGGTTAGGTTAGGTCAAATAGGTTAGGTTAGGATAGGTGAGGTAAGGTTTGTTTTTATCTGTTTTTTTCAGTGTTCTGTTTTGCAATGGAACCATATGTCATCTATCATCGGATGTCATCAGCAGTTTTTTATTACTTAAAGCGCATAATCTTGTTCGGGATTAAATGGTTCATACAGATTTTCTACAGCCAAAAAAGCAGTAAGGCTTACGTATGATTCTATTCCACATCCGAAGATATGTGAGGTCAGGTTTGTTTCGTCCGTTTTTTCCAATTATGTTCATGTACGTGTCTTGTGTTGTAATGGAATAACATGACATCTATCATCGGATGTCAACGTCAGTTTTTTTTACGATACATATTTGTTGATGTTTTTATAATTCTTACAGATTTTCTACGACCTAAAATGCAGTTGGGCTTACTTGACTGGCCTTGACTGTCCGTAGAAGCGGTGCTCGGTGTAGATGAGCAGCGCACCGATGTCTCTGGCAATCTCGTACATATGCCCGCCGGTCACAAAGCCCGTGTCGATGGTCCACTCGCCGCCGACCATCAACAGGATCGGGGAGTTGTCGATCTTGAAGAACTGGTCGTTAGTGATGTAGCGCTGCAAGAGAGTATTATATATCGACATTATTCACTAAATATTTACTATATAGATGATATATTTGACAGGTAAATAAAAGTATCTGCCTAAATTCCATCTAACTTATTAAGCAGGATTAAATATAATATTGATTACCACAAAAATATATATTTAAAAAATGAAACTAACATCTGTGTTTTCACCACTAAATAGTATTATAATCCTGATGAAGGAACCATCGGTCTCGAAACATGTAGAATTTTAAATATAATATTTAATGGTGAAAATACAGTTATTTTATAAATAATGCTTCTTCCCCTCCTGCCCCCCCCCCCCCCCCCTCTGCCGTATTCCCTTTATCTCGACCCCCCCTTCCTTTTTTCCCTGCCACCTAACTCCATAAAATACACTTATTTTTCCAACAACTCGCGTAACCTATTTCATTTTATTGTGAAAATTTTATAATGCCAGAGCTCACCAGTATATAAACAGAAGTATTCACGGACATGTTCACAACAATTCAAAAAAAATTAATAGCAATCGAATAATTGCAATGAAAGATGAAATTTTAATCGCAATCGTATGAATAGTATAAGAAATAATTTCATAACGCCAGAGCTCACTACCCTATTACCATCCCGGGTATGCGCACATCATATTCAAAAAGTTTCGGTATGGCCGCGCATAAGGTACGAACAAACAAACAAACAAACATTAATTTTTATGATATAGATAAGATATGCACAGTTCATTAAATACAAGTTGTAAGGGTACATAAATTAATTACGTGAGCAGTTTAAAAAAAAGTTAGACCCCCCTCCCTCCCCCTTGGTGAGATTTGGTGGGACCCCCCGCCCTCCTCATGTGAGATTTTTTTCTTATTCTCGAAATAAATGTTTGAGACGATGAGAAGTGAACCAATTTTTTTTATTTTTCTTTCTCTAATAACTCTAACTCTTTATTAATATATACTCTTTTAAAGTTGACGTGGAATTTTTATTAACCCCTCCCCCCTCCCTCCCCCCTCGGTATAATGAAATTTGGTGAGATTTTACTGGACCCCTCCCAATTCTTTTTTTTTCTCAGGTAATGTATGCCCCCTAAAGTATGTTAAATAAATTACATGGTTTGGTACCTTTTACGTAAATCTGTAAAATGTCATTAAGTAATTTCGCATGGGTTTTTAAAATTATTATGATGAATATAATGATAAGAATCGAACATTGGATGACTAATAATAACAAAATGGAAGACTGTGGGTGGTCAAAAAGTTACGTTTTAAAATCAAAAATTATATGCTCACTTAATTGACTATTTGAATTTTTTGGTTTTGTGTGTTTGCAAGGAATCGTGAAAAATGTCTAGTTGTAGTAATTTTTCTTGTTGTGATTGCGCGAGTAATTGGTGAGTTATTTGCTGCATTATTGCATTGCTGCACTGTTGTGAAATATGAAAAAGAGATGTGTGCTTGCTACGCCGCATTGGAACATTTAAACCAATGACGGATTATTCGGGACTATCTAAATTATTATTTAGCAGGTTATATAGAAACAATGGATCCGACAAAGTCCGTCTTTTTTATAATATACACATATAACGCGAACCCCGATTAACTGTTTTGAAGGCAACTCTGCTGACTATTACACCATCTACTATTATAAAAATTAAAATAATAAGATCTTTTTATTTCAGACCGTTACGTACGTAGGTAGTCACAAGGCAACAAAAATTATATTGTTTATATTTTTATTATAAGAAGTGACGTAGCTAACATAAAATCGTTCATATTCACAATAAAGATATTGTGTTATATTATGCAATTTATATCAAAATAATCAAGTATACCTACGCATTATTAATATTACATTAAGGGGGTTTCGCATCATCTTCCCAATAGCTTATCGACACTAATAACGAATATTTTAGATTTACGATTTATTTATTGATTAAGTTGGAATTTATAATTCGGTACTCGAACCTATGAATAGTGGCTATATATTGGATAAGTTGGGCGAGTTTTTTAACCACTACGAGTATTTTATTTTTAATAATATTCGTTATTAGGGTAAATAAGCTATTGGGAGGATGGTGAGAAACCCCCTAACAGTAGAAACATAAATTTATTTAACAGTAGGTAAATGTCAGAGTAAATAATCAAATAAAGTTCGCTTACAAGGGGTGAAAATTTTATTCAATTTCCGAAAATAATACTATGTAGGTAAGTACATACCGTTAGAAATCAAATGGACGAAGAAGGGGCAGATGGAGGAATGTTAAAGGAGATAGCAGGGGGTAATTTTGGAAAATCTTAGCTTCTCACATGGACAGAGCTATATGTGGCCTGTTCACACGTCGGAAAACCTTCTGACTTATTCGTGAACGCACCAGACGAAAAACGAAAAAATATTGTGAATCAATGTCATGTGTACCAAAATCAAATGTGATATTTCAAAATGTATGAAATATTAAACAAATGTTGTACGGCTGACGTGTGTATCAGTAAATAAAGGTACGGGTGGTCAAATAACATATCAGTTTTAAGTACAAATTGTGTATATCAATAAAAGGGTAAAATGACTAAAATATATTATTTTTAAATACACCACTTCCTCCCTCTGAATTACTGAACCTATTTTATGTTTATTTAAAAAAAAATGGCCCTGAACCAGGACGCAGTTTATCATAATTACATAATTTTATCTACGCCGGTTTACATATCTACGATCTACGATAAAATTATAAAATACCCACTTTTAAAAACTTCATCACTGTCAATTAAGTAGATAATGTTTGATAACAATCTGATTAATATTAAGATCTAAATTCTACTGATTCGATAAAGAGTTAAAAATGGTAAAATGTTTAGATCACAAATCTCAAAATGATGTCTTGTATTGTTGTATTACTTGGCATCGAATTCAAATAAGCAAGTTGTTCTGCCCCATCCGATATAATTTGAAGGTATTGAAAGAATTATAAATATCTTATGCAGTGTTTTTTAGTGCAATTGAGTGGTTTCTACCTCAGTATGTATTTGTGTCAGTATGTTTTCTAGTTGTAATCTCATTATGTTTTGAATCCATTTTTTTTATTTATATATTTATTTGAATTGTAAATGTTATAATGTTGTCATAAGGCTGAATGAAGCAGGAAGGGGAAGTGGATTGACAGAGAAAGGTTGAGTTATTGACATAAAATTAGAAATTCATTGCATGTTCTTATTGCCATTAAAATATTTAAACGATACTCCACAAAATGTAGACCAAAATAAGCACGATATTTTTGTATGACGTGCAGTGTATCTTTGAGCGGGCTGCCTGTTGCTACTGTAGGAAGTATACATAAACTAAACACTAAAACGACGCTATACAAAATAACTAATTATTAAAGGAAGATGTATGGTTTGTTTACCATCTGATAGGTGTCGTTGGTGGAGCCCTGGTGGTCCAGCGGCTGCGTAGTCCAGAAGGTAGTCAGGGCGCGCGCTTTGGCATCGCTGGCCCGCTGGGGGGGTGGCGGCCCGCGCCTGTTCCAGAAGCGCACCAGCCTGTGAGGCTTGCTCTTCTCCTCTCCGACCGCGCACGCCACCAGCACCAGGCACAGGGTTAGGATCGTGAAGGCGCGCATCCTGCGAACAACAATATTCTTGAAACTGTTGTTCGTGAAAACATATCCACAGGATCAACATATTATAATGGTTTGTGATGGGTATTCTATATGTTGAGAGGGAAGATTAAATCCAGTGAAGGTTTATTTATATAAAATAAGGAATCCAAACACTGCAAGTGGATGGAGTTGTATCCTCAATCGAGATGATATCTCGTTCTAAGTACCTAAGTAAGTTTTTTTACACCATCAAGGTTCAGGAATCATGTTACATGTCCGAAAAGCAAAGCGGTTGAATAGAAATTTTACAGGTTAGTTAAGAAAATATTAATTAATAATTGCTTTAGATATTATTTTTATAATAAATAAACACAGTTCCTAAAAAAACCTAACCTATCCTAATATTATATCAGGTTTGGTTTGATCTTATGTTATATGTATAATGTGACATGGTATAAGGGGTACAAAATGCTGCACACACACTTTAGAACTACTAAATAGTTTAAAAAATAATATGAATTCCGAGTGTACCCAAATCAACGCCCATTTTCAGCCATGGTCCGGATCATTCGTGTGGTACTTTTAGGGCCGTTCAATGAAAAAGAATTTTATTATTTATTGAGTAAAATTCAAGAAATGTAAACATACATTATATTCTCGCAAATATAGCAGAGAAAGTAATATATATTATATTCTATATATATATATATGCTATATTTGCGCTGCGGAAAACTGTGAAATTACTTACTAATGTTTGATTTGGAAGAGCTAATCTTTCGCGAAGAAATCTCTCAAATTTTACCTTATTAAAATCACATTTTGACATCTAGATACAATTAAAAGTTGCTCAAATTTCAGCATTGCAAAGATTGAGAGAAAACACTTGTGTTTACAGACGGTGCAAACCCTTAAAGTATTTACCATTTAACATGAAAAGAAGCTCAGTGGCGGAGTAAGTAAGCCAGCCAAGAGAATTAGTCAGTAAGAATGGTCCTACCTCTTGGAGTTCACTTGTAACCCTTTCCTTCTGTTACATGCGTCGTTTATAAGAAGTATTACAAAGGTTAAAATAGAGAAATTATAGAAAAACATTGATATAAAGAGTTGAGCATAATATTATTGCTAGATCGCTTATTAGAGCTGTGCAAAATGTATCCACAACGATATCGATATAGATTTGTTAATGAAATCGACTTAGATAAATGTCCTATTGCACAGGATGCCTCGGAGATTACCAAGTTACCCGGGTGCGTATTTCCAAAACCTATAGCGGTTCAGACAAGGCGGTGTCTGAAATGGGTTAGGTTTTGTTGTGCAAAATCAACTTACAAATTATATACCATTTCAGATTGCATTGCTTGTTTCAATCACATTAACACATTTTCTCGTACACTAGTCTATATAATATACTTATTATTGAGTCGTGGAGTTGAACTCTAATACCATCAGGCCGCTTCTCGGTTACCCGCTACCCGGATTTTAGAAGTCAGAAAAATCCAAATCATCTGCTTCTATTAGTATTCACTGTTGTTTCTTGGTGCGCGTAGATTGCTTCATTGAAATACTAAATTTTACTCCCATAACGGATACCTACTGATTCGAAACACCCAATATATAGTGTAAAATAGAAGTGCATATGTACACACTATAAAGAAGATTAGAATTTTTAATATTAAATGCTAAGAAATATATGTGAAAATGGTATTTTCATTTCTCTTCGTTACAGTTAAGTAGAACATACTTGAAATTTGAGTGCAAAAAACATGTAGTTTGTATTAAAGTAGTAAACGTACATAGAGAAAAATGTTATTCTAAAAATCAATCATTTTATTCGTAAAAAACGGTTTAAAACGGGACTGAAGTTCTTACGAAAAAATTAACAGGGTTTCAATGTTTATTGGCGGGAAAATGTAAGAATATTTTTTTGGTATATGTAATTTCGTACGTATACCAACAAATTATTCTTACATTTTCCCGCCAATAAACATTGAAACACTGTTAATTTGTTCGTAAGAACTTCAGTCCCGGTTTTAACCGTGTTTACGAATAAAATGATTATATTTTAGAATAACATTTTTCTCCGTGTATAGGTTTCCATTAAAGTGCATATTAACAAAGATTGGTTACCTACATTATTTCATATAGCACTATTATTAATAATTAGTACAATAATTAACAACTTTATCCTAAAACACTCGTAAAGAACATATCTTAGTAAATATATTATTTTTTTAATAATTTATGTGTGATAAAGTTTATGCAACCTATTTCACATTTATGCTTATCACAGTAATGGGGAAAAACCATAAATTTATGTGGCAATTTTTACATAATTATATGTTATGCAATGTTTTCAACAAATGTAGGTGTGTTATGTAATTCTTCACTAAACAATTGACCAAAACACATGTCTTGCTATAAAAAAACGCCAAAACATAACGCAAAAATTCTTTAGTAAATCTTAAACTGTATGTAGGTGGGTATGGATCTATATAACGAGGGTGGTAAAAAACGAAAATCTTAGATATTTTTATAAATGTTTAAAAATGTTGTTGTATTACATACTGTTGTTAATTTACTATTGTCGGGTTAACAATTCATAGAACTCCAAGAACGATTTTTAGTTTTTTATAATGTTTTGTTATTGTTACAGCTGGTTCAAAGCCATTATAAAACTGTCTAAAAAAATCTAATCTGTCAGAGAAATATATTGAAAATGGCTTTGAAGCTTGTAACACATAATAATTACATTAATAAATTAGATAAATATAAAAATGAAATTGTGAAAAAAAAATGTTGATTAACTGAGCTACTTGTGACTGGCGGGTGCAAATTATCATTACTTTAAAATAATATTATCATAGAAATAAAATAATTTAAAAATATTTAGAAGGACAGAAAATAATAATTTAATCATAATTGTGACAATTAATTTGTGTAAACAATCTTGTACATTATATTGTTAGTGGTACATCTTATTAAATAATATTTATTACACTGGAAATTTGCGGTAAATATATTTGCGATTATTAAATCAGAGAATCGTTCTCACCTGAATGTTCGCCAACAAAGTGTGTCAATTGTTTTAATCGTGTTTGTATTTATTGATTCTGCGGCGGCTTATCTATTAAATACAGTGTTTTTCAATCTGTTAATTTACAGGTAAGTGTACAGTTAATAGCTACGTTGTGTCATCTCACTCTTTCTGATAAGTGACACAAGAGCGGAAGATACTATCAGTATCGATCCGGTGTAAGACTACCAGAATTGAAAAGTGGCTCGAAATTGTTTTAGCCGTTTGGGTGACCATCTGAATAGCCAGGTACTTCCACATCTTGGTCTCTGCCATCTCCACTAGCTTCAGCCTCACAATATACCCCAATTGGGGATACCATAGTCTCACTGGATTCAGACGGGAGGTTGTGCTTGAGTTGGGATTGTTGTGCAGTATTTTTATTTTAACAAATATAACAAATCTTTCAGTGACAAGATCATACGAACATATCTAATAATATAAATACACTATTTTACAATCTTTGAGCTTTCAGTCATGAAATTTGGGTAGTTTTTTTCTGGGACTGTTATTTACCTAATATAGAACTTTGAGATTAATAATATTCTTCCAGTATCTCTTTCAATGAACCACAAAACTTTAGCAACATTGCTTAAAAATTATGTAATAAAGAAGAATATCAGAAATTAATAGTCCAAATAAAGTCATAAATATTTTAAAGTAACCCAAATAAAATTGCCAATACAAAACTCTGTTTAGGGTTTTCAAACGGAATGGTTATGCTAATTTAAATGAGACAGCGCTGGACGAATAGGCTAAATGGAACATTTGTCTCCATTCAAATTTGTATGGAAAGCACTAGGTACCAGTTTTCTTTTTTTTCTACGGATATGGGTAACTTATGGTTGGTTTTAGATTTACAACGAATCCATCGCCAATACGAATTAAAATATCATAAAAAATAACAAATCGTGTGAGGCACGTGTACCCGTGGAAGTAATGTTCCTAATATTAAAACTAAGGCAGTCAATGGAAATAAAACATGTTATGTTACAGTTGAAAATGTTCTGCAATTCATTTTATCTTTTAAGAGGAAATTTCTGAACTTATTATTAAATCGGCATTTAACGTTTCAAGTAGCAGAAATGAAACATGTACACGGAGAAAAATGTTATTCTAAAATACGATCATTTTATTCGTTAAAACGGTTAAAAACGGGCCTGAAGTTTTTACGAACAAATTAACAGGGTTTCAATTTTTATTGGCGGGAACACGCAAGAATAATTTGTTGGTATGCGTAATTTCGTACGTGTACCAACAAATTATTCTTACATTTTTCCGCTAATAAACATTGAAACACTGTTAATTTGTTCGTAAAAACTTCAGTCCCGTTTTTAACCGTTATGACGAATAACATGATCGTATTTTAGAATAACATTTTTCTCCGTGTACGAATACATACGTTATTCTATTCCAACGAAATGCGATAGATAAAATACCTACACAATATAAATACCTAACTAAATGTCTTCAAACAAACTAACTTTCAATGGCTGCAACTTGTAAGGGAAAGATTTCCTTGATGCTAGTCAACCTCATATTGGAGAGGGAACCAAAAGATGACAAAGATTTTATTAAATATTTTTTAAACGTGTTCTCATTGCCCACGTCATAATTGTGCAACCAAAGTAAAAATTATACAATAGAACTTATCTAATCTGATTTTGTACAGATGTTATCAGATTTCAATAGAATTCACTTCACAATAGCCTTGAATGATACGTAGGTAAATAAAACACATTTATTGATCTTATTTTTGTATTACATTATAATATTGTGGATATGATAACTTGACCGACTAACAGGTAGAATAAGGATCTGACGGCCTACGTGGTCGAGGGGTAAGGCTCTCGACTCGCAATCTGGATGTCACGGATTCAAAATCCGACGTGCGCAAGTAAATTTTATTTTGATTAATTTGTGTAATTTCACAATTTATTCATTAAAAATAATGTGTAGTTACAAGTTTCGGAATTGAAGATACCCTCAAATCTCCCAGATGTAAGACCACCATTCAGAATTGAAACGTTGCTGGAAATGGCTTTAGTATCTTCCTCTTCCTCTTCTCCTTTCCTTCCCCACTACATTCAGCCTCACGTCATATCCCAATTGGTGATTCCATATAGTCTCACTGGCTCTAGACGGTTGGGACTGAAACAAAAATGAAACATAAATCTGTCGAAAGATGTATGGTCATTTTTATTTTTTTTGCGATTTTCCAAATTAATATATAGGTAGGTACCTTTCCCGTGATGTAGGTAAAACATAACAGAAAACTATCAACTTGAAAGGACTATTTAGATTTATTTATTTATTTTCTCATGTTCTCCATAAAACGGTTATACACCAATCATGGAGAAGATTATAAATTACAAAGTACACAAGGGCAGTTTTACTACTTTGTTACATGTGTTAAAAGAAAGTTGCTGAACTGTCTGTAAGTGACATTGAAAATATCGATGGTCAATGCAGAATCTGAGTCGCTCTGTTTATTGGCGCGTTCTGATAGGCAGAAGTCCGCACTTTCGGAGCACAAAAAAGTGCATGGGATCTCCCACGAGTATACTTGTTAGGGACATAAAAATTAACCTCTTTTAACATAGGCGGATTGAGCATGATACCAGAGATTAGCTTAAAAAAGGGTTTACCTAAAAATATTTTTCTGCGGGCTTCCAAGGTGTTGAAATCGAGCATCCCTGTTAAGAACAAGGATGGATACAGGAATGGATAGTACGTATATTCCCTCATATACAGGTAACGCAGAAACCTTTTTTGTACTTTTTCTATTTCTAAGATATGGTTTTGCTCAGAAGGGGCCCAAATAATGGAGCTATATTCCAGGATGCTACGAACAAGTGCTTCATATGTTCTACGTATTGCAATTCTATTAGTCATTAGTAAATGATCTCGCATTACGAAGAACAAATCCAAGCATTTTGTTGGGTTTTTTTATTTTTATTTTTTATTAAAATATGTATATATGAAAATTAAAATATGTACATACATGTATATATTTTATACATATAAACATATACATGGACATACATATAGATGGAGCTAAATAAGTATTTACTTAAGTCGTGTGGTCTAAAGCACACTAGTATTTTTTTATCCTTACATATATTGAACTCCTTAGCACAATACTTTACATGATAATTTAATATAGGTATGTACCTATTTGTGCTGTACCTACTTATACGTCTTATGTGTCCTTATTATTATATTCAACAACTTACCTATAATAATGAATACATGTAAACCCTTGAAGGCGCGAAAAATACAATATTTTTAAATATGTAATTACATAATATTATATTCACACACCATAAAAAAAAGAAAAGCAATTTTGAAAAATTCTACATTTTGTCATTTTCGTTGAGTGAATGCGAACTGTAAGCATATACTATACAATCTGAAATTGAATAGTGTAGAAGAGATTCAGAAGTTATAAAATAAAAGCTAATAATACGTCGAACTGCCGTATTCACTACTGCATTGCAGACATCAAAGAATTCCCTGGGCGCATAAGGGCCAGGTAATTGAATAGCTGAGCAAATAATGTACCAATACTTTAATCATAATCATAATTTTGTCATTGATATTACAAGATCTTATGTTCCTTTTAAATTGGAACTCGGGAGAAGGTACTTTCAAACCAGTCATTATTTTATCATAATAATAATTACAAACTTATTTGCAAGTCTTTAGCAGTATTATTTAGGGGGTTTCTCACCATCCTCCCAATAGCTTATCTACACTCATAACGAATATTTCGATTTACGGTTTATTTATTTATTAAGTTGGAGTTTAAAATTCGGTATTCGAACCTATGAATAGTGGCTATATAATGGATAAGTTGGCCGAGTTTTCTAACCACTTCGAGTATTTTATTTTTATTTTTAATAATATTTGTTGTAGTATGAATAAGCTATCGGGAGGATGGTGCGAAACTCCTTAATCAAATTTCTATTTCGTGGTGGAATTCCAATTATAAGTTTTATATTTAGGTTTAAATATGTTATCCTTGGCAGTAGATTTGAAAACAATAGCAGAAAGAATTAACAGCTAGCGTTTCTTCAAACTTATTTTTTCAAGGGTATATACATACATTATTAACACACATATTAACACAGAATTCATCACAATCTACATCTATACCCTTACCATGGATACTGTAACGCTGTCCGAACGTAATCTAAGGAAAGAAAAAGCGCCACACGGCATAATAATCCAAAAATTAATAGAAAAAATAAGACAGACGATAATTTTTATCCAAAACTTTGCGAATAGTTTTTCTTCCGCGTGAAAAAAATACTTATATATCGCTTGCTGAGGGTTGGTTTGTATTATGTCCACAAAAACTCGTCTTGAGAAAACGAGGTTTGAAGCTTAACCGCTTGGACACATAAGCTTGTTTTCACGATAATTTAACGTAGGTAGACATAGGAATGACGTATGGCCCGTACCTGAGTTATTAAAATAATTCTATTTTAGTTTCCTTTACTTCAAACTAATTGTTATAAATAATAATGTATAATACAAGGGTTAATCTACCTTTCACTAAAAGAACAACATAATTGGTAGAATTTTTATTTGAATAAAAGCATAATCAAGAACGCAAAAGGACACTTTTTGTAAACAAAATAGCAAAAAAATAAATGTTAGATTGTACCATGGCCATATTTAATATTGGTGTATACTATATCCATACTCTGGGCGGAGATATACCAAACCAACAGTAATTTCATCATATGTCACATCAAACAACAATAATTTATCATTCACACACATAAGATTTTAATAAATAATAATAAAATAAAAAAAATTAAAAAATCTTCATTAGAAATTAGAAAATTTAGTATTGTATAACAAAATAAAATGTATCGAGTAATCAAACATTAGTAATTTTTACATACGCATATAGGTACAAAGGGTTTGAATAAATAATAGTAAAAAATTAGTATTGGCCAATGGACATTTTGGAATGGACTAATCCTCATTTTTTCGTAATTAGTAATTACTATGGAGATAGAACAAAAAGTGATGTTCAAAATGTAAGTTCCCACTGAAAATTAGTTTTTTTTGTGTGTGAATATAGAAGATAAAAATATGGTTAATATTACTGCATTCATAGTTTTAAAAAAATAAATATAGTGCACTAGTTTTAAAAAAAAACATAAATATAAAAAATCATAAATATACAGGCTTGTCCTAGTGAGGTTAAAAATTGTATTGTAAACACTGTTATATCTAAAATGTGAAGAAACAATAAGTAAATAAAATAAAATACATAGTACAAAACCAACCCTCAGCAAGCGATATATTTCTACAAGAATACTTCTGAGGTACTAGACCTAATTCACGTATAATGTATATAAGTCAACAAAAAATAGACTAGCGCCACCGATAAGCTATTTACAACACAAAAACAATTTAAATTTGATAGAAAACCCGAGCTTCAAACCATTTCATTTTTAGGAGTCGCACTTCTCGGCTACTGATGTTGGCAAGAATCAAAAGAGGGCTAGATAAATAAATGCCCAGAAGTGGAAAAATAATATTAACTATTTTTTCATAAAAAAACTGACGGAAACCAACCCCGGTAAGAAAATGACAAATGCCACATTTTTACCAAATAATGCAAACGCCTAGTTTTGAAATATATATAAGAAGAGGTATACATTGAATACATTTGATCTAAGAAAAACTACACCAAAAATAAATCATCCATTTTCTCCTTTTTCTCTTGCTTTTGCTTTACGCGTTTTAAAACTCTATTTTCTTTTATTTATATTGTTAAAAACTGCCTTTTTGCTATTTTAGGTCAGCTTATATATGGTGTAATAAGACAGCTATACCCAACGTACTGAAAATAGTGTTTCAGAGAATTTTCCAGCATATTTGGAAAACAAATGGTATACTAAGGGGGTTTCTCACCATCCTCCCAATAGCTTATCTACACTAATAACGAATATTTTAGATTTACGATTTACGGTTTATTTATTTATTAAGTTGGAGTTTATAATTCGGTAATCGTACCTATGAATAGTGGCTATATATTGGATAAGTTGGCAGAGTTTTCTAACCACTGCAAGTATTTTATTTTTATTTTTAATAATATTCGTTATTAGGGGATGGTGAGAAACCCCCTAAAGCTTTGACCAAACAAGGACGTTAAGTTATCAATTATCAACAATAATTATAAACCAAACGTAGGTTATTTCCCCCCTCCCCTCTCCCCGAATGAAACAATTGGGTGTTTACATTTTTTTTTTCAACTTATTTTGAAGGTATTTTTATTATTTTTTAATGTTGAAGAATACATTTTCTATTATTGACGATTTGAAATATGCCATCTTCTATTTTCCGCCAAAACCATATAAATAAAAATCACCGACTGGTTTTAGAAAAAAAAAATTATATGAAAAACAATCAAAAGTTCCTAGAGACCAAAATGCCATATCATTTTTTGATGCCAAATAATATGCTCAGGTGTGAGGAATTTTTCCAAACTACGAATACCTTTAACACGGTGCGGATAATTTAAGTTAATTTTTCTGTTTCTAGTCAATGAACTAAAAATGTTTATTTCAATATTTTCATTCATAATATTTGATTTGAAAACTGCACAATCCAAAACGGTTTTAACGTTTTGATATAGAAAACGCCAGCTGGTCAGACGGTTGTCACCAACGTTGCCCGGTGTAAAGTCAACGTCGCTGAATTTACCAATAAAAATGAACGTGTGGTTTTTGACGGAAAATAGAAAATGGCATATTTCAAATCGTTGTAGAAAATTAATTCGTCAACACAAAATAAAACCAACATAAAGTTTTTCTGTTATGTATATTTTGGGTCAATTATTAATATTATTTCTTGGATGTATATAATACATGGGATATGTGAGATTGCACTAGCCTACTCAACTTCCATAATATATCACATCAATAATGTACGAAACCGAACCGTCCATTTTTTTATTGTAATATAAAACATATGGGTTATATTTTTAATATATATTTTACAAAATATAATATTTTAGGTCATGATTGGTCATGTACACCGTATACCTTATCAGAAAAGAGGAGCTCTTGTGCCTGATAAGGGAGAAAGGATTCTTCAAGATACACCCAAACTTCCCGACCACCTATTCTTACACGTGCCCTTAGTTTCCAACGCTAAAACGTTTTCTCAGAGCGGGAAATATTTGAGGTTTTGTGTCTTAGAAAACCATCATATCATTTTTTACCTTTACCCTCAGGTCATTTTAATCTCTACCTATCTTTATATACAATTTTATTCTTATTCTCAGGACGTTCAGTTTTTTGTGCAATTTTTACGACATTCGGGAGGCGGGTATGGGAACCGCCGCCCCAGAAACCAGTTATTGAACAACCAACACCTCTGCCACAGGTCACCCCAAGTGGTTTGCTACGTTTGGTTACTTAGCAGGGGTGCCCGGGTTCGTAAGGTTAGGTTTGTCCGGGACTTAACGACGGATGCGTCTGCCCACCTACTGCGTGGCAGGCCGGATCGGGAGAGACTAATTGAGGGAACCTGTTGATCTCTCCAGCTGCACCCTCTCGACCCATGGTGTTGCACCGCACTGGGAGGGATGGCTTCACACGTCCTCCGTGTGGAGCTAATATAAAAAATAAAATAAAAAATCATTTGGCGACCTCCGGTGTAAAGTTGAGGGAATAGTACAAGTTGTACATTTTGGCTATAAAAGTGACATGGCGAAAGCAGTGTTATCCATGGTGATATTCCTCCACGATTTTATCTTAGTTTTTCCTATTAATGCTGTATAAATATTTTTTTTTAAATCATTAAATGAGATAAAATGAAATTTTTTAGAAAATAACTATATTTCTTCCTTTTTCAATATTTAGTACTTTTTGTATATCTCCACTTCGATGGGGAAAATGGAGACTAGTAATTTTTTAGTCATCATCATAATTATATAGATAAATTAGAAATTGAGTTTTCTACATTTCCGCAAACCTTTTGAAATTAACATTTTCATTAATTCACTAACCTTTACGCGTGGTTGAAGTAAAACTTTTTGGAATGTTGTGGCAGGTATTACTATTCTAGCCGATACCGATATCCCAACGTCATCTCCGTTATTTCCGTCCGAAAAACATTTTAAATTACTAATCTGAATTACGACTCGTCATATCACGCCTAACGAAGTTATACTTTAAAAAAACACACATAGATGGCAGTAATTGTACAGTTATTACGTTTTAAAATGTTACTTCCGTCCGAAAAACATCTGAATTACTAGTATTCCAAGTTAAATCCAGTTCGCATCTGGTGGTTTTTCCACCGAGGATAGTTGCGAATACAAAAAATATATAAATATATATATAACACTGTAATAACCATTAGATACTTATTAAATTACAAACTGGTACTGACTAGGTTTCAACGGTAAATGGTGTTGATAAAGCGGCAATTTTCTATTTGGACCGGCTGTTCCTGCCCTCTACATTGAAAATTGAAATCAAAATATATCTTGCCAATATCTTTACGAGCGATCTCTTCTTATTGCAGTATGATTTAATACGTAGACATCTAAGCATATCAATAATAATTTGTCAAGGTCTAGAAAGATGATAAGAGAGTGAAAGGTTAAGACTTGTGACGTCATGGTTTTTGATATGCAAATGTATTCTGCATTAATGCGAAACACTGCGTTATATGACTTTGGATAAATTACGCTACATTGCGGATATTTAGAACTGACGATCGTTCCCTTCCTCAATAATAAAGCCACATCTTCCAAGAAAACAAATATCTACTTATTCTAATTATTCGTACGGACTAACTCGTAAGCGCGAACTATTTTTTTGGACTCAGGAGCAATGTAAAATAATGACGGCAATACAAGTCCATGGCACGGTTTCCTGAAACTAAGCGCATGCACTGAAAAAAAACCGTTTTCAACTCAACTCGCTATCCTTTGTATGTCAATATGATGGCCCGCAGTCCGCACACTACACAATTTCTCAAACACCCGTTGTTAATGGCAACCAACGCAAGCAGCGCCCCGCCATGCTTGTTGCCGCGGACGGTGACGCGCCAGTTCCTGGTTGCCAAGGTTGAAAAGGCCAGTTTTGTTGTCAGTTTTTGAGGTGACATCTGAAATGTTCGTCGTCTATGGTGAAACAAGCTGAGATAATTATTGAAATCGTAAAATTGTCATGCGCCATGAGAGAAGTTTGGCTAACAACCATAGCAATGCGCAGTTGTAACTGGTTTATTTATGGTTGTAACTATAGCAACAACCAGTTTTAGTTTGGTTTCAGTTTCTCCGGTGAGTGGACCACCTAACGGTACACGCGGGAAACTGGTAAATCTATATCACAGAAATCGATTTTTTTTTTTTTTGAATTATGGAATTTTTTAGTAATTTTCTAACTAGGACTTAAAACAATACCCTAACATGTTTCCAACTAACTAGTACTGCGGCTCATTTGGCCTTTTTACTATCACCTATGGTTGTATTAAATTGACTGAATGTATGTTACATTAATGTCATCATAAGGTTTTTTTGCTTTGAACAGATTCACAATATTACGGAAGATTTTGGCGACACTTTTGTGCCCACGATTTCATACTTATAACGGTGCATGACCAATCTGCCTTGTTTCTTTTCACTACTTAGTGTTAGATTAATGAAGAAAAAACTTGTTATAAGATCTGATGAGCTAGACGAGTTAGGGCGTGGTGGTTACGCGGCGCGTCGAGGCGGTAGGTGGTCGCAAGTGAGCGCAAGTGAGCACCAGTGAGCACGACATGTCAGCGTCCGGACCCTCACTCGCCAGGTGTTTCCCGCCAGAAATAGCCCGGCCAAGATGGCCGCCGGCTTACACACATGGGGAATATTCCCCAGGCGGGATGTTTATTTTGGACGTTTTTGGTGCGTCCGATTTGCCTCGAGCGCGTGCCCGTGCCCGCACGTGCAACTTTTATTCTTGAATGATAAATTTATTACTGAAAAATATTAAGCGGTCGTAAAGTATCTATTGTCTGAAAACACGAAACAAATACTACCTGTGTATGCATCTTGGTACATGGTTCACAAGCTTCTGCCCGCGACTTCGTCTGCGTAGGATTAGTACTTCGAGTAATTTATTTTCTTTTCCTAGGTCCCATCTACGTTTATACCAAAATTCTTAACCTATTTATTTAAAATATGTATAATTCTTGATTCGATTCAAAGTATTAAGCGAGTACTTTAAATAAATTCAGTAATTTAAATATTTTCCAAAATGGAATTTTGATTTAACAATTAATGTTTTGCAAAATGTCATTCTCAAATTTTGACGTTTTCTATTAAACTTAGCGCCTCCGCCCACTCAGGCAACTGAAAACTCTCAACTGCCAACTGTCTTTGTATGACAATGTGATGGCCCGCACATACACTATCACACAAAACCCCGTTGTCAATGGTAACGCAAGCGGTGACTTGCGACTTGCTCTACTGGTTGCCCTGGGCGGCCATTGATAGTTGCCAACTGTCAGCTGATTGTTCTTCTTCTATGGTTAACCAAGCTTTTTGACCAATCAAGACAGAGAAACAGACGGTTTTAGTTGGTTTTCAGTTGCCTCAGTGGGCGGAGCGCCTTACTTTCAATATATTGAAAATAAATAGCTAGCTTCATAAATTGTAGCCTATATGTTATTCTGATGTATGAGCTATATTAATGTAAAGTTTCATTAAAATCCATTCATTAAATTTCGACTTAAAGAGGAACAAAAATTCATACATCCATACAAACTTTCACGTTTATAATATTAGTAAGAATAGGTAGGTAGGTACCTATGTACGTAATGCTTATATAGTCAAACAGATACCAAGTGCACTGTCAAATTTTCACACGAGGATTAACGTACAGTAAAAACTCCGAAAAACCCAAACCCGAAAGACACTCCACCGTAATATTTATATTTTGTATTTCTTATTATTTATTCGACCCTCGAAAATTCGGATTTTCGGAAATATATTAAACTGGATCCTAAGAACAATATTTTAGACGATACCTAATAATTATTTAATCCAAAACAACATTTAGAAATTCGAATGGCGGTTATTCCCGTCGATTAGGCGACTAAATCCTTTGGAAATTCCATTGTTATTTATATTGTGCTAATATAAAAGCAAACAATTAATGACTCTACATTTAGTAATGAGTGGTGCATTGACTTCATAAGATCAAAAACCAGTCCATTTCTTTATTTTCAATTTGACCTACTTTATTAATGTCTGTTTGACTCCTTTTATTTAATCGGTGTGCTTGTAATTTCATATTGTGTGATCTAATATCAGTGCTTTTAGTAGATAATACATAATCAAAATGGTGGATGTAAATCAACGATACGAATTGCAGGCAGGTGAAAAAACGATAGTTTTTTTATACATATGTGATATCAAGTTTTTCCAAAAAATCCGTGACAATCCAGAATACATCAAAACGTTGAACTTTAAGCAAAAATATTTATTGGCAGCAGAGGCTTGCGGCCTCAACCTGTCGAACATTCGAAGAGGTCGTCGGAAGCTTCTCTTTCTCCCCATGTAGAAGAAGTAAAAATGTTCAATCAGCCTCGTAAAAACTACCAAAAACCTATAACGGTAACGGGATTGGATGATTTTGAAAAGGATGTTGTGCGTCGCAGTGTGGTGGATTTGTATGCCAATGGCCAATATCCCACTCTTGCAAATCTTAACAAGGTTCTGGTGAATAAAATATTTTTTTCTGGATCTATGAGTCATTGCGATGTATTTCGCATGTTATTGATTTCCAATTCAAAATACGCAAAGATGGAAGAAAGTATTTAATGGGAAGACTAGACATTGCTTGTTTTTCTGCTAATTTATTTGTCATCTTATTAATTGTCAAATATGGTATGTAGCACTTGAACTACTACTACGACATCACATGGAATAAATTTTGTGTTAATTAAATAAATGTGTATATCTACATACATTTTTTCCGTGAACTGTAAAATGTTTTTTTTAATTACAAATAAAAAAAATTACCGATGTAACATGTATAAATTGGTCTCATAAATTGGTTACCGCTTTATTAATTATCATCAGATAAACCTGTCTAAGAATTTTCTTGGTTCTGAAATATGTATGTAATATGAGTTACCTGACACCTTGTAGGTATTTTTAAACACCTACGCATTTTTATTCAATCCTTAAATTCAGACTTAAAGACCCGAAGATAATAAAAACATTTTGTTTAATAAAATTAATTTTAATTCGTGAACCTTCTCGTGTTTGATTTACCTGTACATTTTATTACCTAGTTTGGACTTTGAACCCGCATTTAGTTTCTGTTTGACTATAGTAAACCAGTTTTTTTTAACGTTATTAGCGTACGTACAACAGTACCTCCCGGAGCCATTGGGACTATGGCAAACCCAATTTGGAGTATTTAGTTAGGCAAGAAAAAGGAACGAGAAGTAGAACATAAAATTGAACCCGCCTATTTAGATCTTAGATATTTAGATCTTGCCACTGAACACAGTTTATGTCATTTAAGTAGTTATGGGTTCTGAAAAATGATATTTTACCGAGGCGATACTGAGAGCGTTTGCCACTGGAAAGCTAATAAGTATCTATATCTAAATTATTGTGAATTATATCTTTATGTTTCATTAGTACGCATCATCGCAGCACTGTAATAAGACAAGGGTTTTTTTTGAAAATAAGAACTTTGTACGAATATAACACTTGTCTCTTAAACTACAAAATACAAAATGGACTTATGCACACAAACACAACATTTATAAAAACGGCACAAATACACAAGCATTATACTAGACAAAATAATAAACTGTACACAAATACTATTAAAACTGAAAGTGGCAAGAGAAGCATTGGCCAAGAGGGTGTTCAAATTTATAATCTCCTTCCAGACTTTTTAAAAACGGAGAAAAGTGTAAATATATTTAAAAGAAAACTATTTAACCTTAAGTTAAAAGAACAAAATTAATATTATTACTTTATATCTACTTAAGTTAAAAAAGTGAAATGTAATTTTTTTAACTTAATAAATGAAAAAAAATCCTATATACATATATCATGGGTTTTAATTATGAAAGTCAATAAAATGTATTTTTTTTATTGGATGAATATAATTTTTTATAGGACGATTTACTTCAACTTGACCTTTGTTGTCATCGGAAGCCGCAAAATGTTACATTTTATTAAAAAAACCTAAACGTACTGGGATTAAAATTGGAACACCATTCGACTTCAATCACAAAACGTTCAAATAATATCGAACTCCGTGCTACGATTTCGAACATTATCCCGATACTCTTTTGTTTTGTTCTACGACGCAAGTTCCAAACAAATTCTTTAGGCGATCCGCTCACCGGAAAAACTGAAACCAAACTTAAACTGGCTGCTAAGAGTGCTGGCTCACGGCGCTAATCAATTTTACGATTTCAGTCATTATCTCAGCTTGTTTAACTATAGACGAAGAACAATCAGCTGTCATCGTAGCAACTAGCACGGCGAGTTTCGAGTCACTGCAAGTTGGTAGGGTGCGGACCATCACATTGGATAGAAGTTTGGTTGGAAACCATAGCAACCCTCCAGTTTTAGTTTGGTTTCAGTTTCTCCGGTAAGCGGAGCGCCTTATAGTTTCAATTTATAAAAAATAACAAAAAACTTTAACAACTTTAATTGTGTAATTTTTTACAATTAACTCTTATTAACTTCTAAATCAGTATATGTAGTATGTACATAGGTATCTAATTATGAATACTTGGATCAAGTGGATAAGTTTGTAAATCTGGGATGTACGTTTATGAGTTACAGAAAGGCTAATAATTTGTTTGCGCTCGCAGAGCCGGATTTCAAAGCCAAGGAACTTTACCGCTTGGCCACGGAGGGCGGCTATATACATAGATAGTAATAATAATATTTGGATGACTTGTACAGTGCCTTTTTTGTGAAAAACCACTCCAAGGGCGCTGTACAAATTTTAATGCATTTCTGCAATTCTTACTAATTTTATAAACGCGAAAGTTTGTATGTACGTTTGTTACTCTTTCACGCAAAAACTACTGAATGGATTTTAATAAAACTTTACAATAATATAGCTCATACATCAGAATAACATATAGGCTAAAATTTATAAAGCTAGCTATTTATTTTCAATATATTGAAAATAATAATTATTGTTTAATAGAAAATGTCAAAATTTGAGAATGACATTTTGCAAAACAACAAAAATTCTATTTTGGAAAATATTTAAATTAGTGAATTTCTTTTTGAAGTACTCGCCTAATTCTTTTAATGGAACCAAGAGTTATAGATATATCAAATACATTGGTTAAGAATTTTGGTACAAACGTAGATGGGTCTAGGAAAAGAGAATAGATTACTCGAAGTACTAATCCTACGCAGATGAAGTCGCGGGCAGAAGCTAGTCTTTAATACGTTTCTAACTACAGACTTAATAAATTTTATAAAACTTATGGCTAAAACACTGTAGGTATTCACCGGTTCTTCGATGAGTGATACAAAACTGTATATACAATGCATCGGACCAATTAACGCGATGCTGCTTAATGAAACGAACATGTATTTTTTTTAAAGTAATTTATTTTTTTATTTATAAAATAAAAATGTTGTAATGTTTCTGTTTTGTTCGCTGTCGTACAGTGTTACCAGTGTTATTAGGTTGTCAAGCGTCTGGAGACTGCAGAGCCCGAGCCGCGATCGGAAGTGTTTAATATTATTAGCGTCAATATTTAGCGCCCTTGAGGTAATTTTATTACCCAACGGAGCCATTTAAATTTGCACAATAATTGTACATTACAAATATATCTTTATGATGTTTACGTTAAAAATATTGTATCTGGAAAATTGTGAGACATCACAAATGCAATAGATGGGAAATAAGGAACAGTCGTCAATCCTAAGGAAACGAATAATCCATACACGAAAAACCTAGGAAGAACCACATTTTATGTAACTACCAATCCGAATAAGATTATAGTATTCAACTGAAGGAATGTCAACACGAAATTATCGGGATACTCAAATGGTGTTTTTTTGTTTGTTTTTAAAAATTTAAAGAAAAATGCTTATAAAGGTTGTTTAATATATCGACCGTGTCGGCCGGGGTTGAATGCTTGCGCGTAAAATAAACAAATCCACACCGCGCGGATGCGTATGTTCGGTGGTCGCAACACACTACAATAGAATAAACCCAAACAAAAACATTCTAGGTATAATCAAGATGGCGCCAGTGGCATAGAAATCCTACGAAGTGCGACTCCCGCTGGTTAGACTGTTGACCTACAATGCTAACTATCAGAAGAGTTGGGAAGAAGACTCAAACAGAACAACAGCCGAATAAGTTACTAAACAAAAAGATAAGGGGTCATTTCTTGAAAAACTAGATCATTATCGGGGAGATGCTACCCAATTAGTTGGGACGAGTGTGCCTAAACAAAAACAAAACGTAAACAACGATAAAGAAAGTAGAATATTAACAGGCGAAATTTATAGATAAACTTGCGAATACCCGGCATGCGTTGTGCCACTGAAAGAAAGAAAGCGTTTGTGTTATAATCCCGCTTATTGAAGTACTTTTTGGAAACGCAATATTTTTTTGTTTTTCCGTCAGACGCACGGATTTTCCAAATTTACCCCCTGATATCCCCTACCGCTACTACCGCCTTTCCCTCTCTCCCTCCCTCGACCCCACCCCTCTATAAACGTTCCCTCATAATCTTGCTCCTGTTCATCTTCCCCACGTCTCCCCTCCCGCGTTCTCTTTACACCTTCAACGTCTTATCCCCCCTTCTTCATTCCCCTCCCCGCTCCAGGATTCCCGTCCCCCTCCCGCCTTCCCTCCCTGCCGCTAAACTATATGAAATTCACTTGTTTTTCAAACAATTGTTTATACAACTTTCATAACGCCATAGCTCACCATTATATATAGGAACCTTGGTGGGCGTGCGCACAACAAATCACCAAACTGTCACAATCGGATGAATGGTGTAGGAACGCCTTTTGGGCAAACAAAGAAAAAAATATTTTTGTACCTAAAGTTCTTTATTTTATTTGTTTTTTATTCACTAGTACCTACATTATTACCAACTTATTATTGTCTATGCAGAAACGTAAGTATGACATAATGTGTGCTAACTAAATGTGTTAATATGCTGGCTTTGGTTTTGACCCTCTCACCCCTGATGACCCTATTTGACAATTCTAATTATTATTATTATCAAAAATAGGAAGTATTATGGCGACTATATGTATAATATTCTGACTTGTGTAGGTACTTAAGGTTAATATACTAGTCCCAGCGAGAGATCGTACACGTCGTCGTTCTAGTAACTTAACTGTCTTTTTCGTTTTCAAGCAAGAGGCTTGAGAAAGAAGAGCGAGAAGTACGAGCTCTCTCTGGGACGAGTTCTGTACCTTAAAGGATAAACCACGGATGTCCACTTTTGGGCGGTTTTGAGTTGAATATGCAGAAAAAATTTCTGTTTTCCATTAACATTATTGGATGAAACAATGAAATCCATAAATCGACATATTTGTATTCATAAATCGACATATTTGTATTAATAAATCGCCGATAACGACTGAAATTATGAAATGTATCGTTCACGTATCTTAATTATTGCAGGAAGTAAAAAAGTTATAGACCTTCAAACATTTAGTTCACAAACACAAAAATCGCTTTTCTGAACAAAAGTCCAAGGTGGACTCCCGTGGTTTATCCTTTAACTCTTCAATCCCCATGTCAAAGTTAATAAAGATTTATCTTTTCTCTTTAAATAAAATAGTTTATATATATATCTGGTTAAGACAAAAAAAAATATAAATAAACTACCCCCACTTTCTTTATGGGTGTGTCACCTGCAGGTGACACTGTGCAATGTGCAGTTAAGACTCTGAAGAGACTCAGCATTTTTATTATTCGTACGGTAGGATTTAAATATCAGTTTAATAATAATATTTATTTATATATAAAAACATAGCACGTGAATGAATTTGACAAATGGCGTGTGGCTAGTGTTGCCAGAAAAAAACTAATGAATAGACTTACTACTTGCCTTTGCTGTAGATAGTAGTAGTAGGATTTAAAATTAAAATTTCATGGTGATAGAAAAAAAATGACCTCTGTCACCTACAGGTGATACTTGGAATTGAAGAGTTAAGGTACGGAGTTTATTATGCTTACTCATTTTTTAAAGAAAGGTGATAAAAGTTTAATGAAAACGCAATTACCAAAAAAATATTTCGTACGACGAAAAAATAAACAAAAGAATTCCTTGACCAAAAAAGATTGGAAACTGGTATTTTTTAATGATTTTGATAATTTAAAATAGATAACGGTCACGACTGGGAATCGAACCCAGATGCTAAATCTTCTCTTGCAGGGACCAAATTGCTTTTGGTCCCGATAAGAGGAGAGGATATAGGGTCTGGGTTCGATTATTTTTATTTGCAGTGTCTTACGGCGCGGTTGTGTTCAACTTTTCGATTGATCAATCTGAGAGACCAGTTTGTTGAGTAGCGCTCTATTCACCTGTTACCATCGATCATCGGGATGCTCATCCACTTTTACAGACAATAAAATGATAGAAATTCTGTTTTCGTTGAAGGTTTTTTAATATTATTTTCGATGATTAAATTTTGAGAAGCTTCAACCAATGGCTGAAGGCAAAGTGTCTTTTCCTAACCTCAGGTTAATGTCCACCCTCGGCAATGAGTATACAAGTACCTACCACACAGATCTCACGCGAATGCCGGTTGAACGTTCTAACCACCGGGTTAGCGACCACCTCTGTGTTGTATGTGGTGTTATTCGGTATCTCATCATTATTATTTTAGGCGAAAGTTTCACCAGCTTTTTGTCAGAACATTGTCGTCATATAGGTCGTAAAAGTGATTAATAAATACACGTCTCCTCGTGTTGGGACAATTCCCTCTGGACAGCATATTGAGATTTCACCAAAAATAATGTTGTTTCCGGTGATACTTGTGTTATTTTTTGCACACACGTCATCTTTGCATATTAATTTATTGTATTTCGGTCTTCTATTTGATATTATAAGGAAACGTATTACATAAAACTCTTCCCAATGAAGCAAATATGACTTTTGTCTTTATTTTCCATAATTGTCATCTCCCTTTGGGTGTGAAAATAATAAGAAAAAAATAGTACAATCAAATACGTTTTTTCGAAATTTGAACTTTTAAATGTAGTAACTTAGGTTAAAAAAAAGAATAAATTGTTAGTATGAAAAAATTTTTTTCCTCTTTGGATTTTTTTTAATAAAAATAAAACTTTTTTTTTTAATGGAAACATAACAAAAAACAAACAAACACAAAAAAAGAACAAACACAAAAAAAACACCTTATTTGGAAAAACAAGGACCGTTAAGAATAGCGTACCATTTTAATAAAATTATTTTACATGTTCAGACTTTTAGAATAGTACTCATTTCCTGAACTATAAGTAATATATATTTTTATTATTATTTTGATTCGCTCGATAGTTTTTTTATTGAAGTAGCTTGCATATATATACATATAAACATAAACATTTGAAAATATAAAAAAAAAAAACGACTGTGCTTTAGACCACACGACTGAAATAAAACTTCTTTAGCTCCATCTATATGTATGTATGTATAGAAGGAGCTGTCATATATATATATATATAAACATATAGTAGAAGTTTTATTTCAGTCGTGTGGTCTAAAGCACAGTCGTTTTTTTAATATTTTCAAATGGATTCCAAGTGGTTGAAATAATTTCCAAGTGGTTTCTGTCAAGTGTTGTAGGTCTAAATTATTTATTAAGTTTTTAAATCTTAGGAATTTCTTAATAATATGAAACCCTATATTTGCATGGCTTGACTTAATTTGTTATATGAGAAATAAGGATTAATTTCATGTAAAATTTTATTCCCAGGTCTTTTATTTCTTGTACAGATAATAAGTTTTGATTATTCATAGAATATATAAATATCTTTGACTTAACATTTTTTTACCTGGGTTTGTTTATTTTTGATGTACCAATTACGAAGGTTAATAAATATTTTACAAATAACAAATTTTATATACACCGTGTTTGTTATTCTTTATATTAGTCATCAGTCAGCATTCGAAATTTTCGAAAAAGGGTGAAAACACCATGATTTAAAATAAAATATAAAGAAAAGGAAACAAAAAGTATTGTAAAATGCATATAATTGATGAGCACAGCGTAGGTAGCGAAGTCCTTTTTTCACTCATTTAGTATATCTGTAAAATTATTTATACGTTTCCGGTTCAAGATGATGTCGGTCAGAATGATTCAGTGAAGATTCTTTTTTCAAATGTGCATACGTCGTGTGTAACCACCTGCGGGAAGAAAGGCTGAAAAATATTGTCATTAGAGAGTAATTTTTCTTCTGGCAAAATGTGTAATTCATTACTTGAAATAAAATAAAAAAGTTTTAGTTTTTAAAAAAACGAGTGTGCTTTAGACCACACGATCGAAGTAAAATTTGTGCGCGCGCACTGCTCTCTTTTGCTCCTACAGTGTGATACAGACAATAGGCCTGCACTGTGAAAGAAAGAAAACGTATGCTCGGACCTCTCTCTCTTGACCCTACAGTAATATACGAAACGTAACTCTCTCTCTTTCTATCTTCATTAACTTATATCTCCCTCTCAAGTTCCGTTCGCCTCGCCTGATTACACTTTTTGTAATGCTCTCGTCACGCATTCGCCAGTTTACTCCCCAAGTCAAGCGTGCGTAAATAAGTTTTACTTCAAAAATGGTTCATAATTAAATAGGTAGATATTTAAGAACATACTTAAAAATCTTATGATATCAGAGGAAATTTAAGTTTTGATTTATTATCAAATAAGAGAAAATTTGGAAAGTGCTTTTTTGTTTTTGGGGTCTACTAACTATTCACTGAACTATCTTGTCTGTAGCTATAAATTATAGATTACATTTTTTTTAATTAATTTAAATAAAACATTTAAAAAAAATTAAATGGAGTTATCTGAGTTAAACACAAAACAATTAATAGTCAGATTACGTAGCTTCTTTCATTTGTCTAAAAGAGAACAAGCTTCCTAAACTAGTTACAAAAAGATTCTAGGAAAACTAATTGCTTTAGTAATTATCTCAGTTTATTGCTGATCAAGAGAGAAAAATACTGATGTAAGCACGATGAAACCAAACGAAATGCAGTATGTTTATTTTTATGGAGTGTTATGGAAGTTGGGATATTTGAATTAGAACTAGAATAAACTGAATGAGGTGTCTACGGAAGTCTAACGAGCAGCTCTCGGATGGACACTCGTTTCAACAAGAATTACAACCACCTTTACAGACGCGGTTTGTTCATGTTTCTAGTTAAAAATAACCTCAAATCAACTGTGCTTACACGATGTTCATTTGGAGAGGGGACCGAACTGGTAGGGGCCTCAAGATGAACGTTTTAATTCGAAGCTTATATTTTACAAATTTAACATTTGTATTTTTATGTAGTCTTGATAAATTGTCCGAAGGCTGAGATACTCAAACGATGAAATGTACATGCAAATTTGTATGTAGGATGAACCCTTGTTCTGAAAAAGGATCAGCTGAATATCACGCTACATTGCAATCTTCAATTATTAAAGAAATTCTGCCTACCCAACTAATACTTGGTTACCGGTCCAAGAGTTCTGAATTCTGAGTCCGGAACATTCTCCAGAAGGTACAACGAACACCGATCAAGCGTATGACGGATGTATACTCGATTCCCGAAGACTTGTGTACTCTTATAATAGTCTAAGCCCCATGTGCGTTTGGCATATTTATAATTTAAACTCGGTGGTTTGTTATTCACTCGCCTAACGCGCTGTTGCGCCAGAACCGAAGACATGTGAGTTTCCCGGAGCCAGAGATAATTCTCCAACCGGATGTGAGTGCAGTTTCCACTTGCAGAGGTTTCAAGGATAAGTACTTATTTTATTCCTGGTAGGGTAGACGGCAGGCCATAACTTTATCATCACTTTGAAATTTTCATCACACTAGGAGTATTGTAGAAGCGGCTTACTCAGAAACAATTTCACTGTTAATAGGTAGGTACTGAAGTATATATTATTTGCCTAGTATTTATTTATTTATTTATTTAATTTCTACGGTAAAATAAACCATAAACAGTAGTTACATGACACAATTAGAACCATAAGAAAATATTAGCAATCATTTTAGATAAAGAATAACAAATTAACTGTGGCATTTGATTGTGAAATGACATCAGAGATATGAGCAAGAGATAGGTACTAATATATCCAAATTCTATAGTATAAATAAGGTAAACTTAGATTGAATTAATATTGATCGAAAATATAAGATAGCATAGCCCTCTTGTACCTACTTTCCGTGCAGTTAAATATATCTATATTAAATATATAATGATAGTATAATATTATTATTATACATAGTAGTTATAGTGCACACATTTTTTGTGCTTTTAGGTGACTTCATCAGAACCTTAGTGACTACAACTGTTGATCACTTATCAAATTCATCCGTCTGTTAGATCAGTTGTAATAATTATGTGTTCGCCTTCTGTGAACACTTCCTTTATTGATTATTATATTACCCTAAATCACAAGTCAAAACGATTCATATTTTTCTCATGAGTAAGAAATGTTCTTTCCCACCTTTTTTTGTTACGCTATTAAAAATACTAATTTCAGTTAAATGTCAGTAGCTCAGGTTCAATGAACTCTGGAGCTCGGATTTGCTTTGAATTTTAGTGTCATCGTTTTCAAAATTGAAAATGTTTATTTGGAGAATTCGAACAAGAAAATTATTGTAATTTCCATACCTAATTTGAACTGATTTGATTCCATCTGCCTTCTTGGAACCAATGAAATGCCAGAAATTATTATTCTAATGTCATTGACCTTTTGCGCTATGAGACCAGGCCATTAACATCGTTTTGGCATTAAAACCTAATAAAACTAACTCAATTTAATATACCAACTATCCTGGTTTACTCACCTTTATATAAATCTTACTTATAAATGCGAACGTTTGTATGGATGTATGTGTGTTTGTTACTCTTTCACGCAAAAACCACTGAATGGACTTTAATGAAATTTTACAATTATATAGCTCATATTCAATATAGTGAAAATAAAAATTATTGTTTAATAGAAAATGTCAAAATTTGAGTACGACATTTTGCAAAACAATGATCGTTAAATCAAAATTCTATTTTAGAAAATATTTAAATTAGTGAATTTATTTGAAGTACTCGATGAATACTTCGAATCGAATTAAGAATTATAGATATTTTTAAAAAATAGGTTAATAATTTTGGTACAAACGTAGATGGGACCTAGGAAAAGAATATAGATTACTCGAAGTACTAATCCTACGCAGACGAAGCCGCGGGCAGAAGTTAATATATTATAAAGGTTTTTTTTTTATTGAAAGGCTTTATGTTTTCATATAATGCTATATAAATTGTGAGAGTAAACATGGTGATTTATTTGTCAAATATTAAAAAAAGGAATGGCAGGTAACTCCTTCATGCTCAAACTACGAAACTCAAATGTCGAAAGTTCTGATATTCTGTTCGACTGAACATTCAGTTTCCGTTTCTTTCTCGGTCTGAAAATAAGTCAGCATTTCAGCCAAAACTCGAACATCGCTTCGTAAATTATGTCCATGTAAAATGTTTACCTTAATGCGGGAAATTATATCTCAGATATCGTCAAATTTAATGCGGAAATGTCCCTCTACATCATAAACAGATTTATGAACATGTCGGCTTCTAAACTAGGGCCGCTAAATAGTTTTGCATTACAAAATCAGTATGTTGAAATTGCCCAAACTCTCAAACGATTAAACCTTGTTAAATCAGTCGAATTTTCTAGGCCTACTTTCCGGGGTAATTTCCATCAAGGCATAAAACAGACGTTCCGGGGTAATTTCCATATGTTGACTTTTTTCCTACATTTCAATTTTTTAAACATTAGATTCCCACAGACTTTAGACCACACGACTGAAGTAAATACTGCTTTAGCTCCATCTATATATGTCCATATATATGTTTATATGTATAAAATACATACATATATTCATTTTCTACAAATATTTATTAAAATTAATTATCATTCGCCTCGCCCGATCAAGCCGTGCGCACCGACGCCCGCTCCCCGCCACGTTTGGCGCGTCAATGGTAGTTCAAAATACTGACTGAAATATTTCATGCACTGGCTATGAGAGGAAGAGAGAAAGAAAATGTGCGCGCGCACTGCTCTCTCTTGCATTTACAGTGATCCCGTTCGTCTCGCAACGCATTTCAATTTCCGTTACACATTCGTCAGCTTACCCCCCCAAGTCAAGCGTGCGTAAAGAAGGATTTACTTCAAAAATGTCTGGAAAATTTCAAACATGTGCCTTTTCAGTTGACCATTCGGTTTCATTTCAGCTGAAATTGAAAAAGATGGTTTTTTGCAGTTTTTTTGACAATGACACTATGTTTTTACTACTTTTGGTAGCCCTCAATTGCATTGTACTTGGTACGAATAAAATGCATCTAATGATGTCTATTAACTGTAGAAGTCAACGTATATTAAATACTGTTATATTGGCTTCTACTCACTGATCTGTGTACTGGGCAATGGGCATACATCTGTGCCGGGTATTGTCACATCGCGGTGAATCGACAAGTGTTGGTTCTTTGACGTTTCCATTTTGGCTGGTAGCCAGCGCGCAGTCAGGCTATAAATACGGTCGTACCTCGAACCGTGTTATTCATCTTAGCGTGGCTTCACAGAGTGCGCTTTACAAACATGGCTAAAAATCATAACACGTCTTTTCTGTAAAATAGGAAAGTGTTCACATCTTTACTTGAGTGACTTTAGCATCCGAAATGAGCAGAAAACAGATAGAGAACTTTTGTGTTATGTCAGAAAAGCGATTTTTTCTATCTGAAATTTCTTGTGATTTAGCGTCTCCGCCCACTGAGGCAACTGAAAACTCTCAACTGCCAACTGTCTTTGTATGACAATGTGATGGCCCGCACACTTCACAATCACACAAAACCCCGTTGTCAATGGTAACGCAAGCGGTGACTTGCGTCTTGCACCGCTGATTGCCCTGGCCGGCCATTGGTAGTTGCCAGCTGTCAGCTGATTGTTCTTCGTCTATGGTTAAACAAGCTTTTTGATCAATCAAGACAGAGAAAACAGACGGTTTTAGTTGGTTTTCAGTTGCCTCGTCAGCGGAGCGCCTTACAACACGAGGAATGAAGATTCGAAATATCTGTATTCGATTTTTTTTTTTTCTTTTTTTTCGAACGCAATGGAATACTTTGACGGGATGAGATGTAATGAAGTGCTAAAACTAATTTATAATATTTCTATTTTTATATTCGTGGTGGAACTCCATTATAATAGAATAAAACAAATTTAAAACTTTTTCCACTTTAATTTATTGACCGTAACCGGTTTCAGCTTGTCAAAAAATTTTAAATTTGTTTTATAATACTAAACTAATTTATATATCTGATAATTACATTTGTATCAGAGTTTATTTGTAAAATCTTCGAGTAGAACATGAAATTTAAAATTAAGGCGTAGATAGGAAAACAAAATCAAAATTGAAAGAAAAATATTAAATTGTTTGTTTTAGCAAGTATTGGATGCTGGTTTTTACCAATAAACGGCATTTCTTTTTGCTCTTTTCCCCGCACTCCCTCATTCACACGGGATTGCTAGATATTAAGATAAATTTATTTATTTATATATAGATACAAAAGAAAGTACAAGTTACACATTAGGATGCTTTGCCTGTCCAACTAGGAAAGTTTCCCGTTCCAGGACAGACAAATTGACAGGTTTAGTTCATATTATTCCTTAAGTACATAATTGCAAACAAAAATAAAAACAAAGATAAAAATAAGAAAATTCATTTTTTTTTAAATTGAGTCGTGTTATGAAGAAATATATAAAAAAGATACATACATTTTTTTTTGTGACTATGCAGAAAAGTAATCTGTTAGCATATTAGCTATTCGGATTTACCGAATTAACCTGGTAACAAATAATATATTCAGAATTACAGAGTATGGGATAAGTATGTAAGTTGGGAGCGTTGAAAAGTGTAAACAAGGTATCTGATAACAAGATAGAGGAATAACAATAAGATGTACAATATAAAGATATAGAAATGTGTTGAGAAGTGTGAACTTATAATACATATAGATATAAGCATGATTATTTTCACTAATTTAAAACATGTTTTCAGTACAAAATATATTATACGACAATACGAGTATACATCGCGCTCGTGTCTTGAACAACTCATGCTGAAATATAAAAACAATAACTATAAATATAGAATATAAACAAAAACTATGAATACAAATAAATAGTACCTGATTTAGAGCTACTTTGGTAAAGATATTAAATAAGAGCAGCTTTAAAAAAAAAATCATTTAGCCAGATGAGATAAAATTATATTAAACACTTTATCCACTCGAACGCTTTTTGCCACAATATGGCACTATTTCCAAAACCACGGATTGCTTTGCTGGCAAAATATGGCAAATATTTTCTAGATTTTATAAAAAGTTTTTCTTTGTTCCTACGAATTTGTGATAATAGACAAAAGATAGGTGAATCCATTGGCTATATAGAATTATAATCAGTTTGCATGTCTCCAACATTCAAATTCGGAGGTATGATTTTTTTTAATGTGGGCGGAAAAATTTCCTTTAGCAATCCGTGAAAAAAGTTTTTAATTGCTCTGTCGCTCCAGTAGTTATATATTAATGGTAGTATTACGTAGGTCTAATTGTACAAAAGAAAATCACACATTTCGTTGTGAAGGTGCCTTCTTAAATGAGAATGTAGCAACTCTTGATAATGACGCGATATTAGATATTATCAACTTTTTTTATGCCTATAGTGTTTTCCCAATACGTTAGCATAAAATTTTGTTGTGATATTGGGCCATAGGCACCGCGACGTCCGAGCACGTGTTCGCACTACGCGAGGGAGCCGAAGACTTCAGAGAAGAAGATTCAGCGGCGGGAGGGGAGATTTTCTTTACCGGTAGCCACTTGTGCGCGTGATCTCCACGGAGTGGTCTCGGTAGCCAGATTTACAAGACGGACTAGATTATAAATTATAAGCTATCGAAAACATAATATTTAATTATTACTTCTACAAAAACAGCCATTTTATTTTATGGCGCTATTTTAATTCAAAATTAGTAGAATAGGTCCTATTTTTGTTTAGTAGATAAAACATTTGTACAAATTTAAGGTAGTCCCACAAAGCTGTCATATGGCAGTTTGTCTATAGGTTCTACCAATTATATATTTTATGATACATAAGGAAATATTTGTAAATATATATATAGTTTTAAGGAAACATTTGAATATTATTAGATAATTTAAATTACATCTAAAAAATCTATAAAATATATCAATATACCTGTTCATTAACAAGATATGTAGGCGTTTTCGTTAATTAACCACAGCTTTATCGTTTTAGGGCGTGCTCTCTCATTTTTTTCAAATTTTAAGCTTTTATTGAAAATCACTGGTATTAGGTATGCTTTCCTTCTTTAAATCTTGTGGTATGTTTGTGCACCAGTGAGTGTTTGTATAAGCTTTCCCCCGTGTTATCCATAACGCCGTTCTTCTATGGAGCTACGTTCAAGCGACGCGATCGCCGCTCGTCTGTATTTTCAATACTATTATTAGTGTTCGAAAACGCCGCTAGGCGCTGCACTAGCAAATTTGTATGACAGGTAGCGGTACCGTCGCTTGTAAATAGCTACGTGAACGATGGACGTAATAGTAGTGAACCAAAGGAGACCTGTGACAATTTTTTTTATTATGGAAGTTTGTAAACTTTGAATATATTTAATGTAAATAGTGCTTGCATGTCCCCAAGTTCGAATTCCATATCTAAGGATGGATTCGACGGTAGAAAAATATATGAGTTTAAGAGTGCAACGAGGCAAAATAAATTTTAATTTGTAAAAATTACTAGCTAAGGATTTTAAGTAAACCCTGATGAAGGCATTAGCAGAGCTTACGAAACATGTTGTTTTTTTAAACAATCAAGCATAGGACACAAGCAGCGTTTAAAGCGCTAACACCACCGCATCATTCATAATACAGAAAAACTAGGAAATAAACAACAACAAAAAAAATTATGGGTAGTAAAACTACTTTTGATTGAACAAAAAACAATAAATAAAAAGAAATATTCGAATGCTCACCAAAAATCAAATATTATTTTTACACTTGGGCCGTGTTTTACATATTATGTTAAAAAATAAAATTTGGAAGCTTAACGGTCTGATATATATATGACATTTTGAAATTTCTTACAAGTAACCCATAACATTCAATTTTTTTATTTTTTTCCTAGTTTTTCTGTATTATAAATCCCTTTCTAAACAAATTTCCTCTCTTCTATCAAGCCTTATCAAAAATTGCCTCCCCTCCATTCAACATCTCATCTCATTCAATCTCCATTATAATTTTGAAATTTGTCCATTTAAATAAAACTAATATTGAAATTCACCTTTCATTTCTCCATAATTTTAAATGATGGCCTAGAACACCCTTGAAGAGAAAAAGCCAGAAATAATTGAAAAAAAACTACTTTTCCATATTGCACGGTGGAGTGTTTTGTTTTTATGGTGTTCTATATATATGCTGATTTATGTTCTTTGTGTTAAAGAAAATAATAAACATGTAAAAGCCCAGCTGGGCGTGAAATTCAAAATAAATATCACCAAGGCAAAATAAAAATGTATGTTTCTTTGTTTATCCTTTATGCGGTACCTAAACAATTCATCCGATTACGATGAAACTTTGGTGAGTTGTTATTTGCGTACCTGCGAATGTTTCTGTTTATAATAGTGAGCTCTGGCGTTATGAAATTTGTATTTAAAAAATAACAATAAGTAAAAGTTGAAAAAAAATAATATATATATATTTCTTATAGTTTAGCTGCATCGAGGGAAGGAGGGAGAGGGAGGGGAAAATCGGGAAGGGGAAGAAGAATGGTGGAGAGAGGTTCGTGGGTGGGAGGAAGAGGGATGAGGGAGGAGGGAGTGTTGATTAATAATGGAAGGTGAGGGAAAAGCGGAGGTGTGATGGCGGGAAAGGGGGACATTGGAGCGGGGGAGCGCCGGAAAGGTGGAAGCGGAACACGACAGGTGAAAGGGACGCAGAAGGCGAACGTTTACCAAAGAACATGCTATGGAGGGGTGGCGGAGGGGTAGGGGACGTGGGAGAAGCAGAGGGAAGGATTTCAAAGGATACATAGCTGTAGGGGATAGCAGGAGGTAAATTTGGAAAATCCATGCGTCTCACACACGCACAGCTGTGAGAAGTGTGTGTATTTTATACAGTTTACCTGCAGAGAGGAAGAAGGAAGGGCGAGGTAATCCGGGAGGGAGAAGAGAACGAAAGTGGTGGAGAACGAAGAACGGGGAAGGCGGGGTTTGTGTAAGAGGAACATGTTCGGGTGTGGAAGAGGGGGGAGGTTCGCGAGACGGGTGGACGCGGGAGAGGGGGAAGGCGTGGAAAGTAGAAGGGAATGCGGAAGGGAAAGGGGACATGGGGGGGAACTGGGGCAAGAAGGGGGACCCTTGGGAAAGGGCACACATGAGAGATGAGCCGGAGGGTAGGGGACGAGGGAGGGGCAGAGGGAGGGATTGCAAAGGAGTCATAGTAACGGTAGGGGATAGCAGGAGGTAAATTTTTAAAATCCACGCTTTTTACACTGACATCTGTATGTGGCCTGTTCACGGGTCGGAAAACCTTCCGACTCATTCGTTTACGTACCAGACGGAAAAACAAAAATTATTTTATTTCCAAAAGGACTTCAATAAACAGAATTAAAATACTAACACTTTCTTTGGGTGGCATTGCAACGCATGCCGGCTACTCGCTAGTTGTTGAATAAATACCGTTACCTATAAACTAAGTAAGAGGAAAATTCTAATTGGAGTAAAGTTCTTGCACTCATATTAAATTAATAACTTATAGTGGCAATATTGCGGAAAGTGGTGAGTAAATATTAAAAGGTAGAAGGTTGCCAGAATGCTTTCTCCAAAAATTAGTAAATAGTTTATTATTGTGTTTATAAACAATATGGTTTTGCGTATAAACATTTTTGTGTATAAATATTCTAAAGAGAACTCATGGTAAAACCTTAAAGGCCATATTGACATGGTAATTACGGGGCTCACAGTTCAAAATTATGTGGACGTAAACCTGCAATACTTAAGTTTTCAAAAACAGTTACATACACTGTTTGTTCATGCACTTAAGTCATAACAAGTAACAAGGAAGCTTTCTAAATGGTTCTAAAGAAAACGGTGGACTTCACTTTACGCTATGGCCACATGGGCAACTGCGAACTGCTTCTTTGAAATCCTTTGTGGTTCAACGCCGCGTATTTCCGCTACTCAGCCGATGGCCGATGGAGTGGTCTTTTTTACCGCCTACGCCACAATTGGATCTGCCAACTAACGGCTACTGAAGGATTAAGTAGGTACCTTATGCTTAAATGCAGGCCCTGCGTTATCTGCGTGTTGCAGGTGTATAATTGCGTTTATCAGACTTTTTACATAATGCTGGTAGTTGGTAGTTCATCGCGATCCGCATCCTATATCCTATCCTACTTTTTTTTAATATGTCTTAGGTTTATCTGTAATCACCAATATTAGATAAACGGGGAAGGGTTAATATAATTTAAATTGAAAATTTTCGGTTAAGGAGTTGGTAGGTTTTTAATCCGTCGGGCTTAGCTCACGCGATTTTGTGAATGATGTGCTAAATAATAGAGGTGCCTGTCTTCTACATTTCTCTGCAAGAAGTTGCCATTAATGTACCTCAACACTGATGCTGTAATGCCATTTTAAACTAATAACATTATTTTTAATCATCTTTACGAAGCAAAAAAATGTGTAATGGTTTAGCACTTGCGCCAATTTGCATAGCGTTTTATATTTGTATTTTTGGTCATTTCCAGTAAGGAATCTCCAAGAAAACCGCAGAGATCATTCCTCATTACGTTACAGACGGCGTCTTAACTTCCCTTTATTTTCGTTATCATTATCCAAATCCATTCCTCAACAAAGAAGTCGCGGAGGGGCTCGCTGCTCCTCGTCTTCGCGCAGAATTGCGTGCATCATTCTTGAGAAATGTGCGTCGGGGAATGCGGTTAAATCCGTCCGTCGCTGCATTTTCAGGGGAAATTATTATGCTCTGCCCTTGATCACCAATATCGCCCAGACAGCGTGTGTCACCGCCTTCGCCTGGAGAGGAAGATGGCTGTACAGTCTGTACACTGTAGCCTGTAACTTGTCAGGAAATTTGGAAATGCGACGAGAACGCACAGGAATCGGCCCTCGGACACTTACAACATAGTTTTTATGATACATATATTTTCATAGGTAATAATAAAGATTAATAAAAAAGATCATTAAAAATGTATTTATTATAAATTACATGAAAGTGATATTGTAAACTTGTTTGTATTGATAATGCCACTGAGCGAGTGCATTCTAGTATTGATGGATTGAATTATTATTGAAGTATTAATGATTTTAGAGTAATTGAAATCCATAATGTCATAAATATTATTTTTGACATTATGGATTTCAATCATCAACCTGGTGGAAATTTTAAAAATATTCAAGATTTTTTAAATCTGTATTGATTTGACAATATTATATTCGACAGTTCTAAGAAGAAAAAAACAGTAATTTTAAAAGAAAAGTATAGTTGGGTGGTCTTTTGGGTATAGTTGGGTGGTCCCAATCAGCATTTAAGATATATACATTATATACATTAACATTAGGTGGTCGTAAGATATTTTGAAAAAAAAAAATAGAAGATCAACAAGTATTTGAAAAGAATGAAAAAACAGAAACTTTGAAAGCAATGAAGAAGGTACCATTGAGAAAATTCAGAAAGAAACATTTGTCACAGCATTGAAACCCGTGCAGTCAAGCATCTAATAAATTATATATCAAAATTACATTCACCGACTCAATGAACACTGGCTGCCTTATTTTTATGGAGGAGAGGTTTTTTTGGAATGTGTTTGTTTTAATTATCTATACACCGAATTTAACATAATACATTTTATATATTTCTAGTTATTGTGGTTTAGACCTTGAACTTGTATATATAAACATTTAAAGTGGGTGGGATTGCTCCCTCCTGAAAAAGCCATTTAATTATGAAGGCCCATTTCTGGTGAAATATAATTTAATCACCTGTTAGCGTCATGTGATGTAAAATTCTACATTTTTAGCCCAAGGTTATAAAATAAATCGCGTCAATGACATTTTGTCTCTGGCAGTTGTGAACTTTGTTATAGACCACTGACTTGGCACCTCTCCAAGATACCTGTTATTCTCCGATAAATAAACAGAGACATGCGCGATGAAATCTGCTCATAGACACAGAGTTCCTTTGATCTTATTGCAGGTAATTACCTGAATTATGGCCCATCTTGCTTATGTTTGGAGCCATCACCGGCTGGTAGAGACACCAGTCGCACTCCTATAACCATAAACCATTGCGGCCGTACAAGCTTTGTAGCCCGGTGGGCAGCGAGCTTATTGAGTAACACTTGCTCATTGCTTGGAAAGTTAAGAGAGTGGACTATTGAAGATTCCAACAGGTGATGATGGACACTGCAAGACTGCCCAAAACATTGGCTCGAAATGAAGGAGGAAACCCACCAGGGCTCTACAATACCTAATAAAAACACTAGTCGTAACATTTCTACGTCTGATGATGATGAAATACAAATACAACAGATCGAAGAGAAAACGTCTAATATTATTTGACTCTCTTATTTGCTAATCTATATATCAACTACTGTACAGTTTAAATACAGTCTACATGGTCAGGGGGTATATTAGGCTATCATTCAAATCATATTTCAATGATAGCTTACATTGTAAATTATGATGCCATGGTCTCCAACTCCAGACGGTAGGGGTTCTTGTGCAGTACCTATTCGCTTTAAATTTTTTTTTTAAATAATGTCATTTTTGAGAACCATTAAACTGTTTCAACCAAGACACCCGCGGATTCACATCTCCCATGTTATGCACCAAATCAATCTGCTTGCGGCGATGATTCAACCACCAAAAGCAGGCACAGATAATAATTTTCAATAAAAAATCTTTTATCTATGCACTGTTTAGAATTTATTATCGAATAGTCTCCCAATACCACATTTACGTTCTTCCTACTTATTAATTCAAACATATTTCTGTCGTCAGCCTCCGGAGACAGCTTTACGTTTTAAAACACACCTTCTTCAAAAATGAAAAAGAGAAAAAAACCGTGCAAAATGTATTCACGTAAACGTTTCTTCTTTTTCTTATCTTTAAACGGCTCCCAGGCCACAGACGGGCCAATGAAGTTTGAAATATTCAAAAAAGAATTTTGTTATTTTATTTTTCTAATCTAAATATAATGTTTTTCCTAAATAAAATAAATAAATAAATAAAGCGGTTACATAGTTACATATTTTGACGTACCTATTGTTTACTTCGAAGATAATGAAGTAAAGAAAAATGATTTTATAAGGAAACGCCCATAACACATTTCTACCGTTGTATCTCTTCTGATATCATTGTATTTCGCTCAGTAAATGTCCAAGAGGAGGAGTCGGAAGAATGAATGTATTCAGATGCGATGGCGCATGGGACCCTCCCATACACATATTTAATTCAGTAGGACGTGTCTACAAACACAGACCCCTCACTACAGTGAGCAGTGAGTGGTCGATCCGGTTCAGGCACTCGGTGACCATTGTCCACTGTCCACGAGATGGGTCAGCGCGTTTGTAGACAACAAAACAGCAGAAAGCAACGCATTTTAGCGAATGACAAAGAAAAAGTAATCTTCCCATTATCATTATTGCCAGAATAACTGCGACCTTACAAACTTCCTGTGAAACGTTTGTAGGCATTCAACCGTCCGTGGTCGAGTGGTAAGACACTTTGACTCCCATTCGAAAGGTCGCGGGTTCGAACCCGGCGTGCGCAAATAAATTTTATTTGATTAATTTGTGTTATTTCACAATTAATTAATAAAAATAATATATGTTATATTTGCGGCACTTTCCAGAGTGGAAGATACTCTCAGTATCGCCCTGGTGTAAGACTACCATTCAGAATTGAAACGTTGCTTAATAATGGCTTTAGCCGTGTTTAGTGACTAGATCTGAATAGCCAGGTACTTTCCCACCTTCCTCTTCCCCATCTCCTTCCCTTCCCCACTTACCTTCAGCCTCACAACATACTCCAATTGGGGATGCCATAGTCTCACTGGCTCCAGAAGGGAGCAGTTGGGACTCTGGTGAAGCTTCTCTATAAAAAAAAACGAAAATTAAATCACAAAAGGTAAATTACAAATGATTTTTTTTATTTATTTTAATGGTCACTCTACCCAGTAACCGTCCAATCCCCAATACCACTCTATAAACGAAATGTTTGTCTTCGGAGACGAAAAAAAACTTTTCCGTGTGTCCTGTCACTCTGCCGAGTAACCGCCCAAACCCCCAGCATACCACTTTGCACGTTAGGCAAATTCTTCACGGAGCTACTTACACGAGCGGCGCGGGTGCTACGCGCGTGAAGCTCGAGTCGCTTGTAAGTGGCTCCGTGAACGAATCGCCTTAAGCCGTCCTTTCATGGAGCTGTTTACAAGCGACTCGATCCCCGCTTGTCATTACCCGCTATACTATTTTGCCATTGTTCGTAAACGCCACTACGCGCTGCACTAGCAAAATAGTATAGCGGGTAATGACAAGCGGGGATCGAGTCGCTTGTAAACAGCTCCATGAAAGGACGGCTTAAGGCGATTCGTTCACGGAGCCACTTACAAGCGACTCGAGCTTCACGTTATTGTTATTGTTCGTAAACGCCACTACGCGCTGCACTAGCAAAATAGTATAGCGGGTACTGACGAGGGCGCTCGAGTCGCTTGTAAGTAGCTCCATGAACGGAAGGAATACACTCACTATTTTACGATGGAAATGGGTTAGGAGAGCGATTTGTCCGGGAGCCCAAGAACATAAACCCTACGTCATCGAGTACACGGGTGAAACCATTTTGTAGTGATTTAGTAAGCCTTAAAAAAGCTGGTCTGCCGCCGATCATTATTATTATTATTCTGACCAGAAATATTTATTTTATAAAGCACGTTTAATATTAATTTAATCTATTTCCCAGAAGTATAAATGATTTACCCACAATTCCGAAGACAAGAATCAGAATAATAGAAGAGCATGAATGACAAGCTGTATGAATGTGAATGAGGCAAGGAGTGTATGCCAAGATCGAATTGTTTGACGATCCGTCCTCTATGCCTACCCTTGCGGGGAAACGGTATGATGGTTAAGTAGCTGCCTACACCACTTATCTCCCCTCTGATTGAAGATCCCAAAGATGATCCAACAGAGGTATGTACCCGATCGAACAAGTTTCGATATGAATGGGACACGCTGTAAGCTTTCCAATAATATTATTTTACAACAATAATATAAACTTGCTGTCCTTCTTCCGCCGGTGACAATAAGTAGGCGTAAACAAGACAAAGGGCTGTTCCTCATCGGTGAAAGGTTCCATACCGTTGCACAAATTCAAAAAAACATTCAATGCTAAACTTTTTTATTGCTTTCAACTCTCGCTGTTTTACCTATGCATCTTTATATAAAAAAATCTCGTGCCACAATGTTCGTCCGAGGTAAACTCCGAAACTACCTTTGAAACGATTTTGATGAAATTTGGCTTACTGTGTGTAATTTGGTCTACCTTAAAAGATAAGATATAATAGTTTTTATCTCGATTATTGAACTCAATATTTATTTTTGCGAATTAAATTTTCATTAAAAATGTTTAATGGGACAATGATTTGAAATTATTTGTAAGTTCCATTAGTTTCTGACAGATGGCGGTGTGAGTTAATTTATTGACACAACACTTGGTTATCTAGGTTAGATAACCATCCAGAAGATGGCGTTGTGTTTCTTTGTTTTAGGTAACCATCCAGTATAAGGCGTTAGCCACAGACACACGTGGGCTGGCCAGATACTAATATAATATATTCAAATCACATTTTGCGATCAACTGCGATCATCAATTTAACATTTTAAAAACTTGCCTTTCCGTACGATTTGACGAACTGTTATCATTTTTTTTTAATTCTTTATTTAAAATGTGTAAAACTTTTGTTTACATTTTTGACAGAGAGGTATCGTAATTTTTTCAAGTTTACTAAAGTAAATTTCTGATGTCTCTAAAATTGCCCTGATTTGATGCTGAGGAAAATATATATTTTTAAAATTCCTTTAGCTCCACAAATCCTACAATAATTATAATATAATAATAATTATATTTTTTAATATACATATTTATATGTAAGTTTTTATCTAAAATCGACGTTAGTTTACCAACTGCAAAACAGTTTAGGAATTATAGGTACCTATCGGGCTTGCAGGTGGGACAGCCTCCGTCCCAGGAAATGGTCATTGTGTTCGCCATCGCCAGGTAGGAAAGGCAGATGAAAGTAAGGTAGGAAAGATAGTCTGGCAGGTGGGAAGGCAATAGGCGTGGAGCTCTCGTCAAGATAATTCACCATTGGCCGAGCCCCCTCCGCATTCTGCAGCGGGTCATTCATCATATGAATAGGTATATATTGTAATTTAATTGGTGGCATTATTGGTAATGCCGAAACTTGCGGGATCCGGAGACAATCAATATCTGCTTACGTGTTGACAATGTGCTTTGAAGTGTGATTGACGGATCTTCATTTGAGTTGCTATAAATAAAATAAATAATAACATAAATTGATAGATGTTTATTCCGGTATGTGGGGAGGTTAGTGCAGTCACATGTAGATGGCTATGGAAACATAACGTGTGCGAATATATGTTTTAACTTTGGATTTTGCTTTCCATAACTCTGAACGATCGTAATATAGTGCAATTATAAGTAGAACACATCTCGTTCCGAGATGACATTACTTAATTCCAAATGAGGTATTATTTTATGGTGTATGAAAGTTTGTATGGATGTATGTGTGTTTGTTACTCTTTAACGAAAAAACCGCTGAATGGATTTTAATGAAACTTTACAAAAATATAGCTCGTACGTCAGAATAACATATAGGCTTTATAAAGCTAGCTATTTTCAATTTATTATAAATAATTATTATTATTTAATAGAAAATGTCAAAATTTGAGAATTACATTTTGCAAAACAATCAAATTTCATTTAAATCAAAATTCTATTTTAGAAAATTAGTGATTTTATTTAAAGTACTCGCCTAATACTTTAAATCAAATCAAGAGTAATAGATATTTTAAATAAATGGGTTAAGAATTTTGGTATAAGCATAGATGGACCAAGGAAAAGAAAATAGACTAATAGAAGTACTAATCCTGCGCAGGCGAAGTCGCGGGAAGAAGCCTGTATGTAATAATATTCTGGTATACAATAATAAAAAAATTTTGTAATGAAATTCAGGTCTAATATAGAAGAGAAAAAAATTCCGGATGCTTTCGTTCCTAAGAATGGAGGACCAATTGCAGTTCTTTAATTTTATCTGAATGACAGCTAGATGACAGCTACAGACTTCGAATATATATCATGTTAGAAACAAAACATTAAGGTTCGAAAGGATTGGACCCATAATCAAAAAGAAGGAAGCAAATTTTCGGAAACCTTTTTACCATCTGAAAAATAAATTATAACTCTTTGGTTTTTAGAAGCAGAAAACTTTCCTTCCGTTTATATTCGTTTTTGTAAATAGTTAATTATTTCAGTTTTATCTAGTGTGATTTTTTATATTGTTTTCGGGATTTAATGATGTACTTATAAACAACCTATAGAGATTTTAGTTCAAATAATAAAAATACCGTTTTTATAGGACAAAAAATACTACGAAAATATCATTTTTTAAGGAGGCGAAACAATCAAACTGATTTCATAAGCTGTGAGAAAGCCATAAGTTCACGCGGACGCGATTAGACCTGTAAAAACTTACGTAAAAATGACTTCTGCAACTTGGTATAAATTATGACAAGTGATTTACGGTGTCGTTTACATTGGTAATTTTGGTAAAACTACTGTAATACAACGTCTGTAAATTGCTGTAAATCAGGGTACTTAAGTAACTTAGAGAGTCGTTTACATTAGCAATTTTGCCATAAGTCACTTACGAGAAAAAACTTGTTGATCACAATTTTATTAGAGAAGGACTGTCAAAAATATTAATGTCGTTGATCGTCGGTAAATATCATACATCGTCTCATACATACTCTTCTATTATTCCGACTCTTGACATGGCCCGTCTCAAGTATCTGGTTCACTTGATCATGCCATGTCTTCCTCGAGCGTCCCCGTTCACAATTGAAATTCTTCTACCATTCACAATTTCGTCATCTGCGTTTATTCGATCTACATACTAGTAGTCTAGGTATTATCATCCTTCCTCTGCCAGTTCCACGCCTCACTGCCGTGCCTACATTAGGGTAGATGCCAGCACTCCATTGTGGACTGCTAGCTTCGCTTCTTTGGACAGTTAAAAATAGTTTCAGGAATATTATGATAAATATAAATTAAGTAGTTGAATAAAATGCGATGATTTTTTTTAAACACATTCTTTTTACATAAATAATTATAATTAGTCATTATTGCAAAAATAGTTTTGTAATGTTAGCATTGAGTATTTTATATTTTTCAATTACAATGCAGGGCGGAATAGGTACCTAAATAGTTAAGATAAGTTTTGAGAAAATGTACAAAAAAGTCTATAAAACAATAATATTTGCACCTATTTACCTAATTAAATTATATTAGATTAGTTTGTTTTAGTGGCCACAAAAAAACATGCTCTTTGCTTGGCGCGTGGCGGACACGTGATCTATTTGAGAACTCCATAAAAACCGTTCGCTGCAGTGGAGCGCGCAACTTCATAGTTTGCATATAAAAAGCATCGCTTTACCATTTCAAAATGAAATCAAAAATCATTATGCATTATGTCATATTTTCAATGATTATATCTATTCAGTCTATTATTCATGGTTTAATCAGTGAAACTTGTCGTATTTTTAGATCCTACACATCTACAAATGTTAGGAATGTCTTTATTACCGTCGGCATACCTAAACTTCTAAAACGAAGTACCGTCTACTACTAATTTAATCCTATAAACAGGTGGCCATAACTGCTTTCTTTTCTATATTTGGAGAGCATTTGTAGGGGTGACAAGAAAATAAGACTCAGTAAAATAATAGGTAGGTACTATAAATACAATTCACAGATGCACCATCATTACCAAGTTCTAAATTATTCACACTTATAAGTAGTGTAAAGACTGTGTAAAGTCACTAAAATTTATCTATAATAAAAAATTGAGTGCGTCTAACCTTTACGCGCGGTTGAAGTAAAACTTCTTTGACTAAAAACTAAATAAAAAGCGGCGGAACATTATTAAATTGTTGATTTTTCGTTTATAATTATTTGTAGAGGAGGGGTAAAATTTTCCTGCGATTCAGCCATTTGAATTCTAAACAACACTGTGTTAATTGTCACACTACAGCCACTTTCGACTTGCTAGAAATTCACAAGAATCAGAGAGAAAAGGGGTTAATATTCATCGTAAAAAAAATAATGCAAATCAAAAGGCTCAACTAGAATTTTTAATTATACCATATAATAATCAACAAAACATAACAAAAACCTTTTGAACTTACCTTATACATTAGTAAACAAAAATAAACGGGTGACGTTTGATGTTTGAGATTGCTTTGACATTTTTTTTATTGGTTCGCTAGGCTTTGGACTCACTGTTGCCATACCTACGACGTTAATATGATGAAATATAAATCAAACGACATTTCCGTTAATGTTACTTCCGTCCAAAAAAGATTTAAGTTACCCATCGTAATGGCCCTGAAGAAGTCTTACTTCAAAAACAATTTGTGGTGTTATCAAAAATCTGCTTTAGATTATTGTATTATGTTTAGTGAGCTGCCGGTATTTAACGCAGAATATTGGAACCAGTTGACCATATTAACCGTCTTTCAGTCTCCACGTTAGTGTGAATGGAGCCTTAATTATAACTGGTATTTAAATATAAAATTATCACCAGCAATTGGGCAGCCTATTATACCCCAATAAACCCAAAAGAAAATTGGGAAAACAATATATTTTTTTGGAAAGAATTCGACAAAAACTTTTTAGAGAAACTGCAATCACTATTTACAACTCAATTATTGCTCCACATTTTAACTACTGCTCAACTATTCTCTTCCTATGTAACGAACGAGAATAAAATAAGTTTTCAAATTCTCCAAAATAGGACAATGATAATATTTTGGGAATACTTGTAATGAGAATTTGGCTAACTGTGAAACAGATGCTGGCCTTGAACACGCTGATATTTATTAATAAAATAGTAAACAACCTATTACCAAAATATTTCTCAAATAAAATAATGTACAACAAGGACATTCACAGACATAACATAAGGACGTGCAAGGAAATCAGGCTACAAAAAAGGATAAAGCGAATTCACAGAATAGTCTACTGTACAAGGGATGAAGTACAGGGATGAAGTATTATAACACGCTACCAGAAACTTTAAAGTCCACACTAATTGGAAATTTCAAGATGTACTGTAGGAGCTACATCAAACTGGAGAAAATTGAATATAGAATGAAATATGTAATATTATAATTAATTAGCAATTTGTAAATTTAAATGTTCAAATTACTAAAATAAACAATATAAATAAAAAAAATAAAAAATTAATACATATTATCGTCTAAATCTCTTTGGCCGCCCTGTAAAATTTGGTGAATTGTCAATAAAATGGTGGAAGACCTCTTGTACAAGCTTCAATCTTACGTGTTCTTTAGAATTTTATTTCTACCACGCAGAACTACTTTTTCAAATTTATTTCCCACTAAGAATCTTGCTTGAATAAATTGCTAATAGGCTATAATCCCACTACTCTTTCTTATTACTACTACTACATAAATTTCCTATAGAAGGTTAAAATATTTGCTAGAGTAAGGGAAATATCGTTTTTGGAAAACATCGTGTACCTAATTATCAAATCTCATCGAAACATCTACTAAATGTTCCATTTATTGGAGAATCTTGCTAGATTCTTTTAATATTAAAAAAAAATCTTAAAAATGAAGTAAGATTGATAAAAATTGCTTTTCCTGGATTAAAGAAATGAGTTGGGAACAACACCGACCGCCACTGGGACCAACTCGATGTAGGTATATTCCTCTGGGCTCTGCCGGCAGCCGGCAGTCGACAGTCGACGTCGTGAGTTCGGCAGTCTCGTCAGCTCCGCCCGCACTGGCAGTCAGTTCAGTACGATCAACAAGTCCGTTGGACAAGCATCGCGGTTATCTCTAGTGGCGTCTCGGCCGTGCGAATTCCGTGCAATTTATTACAGCCACATTGTTACTGTGAATTATTCTGAAGTTATCGCTTTTGAACACTACCGGTAAGTTCAATTTTATATATTATTCTCATTTCACGTCTCTAATGCGATAAATCTGATGTAAATAAATATGGCGGCCCGGCGTGCAAACGTCACAATTTTTTGAAATAAAAGGAAGAAAAAATGACAGATAGACGGAATTTTGCAAATAATATGTTTTCATTTTACTAACCAGAATGTTTTATATATAAATAGCATTCCTGTATTAACTTGAAAAATTGACTGAGCAGGGAAATCCCGTTTAACACGAACGCTATTCATTTCGTCTGTCTTTAAATTTGTTTGTATGTATCGTGTCCCTTTTTTTCCGGTTTGTTTATTTATTTATTTTGCGGAAACAGTACAAAAACCAATACATTGCGAAAGCGGTTAATTACAAAAAATATTGTAAGCATAGATAATATTGTTATATACCTCCATGTAATCATGTTATAAAAGTAATTGGCGCTTAAAGTTGTTAAAGGACATGTGGAAAAAATTCACATTTCCTGCGAGGCAGTTGGCATCACCATTGGTAAGTTAACTCTGCACCTGGGAAGAATCAGAAGCCTGTGTTGGTGGCCTCGCGTGGAATTATCCAGGAAATATAATCCTATTTTAGCTACAATGTCTGTAATTGATAATAAACTTATAATCCATATTGTTCATGTATTCTGGTCAATACTGTCAAAATGATTGCCGTGTTGAGTAGGTAGTACCATTTTACTCTGCCAGAGTTCGCATGAGCGTTACGAGCTGTCAAATCGGAATAATCGACATTATGCGAATAATAGTAATGTTCATAGAATTATTAGTATGCTTAAGTTCAATAATCCAAATAAAGGAAATTGAATAACAATACAGGATATTTTACAAATAATTTAACTTCGGAAAAGATTGCCAAAATTCTGCTCAATATTAAATTTTACTGCGAAAAAACTCATTTATCGTTACTTATTCTACCATTTTTTCTCTCGTTGTTTCATTATTTGTTTAAATAAGCAGTGAAATAAATCAAGAATCTTCATTGTTTAGTTTTATTTAGATTTTGCGACAGAATCACATACGTGTCAATGTGTCAATGATGTATATTAAACATCATACAGAAAATACGCATTCAACACGAGTGCATTCATCTGATAACAAGACGCTACATTTTACGGAATAACAAAAGTTACTGTTGGGTACCTTATACCTACCTATTATAATATTATATCAACATTTTATATTACATACCTAGCAGAGGGTTCCATGTCTAATCGGACTATGAAATCTCAGAGTCTGAATTCTCATAGTAAATTTATTCAGACAAGATACTTCCTCACATGATAATTCATCGCATCATAACTCACATTAACCTTACCTAACCTAAAATAACCTAAGGTTAAAAACCCCAATTATCAGTTTTCGACGCTTCGAGACATGATGAATTATCACGTGGGGAATTAACATCCTATGAAAAGTTTGTAGGTACTTAAATTAATTTTATTATAATTTAAAAACAATTATTCTATTTTCAACATAAACTAAACACCTACTTGTGTGTTTTTATATAGGTACTTGGATCAGGTAAATTTATGTATAATTTGTAATAGTAAATTATGTCGGCGTCTTCACATTTTAAAACATTGTAAGTACCTAGAAGGGCACCTACATTTATGATTATTAATATATTACGTAAATATTAATGTCCACGCTGTTTGCTTACGATACAATGTTACGACTTACCACTAGATTCAAAACTGTTTTTGCGTACGTAGGTACCTAATCTTTACGCATTCAATAATTTCACTTAGCGATAAAGTATCTATTTGTTTATATTAGACAGCATAATAAAAACAAATTGTTTTTTTTGTTGTTGTATAAAATGAATGTAAAGTCTGATTTGTTTTAGATACCTTATTGGCACAGAATTGATTGTACATGCACACCTTCAAATAGGAATGACTTCCATATAGATTTGAATGGAAACAAACGCTTCTGACTTAATACCTGTTGACCGTTAGATCGAGACAGCCAATCAAGAGTGCGTAATCTGTTTGTCTAAAGCGGCGTTTCCTCAGACGAAAATGTTTACACACTTTGTGGATAGCACACATAAGTCGGGGCCACAATGTTTTTACTTTCCGTGGCTTATGGAAAACAACAAACGTTGTGGCCCTGCCCCATGTTTATGGTAATGTTTGAGGTATTGTTTGTGAAATTGGTCGCAAGAGACCGGCCTTTATGTGGTCTACACACCATGGCTAAAAACGCATCGTTAGTAGGCACAACCCGGCTGCCGAATCCTTATCGATTTCTAGACATTCTGCAAACAGCCCGACATATCGGGCTGTTCGCAGCATTGTCAGTAGAGCGCTATACACTGCTTGACATCGTATGTTGCCATTTCATTAGATCTTCAATTTGTACTGAGCCGAATTTCTGAATTTTAAATTTAAGAAAAGAATTGTCAGACTTTTGGATCTTGAAACACGCCCACATCGCATTTCTTATGTTGTTCTTTATTGTATGCATCTTTGCTGATTGCTTGCGTAACTTGCGTTATATTTGCGGATATTATTATTTGTACTGAACTATTTATGTCAGGGGGTTTCTCACCATCCTCCTAATAGCTTATCCATACTATAACGAATATTATTAAAAATAAGATACTTGCAATGGGTAGAAGACTCGGCCAACTTATCCAATATATAGCCACTATTCATAGGTTCGAGTACCGAATTATAAACTCCGACTTAATAAATAAATAAATCGTAAATCTAAAAAAACTTTATAGTATGGATAAGCTGTTAGGAGGATGGTGAGATACTCCCTTGATATAATTATTGAATCAAACTAATGAAGTGCATGTGGATAGCGAATTCATTGTTTTATTATATCTGATGTTTTATATAATGTATTTTAATAATTCATTTGCATATTTGCATATGAATTATTGTGTATATGTTATTTGCGTACAATGTACCGACTCTTGATTCAGTGTTTCATTCTAGGTGAATTTTATGTAATTTTAAGTACGTACTTATTTATCTTAACCTCGTTTTAAAATAGATTATTTTACATAGGAAAAGCCCTGAGGAAAATAATTTTCCTCAGGGTCTATGTCATTTTAGGGGATGTTGTGTGGAGGGTTTTTTTAAAGGAAAAGAAAGTTCTTGGAATGGAAGCAGTTATGAGGGTGGGTATGAATCTGGGGCCATTGTGTCCGGGAGTGATGGACGTATGAAACCATCCCTCCAAAAGCGGTGCAAGGTGACGGGTCGAGAGAGATTCTGGCTGGAGAGGTCTAAATACCTCCCTCAACCATCAGTCCCCCTCGATCCGGCCCGCCGTAAGTGGGCAGAAAGTGTGCAGACACGTCCGCCGCCAAGACCTAGACAAATGTCACTCCATGAAACCGAGCACCCCTGCTAAGTCACCAAACGTAGCGAACTTGTTAGTTGTAAATGAACTATAACTTTCCATATTTTTAAATGTGGATTTTATATCCAAAATAATTAATTTTTCCTGTGAAAATTTAAGAGAGAAATTTGATTCAGCCTTTTTAAAAGAATGGCTACTTGATGGATAGTACATTATTTGACTACATACAATATCCCTACACGTAAAAACGTATCTGAATATCCCTACAGTTTAAAAAATCTAATTATTTAATCTAAAATTCGGGATGAAGAACACGTATGTTTAAAATTTATTTAACTTTCCAGGTGTAGGTATTTTTACATATTTGTATATATATATATATATATATTTTTTTTTTTTTTGTTGTATTAACTTAGGAATGGTACATGCTAATTTATACTGGTTTTCCATTAAAAGCATTTGCTTGTGGATGGAAGAAGAGTTTACATTGCATATATATGTTCAATTAGTACAATCACGTGTTTCACATACTCGTATGTACAGTTAATACAATAACTAAAATATATAAATATCTACATATTCATTAAGAAGAAAAACAAGTATAATTATTATTAGTGAGACTTTCATGTGGAAATAGAGGAAGCAGTCTTCCTGTTGGTGGTTTCTTAAACATATTTTTTGATAGAGTTCAACAGTTGCACTTTGTTATTAATGTTTCTGAAATCTATTGGTAGTTTATTAAAGAAGTTTTTCCTTGGTGTGTATAATGGTGTTGGGCAAAAGAAGTGTTTAGTTTGGGGCATACAAATACAAGTTTAAATCTAGTACGATATTCAGTTATGCATGGGTATTTATGTTTTTATTTTATAATTTGTATGATTGAATTTTTGACAAATAAGTTTTTAAATGTTGGAACTTTGAATTCTTCGACTACGCGTTCAGTAGGGAAGTCTGGAGATTTTTTTAGTATAATTTATGGTTGGACCTTTTGATAAAATTTCATGCAGAACTTATATACAGGATGGGGGATATACTTGACTTACTTGACCAAATGACCAGTGATTCCTGGCATTATTTTGAGTAAAAATGTAAATGAAATTTTTGACTTTTGGAATGAATTTTTTTTTCAAATGTTTTTCTTCAAAATCAATCAACAACCAAAATTTCTTCCACATCTCGTCACTGGTCACTCAGCCAAGTAACCAAGAAAGCCTTGCTCCCGACCCTAACTGTCCAATACCTACAGATTTTTTAATGTTTTTAGTTTTAAAAAAAAGTCAAAAATATCAACGGATCCCAAAATTTCAATTACATTTTTTACTCCAAATACGGTCAAGAATCCCTAGTTAAAGTAGGTCAAGAAAGTTTCTTAACACACTAACTAAGGTAATACACATAGAATCAAGCATTGCACAAGAAGTGCCTTGTGGGCGTATTTCGTGATCCAAATATTTAGCAATCGAGGCTTAAATTTACAATACAAAAGTAAGTTTACGAATTTCAAATGGAATGGAGATCTACTAGGTATGTCAGACGAGTGTAATTGAGACAAAGCGCAAAGCTATTGGGTCAAATGTCTCCGAAACACTAAACAATTTACGGCAAATAACATTTGAAGGTGGTGTTGTTTATTTACATATTATAAGTATATGTGTTACGACTGAAATTTCAATTGAACACCTTGTGCTCACTTGGAACTTTGGAGTAACATTGTTGCTTTTATGAAACCACTAGCTTCTGCCCGCGACTTCATCTGCGCAGGATTAGTACTTCGGCAGCCTATTTTCTTTTCCTAGGTCCCATCTATATTTAAACAAAAAATCCCTCTTTATTTAAAATGTTTATAATTCTTGATTCGATTCAAAGTATTAGGCAAGTACTCCAAATAAATTCAAAAATTTAAATATTTTCTAAAATAGAATTCATTGTTTTGCAAAATGTCATTCTCAAATTTTGACATTTTCAATTAAACAATAATTATTATTTGTAATATATGGAAAATAGCTAGCTTTATGAGATAAGTTATAGCCTACATGTTATTCTAATAAATGAGCTATATTATTTTAAAGTTTCATTAAAATCCATTGAGTAGTTTTTGCGCGAAAGAGTAACAAACACACATACATCCATACAAACTTTCACGTTTATAATATTAGTGAGATCGTTATTTATAATTATTATTCTCCATATTCAAAAAATTTGCAAGTGTCTTCAAAACACTAAATTGTTAAAGGAAATTCATTTTGTATAATTTTGTATGTATTGGGGGAAATTACAAATTATTTTTGTAAACGATTTTAGTAAACCTAGATACAGAGCTTACTTAGCGAGTTTAGATTTAGTTAGAGCTTACAAACTAAATCTTAACGACAGCGGACATTTGTAATTCTGTAAATGACAATAAATCTAAAAATGAGTTAAACATGTAATTTTTCTCAGTTTTTTATCTTTCGATCTGCCAAATATTTCTAGATAAATAAATGCATCTTTTACGAAGTGCATTTTAAGTGGATTCTTTTCTGAAAATTAAAAAGAAATTAAATGCTGTTTTTAAAGAAATTTACAAAAATTTAAATTAAAAAGAATCGTAATTGAGCCCTTGCCCGGAATAAAGTTGTATCCGAAAATATACTTGGTTTTAAAAACATTGAAAAAACTAAACCAGTTTGGGAGGTGGGTATGGGTACCATTTATTGGACGGCTACAGGTCACCCCAAGTGTTTCACTACAATTGGTGACTTAGCAGGGGTGCCCGGGTTCATGGGGTTAGGTTTGTCCGGGACTTGGGGGCGGATGCGTCTGCCGACCATCTGCGTGGCAGGAGACTGGTTTAGGGAGACCCTTTGATCTCTTCGGCCGGACCCTCTCGACCCATCGGCTTGCACCACAGTAGGAGGGATGGCTTCATACGTCCATTACTCCTGGACATATTTATTCCCAGATTTAGCCACCCCTCAAAACTTTTTCCTTCCCAGGAATTCCTCTCCTTCCTTTCCCTTAAAAAACCCTCCACACAGCTTCTTCAAAGAAGACATAGACCCTGAGGGAATTTTTCCATCAGGGCCTCCTATGTGGAGCTAATGTAAAGAAAAAAAAAGTTATGTTTCAATACATTTTATATTGAAAATACAATACAATTCTTAAGATTTGTACATGAAAAGTGGCGAAGAAAATCAATTGAATTAGTATTTCATCAACAACTCAACATTGATAGTTTTTTTTTTTTGATACAACAATATTCCGGGCAAGGGCTCAATAATTATAGATGTACAAAAGCAGAAGATATATTTACGATGTTTTTTAAAATAAAACACTCTCTTTTCGCTATCCTGAACATTTAACATTTTGTGCTTTACAGTATTTCAAATTTCCGTGATTGTAAGTATTTACCGCATTCAAAGCTATCATTGATAAATAACATTTAATGTTATGGAATGACACTTAATAGGCATTGGTTCAAATTATAGGTATGTATTATGTTCTCTGCAAATCCAGATAAAGAGCTTACGTAGGCACTAGAAACTATACCGTGAGATTTACTTCATCTGAACCATTTGCCAAGTTTAGTGTAGGATCTTCAAAATATTTATTTATTTATTTATTTATTTATTTGTTTATAAGATTTACACAGTACATTAAATATAAGTTGTAAGGTATTTTAAATAAATTACATGGTTTTGTACCTATTACGTAAATCTGTAAAATATCAATAGGTAATTTCGCCTGGGTTTTAAAACTATATTATGATGAAACTAATGAAAAGAATCAAACATTGGTTGACTAATAAAACATAAATGAAAGAGTATGGGTGGAGAAAATTTTACATTTTAAAATCAAAAATTATTTGCTCACTAAAGTTTAATAAAATGATAAGAAATTTAATAATTTTGTTTTGTATGTTCGCAATGAATCGTGAAAAATGTCTAATTGTAATAATTTTTCATAATGGGTATAGGTTGTGATTGCGCGAGTGATTGGTGAGTTATTTGCTGCATTGGTGTTGTGGGCTTCTATATGAAGAAGAGAAGTGTGCCTGGTACGCCTCATTGGAGCATTTAAACCAATGACGGATAGTAATTCGGGACTATCAATATTATTATTATTAAGCAGGTTATACAGAAACAATAGATCCGACAATGTGCGTCTTTTTTGTAGTGTTAACATATTATTTGTAGTTTTGTTGTATTTTAAAAGTAAATGTTTCGAAAATTTATTTTGTATATTTTCTAATAAATCTATGTATACCTTATATTGAGGATTCCATATTGTGGACGCGTACTCCAGTGGACTTCTGACTAATGAACAAAACAACATTTCTAGTGTCTTAGCACTTTTGAAAGCTTTACATATTCTTAATAAAAAACCTAGCATCTTGTAGGATTTTGTGATAATTTTTTCGATATGCTTATCAAAAATTAATTTGCTGTCTAAGTAAACACCTAGATCTTTACATATAGACATAGATTGTAAAGGTTTATCATTCAAGTTGTAATGATAGTTGATTTTATTTTTATTTCTAGTAAACGTAATAGAATGACATTTAGAAATGTTTAAGGACAATAAGTTTGATTCACAGTATATGCACAAATTATCAAGATCGCTTTGTAATTCCATACAATCGGATAAAGACTGTACAGGTTTAAAAATTTTCATGTCATCCGCGTATAACACAAAATGACTATTTTTAAAGCATACATAAATATCATTTATGTAAATATTAAATAGGAGTGGTCCGAGATGCGACCCCTGGGGCACACCTGAGACGATTTCCATTAAGCAGGATGTGAAGCCATTGACAACCGTAATTTGGTGCCGATTACTAATATATGATGCGATCCATCTATAGAGATCACCGTGAATTCCTAGACCTAATAACTTCTGTAAAAGAATATAATGGTTAACACGGTCGAATGCTTTGGAATAGTCCGTATAGATGGCATCTACTTGGCATCGCATATCCATTTGATCATGAAGAAAATTTATAAAAAATGTAAGATTTGAGGTTGTGGAGCGATTTTTCATGAAGCCGTGTTGATTACTTAAGAGTGAAGGTGAGATAGTAGAATATAATTGATCATAAACAATTTTTTCCAGTACTTTACTTAGAATCGGTAGTTTGGATATAGGTCGATAATTGGATACATCATTTTTACTGCCATTTTTAAAGATTGGGGTAATTAAGGCTGTTTTCCACTTTTCGGGAAATGTTCCTTCAGATAGCGATAGTTTGAAAATAGCAAAAATGGGAGGAGTCAATTGTTTACTACAATAATTTATAAATATCCCTGGAAGTTGATCATTCCCTGGTCCCTTTTTGATATCAATGGACTTAAGGTATTTGAAGGTGATGTCTTCATTGATCTCAATTGAGTTAATTACGCTATTTGAATTTGAACAATCACTGGTATTGCTTGTATGAGTAGGTTGAACATTCGAAAATACAGATCCAAAATATTCAGAAAATAAATCAGCTACTCCTTTACTGTCCTTAGCAGTTTTTTCACCGTAAATCATATGATCGGGGATGGTAGGAGATTTTCTTTGAGAATTGACATAGGACCATATTTTTTTAACATTATGCTGTATACCGGATTCTATCGTAGAAATATAGGTTTTGTAAGCCGCTGAAGCAACCGTTTTTTGCCTTTTTCGGAGCAAAGAAAATGAGAGATAATCGAGAGGGTTCCGATGACGCTTCCATGCTCTAAAGAACTTCAATTTTTCGTTTGTTATATTTATTAAGGCTGCTGTGTACCATAGAGGATATTTACCAGATTTTACGACTTTCTTGGGAATAAACGCATTGATAATTTGTTCAATTATAACATAAAACGAACTTAGTGCTGTGTTTACATCCGTTGCATTTATAACAGTAGACCAGTCAGTCTCTTTCAGTCTCTCGTTGATTTCGGCATAATCTGCTTTATGGAATAATTTTATTGTTCGAGGAGTTGAGAGGGTTGCATTAGTGGATGGGAAGTCTAGTTCTACAATCAATGATTTATGATGAGCATCCTCTTTAACTAAAGGGTGATCGGCAAGCGACACTTTAGCTAGAGTATTACAGATAACGAGGTCCAAGATTCGTCCATATTTGTTAGGTAAATGGTTAAATTGAGTTAAGTTTGCAAAACATAAGCAGTTAAGTAACGCAAGTGAACATTGGTCTCTGTTAGTTGACGTATGTTGACTATTCCATTCAATATTCGGCATGTTATAGTCGCCGATTATTAAAAACTTGTCATTGGGAAAACGGATTGTTAAGTCAGAAATAATATTGGTATGACTAGTAAATAAATAAAAATAAAAATTATCTTTGATTAATGATATGTGAAATGTTTAATTATTGCTATAAATTGCAAATGCACGGAGAAAAATGTTATTCTAAAATACGATCATTTTATTCGTAAAAACGGGACTGAAGTTCTTACGAACAAATTAACAGTGTTTCAATGTTTTTTAGCGGGAAAATGTAAGAATAATTTGTTGGGATACTTACGAAACTACGTTTACTAACAAATTATTCTTACATGTTCCCGCCAATAAACATTGAAACCCTGTTAATTTGTTCGTAAGAACTTCAGTCCCGTTTTTAACCGTTTTTACGAATAAAATGATCGTATTTTAGAACAACATTTTTCTCCGTGTGGTTTTATGAATAAATATCTAAAAATCCAGATGACGAATTGAATTATGAAGGAATCAGGAAGCATCCTTTTTAATTTCCACATTCCAATATTCTCCGCAAGCCATTAGCAAGTGTCTTGAAGCACTGACGCGAGCTGACGGCAAATCACATTTAATAAGAGGAAAGAAACCGGCGACCACCGCTGAATAATGTCAAATATAGAACGAACCCCCTTGTAATGTATTCTGGATATAGACTAGTAATAATATATCCAAAGCTTCGTGGGGGAAGCCTGAGCCTCTATCACGTGGGCCACTGCGGTCCTTGCTGCTGCACGTTGGTCCGCGCGTATCGCCAAACATTACATATTACTCGTACCATAACATTACACCTACTCGTGATATAATTATATACTATGTTTATTATAATTTAATTGTCGTATCTAGGTTATGATGTTTCTCACAATTTATCAACTACTGTGTCATATCACTTTCGACTGTTGATAAAATCTGGATACGAAAATGAAACTGCATTATGCAACCAACAAGAAACATAATATGTACTATTTGTTGTACATGAATCAGAAATGTTTAAAATTATTATTATTTTTTATCAGGTATTCAATTTCCAATTTTGATGCCCCTTCGACCTTTTTTGTATACTATTTTTCACATCTTTGCTGTTTCCATTATCATACGATGAACAATGTTAATAATTTTTCTAACTGAATAACCGACTAAAACTTAAGTTTTATAATCGCCAGCGTGATATGAAGGCAAGTAATAAAATGACTGTTGAGCTTAACGGCCGATAAGCAGGTACCCTCACGAGGTCCCAATATAAATTAGCAAATTAAAATAAAAAAATAATGATTAATTTATTAACCCATTGCCTACTGCACGGAGAACAGTGTTATTCTAAAATACGATCATTGTATTCGTAAAACTGTTAAAAACGGGACTGAAGTTCTTATGAACAAATTAACAGGGTTTCAATATTTATTCTTACATTTTCCCGCCAATAAACATTGAAACACTGTTAATTTGTTCGTAAGAACTTCAGTTCCAATTTTAACCGTTTTTACGAATAAAATGATCGTATTTTAGAATAACATTTTTCTCCGTGTGAAATTAATGTTCATTTATGTACTTTTAAGCATTTTTTTTCTCTTTTCTTGCAAGCTAAAGCGGACTGTTTTGGTTTTTGATGATTAAATTATTATATTATATTATATTATTATAATATTATATTAATTCTTATTTTATATTATTATATTATATCCACCCTTTCGTCTTCTATTTACAAGTTTTGTTAATTTGTGTTGAGACCCAAAACAAAGCATTGTAATAATGACGGAGGTCCATTTAATATGATTACATTATGTAGAATTTAATATGTAGTGTGTGGAGATGTATCATTATGCATGCTTCCCTGTCTGATGAACGGACCTCGATAAGAAATTTCCGTTCATTAAATTGCACATGTTGTTATATCTAGGTATTAACACTATTTGTTCTAACACTTGACAACCTGTTGCTTTCGCGGTCCTATGGCAAGTAGAACAAATATGGCAAATAATGGCAGTTAGAACACTGTCTGTAGGCCCGAAAGTCATAAGTCCGATTTTCGCGGAATAAAAAATAAAGACATTGAACTACACACCAAATCACTATTTAGATTTATCTTTATTATTAGAATCGGTTTACATTATGAATATGAAAAATATGCTATGGTTACATTGAAGCTTTTCCCACCTTCTCTACTTATTGGAATTAAAATTAAATTGTTAATTACGTTTCAAAAAATATAAACGCAAAGTACAAAATAATTTGTTTTTTCATTAAATAAATATGTAGTTAAATAAGAAACAACTTTTTTTTTAAATACCCCTTTGTAGCTTTTTTGATTATTTCCATTAATTAATTTTTTTTCATTCTTGTAAAATTAATCAAAAATAATTTTAAAAAAAACTTTGGCGCTACCTTCCTCGTGCCAGATAATACAAAAAACACGCGAAGTGCTAAAGGGGTAAGAAGTCAATTTTTTTGGCGTGTATAGATATATTCCTTTTCATATGTTTACAGTTTGCAGACACTGCAACTAACCCAAATATGTAGCTAACTACAACTAGGTAGCCACTCTTTCTTAAATTTGTAACAATTATCTAAAGTCACGTTTGCATGTAACTACACGGAGAAAAATGTTATTTGAAAAAAACGATCATTTTAATAGAAAAACGATCATTTTAATAGTAAAAACGGTTAAAAACGGGACTGAAGTTTTTACGAACAACTTAACAGGGTTTCAATGTTTATTGGCGGGAACATGTAAGAATAATTGGTTGGTATACGTAATTTCGTACGTATTTTACCGCCAATAAATTGAATCACTGTTAATTTGTTCGTAAGAACTTCTGTCCCGCTTTTAACCGTTCATTTTTCTCCGTGTAGGACCGCCCTAAGTCTTACATTAGTTTGTCATCCTGTAGAACTACCCCAAGTATAAGGTTTTTACACTGAATATAAAATACAGACAGACAGGTGTATTTCCCTATTACGAATGAAAAATTGAAAGCAATCAAAGAAACGGTGGAGTATGCAATGAAAATTATTAGAATCAAATTTTAAAGCGCCCTTCAACATACTATAAAAAATGTGTTTCGAAGGGAGTTTGCCTGCAGGAAAATAACTTACAATTTTGTAGAGTGGTTACAGCAGAAAGGTGTTTTCATATGTTGGCAATGGATTCCATTAAGTAACTTGGAAACGAAGAGGCGGAATTATTGGCAACCGAAGAATGTGCGAATTGAAATAAATAATATGATTGCACAGCAGATGCTGAAGATTACTGATATGTAAATAAATTGTAGATGTCACCAGGTACATTAAAAATTAACAACAGAATAACGACGACGTGCCACGTGTCCGTAGTCCGGAGTAGCGTCGTATACTTAGAAATATTAATTCAACGAGCATTCAGAATTTTCACCACAAACACCCACCTGATTTTTTCGCGAGGATTTTCCCAGATATCCAAGAAGATTAATACATTCGAGGAGAATGTCTTCTTCGTTTATTTCCGAGTCATCTCCCCGTATCGAGTCACCTTTCTCCATGATTAGGTGACTGTTTCTACTCAGAAATACGACATACAACGAGTGCTCTAAGATCCTGCGCAGAAAAGTTACAATCGAACTTTCATTTTCCGCACGGGTTATTAAAGCACGGTTTACGTCGATTCCTTACCGGACCATGAGGGAGCCGCACCGGCTTTATTCAGCGCCGTGGTCTGACGTCCAACTGACCAGACTTAACCGCCGTTCGCACTTTAGTCGAGTAGCGAGTATATTAGTAACTAAACGCGTCCAAACACCACAATTTTAGTAGAGTGGGTAATTCAGCTCTTCAGTAGAGTGAATCCATTTAGTTATATTATTTCTCCCCACGCGTTCCTGCGCACTGACATGCGAAGTTCATTAGTAGACGCACACGGAGAAAATTTTTATTTTAAAATACGATCATTTTATTTGTAAAAACGGGACTGAAGTTCTTCCGAACAAATTTACGGAGTTTCAATGCTTATTGGCGGGAACATGTAAGAATAATTTGTTGGTATAAGTACGTATTCCAACAAATTATTCTTACATTTTCCCGCCAATAAACATTGAAACACTGTTTTTACGAATAAAATAATCGGATTTTAGAATAATATTTTTCTCCTTCAGATACACGCAATATGTCGTCCCGTTGGAGCGAAAATTCTACTCTAAAATTCTTTATTTTTGCTGCTATGAATCTCTTTTCGTGTCCATAGTTTATTTATTTTCATCTCACATTTTTTTTTTTTTAATGCTATAACAAAAAGATTATTTATACACTGTATTTTTAATAATGTGAGCTTCACTGGGTACTTTACCCGTGCTGGGGCTCTCATTTTACAATTAAATTGCAAGATAATAATTATTCAAAGTATAATTTAATTGTTCAATAAATTGAAATAATAATAATAAATTAAAATCAAAATCAAAATTAAAGTTAATTCAAAATAATAGTAAAATATAAAAATAATAGTAATATAGTAAAATATAAAATAGATGTACATGAAAATTAAAACCAAAATCAAATTTAAAGTTAAATCAAAATTAAGTTAAATTAGAGTTAAATCATAATTAAGTTAAATTAAAGATAAATCAAAATTAATTAATCTTCGACTATTTTCTAAAATCAGCACTACAATCAGCTTAATTAGCGTATTTACTTAGTTGCGTTGCAGCTCGTTCATTATGTACTGTACTCTATAGTGCGAAAACTTTTTGGTCAGTCAAGTAGTGAGACTCGCTACTCGGCTTACTACTTGCCAATGTGCGAACAAGCCATTATACTCTGACAGGTAGCTTTCAGTGGTAGATCGCGGATCTGCCACTGGTCTAGAAAGGACACGTAATCACCGATTTGGAATATCGTAAAAGGCGCAAGGAATATTATAAATTATCGGACGTGTGCCAGAAAACTGGGTGCATTTTTAAAATGGAAATAATTAATATTGTCGTAAAGAATTTAAAACGTTTATTTATTATTATTATTATTTTATTATCATCCTTACTTCTCTTTATTTGTTCAAACCTTACGCCTCTTTTTACCAAAAAATATTTTGATGCATGTCTTCCTCGGGCGTCCCTAACTTTATATACCATTCTCTTCGCGCAGTATCGTGAAATAAACGTTGAACGGTGTTACTACAGGGCACAGATAATGCGGTCTTCCACTTTCAATACACTCCGGGCACTAATAAAAACAAACTATGAAATTTTCACCGAAATCGGTCCAATATTTTTTGAGTCTATAGGGTACACATAGGTATTGTGGTACACAGTGGTACACAGGGGCATTGCCTGTTATATATGCAAAAGATTATTATAATTATATTCCACATGAGTTGCATGCAATGTTTCGTTATCATACTCCTTATTTGTATTATTGTCATAATATTACATCATCACAAACTTCGATTTTTCAAACGACCGACTTTGTTTTTTTACTTTATTCTTAGGTATCTAGGCAAAATGTCATCTGCAGTTCCAGATAGGTTATTTCATTATTTGATTTTGAAATAATATAGAAACGTTAAATAGGAAAGATTTTTAGATGTAATATTATGTATTACACCATGCACTATTTTCAGCATAATTACGAAGTTTTCAATAGATAATATAGGTACCTACTACTTAATTAAAGGTTAACCTATGTATTACACCTACGCTTACCCATTTTAGAAATATTCCTTTTTTGGTTGCGTGATGTTTTGTATGAAAAACAACCAAAGGTGAGCAATATAAAGTATGTACATTGTTCAATAGCTTTTTTTTAGACCCATTCCCCAAATGGGGAATGCCGTAGTTTCATTGGCTGAGGATACCAGCCCTAACACAGAGGCAAAACGTGACAGGAACCGTTAAATTTTGTTGCCTATTTAATCAAAATTTTCTTTAGCAATTCTGTCTCTAAAATTTCGTACAGCAACTTTGTATACGCAATTAAATTCTCGCTAAAATTTGTTTTCTTAAATACCTACCATGCAGAGACGCAATTCATAACCGTCATCATAGTAAAGTCATCTACACATTTAACTTCAAATCAGTAAGTTGCGTGTTAAATGTCTGAACGTCGAGAAAATTGAACATGATGTCTTTTTATTTTATAAAAATATATACCTGGGTTCGCCTTTTCCAATTTTACAGCGTCTACATTCAACTTGGCAGTTAGAACTCTCTTGAGGGAAAAAAATATGCTATCGACATTAAAATTTGTCTCCATTGTCTGAGCAATAACAATGGCAGTGCGTAATCATATGTCTAATTCGCCGAAAACTTTGCAAAAATAGTGCAGTGCATGATATTAAAAGCGTATCCATAGACTGATCTGTTATTTGGGATAATGCCTCTTTAGATTTGGCGCAGTAATTTTTTTAATTTTCTACTGGTCTAGCCGAGCTTATGAGACACCAGGTGTCCTCTAGAAATGAGGTTGTTTTATTAATACCTGTGACGTCAGGTAGTGACGTTGTTGACCACGACAGTCTGGTGGCAGATGATCAAAAATTCGCGCTTATATAATTTGAAAAACACTCGAGCGTCATTCACTTACTTGAAGGGCTGAATCACAAAACTGATTTCTGTTTATTTTGTGCGTAAGAAAAAAAAAACATTGAAAAAAATCATTAATGTTCTGCCTAAAATCTTTCTGAGAATTGCTATCTATTTTCATAAACTCTGTTCACCGAATCTATTCAAGAAACTCTAGGAAAAGAAATGATTAAAAATATATATATAATGATATTAAGTTAACATAATATAAAACTATTTCACTAAATAATAGTATAAGAAAACTAATGTGCTACAAATTGATGCTAATAATTAGCTAAATTATTTCATAATATTATTTACTTTATTATCAGGTTCTAATCTCAGTTCTGTCGCTTGTGTTTATATTTGGTCCAGCCGGCAGCGAGTTGGTTACTATGGTTATAGCTGTTTAGGTGGGCTGGCCTTATCACCATCCCGGTGGTTGTGATAAAACCAGTTGAGCTAAGTAGCGGAATTTTAACATCGCATCGAATCAGTAACACTGAAACAGATAGACCGACATTTTAAAAATGTAGGTACTGTTGTGCAACTAGGCTATCGTCTTTTGTAGCCCACATAATTAATGCTGTTGGAAACCAATTTTCAGAATGTAATTTATGCCGGGGTTAATTTTTCATTTCTTTCTTTCGTCGTTTTATGCTTTCTTTATATGCCTACTCACCAATATTATTGTATGATCCAATGGTCCCGAGGTTTAGGACCTCCAATGAGGAATATATAGCTTGGTAGGTATGCCTTTATCCGACACGAATTGAATAATCATGCTGGTTATAAGTTCATCAGCGAGCTGTAACCGTTGTATATAGACACGGTAATCAGGTGCGAGGGTTGTAATGCTTCGTCCAGACTGCGGCCAACTTCCAACTTCAAACGTTTGGAAGATTGTGTGGAGGGGTAGTTCGTGCGTTGGAAGATCGAGTTGGAAGGTTGGAGTTCGCGATAGCCAACTCACGAACCTGCCGGCCGGCGATCAAGACACGTGTGCCGCGTACCATTAATATGAAAATATTATTACGGGAGAGTGGTATAACAATTGAAAACACGTCGTGTATATACTTGTACGTAATAATTGTAGGCAACTGATAAGATAAGCGCCGAATCAGCTGTTCGACATCCGCCATGTTGAAATTCGGAGTTTGGAGTTGGAAAGTTGGCCGCAGCCACCACACGATCGGCCAACCTTCCAACTCCGAACTAAGTTTGGAGTTGGAAGGTTGGCTGCGGTGTGGAAGTACCATTATACATGTGTCATGTCAGCTCGCCGCTAATTGCAAGCGAACTAGGATTTTCGGAGCCGCATCCAGACTCGTGCAATGCAACGTGTAATGCAACGCTGATTGTTTGGACAGTGCTTTGCATTGCTTGTTCGTATTCCATCCAAACGACGAATTCGCGTTGCTTTGCATGATGCATTGCATGATGTATTGCACGCGCCTGGACGGTGCATTACAATAACTCATTACAGTTACAGCTCGCTGATGTGTACACGCGGCTTTAGGGAACGATTATTTTTATGCTATTTTGCTACTTTGCTTCTGAAAGATCCGTTGCACCCTCTTTTTCTCTTACATGCGTTGTTTATGAGGAATATGGAGGCTGCAACCTTTATCAGAAGCGACCGTGAATTGGGCACCAGTATATATGTATGTTCTTGTTTTAGGCGTGAAGGCGAATAGATAAAAACGATGCGCGAGATGTCGTCCTGCTCCGACGAGCTGTTCAACCTAACGCAGCTTGCCGAGGTGGCTGCATCGCTCGAAGCGCCGCGCTACGAACACAAGCTGTTCGACAAGCGGCGCGGCGGGGCGGGCACGGGCACACGCGCCTGTGCCGACTGCGGGCGCAGCTACAGCACGGCCAGCAACCTGGCGCGACACCGTCAGACGCACCGCACGGCGTGCGCCCATCAGCGCCAGTGCGAGCACTGCGGCAAGCCCTACGTGTCGCTGCCGGCCCTGTCCATGCACCTGCGCACCCACACGCGCGCCTGCGAGTGCCACTACTGCGGGAAGCGTTTCTCGCGACCGTGGCTGCTGCAGGGGCACATTCGAACTCACACCGGTCAGTTCCATTCATTAAACGTGTCTAATGTGGATTGGGGTCAGAATAAGAAGATTTATTGGGTCGTTCTGTGCCTTTACATTTTGAATGAAGTGTTCATATTTGAACTCTATAAAGCTGACGACTGACTTGAAGATTTGCTCGATGTGAATATTCGAATATTTTTTGCTAACATGTATTTTACTTTGGCCCGCTGTACTGACATGGCGAATATTCGAATATTTTTTGCTTACATGTATTTTACTTTGGCCCGCTGTACTGACATGGCGAATATTCGTGTTTAAAAGCTGCGTTTTGCACCATTTACGGTTGCTTCCTTCCTCTCCCATAATTCGTGTTTCTACGTTTCGTGCTTACAAGCAGCATAACACCCTCACATCGAGAGAATTAATGCACAAGTCAGTCGCCTCTTCAAACCTAAAATTCAAAATTGCCAACAAATTCTCTTCGCTTCTACACTGGGGTGTGTTGGTTTCCATAAAGAGAAAAGGGTGCCTTATTTTTAAATGTATTAAAAATGAAAAAGAAAACGTGGTAAAATTGGCGCGCGAAATGCAAAAAAAAAACAGTCTTATGATACTACTAAAAGAATAAAATTTCAAAATCTAACACGTCATAATTAGAAGACACCAATAAGGTTGTAAAACGTGTTCAAAATCGCAAATAAAATGATTAGGATTAAAGTGAGGCCTCTAATCCCCCTATTTGGGTGCGAACGAACGAATTTGGGCGCTTTGGACCATTTTTTTTTAAATTTAGGACAAAAACACAAACACAGAAAGTAATATTTATATATATTTTTTTTATTATTTTGTTTTATAAATAATCAGTTTAAAAAATCACTAATTAAAAAAAAAAAAAAAAAGAAGGAACTTTCTACTACAACGCATAAATAAATACTTGTCACACTTAAACATAACTACGTAAACACCTCAGCACAGGTTCTCCTAGTGAGGTGTTCACGAAACATACAACATTACCCAACCACAGTTTCACATCCACTAACCTACCTTACACACAACACAACAAAAAGTTCATAAATTATGTTATTAGCTATTATGTATAAATATTAATAACTTTATGTGATCACTGTAATATTATATTGAAATAAATAAAATAAAATATCTGGAGAATTCGCTTGCATCCTAACTATTTCTCTTAGGATTAACTTGGTCACTTGGGTCAGTCTTCATAAGTACAGCTTTTTTTAAGCTCCAAAATATTTATGTTTATACTTATAGGAAATATTCTACTCACAAAAAAGTCGACAAGATGCATTCAATTTCGATTGAATATTTATCGACAATACAAACATACAAAAATTCTTTGATATATCTAAGATGATTACAATGGGAAACCAATTAGAAAGTTTTTCATAATGTCTATTAATTATAAAACTTTGATTTATAATTACAATAACTAATTATATTAATTAATAACAAAAAAATATATATTTTAGGTGAGAAGCCCTACAGGTGTGGCATCTGCTCTAAGGCTTTTGCGGACAAGTCCAATGTGCGAGCCCATGAGCAGACGCACTCCAACACCAAGCCCTTTGTGTGCCCCCGCTGCGGCAAGGCCTTCGCCCTCAAATCCTACCTCTCCAAGCACGAGGACTCTTCCTGCATGAGGGTCCAGCGCAGCCCCCAGTCCCCCCCGTCGCCATCAGAGGCCACACAGGATCTCCCCATCGACTTCTCCAAAGCATCCTATGCTAACAACTCACCCATACCAGTATAATGATATGAGCATTGTGTTACTTTTTTGAGGCGATGAAAAAAATGTAAGAATATAAAAAAATTATATTCTTTCTAAAAGAAACAGACAGTTTTTCTGCTCTGCTTAGAAGATTTTGTTGAAGGTATCCAGAGTGATATCGTAATTGATTTAGAAAACACCAAATTGTTGAAATAACATAGTTACCTACTTATACATAATTTTAATTACTAAATAACAAATTTCATACAATTTGGTGTTCGGTCATTGCGTTGGCAGCAGATAATAATTGTCGACCTATCTATTGGGTCAAATTGTGTTTCGATGCAATTAATTTAACCCATTCCGTCCGAGCTACCATAATTTAAGGCGGCTATCTTGGAAGTCCCCTCCGAGCCCGCCATACGTAAAAGGTAGTTTGCATTGACATCTTACGGGTTTTTTGAGTAGAGTAAAATTAATCAACAAACCAAGACAAGTTAGCACCGAAATAAATTCAGTTGCTATGTTCAATTTTAGTAAAAAATTATTTCGGATGGGATGGGTTAACAAATAACTGACAAATTGTGAATTCATGTGCACTTTGTTGTTATTGAGGTTCTTGAAGATTGCCTACAGACAATAAACACAAAATGGGGAGGCGTTATATGGTGACTATTAAAATACAATCCGTTCGGGACTAACGTCACATTTATCTCATTTTAAATAAGATTGCTTTGCAAATGTAGTAAATATATGTTTTTTTTCCACATTTTTTTGTTGTATATATTATCGGGGCTTCTGATTTAAATAATTTTGTCATTTTTAGCCTCATCTGTTTTTAAATCGTCATTATAATGTCTAATAATCTTTAAAAGGTAACTAGTCCTTTATGTAAGAATTCACAATTCCACATTACAGATTGGACCACCTCATGATTGAAACAGAACTGCTTAGATAGTTTTTAATAATTTAATTTATTGTTTTTATATTTTCATACAAACTTTTTTTATCTTATTACTTGGTAGTATATATTTTTCTTATGTTTTGTGCCTTAGTGAATAGTAACTGTGTAGTTATAATATTAATATGCTTTCGTCCAAAGTCTGAAACATTTCCCTTAGAAATTTAAATAATTATTTTAATTTTAGATCTATTTAATAACAACAAATTGTTAGCTGCTAACAATTAAACATTAAAAAATAAATGTGAAAAAGTGTACAAACAGGTCCAAAAATTTTAACAGTTTATTTTGTAATAATTTGTAAGTACTCACTTGTTTTTCCTGGCAATTATATAATGTCATTACAAACCGCCAAAACAAAGCTTTGTGGTTAACTTCATGTTAAACATAAACACTTTGTAACCATTCTCACTCTCTTTCTTCAACATGATATTATGATACCGTCACTTAAATGCATATTATATTTTCAAGTTTTCACTTATGGTCAAATATACCCTAATGTATTTAGTTTTATATTACAGGAATAGTAATTTGTACATTTAACAGGTCCGGTGTTGAAGTTACCCAAGGGAGCAGAACTCCATTTCGGAGATTTAGGATTATATAATAATTTAGGTAATGCGATGTGATTTAGGATATAATTACATTATATGAGCAATTGAACAATGATGGTGCTGTAGGTATATAATATTTTCATTCTTTCAAAAAACGTATTCCATCATAACTATGTTTGATGTAAATTTAGTATTATAGAAGTATTTTTGTAATGTGATAGAGATTTAGGTGTAATTTGAGTTTTTATTGATTTTTATTATAATGTCCTTCATAGGCAGCCTTTTTTAATTATTAATTAGTGATTTACTAAAGTAATACTCAATTTATGATATTCTCGAATACTTATTGTAGTTGGTGATTATTTCAGAAGCCATAAATTATTTTTATTTAGCATATTCCTGTTGGATGACATTATATCATGTGACAATAAGAAATCAATACTTTACTGGAAAGTATTTACAATTTGTAAGTAAAATTTTCAGTTAGAAGTAACATGGTAATACGACTTTACCATTTTTTTCTTTAATTGTTTGATTTTTTTATTTTATTTATCTCATTATAATATTTTATTTAAAAATGAAACTTATAATTCTTGGACTTTGTCTAGTTCCAAAAAAAAACTGTTATGCCAAATGAGATGCCATTTATTTCCTTTACATAAAGATTAAATATGTAGTTACAGAAATGGTTGTCTTTATCACCTCATCAAAGAATGAGAAATCATGATTCATATTTTTTTTTTATTTTTTATTTTATTTATCATATTTCATTTAAAAAATGAAACTTTTAATTCTTGGACTTTATCTAGTGCCAAAAAATAACTATTATGCCAAATGAGATGCCATTTATTTCTTTTTCATAAAGTTCAAATATAAATAATTACAGAAATGGTTGTCTTTATTACCTCATCGAAGAATGAGAAGACATGATTCATATTGTTTCTGTATTTTTTATTTTATTTATCATATTTCATTTAAAAAAATGAAACTTATAATTCTTGGACATTATCTAGTGCCAAAAAATAACTATTATGAAAAATGAGATGCCATTTATTTCCTTTTCATAAAGTTCAAATATAAATAATTACAGAAATAGTTGTCTTTATCACCTCATCAAAGAATGAGAAGACATGATTCATATTGTTTCTGTATTTTTTTATTTTATTTATCATATTTCATTTAAAAAATGAAACTTATAATTCTTGGACATTATCTAGTGCCAAAAAATAACTATTATGCCAAATGAGATGCCGTTTATTTCCTTTCCATAAAGTTCAAATATAAATAGTTACAGAAATGGTTGTCTTTACCACCTCTTCAAATAATGAGAAAGCATGACATCATATTGTTCCTGTGTTTTTTTTATTTGTTTGATAAGATAAAAGAGTTTTGAATCTCGGGGAAGTAAAGCTGGTACTTTGAAGAAAACAATATATGATCAATGAACGAATTATTTTTACCTCTCATATTTTTATTTTCAAACAATTGATGGCATGGCGTACAAAAGATTTATGTACAATTATTTTGTATCTAATCTCGAGATTTATCTTTTAGAGCACAAAACTTTTTATGTGAAATTTATAAGTCTACACTTTTAAAATCATATACAAAAATATGGATTCTGTTTCTTCTAAAATAAATTAGCTTTGTATTGATTGCACTTATCTTTAAAATTGAATCTTTCTCACACCTGAACTATTTGTGCACAATGCCATCGACATTATTATTTTTTCATTAATTTATTATGTAATTATGCAATACAACTGTGTCCAATTAATTGTAAGTAGTGTATTGATGTGTACTTTATCTCTGCCTACTCTCATACTGAGATTGACCACACAACCGTGCATAGTAAATCTCTAAATATCCAGAGTTAATTTACATACCTACCATGTAAAATATATTGTTGTCATTGACATTTGTAAAAAAACAATGTGAAACTGATAAGTTAAAATAAATACTCTTTCCACAATTATTTTTACAACTAATTTTGTAATAAAAGTGGATTAATTCTCATGTTGTGTTGTATTTATTTGTAAAGGAACATTTAACCTATTATGTCTTCTTCTTCTTCCTTGCACTGTCCCAACTCATTGCCTAGGTAGGCTGTTGGGGTCGGCTCTCCTCGTTCTCAGGTTGTAGCTTCTTCGGTTCTGGGTATCGCTCTCTTCCAGGCCATTTCTTCTTAGGATTTTAGAGCATTGAGTCATCCAGAAGTTCTTTGGTCTTCCTCTAGATGACTGTCGATGAAGCTCCATAGACATCGCCTGCTTCACTGTGTGGTCTGGTGGTCTCCGTTTTATGTGTCCATACCATCTCAACTGTCGTTCCTCTAGCTTATTGTTTATGTCCGTGACACCCAGGCTACCACAAATGCGTGAACTTTTAATTTTATCTTTTAGTGACACTCCTGCCGACCATCTAAGCATTCGCATTTCTGCTGATTCAAGTTGCCTGGTGTAGGAGTTGTACATGGTCCAGCATTCGGAGCCATACATTATCGCGGCTAACAATAGTCTGGTATACCTACCTTTCCTTTTAGTTTTATAGGCATTTTTGTGTCACACAAGATTCCTGTTACGGATCTAAATTTACTCCATCCCACACCTATTCTGTGATTAACATCTGCTGCACATCCTCCATCTTTGTGGATGAGTGAGCCGAGATACTTAAATGTGTCACAGTTGGCTAATGTTACTCCATCCAGTTGCATTGAAGGAGTTACAGCATTTGTGTTTTCAAATGGCAAGTACAAATATTCAGTCTTTTTTCTGCTAATTTTTAGGCCATTATCCTCTAGGATTTTTCTCCATTTTTTTCACCTTTATTTTGTAAGTCACAATGATTATCTGCTATCAGTACTATATCATCTGCAAAAAGCATAGTCTTGAGAATATTGTTGTTCATTTCTTGAATTGTTAGGTAATTCATGACCATTATGAATAGCAGTTGGCTGAGGACAGATCCTTGGTGTACCCCCACTTTAATTGGAAATGTTGGTGATGTCCCTGATGTGCATCTTACTTGTGTTTCTACGTTTGTATACATATCTTGTATGGAGAGCACATAGCTTTCTGGTACGTTATGAGATCTTAGTGCAAAATAAACTTCTGAATCGAGTTTTAAAAACTTACCTATATACTAGTATCAGGCTTGGATAATTACATACGCAATAATGACAAACTGCGTGGCCGAGCGGTTACGATTCTCAGCTGCCAATCCGGAAGATGCGGGTTTGAGGCCTGGCGTGCACAGTGATTTTGCGAAGATTGAAGAAAGAATATCTGTAGGTTTATTCATATCACTTTTTCTTTTTCTTCAGAAATTACCAAAGGTTCAAGGAAGTTTTTCTTTACCTTTATTCTCCAAATTTGCCTGCTGCAAAAAACTTCTCAGACTTAATTTTTTTAACATTAACTCTACACAGGAGACCTCGATAGGAAATAAGTTTGTGAAGTCATAATATGTCAGCTTTGATGATGTGTGACACAGGATTCGTTAATTAGTTTATCAAATTTTTAAAAAAGCCTCCCTACTCAGAGGGGGCCTAGGTGCCAAAATGATACATATTGAGGACAAAGGACTTATACATTTTTATTTAAGTGGAAAATGTTGCTTCTCCAATGGTAGCTGGTTAATATCGCAACAGCTGGGTGAAAATCCGAAGCATTTGTCTACTCTGGTACTGCCGGTTAAGCTGGTGTATTAAAGGCTTCCGTTTTAAACAATACTAAAAGATTTCCATTTAAGAAAATACTAAAAGATATCCGTCTAAATACTGTTGAGATACTGACTTTTCGAAAAACAAAAATTGAAAGCATTTATTGGTTTGACCTCCGACATACAAAAAAATTAGGCTGCTGCGCGTTTTCTGTGTCTTTGTGCGCTTTCTTCTCCTGGGGACACAATGTAAAAAAAAATTCCGTATCTTTGTCAAAGTTATAACAAATTTTCCTCTTCCTTCACTCTCGTCACTTACAAGTTGGGAATGCCATTGTTCCACAGGCTCTGAGATCATAGAGGAACTGGGACTAATGTGCGGTGTTCGCAATTTTATGAGCATTTTTTATATCTCTGCTAGCAATTAGATATACTTTAAAAATACATGTTTACTTATATTTAATTTTTATTCGACCTTTCCAAATGCAAAATATATTTTCATTCCACAATAATTCAAAAAAATGGTTGCTGTATGTAATTTGAATTTTTAAAATGATTAGGTATTTTCTTTTATTATTTATCTCCAAATCACAATTTGGTGTCAGAGCTCTGTTTTGCATGACCCCTTCAATAAAAGTAAAGAAACAAATCACATTCAAAATAGACTCGTTTATTTATAAAAATAGTAACTATATTATCTACTATAAGTAGTTTTCCTAGAATAGCTAGTTATATTCGGAAAAATGATTTTTTTAATAAATAGTATCCGAATACACAAACAAGAAATTAACCATCTTAGTAGCCATTGAATTTTAAATAGGTTAGTAAGAGATATTTTTTTCGTTGTTTATTTTTGGGGTGTTATGCCGTGTTGCGCTATCTCCTTTAGCCGACGTTTCGGACAGCGTTGCAGTGTCCATCTTCAGGACAGATCATTTCGTCGGATCTGGATTCTAAAGAAGGAGGTAGCGCAACACGGCATTACACCCCAAAAACAAACAACGAAAATGCTTTTAGCCGTGAAAATCTAAAAACGTATCTAGTAAGAGATAACTTTGGAATTAACAGTTTTATCAGTATTTTTTACCAACCTACAAAAATTATTTTACAATATTGTTACATTACATAATTTCATTTATTTATATTCTTCAGCGATACAATAATATTAAATTTTGGCATTAAATAGAAGATAATTTTTTACAAGGTGTCTGTATTACACTGGGGAATAAAACAGATTTTTAATGTTTCGTAATAAAAAGAACTTTTGATTAGTAAAGTAACATAATATTTACATCCAGTGAGGACATTTTTGAGGATTCTGTGGAAGCTATTGTTAAATAGCAAGCATTCAACTATTTATTTTTCAATATCTATATGTATGTACATATTATTTATGTGAACAGGTCATTTCATTGTCTTTTTCATATTGAGCAAAAGTTAACCTAAGTAAATACGGGTTCTTAAAGGTAGATACTTAACTTATTACATCACTACTTGGTAGTTTCAAAAACCACAATATGGCTGCCTTCATGAACATCAACTCTTTCACTGGGTTAGAGATTTTTATTTAATTCTTATATACACCGTGTTCCACTTTCATGCCGCGAAACTCGCAGCCAATTGAACAACAGACTCCAAATCGATTCAACAAGATATGCTATACAATGTCAGCACACGAGATGACAGCTCTGATGCCATTGCAAAAGGAATCTCTCGTTTAGTTCCTGAGATGTGCTTTCGGCGGGAGGATGTGTAACTGATTCTCGACGGATGGCCAGGAAGGCGACGCATGTCGGAAATTGAATTTTAGATGGTAATAGTTTCTTTAACTTCTTTCGTTACCAAAATGTTAATCCTTTTAAGAAAGTTATTAAAAAAACTCTTCAATTGTAACCCAGACACCAGAGGCGCTAGCACGCTCGCTCTATAACTATATGACTACAGATCGCCATCGAATAAGTGACAGTTCACAATGACTGAGCGTCCTTAACATATTCGACATCAACTGTTGTTTGTACGTTAGCGATGTGCAGTTGTCCTAGGAACTATGCTTCGCATAGTTATCCTATCGATCGTTATAGAGCAATGCTAGGGCCTCAGGAAATGAACCTTCTGAACATAAGAACATTGTTTGAAAATAACATACGCCTCCACAAAATACAAAATGAACTTATATACACAAACACAACATTTATAAAAACGTCACAAATACACAAAAAAATTTCTAAACAACATAATAAATTGTACACAAATACTGTTAGTCCTTTTGAAAGCCAGCATAGGAAATATATTTTTTTTCATTTCGATGTAAGAAATTTGACATTTCTTGTGAATCCAATATTTATAACATTTCTTTTGTGATATATTACAAAAATTACATAAAAAGAATGTAGATAAAACGATCTTTCTGATAAGACCAGAAATCTATTCTCTCCACAATGAATTAAAATAACAAAAACAATGAAAGAATATAGAGTTTCTAAACCAACTCCGTCCATATTTTTATGCAGCGGCCATTTTGTCGGCCATCTTTCATGCCCGCCGCATCATTCATAGACAATTTATTAAAATTATTCCGAGAGGCTAGACGCCGTGCAGTATTTCGTTACGTCAAGAACGAGAATGGCCCAAGCGATTATGACCTTGTTCTTGATACAATTTCTTTATACGTAAGGGACAAAATCTTAGTACTTTTTACTTAAGTTGAGAAAGTAAAATGTGACATATATTTCTTTTAACTCGGGCCGTCAACTTTGAAATTATTATTTCTTCACACTCAGTCAGCTATTTTATTTCAGATTTGAAATGCGAGGGTAGCCATTTGGTTATTCGAACACATGCATAATTCGAACACATACAATCCCCTACAGACCCGCCAGACATAAAAAGATCATGTATTATAAGCGCGGTTTGAATCTTTGCATTTATTTATTTGAATCGGCGTTATTTTCTGTATCTTATCCGTATTACATTATCAGAAAAGTTATGCAACCCCCCTCCGCCGTAAACAGGAGAGGGGGTCATTTTTAATACACGGAGTGTCATGGAGAGCCGGCAAATTGACATATCCAGTACAAAGAAATGATATTCCCTCGACCGCTTCCGAATTCAACTGACCCCCTCTCCTGTCGTAGGGAAAAATCTTTTATAACGTAGTGTATCGGTAGAAAGATACTTTATAACACAGTATCTTTTGATGTGAGCATCGTGTCTGTACAGTGCTTTACACTAGAATTTTTTTTCTTAGATTATCATGAATCCACCCCTAAAGTTTTGCAGTATGAGCGTGGTACACAATGTAATATGTATTTAGGATGACCGGGGGTAAAGTGCAAAAATTTCAGGAGATGATTCTACATGATGGTAGAAGTAAAAAAGATAAGTAACTTTTTTTAAATTCCTATGACTTTTTTCCCAAACACAAATATTTTTCCAGAGAAGAATATTATTTTTTCCATTCAAAACATTACAAACAATTCAACTTTTTACCCGAAAACAACTGCAAATTGTTGGAATTTCGTAAAACCGTAAAATGGTATGATAAAAGTTACTTATCTTTTTTACTTGTACTATAACCACTGGAGCGACCCAGAGAATTATAAATTAAATAATATTCAGCCTTTGGACCTTGAATATTATTAAATTTGCACATTTTCCAATGCGCTACATTATTAGCTTTTATTTGGTACCAAAATTTTTAGATTTGGGTGGGAAATTACAGAGATATTGGATGCACATGAAAAAATAAAAAAATGCAAAGTGATTCGATACTTTTGCTCGCGAGTGTATAAAAATTAATGTTTCTTGATTTGTCCCTTAAGCGGTACCTAAACCATTCATCCGATTGCGATGTAACTTTTGTGGTTTGTCGTGGGCAAACCCGCAAAGGTTTCTACATGTAAAAATATGTGTACGAGCTCTAGCATTATGAAATTATTTCATATACCACTCATCCAATTGCGATGAAACTTTGGTGAATTGTTACGTGCACACCCGCGAATGTTTCTATAAATATAATAGTAAACTCTGGCGGTATGAAATTTGTATAAAAATTTACAATAAGTGGCTTGCGAGTATTTATTTTATATAGCTGCAGGCGGGGATGAATGGGGGGGGGAGAAATTCGGGAGGGGGGTAGGCGGAAAAAATGGAAGGGGAACACGTGGGGAAAGAGATGCGGGAGGGAATGGGGGCGCTTGGGAAAGGACATGCTGGCGAGTGGTGGGGGACAAGGGAGAAGCAGTGGCAAAAATGAGGGAAGGATTGCAAAGGAGACATAGTAGTGGTAGGAGATGGCAGGAGGTAAATTTGGATAATCCATGGACAGCTGCGAGAAGTGAGTGTATTTCATATAGTTAAGCGACAGGGAGGGAAGTACGGAGGGGGAAGGCGGGGAGGTGTAAGGGGACTGCGGAACGCGGGAGGCAGGGGGGCGGGAAGGGGGACGCATGGAAAGCACACACACAGGTGAGTGGTGACGGAGGGGTGGGGAGGAAGTTCAAAGGAGACATAGTAACGGTAGGGGAGAGCAGGGGGTATATTTGGAAAATCCATGCTTCTCACACTGACAGCTGTATGTGGCCTGCTTACGGGTCAGAAAACATTCCACGCACCAGACAGAAAAACAAAAAATAATGTATACAGCGCATTCCGGGTACTCGCTAGTGTTACATAAAAAAACAGATTACAATTTACAAATGTTTTAAAACTTAAATCAATTTAAAAACATATGTACATACCTTCATAGAGTGACTACTACAGCTTATTAGAACATCGTATTTATTATGGCTGTGCATGTGTGGGTAGGCCGCGGGCGACCGCTAGTTGTCCCCGAAGTTAGCGCCAGTGTGGCCGCTGGGCCCAACATGGGAGGACATAATGTGTTTTCGCATGCTCAAAGTAAATATCTTGTCGATTTCGTTGGATGTTTAGTGCTTTAGTGAGGCGTCATATTCTAACGGATTATTGCTCAATGGTAAGTAACTACAATCAATATAATAATAATGTATTTATTTTGTGGCTTTTGCTGCATGATTTTCTGCATGAGAAAAATCTGTTGTTTTTGACCTTCGGGGCACGTTCGTACGCCTTCTCCAGGGACACATTCGTACGCGCCTGAATGTACCCCTATTAACAAATTTCTTTTAATTTCAGAAAATTTGCAAAAATGGTCCGGAATTATAAGAAGAAAGAGACTAGGTGCACAATAATAAATGAAGAAAATATGTCTGCGGCAATAAAAAGATGTTTTGGAAAGAAAATTATCTTACAGAAAGGCAGCGGATAAAAGTAATATTAAGGCTTCAACTTTGGAGAGTCGGGTAAAGAAAATAAAAGATAAACCTGATGATGATGGCACATATCATTCTAAATACACAAGTTACGAAGTATTTTCTACTGAAGAAGAGTCACAATTGAACGACCATATTGAAAGATCCAGGACCTATTACACCAGCAATGATTAGGCCTTATCCTACGGCTGAGAAAAAGATTAAAACGGTAAAGGTAAGGTAACCAGGAAAGTCCAGAATTTACACGGAAAAAATAGGCGAGAAGATTTGGAAAATGCGAAGCAATTAAAGAAACTAAAACAGGAAAGAAAATCGAAAGCGAGAGAGATGAAACACACTTTCAAAATTGCCAGACATTCTAAGCCAAAAAAATTAAAGTATTTCGGAATCTGAAAATTCTGAGGTTTGTTTAAGAAAGTTTGACATCGACATTGGTAGGTAGTCTACACCGTGTTGTGTTTTTACTTTTAATCGGGTTTTTTTCTGAGTAATGTATATTTTTTGTTGACAAAAGGTTTTGTCGTTTAGTTTATTAAATCGTTGGTATGTTTAAGGCCAATAAATAGGATTTTTATAATTATTTTTCTGTTTACTTAAACCGTATGAAGCTACCCCACACTGTCTGAATGTTCCCCTACCCAAGTATGAATGTACCCTATTAGTGGGGTAGATTCGGACAATTGTCAGATTTTTCTAAAATTCAATCCATTAATTTATTTTAAAAGTTATTGACTTCGAACTTTTTGAATAAGTAGCGGAATGTTTGCTGAATGTTATATTAACTGAGCAATCTATCTTTAACCATCAATTTTTGAAAAATCAAAGTCTGAAAAGTGTACGAATGGTGCCAATCTTCCCCTAATACTAGCTGGTACCCGGCATGCGTTGGAATATAATTGTTTCTCCCTTCGTGTCATTTTCCCATTCGTCCCCGTTCCCCTTCCGACTCTTCTTCCTCTCCCCTTCCTGAGTCCCCCCCCCCCCCCCCCCCGGACACGCCAGACGTGAAAAGATCATGTGTTATAAGCGTGGTTTGAATCTTCGCTAATCGGCATTTTTTTTCATGACCGCTACGATCGCGATATCAGAAAAGTTATGCGGCCCCCCTACGCAGTAAACAGGAGAGGGGGTCATTTTGAATACACGGAGCATGCACGGAGCCATCAAGTTGACATATTCTGTACAAAGAAATGATATTCTCTCAACCGCTTCCGATTTCAACTGACCCTTTCTCCTGCCATAGGAAGAAATATTTTATAACGTAGTGTGTCAGTAGAAAAGATACTTTATAACACAGTATCTTTGTATGTGAGCTTCGAGTCTGTACCGTGCAAGTCGTTATATCCGAATTCTACTGTATGTGCAGGGTGCAGGACACATACATAATACATTGACCCCTCTTATGTAAACTATTGTATTTTCAAAATCTCGATTGTTGAGGACAGCAGTCTAAAGTTTATTTTTATCACACCAAATGTTAAACTAAATCCAAATGTTTTACAAATATTTTCATTTTATATATTAGATAGATATATATATATGAAATGAAAATACTAGGAAAAATCACGAAAATAAACTTTAAAGTGCTCTCCTCAACAATTGGGATTTTGAAGATACAATAGATTCGGTAGGAGGGGTCTATCTAAATTTGATCATAATAACAAGGAATGACATTATTTAATGACAGTTTAGAATGACAAGTAAAAGAACCAATACATCCTCTTACCAAAAAAGACAAATCCGCTTTCCATTATACATTTAGGTAGGTCTTCAAAATTGTGGATATATACATATTTTAATATACATGTAATTAAATGTATGTATAATAATGTATGTATAAATAAGTACACAATATTATGTATGTATAATAATGTATGATTGAGCAAGGAGTGTGCCAGGATAGATATGTGTGGTATTCTATTTCTGCCTCTGGCAAAAACGAACTCTACATATTATGTCCGGTGAATTATCAAGATGATTAATTATTGACTAAATTTATTAATTTTGTAGAGAAGATTTGTGTCAGTGTTGGTTTATTGTTTGGCTGCATTTTATTTCTGCCGATATATATTTGCTCACAGGGCCATCCCTGTGCAGGCACAATTGGAGCGGTCCTCTCCGGGAGCTGACTTGCGAAATACTTGATAATACCTAACATTTAATAAATGCCCTTGAAGTTTTTACTAGCACCATATATACCGTTAGATTTTGAAGATACAATAGATTCGGTAGATCTGGCCCTGTTTGCGCAGTCAGCCGTGGGATAACACAGAAGTTAATATATTTGCATCGACAATAATAATGCCTATCAGAGTTTATGAAAAATACATTACAAAAATATTTATTTTACAATTTAATGTTTAAACATTTAGTAACTTATTAAAGAATATTAATATTAATGTTGTACAAAATCGATCACATTCTATCATCACTTGGGTTCTTGTTTGTATCAAATCTTATTATAATAAAAGGTTATCTTAAATTTCCCCCTACTCAGGATTCTTGATGTCCTTGACTTTATTCTCTGTTTCGTTGGAATATTTCTCCATAGGCTCGCCGCCTAGAGATATGTGAATGCCACTGAAAAAAAATAAATTGAAATAATTTTATGACAAACTATAAAATGAAACATATAACAAAATAATTGTAAGTATGTGTACAGAAAGTGTATGTGTAAACTGCACGCCTAGAAGATACCTCTTAATAACAAGTGTTTCAAAACATTTGTAGTGTTAATTCCCAGTGATGAGTGCAAAAACATTGTGATTATTTGTTTTTACATTTTCTAAGTGATGAATGGCAAAAATGTCAAGAGTTGATAAACAAAAACCAAATCAGAAGCAGTAAACAACCAAGCAATGGTTGATTTTGATTGATTGGTTAATTAGTATTGCAACACTTGAATAAATAATATATCTACATTAATGTAATTATATACAATATTGAAGTATTGAACAATTGTTTTAATTCTTTAATTAACATAAATCTGATAGGATCGGTTAATTTGACAGTTTGACAGAAAATAAATTACATCAATCAATTTGTATTGCGTTGAAACTAAATAATCTAATAAAATATCTGGCTGATTCATGCCACTCTATAGTGCAATATGATTACCTTTTTATCCCAAGGAATCAACAGAGAATCATGACAATAGTATTTCAAATATTAGATGCACTTACAGAGATAAAAAGAACACAACAATCTGTGTTGCCATGGTGAGGTAGAAAATGGCATTGGGATGATCGGTGTTCACAGTAGCATTGTATAACTGCGAGTACAGGGACGCCGAGAACAGAGTCACAGCATTATCACATACAGACAGGAGGGCAAAAGCTTTTCCTGGAAAAATAAAAATATAGAATATATCAGTGGTTTAAACTAAATAAATCAGTGGTTTCAAAAAAATTATTTATTGTTTCATTTAATAATAATGAAAAATCACAAAGTAATAGCTAGTTTCAGAAGTAAAAATACAGGCATTTAGTATATTCTTTTTTTACAAGGACAAATTCTTGCGAAAAATATTGTCTGTTTTTAAAAACTTTACTACAAATAATAATAATATGTACCTTAAAAGCCGGTGCAATTAGCGCAAAAAAGGGGGTCGCAATCAGAATTATTCCAATAGTCCCAATTTTTTATATAATACAAATTCGGCTGATGAGACATAGAAAGACTATATTGAAGATGTTCGGGGCCCGTAAGCGGCAGTAAGAAACTATAGTCACTAGTCATAAATTTTAAGTTAATACATTTTTTTCCTTTTTTTACCACATCTGCTTACCTTAATTAATATTTTTATTTATATATGTTGTGATTACATTGATGGTTAATATCGGTGTTGTATGTTACATGTTATTTCAACAATAATCAAGGTATGCCAAATTAAAACACTATTCTTCTGAATATTATTATTGTTAAAAGCATGGCTATTGGAATCAGATTTTCTATATTGACTGACTGTACCTAGTACACTTTAAAATTTTTTAGACGTATTCTATTATTTTTTATACTTATTTATGTTTTTATTATGTATTTTATTAAATTGAAAATTATTTTCCTATTGTTTATTTATTTATTTATTTATTTATTTATTTATTAAAGAATTTTATACATAGTGTACATATTGTGTTATTTCGCCCGCCATGCTAGGGATGTCCCTGTGTTATGGCGGGTGAAGTATGCAGATTATATGGGTAATGAAGTACATTTACTGATTATATAATAATTATGATAATGAGGTTTACAGTTAATGCAGCAATGAATTTATGATAATGAAATTTACATATAATATAGTAATTGATAATAATGATGTTTACAGGTAATACATATAACAAGGAATTTATGACAATGAAATTTACAGATAAAATAATAATTGATAGATAAAATTTAAGATAATATAACATTGAATTTATGTTAACGAAGTTACAGATAATAAAATAATTGATGATAGTGTAGTTTACAGATAATATGACAATGAATTTATGGAAATGTGGGTTACAGATAAATAATAATTTATTTATAAGTTACATAGTATGATGGTTGATAAATTGAATTATAATTTACTAAATTATACAAATTAAATTAAATTAAATTACAAATAATATACATCGAGGTTTCTAAATATTTTGATAAAAATAATTTATAATAATAGGTTAATTATAATATTGATAGATATTAGAGTTATACAAATTAATTTAAGTAAAAAAAAAGATTATATATCATAGTTCCTAAGTGTGACGATCCATAGAGATAATTGTTTTTTAAAGTTATGGGGTTGGGTTTCAGTTTTTAAGTTGTCAGGGAGAAGGTTAAATATTTTTGGAGCTAGGTACATGAAGTGTCTTCGAGCTGACGTGGTATGTAGTGTAGGTACATTGTAGTTTCGGTTTGTTATTGTTCTGGTGGTGTAATTGTGTTGTAAGAGGGTTTTTTTCGTATATTTAAACAAGAAATGAGTTAGTGTAAATTTTAGATGGAGTTGCCGTATGTTTAAGACGTTGTATTCAGAGAAGAGTCGAGTGGAGGAGTATCTTGTCGGTCGCTTGTTGATTGCACGTATTATCGTTTTTTGGGCTTTTTGTAGAGGATCAATAAAATTACGAGCACAGCCGCCCCAAATTATGATGCCATATACTAATTGGGATTGGCAGAGAGCATAGTAAACTGTTTTCAGTATTGTAGGAGTAAGGATATTTCGTAGTGTTCGAAAGACATAAGAGAGCTTGCGAATTCGGGGAGTTAGGGTGGCTAAGTGCTGATTCCAACGAAGATGATGATCAATTATGACCCCCAGGTATTTTATATGGGATACTTTTTCCAAGTTTGGGCAAGTACAGGAAGAGTATGGTCTTGGACAAGAGTGAATTGTTAATTTCTGATTATCAGTAGGTTGGGTTGCAGCAGTTAGACTGAAGGTTAAGAATTTGGTTTTACCAGCATTGAGGGTGAGGAGATTGTCATCTAACCAATTCTTCACAAGGCCTATGTCGTGTTGAGCTATGTCGAATGCTCCTTTCCAGTTTTTATGTCGAGCTATAAGTACAGTGTCATCAGCAAAGGATATTAGTTTTCCAATTATGGGTAGGTTACAGAGTTTATTGATGTATATGAGGAACAAAATAGGGCCTAGAACACTTCCTTGTGGGACTCCGAATTGGATTGGTAAAGGGTTACTTACAGCTATGTTGTTAATTTTCACAGTTTGTGATCTATCAGTTAGGTATGAGGAGAACCAGTTGAGAGTTGAGTCCCGGATGCCTATTTGAGATAGCCTATCTAGAAGTATGGGGTGGGAAACCGTGTCGAATGCTTTGGATAAGTCCAGGAATATGGCTAGGCAGGAATCGCCTTCGTCCAGGCTGTTTGTGATATTCTCAGTCAAATCTAAGATTGCAGATTCCGTACTAATTTTTTTTTGGAAACCAAACTGATTGGGCGAGAGAATCTTCTGGGTTTCCAAATGGGAGATAAGTCTGCTTTTAACAATTTTTTCAATGATTTTGGATAAGACACTTAGCAAAGAAATAGGTCTATAGTTTTCGATATTTGTTTTGTCGCCACCCTTATAGATTGGGATAACCGTTGCATGTTTTAGTTGGTGAGGGAAGGTGCCGCTTTTGAAACTAAGATTTACAATATGCTTTAATGGTTTGGTAATAAAGTGAGCTACGTGTTTTAATATGTAAGGTGAAATTTTATCAATACCTGCAGCACTATTCGTTTTTATAGAGAGTATTGTGTCAACAATTTCTTTAGTGGATGTTGGGGCTAGGATAAGTGCGGGATGTAGATTGTTCTGTTGTCTTACCCGTGAAGCTTGATGATTTTGGGTTTTATTTTTGGCATTATGAATTTTGTTGGCTAAGTTTTTTCCGATGTTACTAAAATAATCGTTGGCGTGATCGGCTAAGGTTTTTGGGTCATCGTGGACGAGGATATTTTTCTCGTTAATAACAAGTGATTGAATATTAAGTGAGGTTTTTTTATTTTCTGAGATGTCGTTGACTACGTTCCAGATAACTTTACTGTCAAATCCTGAATCTTCAATTTTTTTTTTATAGTATTTTTGTTTGGTTATTATTATTAGGTTATTGCAAATGTTACGATACCTTTTGTAAAAACGTAATAATTGGGGGTCCGGGTTATTTAGTGCTTGTTTATGGATTCTGTCTCTTTTACGTATGCAGAAGATAAGGCCGTTCGTAATCCAAGGTTTCAGCTTCTTGTTTTTGTTAGAGGCTATTTTGGAGGGGAAAGAAGCGTGATTAATGTGGGCAGTTAGTGATGCCGAAAACATTTCAAGAGCTGTGTTGACATTTTCAGAAAGCAGGGTAGACTCCCATTTTTCTAGTTCTACAGACTTTATCAGATGATCCATATTTAGAATGTTATGAGTAGGATTTCTGGACTTAGGGGGGGGAGATTTTGAGTTGTGTAATTCTAGGATGGTTGAGTAGTGGTCTGTGACAGTAGATTCAAATACAATTGATTTAGCGGTTCGTCTTGTTCTAACCATGATGTGATCTATGCATGTCTTAGTAGTGAGTGTGACTCGGGTAGGTATGTTGATGTATGGTATAAGGCCATGCAGACCCATTAGGTTTAGGTATTTTGTAGTATGGGGGCTGGCTTCGTTTAGGATGTCTATGTTGATATCGCCGATTATGATGAGATCCTTAGTTGCGTCATCGATTATTTTTTCGAGTGAGTAGAGAAAAGAGGATACATTATTGGACTTTGGGGAGCGATATATGGCGAAGATATTTAAGTTATCAATTGTGACTTTGAGGCAATTTGCATGGTCAACTGAAATTTCAGACACTATAGGGTTTAAGTGAGATTTTATATAAACTATGACCCCGTCGGATTGGGACCTGTGCTGCGTTGTATTGTAGACAGAGTAGTTGTTGATTATTTTCGGGATATAATTTGGATTTATCCAGCACTCTGACAGAGCAATTATATCAAATTCATTTCCTAAGTCAGTTAGGAGTACAAGTAAATTGTCGAAGTTTTTGTTGAGGCTGCGAATATTCATGGCAAATATTTTTAGTGCTTTAGGTTTGGAGATAATTTTTTTATATGCATTTGCATCATTTGTCGTTTGTACCGTGATGTTGAGTAAATTATCGATAGGGTCAGTCGGGTCCATTATAAGCGTCGATGTATGGTGGGGGTTCGAATTTGTCAGTGATATTGTGAGTTAAGTGGGTATATGTAGCTAAGGGAAAACCATAGCAATTAATATTTGAGATGTTTTTTTGCAGCTGTTTAGTTTCTCCCGTGCTGAGGAGAATCTTAGATATAGTATGAGTAAGTACACTAAAAAGAACTACGATCATTCGGATAATTAAATGTATAGAAAGTATGAGATTAAGGATTTTAGTAAGGATGACACGAACTAAGACAATTAAAATAGTTAATGGAATGTAGAGACATGTATTAAAATCGTATAAATATTTGTAAAAGTCATAGTAGGTTATCAACAATATAGAATAAATTGAGAGAATTACATGAGATAATGAGTGTAGGACAATAGGAAGAATGTGAGTAACAATAAAAATAGAACAATTTAAATTTGTTGAAAGATAAGACACATTGAGATAATCAAAATAATTAAAACAGAATGCACGATTTAAGGTGTTGAAAAATTGGAAATTGTTAAAACAAGTTTTATAATTACGGTTCAGGCGATTAGGAAAGTTAAGAGAATGAAAGAAGAGTTTTATTATTTGGACATATAAAAAGATTAAAATTAATTGTATAATAATTACTAGTTGATGTAAGGAAATTAATAAATATAAATATACAACATTTAAGAGATTTTGCAAAATTAAACTTATGAAAAGTAAAAAATGTTCAGGAATAAAAACAATCAATGGGATAGAAGGAATCAAGTGGTTAGATAATAATATGGAATGATTTAAAATAGTTGGATTCAATTTTTGAATAGCATTATTGAGGGAAGTTAAGTGAGTTAATTGATTTAAGTAACATAGTTTTATTTTATGATTTAAAAAAATTAGGAATATCCAGGGAATAAAATCAGTTAAGTTAGTTGAAATAATTACATACTTTATAACAATCAAATGTATCACATATATCAGATTACTTGAAATAATTAAATAATTAAAAGTTCTTAAGTAAATTGAGTTTAATATAATAATCGTATAGATTGTAGTAGTGAAAATAAATGAATACATGGGAACAGTTATATAGAATAGAATATTTGGATAGTTTAGACAAATCAGATAAAAGGGAATTATGGAGTAAGTCAAGATAAATATTTGAAGTAAGTTGATAAATTTAATAAGATTAATAATAATTATAAATTGATTTGAGTATTGAGCAAAAGTGTTTGTGGAAAAAATATAAATGAAATTTATTAAATTAATATAGGTAAGCAGTTTAGGTAATGGGTTTTTTTTGTTGACCTCGAGTCACATTTTTTTAATGTCCGATTCATATGAGATTTTAAGGATTTTGGAGTCCTCAGACTTACGAGCAAATAGGTGTCCCTCCTTTGACCAAGTGAATTTATAGTTTTTTAGTTTTGCCTGTTGTTTTGTTTGTGCCAGGAGGAATTTTTTTCTTGATGTCAGGTGGTCCGATATATAAATGGGTGTGCTGTGACCCATCTGAGCATGTGGTAGTCCTAAGGATGATGTAGTAATTCGGCCTTTGGTTTTAATATGTTCCTTAAGTTTGGCCAGAAATAGATCACGCATTAGTTTTGAGCTGAGGGTGATTATAACATCTCTTGGTTTAGTTCGGGTGTCCTCGGAGCGGTTCCTACCTCCCACCCGCACTACAGAAGTCACATCTTCGGGTTGCACTACCGATTGTATCACGTTAGTTGATAGGTTGTGGAATATACTAACTAGATTTTCGTGAGGATGTTCTGGGAAGTTGCGCAGTTCTAGATTGTTCGACTGAGACTCGTATTCCTGATGATCAATTTTATTCTCAAGGTACTCCACTGTTTTTTTGAGGTCTTGTTGTTCCTTTTTGAATGTTTCGATTTCGGTTTCAATTTTTTGGTTTTGGATTATGGTTTGGTCGATTTTTTTTATTAGGTCATCGTATTGTTTGCCGACGAACTCTATACTTTTTTGCGTTTCTTCCTTGAATAGTTCCATTTTTGTCAATATTTCTTTTTTCATATTATCCATTTTTTTATCAATGTGTTGAATAATTTTCTCCATGTATTTGTCTTCAAGTTCCAGCGCACTTTTACCTCTAGTTACCATGATTAATATATATTATTGTATTTCAAATTTTCGGTGGCTTAGTTGGAGTTTATAGTGAATTACCAGAGTAATTCTTTTGGCTTTTGTTTTGTTTGGCACTTAAAACACAGAACTACAGATGCTAGCAGCAAATTGTGCACTTTTTTTAATATTTCTGTCGCTTGTATTGTATTTTTTTTATTAATTTTGTGAGAGCAAATCAAAACTGACAACTGTCACTTTGAAATATTATTGTTGTATGATACTTGTATTATACTTGAGACATTTTAATTGTACAAAGTTTTGTTCACACTGTTTTCCTGCAGACAATAACATATACTTACCATATATCTTTAGGAAATTTTATTTTCTACAAAATTGATACTAGTAATTTTTTACAAAATTGTACTGGAAAAGAGATAAGCACAAAAAACCAAACCAAGTCGAGCAATTTACCTGTTTTTTAATAAACTTATACACATTTTGTAGGTAAAAATTGTAGGTAATTTTATGTTCTACTAAACTTGTAAAGCTACTTTAGCCGTAATTTTTATTGGAAACGAGATATTTGAGAAAAACTAGATTTTGGCACGAAATCGGTTGGTTTTTTCAAAATGGCGACGAAAACTCAAGGGTCCCAAGAAAACTCTGATTTTAATCAGGAGATGAATGTATAAAACATATTAAAAAATTGGTACTACCGAATAATTCTGATCGCGGACGCTAATTGCACTGGCCTAATATTATTATTATTTGTAGTAAAGATCTTAGAGTCTATAATATAAGATCAATACCGAGTATGTGGATATAATTTAAAATTACATTTATTTGGGACTTTCAGATTTTTAAATTTACGAATAGACTGCCTGTACTCGGTCAAAAAACATCTCACGAACCATCCCCAGTACATAATGCAAGCAAGAGTGTGTACAAAGAGCGAAAGAGGTTGAAAAAAAAATTTCTTCGAATTTAATGAACCCTGTATTACTAAATGTTGCTATGGATAAATAGCTGTTGAAAAATATATTTTTTCTCATATGATCTTCAGGTGAAGCAGAGGACTTGCAATTTTGAAAAAATGATCGATTCTAGAAATTTTTTAAAAATTTAAACGAATATTATTATCAACTTTTACTTTATTATCTCCATTAAAATATAAAGAATATATATTTTTTTAAATAATTTAAGCCTTCAGTCGTGATTCAGTCGGTACTACCAAGGAAAATTTATTATTTATTTGGTAATACAGGAAACGCGAAATTTGAAAAAAAGTTTTTTCACTCCGCCCTAGTGTACATCCCTAGTTTTTGTTTTTTTTCCTCTTAATATTTGGACTTTTTTTTTTTTAATAAAGTGTTTTTAATAATAAAATTTCCTCTTAATAAAGTGTTTTTGTTCCTCCTTAATATTTGGACTCACACTGATTGGAAGAAACTTGGTGTCTCTGGCCAACCAATGTTTAGACCAATTTAAAGAATTAATTATTATTACCTCTCTCGTGCACTTGAACAGTTTTGGAAGTGATGGAGCGCAGTACGGGCGCCACGCACGGTCCCAGGGAGGCCGCCCCTGCCCCGACGTAGAACAGCCAGGACACCTTGGCCTGCGTGAAGAAAACTCTGCCTAGAGTGTGGGAGGCTGCACCCACCATTAGAATTACCTACAATGAATTTATATGTAATGTTTAAAAATCATCCATAATAAAAAATAAATGCAATATCTATCACAGGTGGTCGATAGCCCATTTGGTTTGGCTATCATGTCGGAAGGGTCAATTGCAAAGTCTAAACTTACATAGGTACAGGTTTTTCATTTAAAAAAGACTCTTGCTTGGGTAGTGGTGGATAAAAAAAATTTTGTTAGAAAGCTGAAGAATGAAACAAAAAAATTACATTTAAATGGAATTGATCATTTGCGGGGTAAGAGGGAACTGCGGACGGGTGTTCTATTACTAAACTGTAAACTACTTCAATTTTTTGTGAAAAATGTATCTCGAACTATGTCGCAATTTTTATACAATTTATTCTGGAAACAATCATATTTTGGTCACGGTGTCACTTAACGATTATTGCTGGTGCCACGAAAATGGGTACATATTTTTTTTTATTAGCTTCACAAAAGAGGCCCTGAGGAAAATAATTTTCTTCAGGGCCTATATCATCTTTGGGAATGCAGTGAGGGTCTTTTTAAGGAAAGTAGAGGAAATTCTGGGAAGGAAAAGGGTAAGAGATTGGCAGGGATCTGGTGGTCTATGTGTCCAGGAGTTATGGACGTATAAAACCATTTCTCCCACGGAGATGCAAGGTGAGGGATCAAAAGATCTCTTTCAACAGTAACTACCAACACTGCCTGCCATGCAGTAGGCGGGTGGACGCATCCTCCGCCAAGATCCAGATAAACCCTCTGGCCATGAACCCAGGGAACGCCGGGGAACCAAAAATAGCGTACCACTTGGGGTGACCAAGGGCAGAAGTGTTGGTTATCCAATAAATGATTTCCGGCGCGACGGTACCCACACCCACCTTCCAAGTAATTAAATATATTATATGAATATGATTAGAAAGGCAATTGAATAAAATAAGGAATATAAATGTTTTTGGAATTAAGAAAGGATGTTCTTACAGCGTTAAGTACACACTAATCCCGGGAAATGATTGGAAAACAGGATTAATTCAGAAGCAAATATTGGCATAAATGTGTAATAAAATATGTATATGTTCTCTTATCACTCTGGTCCAACTAAAGCATTTTAACAAGATCAAGGTTAAACTAAGATATAAATAAATATGAAGATGTTATGCACTCGTGTAGAATTTAATCTATTAAACAAGGCTTAATTAAAACCACTTTAACAGATTTCAAGGTTGGGTGTGTCAGTAATATTTTCCAACACACTTTAAATTACCACTGAGTAAAACTATAAAACATTTGTCAAAAAAGTTTGCATATTATTTGGTTATGTTTTGAGATTTTCACAGCCAAAAGTATTATGATTTATTTTTGGGGTATTATGCTGTGTTGCGCTACCTCCTTCTTTAGCCAACAGTTCGGACAGCGTTACAGTGTTCATCATCAGGGCACATGTGTATAGCTTACTGGTGATGGACACTGTGATGCTATTACAATAAAAACACAGAGGCTTGGCAAAAATGTCAGCGGCTAATATATTTTGGTTTAACAATTTATTTTCAATTATATCGATTATAATATTTATTACACCTTCACATTTATATCCACTGGAGCGACAGAGCAATTTAAATATTTTTTCTCGGATTGCTAAAGGAAATTTTTCCGCCCACATTAAAAAAATTATACCTCTGAATTTGAATATGGAGACACACAAACTGATTATAATTCTATGTAGCCAATGAATTCCCCTATCTTTTGTCTATTATCATATATATTTGTAGGATTTATAAAAAAATATATATAATTAAATGTTTAACCTTAAAACATTTTAAATAATCTAGAGAATATTTATTTTGTTAATATTTATGTTGTTGAATGTACAATAATATATTATATATCTTCTCGTTATAATTTAAAAAAATAATTTCAAAATTTGCCACATTTTGGCAACAAAGCAATCCGGTTTTGGAAATAGTGCCATAATGTGGCAAAAAGCGCCTGAGTGGATATTCAAGGAAATATTAATTAAGCAACATTCAACCTGTGGTGTCATATACCACCAATTAATATTTTAGACCATTGTGAAAAAGGTAAAGTTTTACAAAAAAAATTGTTTTCCTTTTTCTATATTTCACTTTAACTGGTTGGCCACATAAGCTTGTTTTCACAACAATTTAACGTAGGTAGACATAGGAATGACATATGCCCCGCACCTGAGTTATTAAGTATGGAATATTAGGAAATCATATTTAATTAAATATATTAAAATTTACAACTTATGTTGCTGAAAGTTTCTTCTCAAGTTCGTTTAGTATCTTACATTTTTATAGGTACATAATAATGTAAAACATGTTTGTGATATAAGTGCACTTTTCAGGTTCCAAAGCTATGCGATTGTAAGCCAACCAAGAACTCTTCTGTATTTAAAACATGTTGAAGAATGTTTCTTAAACAGAAGATTGTATGTAACTCGATGGATGGTGCAATGCCCACAATATTATATTTATGTAGATATAATTATATTTATTAGATTTCAGAGTTAAAAAAATAATAATAATACTTGAAAATTGATCCTTGATATTTTCTACAGTTTTAAACTTGTCAGAAAAAATATTATAATTTACATACACCGAATAATAACCATGGAAACGGTCTCTCAAAAACCTCTCATCCCAGAAGATAAGTGGAAACGTGGACAACGTGGATAATGCCCATTTCGTACAAGACTCCACTGAGAGACAGCCTGGTTTCTCATTGCCTCGCAAACTCTGGTCCGTCATCAATAGAATAAGGTGCTCCCATAGCCGTTGTGCCCATATGATGCATAGATGGGGCCTTAAAGAGTCAGCGATGTGTGAATGCAGTGCAGACCACCAAACATGTGGTCAATGAATGCCCGCTCCATTCATTCGCCGGCGGGATTGATGAGGTCCACAGGGCCTGAGGCCCTAGACTGGCTCGAAGACCTAGATGTCCCCCTATGACCCCCCACCATATGAAAGAACAAAGATGGAAACGGTCCAGCGTTTGTATTTTGGCCTCCATTTTTGAACCACTATTAGAAAAAATGCGGAGTTCTCTCTTAGGTATTTTGTTTAGTCATTAGCTGGAAAGGATAAATAGTCAAAATGTCATATCTATTTTTCCCAGGGTCGATATATAAGCTGTTAATAACTACTCTTTCTAACGTTTATTTTACCGGATGAAAGGTTAAAGCTGGCAACAAGGTTTCAAAACTTGTACCTCCCGGATCTTTTTTTTGAGTACTTAACGGGAACCTTTCAATGGCTGAGCCTGGGGAAGAGGAAGGGTTGTATCATCTCAGCAAATTTCTCTCTCCTTCCTATTCATGTTCTCAAAAATGCCACCTTAAATGTGAAAAACAAAATATTTGTTTACCGTATCTTTCCATTTGAATAGCCTTGACATTAACGGAATGCCAATAATCATCATAATTACATAACCACAGCTTTGGAATGTTTTGAAGTTTGAGAATGTTACAGTGTCCCAGCCAAATACTTTAACCATATACAAGTACAGCATTGGTTTTTCATCTGAAAAGTAACGTTTGTAAGTACAATTTCATTTATCAGTACAAAATATTCCAAAAGAAAAAAACAGATGCTAAAATATAATATATAATGTATCTTTTTTTTACATTAGATCCAACCAGGAAGCCGTGAGGAAAAAAAATCCCTCCGGGACTATGTCATCTTTGAGGATGCTGCGTTAAATAATGAGCTAAATAAAATATGTATTACTATTTAAGTTATTCTTACCTCTTTGGAATGTGTATAAAGCCATGCTAATCATCAAAATACTCAAGTAAACCCTCCTGTGGCTCGGTCTATACTTAACGAGGACTTTAAGGGAGTCGATTGCGTGGTCTTTATCAAAAAAGTCACAGAAGAAGTTCTTTACTCCAGCTTGAGCCATTGATTGCTGCTTGTCCGACGTCTGCCACCGCAAGTTAAATACGGCTATCATAATAGCTAAGAACAGCATTGAAGCATTGATACAAAATAGTATTGTATACGACTTGTTGAAAACACCGGTAAAAAGATATGATCCTGAAATAAAAAAACTATTTTTTATTACGTTTTTTAAATAACAGCAGATAATTTCGCACGCGGTTCAGTTTTTGGGGCAAAACTGTATATTTTTTAGCTATATGATGATGCGCAAACAATAACACAATGGGCTAATAAAAACAGTAATAGATTTAAACGTGTTTAGTGTCATTTTTAATAACACTATAAGTTAGGTAATAAAACCCATACCGAGCAAATCACGTAACTGTTTATTTTCTGATCATTATTAATAACAAGGTTCACAATAATAATAATATTTCCATATAATCAAGGACGGGGTTTCATTCATCATTTTATAAATATCGTCGGCAATAAACTATCTTTTTTAAAAAAAACATGACATTCCCGGTATTGCATGCCGAATGACTATTTGATAAAGTGTATTATTGAAATTATATAACTTTAAACAACTTTTCACAATATCGAGTTACGCGAGAGGTGATAATTTTATGCAGTTTTATTTGCTCACTACACATTATGTGTAGGGATTTCATGCATCTTATTTTGACAAATTGAAATACACGTCATTTTAATAGGCATATAATATAGGCATTATAACAATTTCTAAAATGCTGTTATACAAGGATGCTACATTTTAATTGTAACTGAAACAAAAGTATTTTGAATTAAATTAAACAAATAACTTTGTATCAACCACTATTATATAATCACAATTATCTACATGTTTAATAATAATAATTATTCTGAATTTCCCAACACATTTTAGAAACAAATCATTCTTTTAATATAAATAAAGGGTTAACAATTTTACACACAAACACAACAGATTTACAATTAGCAAATTTAGAAATTTGAAAAAGTAAAAATAGTAAATTAAATATTATTAATAACCAAATATTTTTTTAAAATAGCCATCTCTTAAATTTATTTTCTTATTAATACTTTGTTTAAAATAATTTATTTTTGTTGTTTAAACATCTTTATCGTGTTTTGATAATTTATATAATGTAATTTTTTCATATTCTAAAATAATATTTATATTTAATTTTAAATAATGGTTTTTACGATATTTTTTAATTAATTAATCACCTCTCTCTATAATATTTTTGTCCATAGTTCTTTTTAGTGTATACTTGTTTGTTTCTTTTGTTATTTAATGTCATTACTACCCTGACGAAGAAACCATCGGTAATTGTGATTATATAATAGTGGTTGATACAAAGTTATTTGTTTAATTTAAATAAAAATGACGCCACAAAGTGATTTTGCAAAGTTTTAAGAAAAAAAAAGTATTTTGCTTAAATCACCGTAACAAAGTTATAATTTATGTGCAAATAAAGGATGGTTTAAGCTGCTTTATAATTCTTTTTAAAAACCTTGTACAATTGAACAAACTTACATTACTTTAAATAAAAATCGCTAAACAAATCGCTTACATTAAAATTACAGAATTCTGCAATCAACCATTTAAACCAATCTCCACAGCTGGATTTTATCTATAAAATTACCGCAGTAAGCGAGATACTGTATTTTATAGATTAATGTAGAAAATTATCCAACTGGCAGAATTGGTTATAGATCGTAATTTTTGAAAAGCATTTTATGGTTTATCTAAATGTAGCAAACAATGATTTACCGAGAGCTATGCCGGTGGGCATCGTGCTCAAATAGCAGATATCTAGTATGCCAACTCGTAACGTCCTGTCGTATGTTGTGGTGACATCTGATATATAGGAAAACGCAGCAGCAAAGACGGCCACATCAGCCCCAGTCAGGGCACTGGGAATAGTGGCGAAATATATCACATATTCAAGAGGCCAAGACTCTGAAAAATTAACATCATCAAAAATTATCATCAATATTTTAAGTCTCTTTTCAAAACCGGATTCGGTCGCATCTTTTCGCAAAGCCTTATTAATCGACTTGGGCTACTTAATTGAACTTGATACATTCAAAACCCAGTCTCTCCTTAAATTTCCGTCTTAGAAAGGGGAACAATATTGATTATATTAATTAGTTTGATATTTATATATTATATGCTTATAAATAATGAGTGACCACATCTGAATTGAACTCACTGTTTGTAAATAAAATATAAGAGATATTATAAAACTTAATGATAAGTATATTTACTAACAAGTCTATCCACAAGTGATCTAACCATCCTTAGAAGTAACAGTTTAATAATAACATGTATGTTCATGTTATTTTTAAACAATTATTTTTTTACTAAAATGTGGGTGAAGACTTATCTACTCTCACGAATATGAAAACAACACAACCCCACTCCAAAAAAATGCAGCTGGTCACAATACGCAAATTTTTTAATTTATAATCATCAGATCTAAAAAACTTATTTTTTATTAATCAAACAACTTAGGCAAAAAGCGTTTGGCAAAATCAATGCGCCGCAACGCTGGTGTGGGCGCTCTTGTTAGACTCAATACTAAAACTAATGGCAAATATTGTATAAAACTATAAATATGTTTGTAGGTACCCCTTAATGTGCAGTTGTCTGCTAGGCTTTTTTTACATTACTTAGCAAAATAGATAAAAATAGTAAGCTCACATGATCAATGTGAACGGACCCATAATCTAAAAATCTAAATTGTGCGAGACCACTAATTTCTATTGTTGGGCTTATCTAGTCATGTTTTTTAATAATACTATAATGGTTGCGTTCACATGACTAGTAAAAGATTAGATAATCTTGATGGCCTTGGTAACAAATTGGACTACTTAACAAAATTCAGGGTAGGAATTGTCGGGTTCGATCCCACTGCACAGCAAAAATATACCTAAATATGCATTCTATATATGGGCACTGCCAGGTTTGGGTGTTGTGGTGTTGATTGAAAATTTTGATGACCCTTACATAGATAGGTTTAAACCGCTCGTAAGGAAAATGGATGAATAAATAATTTTCCTTATAAATACCTTGTAGAGTTATCATGATCACCATGAATGAATACACAAATTTTCCTATTAGCCCAGAGAGCAAAACAGCTTTTCGTCCACGTTTATCACTCCAGGCGCCCAGGAAAAGGGCTAAAATTATTGGAACAACATGTCCGGATATTCCGTTCCACTGATGAAAAGTAGAAACGGTTTTCTAAAGAAGGAAGAAATAGCAAACAGTTATTTCCATTGTAGCATTTGTAAATAATGATACATGGCAAATTCATATTTGCTAGATGTTCTGCATATTCCCGTTGTATTTTAACAGCATTTCAAGCATGTTCATTTACTTTACTATGACTACACTAAAATCTATGTTCTTGTGGAATTTCTACATTTCTAATATTAAAACATGTAACTTGAGATTGCACAACTGTCATTAAGCTAACATTCTTCCCCACTCATTTCAATTATGTATCTCCATTAAATCTGATCTTACAATTGCATTTAAGATAAGAATCATTATTACATTACCTACAATGCAATCATTAAAATGATTTCTAGCACTTGCAGAGATTTTTTTACCTTTTTAAAAGTGGAAACCAGTTTATTATATATGTAGTTTATTGTGCTAGATGTAATCAACACAACCCGTACAAATTACAAATGAATTTCTTTTCTCCAGGGTTGTGATAAAATGTAAATCCGATATTGACACACTAAACTAGACTTTATTTGAGGTTCACAAACTAATGTAGGGACCGGTAATATTTCCCAAGCCTTATATAAATATACTTATCATTGGGACAACAGTTTTTATAACACCCGTCTTACGAGGAATACTTTTTTTGGCAAGTGTTTATTGCGTCCAAACATTGTGTTCAATTAAAATGTGTGATATTTACACATTTAAGCGATGAATATGACATGTTTTTTTACAAATCCAACGGTAACATCTGGAATAATGACTATAGATAGTTATAGCATTCAAGATTATGGCCGGGTAATAAAATGTTGGCTGTGTTTGCTAAATGCGGTCGAGCATGCATGACAAAATAATAAAATTTATTTATTGCATCAGGTAACAAGCAAAGAAAATTGTACTGTGGCTGGCTAAAGCAGTGTTATGAAAAGGCAGAAGACATTCGATTCTTTCTAACTATCACCAAATTACCAGACAAACCAATTATTAGGTAAAATGTAAAAAAAATTGAAAGCCAAGCTTAATATTGGTGCAACAGAAATATCACCACAACTTTCATACAGTGTTTGGAGCAATGTGATTTGATTGGAAATCTTCTTGATTGAAAAATTCTTCAGAAGCACTATCCCTATTATTTACACAGGAATGTTAACTTGTGTCGTAATCTGGGAAGAGCTTTGTGATTGTGTTAGAGAGATAGGGCTGCAGTACACCACTTTACATTATTTAACAGATATAGTACATACCTGAACTTCATTGTTGTACTGCGTGTTGTTAGTTTCATTCAAATGGTTGCATATTTCTGGAGGAAGGCCATGGTTAGCTATGCAAGCCTTGTGAACAAAGAAACTTTGTTCAACCACCGACGTTATCATAAAAGCAAACATGTAGAAAAACATCACAGGCTCCACAGTTATATACTTATACAATTTCTTCTTCTTCTCTTGAACCAACTGAAAAATAACATTTGAATAAAATGAACACTTTATTCATAATGTATGGACGCTGAAAAATTCTTTAATATAAATAAAAATGTTTTAAAAATAAATAAATTTGTGTTCCCAGTGTTAGCTTTGTTAACGGTGCAAGCCCCTCTTTTCAGGTAATCAAAGAATGATATGTGTCTTGAAGCATTGAATGTGGGGAATCACTACATCCCACTCTGATCAAAATAATGGCTAAGCCTGATATCAAAATGGCTAAGATCGGTAAACTCAAACCGATGGTTAGTTAGTTAGTTAGTTAGTTACTTTGCGATTTATTTCTGTCGAGGGAATTTCAAATAATTATTGTTTCGGCATGGGGAATGTATAGATACTATCTTAAAGAATAACATATATATTTTTTAAGAACTTAAAAACTTCAAAAAGGTTTAAGGAAAACGTGTAAGAAATCGGTAGAAATTTGCAGAGCGGCCCCTTAAATGAGAATAGGACATTGTTATTACAATGCTACCCCAAAAAAATTACATAATGATTTAGTCTTGGGCCTGTGTAAACTAGAGGATTAGGATTGAACCATATACATTTTAATATCGTCTTTTTTGTAATAATATTGTTAAATAGTAAACTTTATTTTAGACAAGATAAAGTTTACTATTTAACACATGGACCATCTCCCCCAACAAAATACAGACCCTATAAATTTTCACTATAATAAATATGAATTTAACATTATAATAGCTTTTTCCATAAGAAAAAAAAAAAATCTCTATAGTGGCATTTTAAAAATTATGAATAATTACTTATTTTATTCGTTTGAACCTAGGTACTCATCTTTAACCCCAGCTCAACTAAGAGAACCATTTTATATAGTTTCATCAGCTCAACATTGAAGAAAATGTTTCTGGTCAAATTTTCAACGTATTTCAATAAATAACAAATATAAAATATTTTCAATAAACTTACTATGGCATCTTCGTGGATTTCTTCCATCTTAACTATAATTATCTATAGACTTTAGTTTAAAAATGATACGAAACTTAACCAAAATCTTTCAAAACTTTATATTGCGTATAGGATGAATAAAATGATTAGGTAATTGACTGTAATAAAATTAGCATTGTTGGGTAACATTTTTCACACATTTTATATATCACATTTAATAAAAAGGCCGGCAGCTTTGACACAAAACTACATCCAGGCACTGCGTGTTTTAAAATTGGTCCGCAAAGAGAGAAACATGTGTTCCATGTGTTTGTACCGCCGGCACTGCGTTGCGTAGCGCGAGCGACTCGACGAGCGAGCGACGAGCGCGACGAGGCCGACGAGCGACCACCGGCTCCAGGGATGGTATGCCCAAAAAAATTATTTCCCTAGATTTCCCTAGGCCAAATTTCCCTACATTTCGCGGGTACTATCCTGGTAAATCAAACCCGGACGTAAAGTCGGACTTTAAAGAGGTATTAAACGTTTGTTGTACATGTTATTACACTTTAAACAATCAAATTATTAACTATTATAAACAAACAAAAGTATGAACAAAATCCTTGCTGCTTTGGTATTTTTGGGCGTAAATTTTGTGAAGCTTCTTCCGCATCTGAAAGGTTCCTCCTTGTTCCAGAAGTTGAAGGTGTATCCATCGTGGCCTGCAAGGGTGAATCCAGCTTTGGCGCCAGTGGAGGGGTCACATAGTCGTGGTCAAGTCACAAGAATAATATAATTTTGATAATAATAGATACAAGTAAAAAGTTGGTATTTTATTAATAAATGTAAGTACTGTGCTTAAAAATACCTATATTCAACATTATGTTTAACACAAATATTCAATGGAACTCACATATAAATAGCATTACAAAGAAAAAAACCAAGATCATGAACTACTTTAGAAATATACGCAATATACTGAGTAAAAAAATAAATAATTACTTAGTATATGAAAACATTTGTACAAAATAAGTGTAGTCCCACAAAACTGTCATATGGCAGCTTGTGTGTATGTTCTACCAATTACAAATGCTTAATATTATACATAAGGAAATATTTGTTAATATATTTATAGTTTTAAGGAAACGTTAGCGTAGATCACATAGCAATATTGGATATTTTAAATTACATATATAAAATATCTCCACATATCTGCCTAATAATAATATGTAGGCAGCTATATTGTGACATTCAAAGATACATGGAGTTTTCGTTAATTAACCACATATTTAACATTTTAGGGAATGGTCTGTAATTTTTTCAAATTTTAAGTTTTTATTGATTTTATTGAAAAACACTGGTATTAGGTATTCAAGAGTACGGCTTCCATATTTATTTAATATTCGAGGAGCTTTTAGGCCTTCTTTAAATCTTGTGGTATGTTTGTGTACCAGTGGGTTTTTGTATGAGCTTTCCCCCGCGTTATCCATAATCTTTATTATGGCAGTTTGTAAATTTTGAATATATTTAATATAAATAGTGCTTGCCTGTCCCCACAATCGAATTCCATATCTAAGGATGGATTCGACCATAGAAAAATATATGATTTGAGTGCATTGAGGCAAAATAAGTTTTAATTTGTAAAAGTTACTACCTATGGATCGTAGTGGTTACAAATTTTTAAATGATCGGTATAAAATCTATATGCTCTTAGCCAATCACGCATAGAAAATGGGATTATTGGATGGGGATCTGCCTCAAACACCCACATAAAGCTGCTCATTTAAAACACAAAAAAATAATAAAAATAATCCTGAAGTACCCATAAGAATATTTAAAAAAAACTTTCATGTTTTCAGTGTAATAAAACTGTACTAAAATGCTTCACACAAATTTAAAGGACAAAATTAGTACACTGACCAACACACCTACCTACAAGGGCGAAAAACTCAAAGTTTTTGAGTTCGGTTTTTGCTTCTATATGTGGTGTGTAAAAGCAAAAGCAGCAATCTCCATTTCGACCAGATTGCTATGTTTGCTATTGAAATGACATGGAGATTGCTGTCTTTGATCGTACCTACAATATTACGTTCAAATATAGTATGCACGTGTATTAGTACAATATGTGTATGTAATATGGAATGGAGATTGCTGACTTTGCTTTTACACACCTCATATATAATATTATTTTTCACTTTGGAAAAAGCAGTTATACTCGTATAATCTACTGAACATCCTAAAATTAAACACGTCTTTTGGCCAGAAAAACCATAAATTCCATGATACAAAATTATATCAAATTAAAAACCCAAATAGACACGAAGATGGGGTGATCTTTAAAATCACGAAGTAACACCGACACAACATACAGTCAACAAACACGAAGATTTGTTTTTATTTTAATTAAATGATAATAAATCATTTTATGTACACCACTTATTAGTTACTAGTTAAGTAAGTGAAAATGTTATTTTCTTTTTTTCTGGAATTAAAAAAAAAAAAAAAAAAATTAAAATTATTACATGTTTCGAAACCAATGGTTTTCTTCGTCAGGATAAAATTGGATGAAACCATTGGTTTCGAAACATATTAACAATTTTGATTAAATAAGTGGTGTACGAACACCGATTTTTTTCTTCATTTAATTAAAATAATGTCTCAAAGGGAAAATCAGCTATTATTGAAAAAAAAAAATGTAATTATTTTTTTTATTTTGTGGAAATTAACATTCGTGAAGATGAAGAAATCATAAAATAAAATCATATTAACATTTTCCAAATGATGTCTCAAAGGGAAAATCAGCTATTATTGAAGAATTTTTTATTTAAGTAATTATTATTTTTATTTTGTGGAAATTAACATTCGTGAAGATGAAGAAATCATAATGTACTGTAATTCGTACAACAACCTAGAATCCCTTGTGAAGACTGTGAATAAACTGCTTTCCTTTTTATTTTTTAAATAGTCAAATACAAAAGTAAAAATAACAACATGTTACAACTGGTGACCGGTCTACTCAGTGGCTACTTTTTAGTAATTTGAATTTTCGTAATGTTGGTCTAAGAAAACGGCCGCAGAGATTGTCATAATTCATCATGGTTATACATAAGAACGATTGTGATTAAAACTGAGAATTGTAATTTTAAGAATATTAATATTTAACATACTTTGCTATTGACGTAAGTGACATATAACATTTATAATATGAAATTACATAATAAAAATAATATTCTGAGGTAGTTTGTTCTGAATCGTTACTGAGATGCTGCTGAATTATCACGTGAGGAAGTATCGTTTATGAGTCAATTTATTTTGAAAACTCAGATGGTGAGATCTATTAAGGCGGAATCAGACAGTTCAATAATCGAGCATTTCTGTATTTCATTCGGCATATTTTACTCGGAATGACACGTCTGAACATGAAATGAAACCAAAGTGAAACGAAGATGGGAACATTCGCTAGAATAACCATACAGTAAACCTTCACTCGAGTGAACCGTCTGATTCCAGCCTTACGACACATGGGACTGTTTCAACTAGCCCCTGATAAAATCGATTAGGTACCTGTGCTAGTCTATGGCACACAATCACAACATTGCCTACGGCGTATAGCATTCTTCATGGCAATTCATGGCAAATGGCAATGATGGCAATCTTGGCCTTCTGACTTCTCCATTTTGGATTTTGGTGAACGTTGATTTGATAATATTTTGTGTTCTTTTGTGCGTGTTGTTACGGGGTAATCCTGTTTGAATTTATGAATACATAGTGCAAAATGGATTCAGGAAATTCAGAGAAACATTTGTTCCATTCCATCAATGATTACAAGCAAACGGATAACAGTGAACTTCAAACAAACATTGACGAAAATATGGAGGTGACAGAAATTTTGGAGATGAAAAATGCTGGCAAGCCCTCGAGCTGGGTTGATGGCATCTGGTCGTGCATGTGGCCCGTTCTATCATTTGTCAACAAAACTACAGATCCCAAACAACACAAAGGTAAGCTGGTATTCCATTTGACCAAGTTTGTTACCCTTTACGATTACCGAAAAGGCCAAGTAGTATGGCGCCAAATCGGAATTGCGTCTTGTTTGCGCGAGTTTGCGCAATATCGATCAGATGATATTTGTTGGCTTGAATATATGCCAAAGTGCAAATTTCCGTTATGTCGATAGTTAAGATTAAATCGTAATTGCCGAATTTCCAAGTAGAAACTACCTAGTTCATTTCTGGTTGGATGTTTTATTGTTTACTTTGCAAAACTAAAAATGTTACTCTACTTTTGTAACATTGACCTATTCTCTGATTTGGAAAATAAGCAAAAATGTTAAATATTATTTATAAATACTTATGACATTCGTATTACAATACAAACTTAAGTCGGCTTATGAACAGCTGTTGGCAGATAAGACCAAAAAATCAATAAATACCTACATATCTTCACATTACTATTAGACCTTGTAAGTTTATTTGAGAATTACAATGAGTTCTAAAACTTATTTTGCATGATATAAATACAACAAGTATTATTATTTTTTTTTTATCTCTAATTTTAATCATTCATAATAAGTTTTTGGTAATGTTTTTAACATCATCTCATGTTTTTCTAAAACATGTGAAAGATATCATTATGCTAAAATATTGGTAGCCCCTTTCATTGTGTGAATCCCAAAAATGGGTAATGAGTGTAGTATTTTGATGGTCTTCATGGTCTAGGGTTAAGGTCCTCCACTACAAATCCGATGTTATGATATTTTACATTTAAATTCGGTAATTTTTTGTTATTGGTGGCCACGGTTGTTACGAATAATTTTTAGAAAAAAACTTTAGATTCGCCTTAATCACTATAAAAGGAAACTTTTTGCATCACGGCTAGAGGAAAAAAAAGCATTTTAATTTTTAATTGCGTAAAATTTCACTTCACTTCGCGAACCGATATGTCATTAAACCGCCGCCTACCGCTGTCATTTTGTTATGTTGGTATACCCGATATATTACCGCAACATAACGAGGAGCTAGAAATGACACTACTTCGCAATCTATGCAAATTAGGTAAGTACTAGTTTGGCGAAATTCTGGAAATAAAATACAGTAAAATGAATAAAGACCTTCAGGCACGTTTTTTTGCATTCATTTTTTTATGTTAAAAGCTTTACCTAAAAATCTGTTTTGAGCACTAGTTTGGCGAATACTGGAAATAAGGGGAGAGTAAGATGTTTCCGTGGCACCGCCATTTGACGATGGATTTCGATAAATCAACCCAAATAAATCGTATTTTTTTTATAAAAAAATACATTCACTTTTGTATCACAAACCATGTTACACAAACCTAGCGTAGCCGCTAAACTACTTGAAAACTGGGATGTTTTTCTTGCCTTGACGCGAGCAGGCGCTACGAAGGGGGCACTTTCTTTTGTATCACAAACCATGTTACACAAACCTAGCGTAGCCGCTAAACAACTTGAAAACTGGGATGTTTTTCTTGCCTTGACGCGAGCAGGCGCTACGAAGGGAGCACTTTCTTTTGTATCACAAACCATGTTACACAAACCTAGCGTAGCCGCTAAACAACTTGAAAACTGGGATGTTTTTCTTGCCTTGACGCGAGCAGGCGCTACGAAGGGGGCACTTTCTTTTGTATCACAAACCATGTTACACAAACCTAGCGTAGCCGCTAAACAACTTGAAAACTGGGATGTTTTTCTTGCCTTGACGCGAGCAGGCGCTACGAAGGGGGCACTTTCTTTTGTATCACAAACCATGTTACACAAACCTCCATGATTCCAGTGCCTCAGCTAGACTCTGAAGTGATTCTGATTAGAGGTTCGTTTACATTATATTATTTATTCCGTTTTTCACAATTACGCGCCTTTTCATGTATCCCACGAAGTCGGCTACAGTCGTATGCATACTCTTGTTTGTATCAGGGATACCAACATAACAGTAGTGACAGCGGCAGGCGGCGGTTTAATGACGTATCGGTTCGCGAAGTGAAGTGAAGAAAAATTTTACGCAATTGAAAATTAAAATGCTTTTTTTTCCTCTAGCCGTGATGCAAAAAGTTTCCTTTTATAGTGATTAAGGCGAATCTAAAGTTTTTTTCTAAAAATTATTCGTAGTAACCGTGGCCACCAATAACAAAAATTTACCTTAAATTCTTATGAAATATACTTGGGGGGCATACATTAATTACGTGAGCTCAAAATGGGGGTGAGGGGTCGGGGGAAAATCTTATATTAAACTGAAGAGGGGAGTCAATAAAAATCTCATGTCAACTTAAAAAGAATATATGTATATTATTATAGAAATAATAATAAAAAAAATTAAATTGTTTCACTTCTTTAAAGTGTCCCCATTTTGCCTGCTGAAAAAACGGCTATTATAAAATACATTTATTTCGAGACTAAGAAAAATACTCGAAAAAAAAGGGGAAGAGGAGTCCCACCAAAACTCACTTAATTTCACAACGGGGGGGGGGGGGGGGGGGGGAGGAGTCTATTTAAAAAAAAAACAGCTCACGTAATTAATGTACGTCCCCTTGCGGCACATTCTACAGTGGTAGATACTCTCCTTATCGCCCTTGTGAAAAACCACCATTCAGAATCAAAATGTTGCATGAATTGGCTTTAGCCATTTGGTGGTACCAGGTGCTTACTTATATATTAGCCCGATTCTCCCCCACCTACCCCTGCCTCACAATATACTCTAATTGGGGATGCCCTATCCTCATTGGCTCCGGTAGCAGGGAGCAGTTGTGACTCTTGTGTGGTAATCACTTAAGATGATGTTGTGTTGTCTACAGTGGATGCATGGGAAGTTCCCTTCGAGGCCATCAGCGACCTGCAGTGGCTGGGTGCCGGCGCGCAGGGGGCCGTATTCAGTGGCAAGCTCAAGGGGAAGATTGTGGCGGTAAAGAAGGTCCGGGACCAGAAGGAGACGGACATCAAGCACCTGCGGAAACTGGACCATGAGAACATCGTTAAGTTCCAGGGGGTTTGCACTCAGGCCCCGTGCTACTGCATCATCATGGAGTACTGCCCGTATGGGCCGCTGTACAACCTGCTGCGGGAGGGCGAGTCGCCCAGTCCCCAGCAGTTCATGATCTGGGCCAAGGGGGTGGCCCATGGCATGGCCTACTTGCACTCGCACAAGATCATTCACCGTGACCTCAAGAGTCCTAAGTATGTTCTACCATTCCTTTTTTTCACCTTTTAAATTTATTTGCATACGTGTAGGGAGAAGTCCAAGGCGTTGGATTTAATCATTTTCATTTACATGCTTATGGGTGCTTTGCAGACGTCTCCTTTTCAATAATAATAAAGGAAAACTGCTGATAGCTCTGATGTAACCCCTCTTTGTGCTAGATGTTACTGCGTCATTCATATCAATATGTATAGGATACAAGGAATTTCTCACTGGCAGGCAAGTCACATGTTGTGTTGTTGCGTAAACATAGTATAAAATATCAATTCTCGTGTATTTTTAATATTTTATGTTTGTGAATGCGATAAATTTTAGTTGCGTAAAGTTAATTGGTAGGTAACTTTATTCTGCAAAATTACAAGAAATCACCTTAACCTTGGGTCAATGCGACACTTAAAAATTGTTTTGTCAGAAGGTTTATGAATGCCAATACTGTACACCAAACTTGTTTAATAATCATGAAGGCAACTATGTGTCTGATAAATGTGATAATTTCTTAAAACTAGAGAGTGGATGTGAGGGAAGAATTGTAAAAAAAAAAAAACTTGTGTGGGTACATTTTATGTTAGTGACCCTTAAGTCGTGTCTCCTGCAACAATTTTTTTTCAAACATCTGGCCCTGCCTCAATGTTTTTATTTTTGTCAGGTGTTTTGAAAACATTTTGCCGCAGAAGTCTTTTACTCCTTAACCGCTTGGACACGTAAGCTTGTTTTCACGATAATTTAACGTAGGTAGACATAGGAATGACGTATGTCCCGTACCGAAGTTATTAACCTGTCATCTGTCGCTTGGACGCCGGCGACTGGGTTGTGACTGGGGTGACAACTGGGCCTAAAAAATATATTTATATATCATATTATTTTACATAACATTTGATTTAATTTGTAAAACATAAATTGTCTGTGCTTGTCATTCTTGATTGTGGGACACATTTAGCGATTTTATGTTTATTTGATTTGTGTATATATGCTTACGATTTTATCTTTTACATTATTATGCATCGTTTATGGTATTTTGTTTTTGCGGTACTAGTAATTCACACACAGCGTCTTTGGCATTATTTTTTTTTATGTCTGATGATGCTCAGTTTGAACTAACAAGCTGAGGTTAGCGACTTACTGTGTTTACACTCATTCAGATTCTTGAAAATTTTTCCAGAAATTAAACTCTGTTAGGCAATCAAACGTAAACGAAAACTTTAATAAAATGATAAAAACTCTTTCATTAGTAAATTTTGGACATCATGACTGTTTGTATTGTATGGTTTATTATGGATTAGCCGTGGGTTAATGCATTGTGTGGAATGCTGACCGACCCGTGATGTAAGGGTAGTTCTGTCAGAACCCGCCGACCAACCAAATTTTTTAATTACTTTTAAATTATGATTTATTTAAATTAAAACAAATAACTTTGTTTAAACCACTAATATAATATTAATATAATACTTATATTAGTGGTTTAAACAAAGTTATTTGTTTTAATTTAATTAAAAATGACGCCACAAAGTGATTTTGCGAAGTTTGAAGAAATATGATTTATTCATTGTATGTAAAATTATACACAATAAAACCTCAGCATCTGTTGATCTATTTGAATATAATATATTAATGGCTTAAAAACTTATTATGTTTGTTCAGCCATAATATTTTTCACTAGTTCATTGTGAAAAATGTGATAATATTAAAAAAGAATAAAAAAAAAAGAATTTAAAACTCACCTTAAAAATTATACTGAAAACTTAAACTGAATCATGTAAAATAAAACCAATGTAATAAAACCCCCCCATACACACAAGCCCTGCTTATTTATGGAGATACATCAAATACATATATTACGTAATTAATCACTGTAAAAATATATATATTTGTAATTTATGTATCCTTTTGTACATAATAAAAAAAAAAAATAAATATGCAAAAAATGTGATAATATGCGAAAACTGTGATAATATGCGAAAAATGTGATAATATGCGAAAAATATCTATATTCTCCCGCAAACCTTGGATTAACACTTTTCTGTTCATCTTTTATAAATTTGGCTCATTGTCTTATACATAATCGTATCTTTAAAAAAAGTTTTTCTAACATTGTAATAATAACTTTTTTTCAGCATTCTTGTAGGTCAGAATCAAATGGTCAAAGTCAGCGATTTTGGAACCAGCAAAGAATGGAACGAAATGAGCACAATAATGAGCTTTGCCGGAACCGTAGCCTGGATGGCCCCTGAGGTTATTCGCACAGAGCCATGCTCAGAAAAGGTGGACATTTGGTCTTATGGAGTGGTCCTCTGGGAATTGCTGACTTGCGAAGTTCCATACAAGAATGTGGATTCTTCCGCCATCATTTGGGGCGTTGGCAATGACTCTCTCTCCCTCCCGATTCCATCGAGTTGCCCCGATAGCCTCAAGCTTTTGATTAAACAATGCTGGAATACTCAGCCGAGGAATAGGCCTTCCTTCAAGATCATTCAGGCCCACCTTGATATTGCCAGCGATAAGATTCTCAACCAGCCCAGGGAGAAGTTCAAGGAAGACCAAGAGTCTTGGAGAAATGAGATCCAGCAGCACATGGAAACTCTTCAGACTGGCTCTGTCCAGAACAAGGCAGAGGGGGAATTAGTTCAGAGAAGAAAGGAGGAGCTGAAGCATGCTCAAGACGTAAGGCGAATATATGAACAGAAGCTCACCAGGACCAATGACCTGTACATGGAACTGAGCGCCGTACTGCTACAGCTGGAACAGAGAGAAAAGGATGTCACTGAGTAAGTATTGTATTGATTGAAATTATTGTAATTTTATGATGTATTGTTTTACTATATTATATGTGGCTTCAAAGTAAATACGGCATAGTACATCTATTGTATTTTTTAAAGATAATTTATTTAGTACTGATAAGAACCATTGTCATAAGAGATAAAAAAGATGTTTCATTGATTAATATGGAATTTTTTCAGACGAGAGAATGCTATAGCACTGAAGCAGTGCAAATGTGATGGAGTCATGAAAAAGAACCAAATGCAGTATCAAAGGCAGACTTCCTCATCCCCCGATGGGCCCTTTTCTTCGTGCAGTCGAATCGATAACTTGAATAGTGTCCTGCATTCATTCGGTCGGAAGATGGATCTAAATGTGACTAAATCAAGGAAACCGCAGAAGAAATCTTATGCACAAAATCGTCCGGTCACCTCTAAAAATGTCCTGAAAAAGAAAAGAGTTTGTACCGATATCTGTACCCAAACAGAGAAACATCAGGAGACAGTTATCAAGCAGATTATCAATTTCAATAACAAAGCAGTGGCATTTTTGTCTCCTAATCCTGTACAGGCCCTTCATGCTGAAAATGGAAATGAAACAACCAAACCAGAAGCTGACACAACTACAATTACGACTCAAGTAGGCAAAAGGACCGAGGATTGTCTGCCTGAGAAGAATGGCAATTTCCAACTGCCGTACAATGTGTACTCTCCCGCAGTAGTTAATTCTATGCAAGTCACACTCGACAATACACAACACCCGGGTATACTTGCTGAAACGGCAGTTAATTAGAATTAATTCCTTGTTTAAAGTGTGCATTTACCTGAGACTTTACTGATTTGCCAAAACAAGTATAACTGATTGAATTTGATAAAGTACATTTTTTCAGCACTTGGCATTATCTTGGATAGTCAACAATGATGGTTAGTCTGGTCTAAAAGTGAACCAATCTAATTTTACTTATCTTACATCTAGCTCGTATATACCACCTACGGCACCTCTCCTATTTGCTACCTGAGTACAATCAAACTTACATTTTCACAGATTTGAAAAGTTGCACTGTACTTATTTAAAAATGTAAAAAAAAAAATTATGATGAAATGCCAACTTGTTCCTATTTATGCAAGTGCTATCTCAAGCAGCTTTTTTTAAACAAATGCTTTAACCTCTCATCTATCACTGGCCCGCCTGAGGGCCATCGGCAGATAAGAGGTTAAATGCTCAACCTCTTGAATGTCAGATGACATTTGCTCACATATGGCCGATTTCCATAGAAAATTAATATCAGAGCATTCCGAGAGGCTAGAATGTTCAAATAAAAAGCAACATCTGGAATGAAATTGGCGCAAGCGATTCTGAACTTGTCCTTGTACAGTTTCTTTATACATAAGGATTAAAATTGCATTTTATGTTTTAACCTCTCTTCTGTCACTCGCCCGCCGGCGGGTTTATGACAAATGAGAGGTTAAATGAGATTTTAACATGTAAAATCTGTACAAGGACAAGGTCAGAATCGCTTGCGCCAATATCATTCCAGATGTTGCTTTTAATTTCAGTAATGTAGCTTCTCGGAATTATTTTTAATTAATTTTCTATGGTACACAGCCATCATGTGGGCAAATGTTATCCAACATTCAAGAGGTTAAAATCTTAGAAAATAATGTAATATAATACATTTTCCTTCCTAGGGGTTTGAATCAATGCACAATGTTTATGCATAAGAATGGGAGCACATATTAATAATTTGTGCTCATACATACATCTTTGTATTTGGCTCTCAATATGACCAGACGAAAACCTTTCTTTGACAACCTGTAAATATGTATATATGTTAAAAAAATATTTATTCACATCTCATTATTTAAATACATTGTTTTGGCAGTCCAGCAACAACATGCAAATTTATCTTTGTTAAAATATTTACTGGCAATAATTCTCTAAAAACAATTTTATTGGTACAAAATGTAGACATTCAGGCAAACCAGTTGTGTGAAATAAAGGTAAACTTATATCTGTAATAATTTATTTTTATAATGTGTTTTAAGTTGTTTTTTTTTTTTTACTAAAAATGAACTTTGTGATAAATGAAAACATTCCTTTACTATCAATGTAAACAAAGCATTTGCTAATAAAATTACAGGACATTGTTTCATACAGACTTAAATAGTTATATTAAGTCTTAAGATCTCATATAGATATAGGAGACCTAGTGAAATATAGATTTCTCTTGCGGAGTTATAATCTTTATTAAAATATTATTCTTTTCTGCAACATACAATATTATGTTCCTAACTCCGCAAAAAACATAATATTATGTATTTGTTTTTCATATCTATATAATGGTTTTCTCAATTTTAACTAATAATTTTTTCAATGTTGTTTGTTCCTGCAGTGGCAATACATAAGTACATGAATGCCTTTCTAAAATAAATTAGAAGAGCCAGCCCATTTTCAGTAACTTCACCTTTTCTCCAAACTGTTTTGTAATAACTTAATCTATTACTGAAAATTAGTTTAAAATATAATAAATTATAAAAAGACATTATCCAACTGAAGGCTGTAGGTAGATTATAAATATGTTATTTAAAAATATTGACCTTCGGTTTTTGTTTTTGCAAAACAGTCACTAATATTCTATGATAAAATGTAAACAAACTACAAACAAGTAACATTGGCAACTATGAAAATTCTGATTTGTTTTACGTCGGAGGTTATTTAGAGTTTTTTATTATTAGCATTATAAATCGCATGGCTGCTCTCTTTTACTTACCCAAGATCGATAATACAAGTGATAAAAATGTATTTTTATATTTCTTACCCAGTGACACTAAAATCAAGTAAAATTATTGTTAAAATTTATTGTTGCCTTTGTTAATAATATAATGTACTTAAATTTTTTAAATGAGAATCCATAATCGATTGCCAGCTCCGTTACTTGTTGCCTTTTGTTTAATCTGCTACAAAGAGATTATTTTAATACCAGAGGTGTGCAATGACTATTTTCACATGTTTTCAGAACAGAAAAGTCTTCAATTCCTAACTTAAAACTTTTTATTTTGGAAAATGGCTTGCAAAAAGTCACTTCACACCTCTTGTAAAAACCCTTTTTTATTTTGTGTGCATGCATTTTTGTAATTTAATGTTTTAAAATATCTCATTCTATGTTAAGTTCTCAAATGTGAATTATGTTTTAGTATTTTCTAAAATGCCCAACTGCCGTATTGACTTATTTATTATTTTTATTTATAAGATTAAATTAAACGGTAGCTTTTCTCTACTGAGAAATTATCCTTATTATTATTAGAGTCCTAGATACTTCTATTTCTATAACAATGTCTGTTATGGCAGTAATACAAATATTTTGTAAGGTGGAAAATGGATTTAACACTATTGACAGTAATGAATTCCATTGGCACAACATTCCTTACATTTTATCAATACAGTGGCAATTTAATTTATAGAATCCCATATTCCAAGTATAGGCAGTATTGAACTATAATTTAGTTTTAATATTGTTTAAATGTACACCTTACAAAAAGTGTATGTGGTCATTAGAGTCTTTATTTAAGAAAAATTATTGTAATTAGCTAATATTTGAGATTATCTTTTTAGTTGTATAACAATTTGTCGATTAGTTATGTACTAAGTCTTTGGGAGGTGCGATAGTAAATTAGTTGCTGGCGGGAGCGTGGAGTCTGGAAGCTGTAAAGCTTCGCATGCCACTAGAAAAGTAGAAGGAAAATAGTTTCACAGTAAATTTGTGACAAACATTTCAAATTTTCAAATTAAATTTTTAAAATTTTTCCATTTTAAAATATATTTTTGTGCACAAATAGTGTATCCTTTTCTTGGGGGCATGCACTGTTTTACAGTCAATGGACTAAAGGCCCCTGGTGCTACTTTATGTTATACTTTATGTTATACTTTGTTTTGAGTATTTATGGTAATATTTTTATTTTTGGAAAACCTATGAGTAAAACCTCAAATAGTAATTACTCATTCAAGACAATATTAGCGACTCAGAAAAAACCAGAAAAAGATACTGTCGTATCTAAGAAAGATGTGATTGTATCTTTTTCTGATTTTACTATTACAAATTTTCATTTGGGAGTCGCTAAAATTGTCTTGAATGATTATTTATGAAAATTATTCAGAGAAATGTTTAAACTACCTCTTATAATTACTGCTGTTAAAAGCTCGTATTACTTGGCTTAATGGATAATCACAATATCTGATGTCCAAACAGAAATATATCTTTATAAGTAGGAAGGTTAAAGTCGCTAGCAGACTACAGGTTTTCTCCAGCCGGCACTGATTTTGTATGGCAGAGTAGTACACCTAAAATAGCACCCGGGACCGTCCCGATGGAAAGCAAATGGGGAATATAGCCAGTGGCAGATTGATCTGGCTTACGGCGAGAAGATGTGAATTTGATAACAATAAATTGCTTAAAAATATTAATCTTTCTCAAAATGAAAAGGTGGCTTCTTTTTATCGATTAGCTTGTTGAAGAATATATGATAATAATTCTATGCACAGGGGGAACACACACATAAGTCACAAGCGGGCTCTGATAACATTAAGTCTTACTTATGTGTTCATTTACCCTTTATGAAAATGCAAAACCTATTATGTGTGTGATTAGTCTTAAAATTAACCTCTTAACAGCTTTTAATGCTTATTTGATTAAGGACACATGTGGTATTCACTTTGTACTTATGATACGGACTCATTAAAAAAAACCACACATTTCGTGACTCTGTGTATGTTCCGCCATTATAGAATTTATCACAATCTTATAGCTATCAAAGTTTAAAATGGGACTAGATCGTCTAGACCAGAGGATTGTAAACCTTTTTCCCCCTTAGATCACTTGGTTTATTTTTTTTTAAACCCCCTGTCTGCCGAATATTGAATTTTACCAAACTTGACATGAATACATGTCAAATGTGTTTTCTTTTTTTTTTTTCAATCCTGGTGTTCTGAAACGTATCACGCTTTATGTCCCCTATAACTTTACAGAACTAGACAGCTCAAGCTTTTTATTTTTCCAAGAGGCAGGACCAACCTACCAATGATCATACCATTTATGAAGAATGACTACACTCTGAAACCACCTTCAAGATTGCAATAAATATTTTTTTAACACAAAGCTGCGTCTCAACTGGTGTGATAAATGTATTAATTAAAATTTTGTGAAATGTATTTGGATTCACTGTTTTTTCTTAATTCTTTTATTAATAATATTCAACATTCAATTTGTATAAGAACAACTCTCTTTTTATAACTTTTGAAGGTTATTCCCATCAGTTTAAAATATCATTGAAGAAGAAGATAACACTAATGGTAGGTTCAGACTGGACGACGTACGTACGCATTGCTACTCAAACAATGCTTAGCAACCCATACATTTTCTATGAAAATGGCCACAGACATCGCACGTCGCGATGCGTGTGGCCAATGTGATTCTAAAACATAAATTTTCATTGAAAATCTATGGTTGCTAAGCAGTCCAGATATTGTTAGGCGTAGCGATGGGCACGTACGTCGACCCAGTCTGAATCTACCATTATAATCTAAATGAAAAGATGAAAATGAACAAGACACAGAAAAATAAAAGATAACGGTCGCAACTGGGACTCGAACCCAGAACCTCTCATCTTACCGTTATATTTTATTTTTCTGTCTCTTGTTCATTTTCATATTTTCATTTAGATTATTAGTATCATCTTCAATGATATATTCAATATTCCATTGAATATGTTCGAATTTGGGCACGAACGCACAGTAGCCGTAGAAACATGATAGGTATGGCGAAAACTACCCGGCAGCCGGTGCGGTGTGCTTGCTCGTTGAATTAACTGGCCGGTTCCAACCCGGCACCTAGCACCAGTCTGTTAGCGCGCTTACCTAATTTACGGTTCTCGCAAATATTTAACTTAATTCAAAAACAAATATAGTGACTTAAAGATACAAAAAATAAACCAAGTTTCTTGCTCACCTAAGTTCTAATGAGATTTTATTATAATATGGTGAAGACAATGAATATGCAGCTTTCAGACTCTGTTTCATGTTTTAGTGAAAATAGATTAAGTGTATATTGTATTTAAGATAAGTCAATGCTGATTAAATAATGGTATCAGACATTTATCCAAAGCAATAAAAGTAGTTTGTATTCCAATGTGATTAATTGATTGGCATCTTGGCAGAATTTAACATCATCAATTACCACAAGATGATATGGTTTGCCATTTGCAAAATATTGCATCCAATAAGTTTCACTAAAAAAATACAAATGTTAATATGTGACCTGTAGTCAACATTCCCGATGAATCCCTAAACTCAGTTTAGTAGAAAGACCCTGCTCACGGTGATTAATTATATATTGTAATTCTTTTTTTTTTCAAATTATTATAATGTGTGCAAACAAATGGTAGAGAAAATAATGAATTTCTTAAAGCCATTGTTAACTGGCACTGCCTGTTTTAGTGTGCAATTTTGGAACATTGCTTTATGGACCATTTCTTTCACTATTATTTTCAAAGAAACCTTATTTTAAAGTCTGGTAGGACAATCAAAGCAACTTAGAAAAAAAATGGACAGAATTACTTGCACCCAGAACTTTTATAATGTGCACTTGGTAAAATGTTTATTTTGTACTTTTTTATTGTTGTACCTACTATTTTTGCAAATAAATGATGTGCCTGACACTCCACAATTTTTATTTTATAGATAACATAATTATATAATCAACACAATAATATATAATTATTGTCTCCAACATACTATCATAATTGCAGTATATGTATTCACATTAGACATGGAATGTTAGATTTAACCACTTAGTACTTATCACTTCATTATCGAAAGTATGCACTCAACCTTAAAGTGATTTGTTTCTTTCCTATCCTCATACTCAATGTGCAAACACTTCATTCCACGTGTAAGAATTTTTGGTACACACTTTATTTTATGTCATTCTGTGAAGAGTAAATGAAAATCATATTTCCCACTGGCATATCAACTGAACTATGTGATTGAACCATTACCAAATAGCTGAAAAATAATTTTGCATAACAACCTGAGGCCCATGTAGCATGACTACAGATCGCCAACGAATAAGTGACAGTTCACAATGACTAAGTGTCCATATTCGACATCAACTGTTTGTACTTTAGCGATGTGCAGTTGTCCTAGGGATCGATGAGAAGTTACCGATAGTTATCCTACCGATCGTTATAAAGCAAGCGTGCTAGGGCCTCTGATAGATTTAAAAAATAGTGTTGTGACAGTAAGGCGCCCCGCCCAGCTGACGAGGCAACTGAAAACCAACTAAAACCGGCTGTTTTCTCTGTCTTGATTGGTCAAAAAGCTTGTTTAACCATAGACAAAGAACAATCAGCTGACAGTTGGCAACTAGCAATGGCCGCACAGGGCAATCAGCAGTGACAGTTGCAAGTCACCGCATGAGTTACCATTGACAACGGGGTTTTGTGTGATTGTGAAGTGTGCGGGCCATCACATTGTCATACAAAGACAGTTGGCAGTTGAGAGTTTTCAGTTGCCTCAGTGGGCGGAAGCGCTTAATAGGTAAGTTTTTTGAAAAAATGGTTTTACAATATTTCATCTATGAAGAATGTTGATAAGTGAATGGAGTGTTGTGAAGTTATGTTGAAAACTGAGAGGCAGATAGATAGATACATCACAATTTTCCCTGGAACACTATTTGCATACTAAGTACTTCAAGAAGTCTTCTTCATATGGTTGAGAACAATTTGGAGAGGACAAAGTGGGATTAACCAGTCAACGGGCTAGGAGTCACGGATTGGTTCAGCACATAAATGCCTCTGGGAAATAAGTGAAGGTTACGTTCTTCTGCGTTCAGTTGTCTGTAATTGCCAACATTCATACAATTCAGACCTTTTATGCATCACATGTAGGTATACCTATGTATAGCAACTGTGACTGCACCGGAGGTCTGGTGAGACCCAAGTCCTCTGAGAGGAGGAATACAGAACCCTGGCAGTTTAATAATTGGGTCTATATTATTTACATAAATAATATGAAAATAAAATTAATTTTTTTTTTTTTTTTTTTTTTATTACAGAAAAACAGATTTTTTTTTTCATGTTAACAATATACCTGCAAAGCTACTGCAAGTAGCTTGTCTGCAGGAAAACAGTGTGAACAAAACATTGTACAATTTAAATGTCTCAAGTATAATACAATAAGAAAAAAATTGCAATTTAATAAAATACATAATAAAAACATAAATAAGTATAAAAAATAATAGAATACTAAGTCTAAAAAATTTTAAAGTGCAAGAGGTACAGTCATTCAATACAGAAAATCTGATTCCAATAGCCATGTTTTTAACAATAGCGCAAATTTAGGTGTCGAGTAACATTTTTTCAAATCATATGGCAGATTAAAAAGAAAATTAAAAAGATTAAAAGAAAACCAGAGTATGATAGGTAGGTACCAACAATCAATATATATAAATGGCCTTAATATAACCATAGGTACCTAGCACGGTCTATCGACATAGGATTTTGTGTCGGTAACTTGTCATTGTTCCCGAGCACGACTACAGATCACCAACGAACACACAATTGAACGAACGTCAAATAAATTAAGAATACTTGGCTGTTGTGAACCGTTGTTTTTTTTTTTTTTATCGAGATACCTCACAAGAGTCCCAACTGCTCCCTTCTGGAGCCAGTGAGACTATGGCATCCCCAATTGGAGTATGTTGTGAGGCTGAAGGTAAGTGGGGAAGGGAAGGAGATGGGGAAGAGGAAGGTGGGAAAGTACCTGGCTATTCAGATCTAGTCACTAAACACAGCTTTTTCTTTATATTGCATATTATGTTAATGTAAGTACCTACGTATAGAAAATCGACCACCATAACACGGACACCATGGTGGTCGAAAAATCCTCAATTAATGTAACAAACAATTCAATGAATAGAGAAAACTTAAGAGGGTATTTACCAGAGAATACCGGAAATTAGTCCTTTTTAAATCAAATTCTAGACGTATTGCCTCTTTTTTACAAAAAAACATAAATTGATTTTGAAAGATTGTTATTTTATATGGCACACAGTTTAAAATTTTTGAAAAACTAAGTGTGTTTTTAATATACTAAGGTTTTACCGTTGGTCGTTGGCAGATTTGTTCAATTTTCAAACAATAGAAATATTAAACAACACAAATTTCAAATCATATAATCATGCAACAAAATAAATCAATACATAATCTAGTCAACACAGTTTTCAGAATTTAAATTTTAGTTAAATTAAAATCATTAAAAAATAAATCCGAGAACGTGATTTGTGACAAAAATATCACAGTTTTTCTATTTATTTAAAGTCTTACAAACTAAAATATTTCCAATTTTTTTTACACACTTATTTTGTTTAGACATTATTAAAAGATCATAAATACTTATGATCAAAAATACTTACAAGAAGTACACGATATTTATTAATTTATCAACGTGCGTTTTGAGCATTTTTATTGCTTACTTGAATGTAGGTATATATTAAAGCAAGTTTTGAATGAAACAAATCGATATTAAATTTTTAATAAAAATGATATCCATCTTTCTCATTGGTACCTCCCTCTACAGTTGCAAGCATTTTTAAACATTTATTCTCAGCTGCTGGTCAATCGCGATTAATAAAAAAGGTTGTACTAGGGAACGATGAGAAGTTATGGAAAGTTATCGATACAATCCTTGTCGACCGATCGACCTTGGTGCTGTGTTGGTGATTTACCAGTATAATTCAAATTGTTGTTTGCAATGGCCCTAGTTATGTTTAGTTGATAATTTTAAATGTCCCTCAGATGTAAACGTAATACAATATAAGATAAGTTACTATTAAATAGGAGGTTCAATTCTGTACGAACTGGGAAAGAAGTGGGAAGTCCTGTTTTTGTCAAAATCGAGTTAAGTGTGAGGTGAGGTAAGTATTTTGCGACAGAGCAATTTTTCCGCCCTAAATTAAATTAAAAAAATCATACATCCGAACTTGAATATGGAGACATACAAACTGATTATAGTTATATATGGCCAATGAATTCACTTATGTTTCACATATTTGTAGATTTATAAAAAAATTATTATAAAATCGTAAACTTTTTGTGGTTCTGAAACTTGCAAAAATTTTTCAATTTTGGATGTCCTTTTATTTTATAGCCACAACTAAAGCGCAATTAAAGTTCAAATATTTTTGACTTGGAAAAAAAATCACTTCTTCCTTCATTACAAAAAAATTATAAAATTTAGGTGTCTTCTCGGGAGATGTTGTTAAATTGGGCATTTTTTTGGGATATATCACATAAAGACAATTTTTTATCAACACAATTTTTTTTTTTTAATCCTAGTAATAATTTTTTAAATTTTTTTTTTTTCAATGATTAATATTATTCTTCGATGTCACTGAATAGATAATACGTTCTAGAAATGTCTTCTATGTAGATTTTAATGGAAACCCATTCGCCACGAATATATTTCGGTTCTAGCCCATTTAGACCGCGCTTTGTCTCTCCGACACTTGCCTGACATCATAATATATTAATCCCAGCGAGAGATCGTACGTGACGCCATCGTTCTAATATCTTCTGTCTTTATCGTTTTCAAATAAGACGCTTGAGAAGGAAAAGGACGAACGTTCTCGCTGGGACTAGTTTATACCTATCCAATTTGATTGAACTAAAAATTTAATAGTGATGATGAAACTTTAAAAATTAAAGCAAATAATAGTCTGACTTTTGGATCACGAAATACGCCCACATCGCATGTCTTGTGTTCTTCCTCATGACTGTGTAGACCACGCTACATAAGTGCGCTATACGTTCGTGGCTTGGTCGAGTTCAGCATATCGCTCACCATACATTCCCATTGGGAAAATAGCCCTAAAACGCTTGCTACTTCTTTATAGCGGTGACAGTACCTTTATTCTATGTTAGAGTAGGCTAAGAGACAATAAGGGCAAACCGTTAATTTGAAAACTTAATCGGCTCACTCGTATCAATTTTCCCCTTTGCCTAACCCACATTTTATTTTTAATAAAATTTGACATTGGAGAAGCGCCAAGCTTATAAAATAGCATTAGAGGTACATAATTTTCATAAATATAACGATGACTATTTTAATAATCCTATTCAAATGAGTTAATAAGAATGTTAAGTGAATAATTAGTATACGTACAAAATTTGTTAAATAAAATCATACTTTAATGATGATGAAAGGAAAAACGCAAAAATTTTACACCAATTCGCAATAATGTTATTTAGACACTCTTGTATTAAGAGGGTATTACCAGAGAATACCGGAAATTAATCCTTTTTAAATCAAATTCTAGACGTAATGATTATTTTTTACAAAAAAACCTAAATTGAGTTTGAATGATTGTTATTTTATCTGGTACACGTAGTTTTAAAATTTTGAAAAACTAAGTTTATTTTTAATGTACTAAGGTTATACCGTTGGTCGTTGGCAGATTTGTTCAATTTTTAAACGATAGATTCTATTAACAACACAATTTTCAAATCATATAATACCTAATCTAGTAAACACAGTATCTTTAATTTTAATTTTAGTTAAATTAAAATAATTAAAAAATATTAAAAGTTTTTATATTTATTTAATGTCTTACAAACTACAATATTAAAATTTTTTTTGCACACTTATTTTGTTTAGACATTATTGAAAAATCATAAATACTTATGATCAAAAATTACTTACAAGAAGTACACGATATTCAATAATTTATCATCGTGCGTTTTGAACATTTTTATTGCTTACTTGAATGATGGTATATATTAAAGTAAGTTTTGAATGAAATAAATCGATATTAAATTTTTAATTTTAAAAAAATTGATGCGGGGAATAATAGATCTTTCTCATTGGAACGTCCCTGTACAGTTGCAAACATTTTTAAACTTTTATTATCAGCCACTGGCCAATCGCTCTTAATACGCTGGTTTAATATGTGTTTTTTTTTAATTTTTTATAGAGAAACCTCACAAGAGTCCCAACTGCTCCCCTCTGGAGCCAGTGACACTTTGGTATGCCAATTGGAGTACGTTGTGAGGCTGAAGGTAAGTGGGGAAGGGAAAGAGATGGGGAAGACGAAGGTGGGAAAGTACCTGGCTATTCACTAAACACGGCTAAAGCCATTATTAAGCAACGTTTCAATTCTGAATGGTGGTCTTAGACCAGGGCGATACTGAGAGTATCTTCCACTCTGGGACGTGCCGCAAATATAACATATATTATTTTTATTAATTAATTGTGAAATAATCAATCAAATAAAATTTATTTGCGCACGCCGGGTTCGAACCCGCGACCTTCCGAATGGGAGTCAAGTGTCTTACCACTCGACCACGGACTGTGTAAATAGGAACAACCAATATTTAATAAACTTTATATTTTTTTTAAATTTCGGTAGACAATGATTTATGGTATCTTTTGATATATATCTACACAGAATTTAAGTTAAAGCACGCGGCGTTTCGCGTCGTTGGCAGTTGCTTCGTTCCTCTCCCATAATTCGTGGGTCGGCTCGCAGTTTCGGCTCGCTTGCGTATACGCAGCCTTATAGTCTTCACAACCCAAGGTTGTCGCATGGAAACTGGCCAAACACAAATCACGATAGAAAAGGTCGCAGGGAGAGGAAGGAGCGGGGAACTACGCAATGAGAACGAAGAACGGCCAATAATTTTTCCGAATTCTTCCGAAGCTTTCGCATAGATTACGACACCACCCGAGTAATGTTCTTTTTTTTAGTTCGTCGAATCAGTGTCACAGATGAAACAAGTTGTTAAATCAGTGTTAACTTACCGGAATATTATTATAAACGGATTTTTTTATTTGTGTTAAAGACAAAATGGTGAATAAAACATTGTATTTTTAAAGCATTTGTGTCTTTGCTGTAACAAGTTTTCCCGCTCACGTGTCTGCTAACCCCCACACCGCGTTGTTTACTTAAGTTTCCATTGTTATTTACAAATAATGGTCATTCGTGTGATGATCGTCGGAGTGAATGGAGCTTTAGAAATATGAATTGTGTAGAGTTAAGGTCATAAACTTGTACAAAAATTTAGGAAATGGTTAGGTTAGGAATAATACAATATTTACATATTATATTATTCAGCTAAAAAAATATATATTTTAACCAACATTTTTATGCTGTCTACAATTGAAAATATGGTTTCTATTTTGTTTTTTTTTCTCTCTTTCTTTTTCCTATAATATATTATTTTCACTTTAATTTACCTTCATACCTACTATTTATGTAATGTTCATATTTTAAGTTGATATTTTTTTTATCCAAACATTGTGTCTCTGTATATACCACATCATACACTTACTATGTAAAAGTCCGTAAGGGCGTTGAAAATGAATAAATAAATAAATAAATTCCTAACCTATACACAAAATTTTTGTACAAGTTTATGGTCTGAACTCTCTCTACACAATTCATATTTCTATTTATTTTATGAATTGTGTAGAAACTTGTTCATAAAATTTAGAATATGGTCGATTAGGAATAATATAATGTATTTACAATACATAAGCATATTTATATTAAATTATTATCTCATGCATAGCAGGATAGAGTTAACATTGATTTTAAAACTACCTGACTAATTAGAATTGTTGTTGTCTACAGATTTTCAATTTTATACATTCACTGTACCTACTACAAAATAAATAAAATAGATAATATTATTATCTATTGTTTTATTTATTTTGTAGTAGTGATTTTATTTAAGCATTCAATTCGTTTTTGTTTTTCTGATAAGATATTATTTTAAGTTGCGTTGAAACGATCACATTTTATGGGAATCAAAGTGGTTAGTTTAATTGTTATTTTTTATTGGGTTTGTTTACGAATGGTTTTTGGTAGCCGACGAGTTCATCGAAAATCAATTCATCGAAAGCAAATTCATCGACAACGAGAGGTTAGGTTAGGTTAGGTTAGTTTGAGTTGAACTCGTTTTCGATGAACTCGCCGTGAACCATGGTTTTCATTCTACGAATGCATTTGTTCTTGTCTGTTAATGCGGGATGTGAACATGATACAATATACAACCATAAATCGAGACCTCAGGAAGATAATAGATATGCTGCAATACGAGAATCTTATTCAAAATAGGCGAAATAATGCAAATTATTATTTAAATATAAATGTGATATACTCGACCTTTTTATGTATTTTATAGGCCTAGAAAAAATAAAGTATCAGACAAACACAAACGCATTGAAGTGCTAAATTTCATACTTACAAACCTCTTTTCGAATATGAATTTATTGCATTGTAGTAATTACGTTTTTTAGATTATGATTGGAAATTTTTTAATATTTTTGTGCCCGATGTAGATAAAATATAAAAAAAAAAACAAGGGTTTTTCATGCAACTTTAATCCAGGTAGATGGCCTTAACTATTTATTTATAACATTTTTACCAAAGTTTATAGTGGACGGATTGTTTCACAAAATTTGAACAATTCATCAAATTTCAAAGTCTAAATGTAAGTTCTGTGATAGTTCTATTCGAGTTCTGTCATTCATACATGAGAAGCATGGGCCGGTTGTTATGTTGAAATAATAATAGAACTTTCACAGAACTCGAATTTTGACTTTGAAATTACGATGAATTGTTAAAATTCTGTGAAACAATCCATTCTAAGTTTTATTGAAATTATAAATAAAATTAAAGATTATTGTGTAAGTAGTTACAGATAAATCATTAGAGGTCACGTTTGAATTTATTTGTGTACATCGATAGAGTCTGAGTTTCAAATAAGTTTTTCGAACTAAAAAACCCGCCCGCAGTCCCCTCTTACCCCATGCATAAGGACGTTTATAATTAATTTAAATTTTAAACTCGTGATTCACTTCGACAATGTTATTTTATTTTTTCGTTACATTCTCCAACTTCCTAACGAAAACAAAATAATTATTAAATTGAATATTTCACAAGCAAGAGTCTCTAAATGATTGAAGCTTTTGGAATAAAATTCTCCCTCCAAGGATTTTATCTTTACATAACATCTAATATTGATTCATACTCAAAATTCTCTTTCTGAGAATTTTGAGTATGAATATGAAATTTAGAATTTAGAAAGTTATGGCCGGTGAGTTTAACAATATCATTGTTATGAATGGATAAAGCAGTGGCCTCAGTGGTAGAGGATAAGGCTCTCGACTACAAATCCGGAGGTCACGGGTGGAAATCCCGGCTTATAAAATTTTATCAATTAATTTGTTAATATGTATAGCTTCTTAATTATATTCATAAAAAATAATACATACACATTACATGTGGTAATCAGATCTGAATAGCCAGGTACTTTCCCACCAACCTCTACTCCACCTCCTTCCCATTTCCACTACCTTCAGCCTTACAGCATACCCCAATCGGAGATGCCATAGTCTCACTGACACCAAACGAAAGGGACGCTTGTGTGGTATTCACATAAAACAATTTTTTTGTTTCCTCTGGTTTTCTCGGGGTAAAGACAGTTTCAAGTGGTCATGCCAATAATAATGATTAAAAATGCCTACATTTTATTAAAAGTCTCCGTTGTGAAAGACCCTGCAGACAAAAATATTTGGGCACCAATATCCTATATATGTATATATGTATATATATATATATATATATATATATCCTCAAATATTTTTCTTTTCAGAGGATCTTACAAATAATACTTCTATTCTATCCTTTTACAACTCTGATTATATCAAATTATACGGTTAAAAATATGTTAGCTATTACCAGAAATAGATAATACTAGAGAAACAGAAACTTTAAAAGAATACCAAGTAGAATGAAGAAGAATTATTATTTTTAATGAGCAAGAAAATTTATATTTTCATTAGCATATTTAACAAATTAATATACATTTGACTCATTGGGTTGACGATTTTGAAATTAATGCAACATAATATGTGAAACATGTAGGTGACCAATACTTTAACATTAGTATAGTACAAGCCGAACTTTAATGTCGACCTGAGCTTGATATGATCCATTCTCGCGCAGATACGGTCATTTTACTGACTTTACAATGGCCGTAAGCGAAAGAGAAAGATGCGTAAAAATGTAGTGCGGCAGAGAGGCGTGGGAGCGGAAGCACGCCACTTTTCAGACCTTAAACTCGCCTATTGGGACGATTTCTGTATCAACGTCAGGTCGGTATTAAAGTCTGGCGTGTACTATAAAAATAAAATTTTCCTGAAATTTCCATAGATGTAAAGCTATTATGTAATGATGTAAACTTTGTTTTGAAATTGTAAAATTAGAGGAAAAATAGTATCATAAACACCCAATGGTCTCCAAATTAAGATAGCGACAGACAAGCAGCTCACATCAAAAAGATACTTGTAACCCAATAGCGATCGCCATACAATCCCATACAGACCCGCCAGACGTAAAAAGATCATGTGTTATAAGCGCGGTTTGAATATTCGCTAATCGGCGTTATTTTCCGTAACTGCTACCGGCGCGATATCAGAAAAGTTATGCGCCCACCCCCTCCGCCGTAAACAGAGGGGGTCATTTTTAATACACGGAGCATGCAGGGAGCCGTCAAGTTGACATACCCAGTACAAAGAAATGATATTCCCTCGACCGCTTCCGAATTCAACTGACCCCATCTCCTGCCGTAGGAAGAAATCTTTTATAACGTAGTGTGTCGGTAGAAAAGATACTTCATAACACAGTATCTTTTTATGTGAGCTTCGTGTCTGTCCCTACCTTTGTGGAAACAATGAATGAAAATCAAGAGAGAGCTTTTTGTTTACCGATTTTTCTCATTAACCCAATGTAATTTGCAATAGAGATTCGATTTCTTTCATAATGTTTTGTTTTTTACAGGAAACATTTTTAAGTTTATTTAGCACGCGGAAGGGGGTGGATCTGAGCGTGCCGGCGCCGAAACCTTTCAGCCTCTGTGCCGCCGCGCAGAAGCTTCACGGGCAGGAAATCGGCTCCAAGCTGCACCCCAAGCTCCAGGAGTTCCTGCAGCAGTACCCGTACGTATACCTGATCCGCCCCTGGCCGGTCCAGTGGCGGTGTGTGGACGGAAGGTGGCGGAAAGCGGCGGACGTAAGAATAGGTCGCGGGAAGGCTAGGCGCTAGGCGCTAGGCCCGAGGTGCTCCGCGGCGCGAGGGACAGATATAACCCGCTGGCGGGCCGCTGATGGGCCGGGCGAGCGTCACACACGGGCGGCCGTCACAGGCAGCCGGCCGGCGAGCTACACACACTGCAGACACGCCGTTAACCAACCAAACCAACCTTCATACGCTAACCGAGCTGACATTTGCCGCGACGGATACCACTTTCGATACAATCACCAGTATACCTTAATATTACATAATTGCGTTAAAACAATTATTATTGGCGAGTTTACATTTACCGGGCCGTCCGAGATGACGCGACTGACAACATTTTTAAGACTTATTTATAGACGCCTGCAATGCGCGCCGTAATTCTCCGGACCGTCAATCTCAAATAAAATCTGTAGTGGGAAAATATCTCGGAATATAGGGACGATGCCCCTTCGGGAGTGATTCGTGAGAGACAGTCATGCAATCCGAGGTGATATCAGTGCTGGAGGGCGAGCCAGTGTGCATCTCCCTGGAAGTTCCGGAGCCTCTTCCGGAAGCTGGATCCTTGCACTGGTGAGTACCTCTAGCCGCCCGACTGCTCCACACTCCACACTCCAGCCTCACTGCCTTAAACCAACCAACCAACCACCCTGTATATTGTCACTCGGGCAGAGCCAATCAATGTCAAGTCTAAAGCTTCCTTCCAATCACTTATGTATTATCTATATACTGCGTACCTTCGCCTTCGAAACTTTTCCTTACGCATATACCTCATAAGTTTAATTTAAACAGTATAAATATTATAGTGTTAATCATATGAAAAAGGATAATAGTCCTATTAGTTTTATAAGAATATGTATATATTAGGCGCCAGGTAAACTTTAATAGTTCCGCCAAACGCCGGTTTAAGCACAGACTTGCCACCTTGAGCTTTTCGCACGACAATCCTTTTGGATCACAGCAAAGCAGCGTGCAAGTTGTAATTCATATTGATTAAAAGTGGTTTGATTATCCAATGACCAATAAGCATAATTTCAGAATCGATGTAAATAAGAAGTGCTTTTGGGAAGCATTCGTAGTTATACCAGCGAGCGGTTTATCGTCTCTCCAGGAATGCAACAGAGCGCTGATGCACTTAAAACTAAATTATCGTATGTTCATAAGTATGAGTGGAGCAGTAGAGTGTAGGTAGACACTCATTGACATTATATGTTATTTGTGGAAGAGTACGAATCCATTGAAACGAGGCAATTATTTTACGTTAGATCGATGCTGCACATTCCGTGGAATTTCTCCGTAATATTTTATTGAGACATTCATGTTTTTATAAGATATTATTATGCGTGGTTGTCTAAATAAGAAATAGTACATGTATATATATTATTTAATTTTTTTTTATTAATAACACGATTAAAAATTTAGAACATTTTTTAAAAACATTTAAATATGTTGTGTTTTTAAATGAACAAGACACAGAAAATCATAAAAGATAACGGTCGCAACTGGGACTAACAACGTTGTTGTCGCAACCGGTAAGACGAGAGGTTCAGGGTTCGTGTCCCGGTTGCGACCGTTATCTTTTATTATTTTCTGTGTCTTGTTTATTTTCATATTTTATTTAGATTATTCGTGCTATCTTCTTCTTCAATTATTTATAACATTGATGGGAACAACCTTCAAAAGTTTTGAAAAGAGAGTTTTTCTTATAAAAATTGAATTATTTACTGATTTATAAAACCTATCTAGATTTTTTTTTATAATTCTATTTCATCAATCTTTGGAGAAAAATGACCTTGGTAAATAACTAAACGCTTTTTACGAGCTCGATGAAATAAAGTTACATACCTACTTAATTGAGAATTTGTATTTCAGTTTGATGTAGGAACTTGATCTAGATAGATTTAAACAATGTTAATAATTAAAAATTATAAAAATAACACATATCTCAAAAGAAACATCGTATTCTAGAATAAGTAAACAATGTCTGAATATTTATTCAGTAATCTAACCTAACCTAACCTTGTATCTTGTATCCAAGAGCTCGTGGCTTCCCTCTTCACACTTCATAACATTGTAGGAAATCATTTTATAATCAAAATAGCACCCAAATTTCAAAACATTTTCTAGTTTGGCACGTGGAACAAATGAATTTAGTGTTTGGGCTATCAAATAATGTAGTTTAAAAGGCGTGGAATAGAAACGGTAGTCATGCAGAATTCGAGAAATATCTATGTGTGTAAGATATTAAAATATGGAATACCGTCTGAAATATATGTGAGTAATATGGCTTACCAAATCTATTAGTCGTGATTGAGATTATTTGCTTAAATTCTGGCGCGTGTTATGAATTTAAAATATTGTGAACTTGCTGCAGCACTTGTTGTTGATGAGCAAAATATTATATTTATCTTTCGTGCAGTATTAGACAATATACATAGCTCTCGCCGTGTAGTACAGAGCAGCCCAAAGCCGGGAAATTTAGGGTTATTTTTAGGTGCGCGTGTGGGCGCATGTTGTATTTTAGTATAATGTCAGTATTCTAATTTATTCAAACGCTTTGTGTATACAGTTTGCTTTTAGGAGCGACAATGGATACTTCATATTTTGTTGTAGCATAAGGCCTATATGGATATAACACATGAACATGGGTAGAACCAAAATGACGTTTTGGCAATTTTTGCATTATCCAACTTTCATAGAAGTAAATTGGTGGAAATATACGAAACGAAAATTGATTTTAGATGGATGACATATTCTAAAATACTATTACCATTGTCATAACTAAATACCATTAGTATAAACTGCTACCTATCAGTGGCGGTCCGTGACTTTTCAGTGAGTTTGAGCGCTAAGATTGAAAAATATGACATTATTGATGTTGTTGTAACTGAAAATTCATTTAAGAGCGATTGACCAGCAGCTGAGAATAAAAGTTTAAAAATGCTTGCAACTGTACAGGGAGGTTCCAATGAGAAATATCGATTATTCCCCGTATCAAATTTTTTAAATTAAAAATTTAATATCGATTTAGTTCATTAAAACTTGCTTTAATATATACCTACATTCAAGTAAGAAATAATGCTCAAAACGCACGATGATAAATTATTAAATATAGTATAGGTACTTCTTTAACGGCCTTACTAAAAAAAAACACTCCGCGGCCGTTAAACGGTGTTTCTGTAGCACGTTGTGTAAAGTCTGTACATTTCGTTTTTCAAATTCTTACTAAACAAAATATATGGTTTTGATCTGACAACGTCGCCATTTTACCAGCCTTACTAATAAACTTTCTGAAAAATTTTTACAATGGTCAAACCACCATGTATGAAGAATCCTTACTAATTAAGAACTGACAAAAAATTGTTCATGGAAAGATATGTACATTGCTTACACGGCCGAGGAGGGTAGTTTATCTGTTGTATATATTTGTTCCATTTGTAATTTTCAACGAATTTCGAATTTTTTTTTTAATGTCCTATATATTTATTATTTTTTGAGATGTTGTAAAAACAAATACCATTTTAGAACCAAAATTTAATTACCTTTAAGATTTTCATATCTAAAATATACTTAAATGTTTAAAAACTGTAGTATTTTAAGATTCAAACATCAAGTTGGAAAAAAAAACTCACTTACCCCAAACACTTTCTATTAAAACATTGAAATATTTGGAAAAATTCAAAATTCAACAAACACAGTCCTTTTATTTAATGATTTTAAAATAAATCTGTCACCTCACTTTTTACTCCTTCAAACAATAAAAAAATGTAAAAAAATCTTGAAATTCGCTTTTCATATCCAAAAATTTACAATAAAAAAACACACGTTTGAATACATTGCTTGCACATCTTAAGGCATTAATTTCTTTGATACGTTTACTAAAATATGTATTAGACATTTTAGTCACCAAAAAACATCACTTTCAAGAATTTATAATAAAATAAAGATCTTAAAATGCAAATTATTTCTGAACATAACCTATGAACCATTTTCTGACAGCTTAATTTAGAACACGCGATTTTAGTGCCACAATTTGACTTAAAGTAACGAAAAACAACACAAATTAATAGTAAATATATTGATTACATGAATATAAGTGCGAATTAGTCATAAATATTCAAATCATTAACGAAAACATCATATTAATCACATACAAAATCGCGACCGACTAACTTCTGTATTCGCGGCTATTTTTTTCAGCGGTAAAGCAATGCGCAGGCGCATCAATCACACCACCTAGCGGATTATTATGAAAACTCCAATTTACAAGTAAAATTTTCAGCGTTGCCACATTTAAAACACCGTTTAACGGCCGCGGAGTGTTTTTTTTTTAGTAAGGCCGTAAGTATTTTTGATCATAAGTATTTATGATTTTTCAATAATGTCTAAACAAAATAAGTGTGTAAAAAATAAAATATTTTAGTTTGTAAGAGCTTAAATAAATAGAAAAACTGCGGTATTTTTGATACAAAAAACGTTCTCGGATTTATTTTTTAATGATTTGAATTCAACTAAAATTTAATTTTTTAAAACTGTGTTGACTAGATTATGTATTGATATTTTTTTTTGTATGATTATACGATTTGAAATTTGCGTTGTTTAATAGAATCTATCGTTTGAAAATTGAACAAATCTGCCAACGACCAACGGTATAACCTTAGTGTGTTAAAAATACACTTAGTTTTTCAAAATTTTAAAACTGCGTGTACCAGATAAAATAACAATCTCTCAAAATCAATTTATGTTTTTTTGTTTAAAAAAGGGTCAATACGTCTGGAATTTGATTTAAAAAGGACTATTTTCCCTTATTCTCTGGTAATACCCTCTTAAGCTGAAAATGATTATTTTTTTGAAAAAAAATTTTTTTTCAGAAGGTATTATTAAGAGGGTATTATCACATTACCATACCAACAAACATTAAAGGCTCCGTCAAACAGAAGGCGTATTTACCGCGCGTCAAGGCGTCAGCGTAAAGGCTCCTTCAAACAGGCACCAAAGCGCCGTAACGTCGCGTACTTTCTGTTTGAACGGCTTCGACATGTTCAGTACAACACAACGCAGCGTTATACGTCCGTGACGTTTTAACACCTTGAGGCGCGTAAGTACGCCTCCTGTTTGACGGAGCCTTTATAATGTCGTATTTTCGCTTTTTAGCACTGAAAGTCAAGAACGCTCTTGAACCCCCAGCACGGTCGATGGACAAGGATTTTTTAAATTTTTTTTTATTTGTTTATTTATCAAAAATACATTTGTACAAAATAAGGGTAGTCCCACAAAGCTGTCCTATGGCAGCTTGTCTGTAGGTTCTACAATTTATCACTCTTAATATTATACATAAGGAAATATTTGTTAATACATATTATATAGTTTTAAGGACACATTAGGATAGATCACATAATAATATTAGATTATTTGAATTACATCTATAAGATATTTCAATGTACATGCCTAATAATAAGATATATAGGCAGCTGCATTAAGATAATCGTTCAACATATTTAAAGATACATGTAACGGCAACTTTCGGTAAATTTTCATCGTTCCCCAGGACAACTGCAGATCGCTAATGTAAAAACAACAAACTGCTATTTATTCGTTTGCGATCTGCAGTCAGAGAAGGATGAGAAATTACCGAAACTTATCGATACAATCCTTATCGTCTTGGTATCTACATAATATAAACATCGAACTAATAATTGATGGTTGTCGAATCAAACCCAAAACTTTTTCGTAATTTATATATATTATTTTGATGAGACTACCGCCCAACAGTGAGAATATAACATTCCAAATTATTAAGATAGGTATGTTGTGAGGATGAAAATCGTGGTAAGTACCTGGTTATTCAGATGTTATGGTCACTAAAGATGGCTAAAGTCATTTCAAACAATGTTTCAATTCGGAATGGTGGTCTTTCACCAGGGTGATACTAAGAGTATCTTCTGCAATGGAAAGTGCCGCAAACAAATTATGTACTCATATTTTTTTAAGTGAATTTTTTGAAGTTACTTATTATTTTATTATGCAGAGCCGGGAAGTAAGCAAATGGGCTCCTATCCTAAGACGCGACTTGGCCATAAAAAAAACAGTTTTTTTCCACACAGGAGGAGGTCCTGAGGAAAAAAAATCCTCAGGGCCTTTGGCATCTTTGGGGATGCTGTGTAGTCTTTTAAGGGAAATGAAGGAGTGGAAGGAACAAGGTAAAAGGGGTGGATAGGAATCTGTGGGTCTAGGAGAGACGAATATACGAATTCGTCCCTCCCACTGCGATGCAAGGTGATGGGTCAAATGTGTTCGGCAGGAGAGGTCTAAATTAGATCTCCATCCAGTCTCTCCCGATCCGGCTCGCAAAGCAGTAGGTGGGAAAACGCATTCACCGTCAATACCCAGACAAACCTCACTTCATGAACCCGGGCACCCCTGCTAAGTCACCAAACGTAGCGAACCACTTAGGGAGACCTACGGCAGGAACGGTCCCTTTTACCAGTATTTTTGAGTTATTTTATATCGATCACGGAAATTTGTAATGGTGTTAAAAAAAAAAGTTAATTGTTCAGGAGAACGAAAATAATTTTTTGTAGACCTATAATTATGATTTTTTGTTAGAAAATAACATGAATAGATCTTTCAGAATACTAAAATAAAATTGTGAATTTCTTTGACAACAATATTTAATTTGTTTTTAAGTTTTCAGAAAAAAATTCTATCAAAAAGCACGTCGTAAAAGACTTATTTTATTAAAAATATTTCGACAATGCAAATCGAAAAAAAAATATCGGTGAAAACAGTTTTGGATTTATTGTCCTTTTTCTACAAATTTCCGCTATCGATATAGAATGCTAAGATAGTCCTATCTGACTTACTTTAATGTTTTCACGACAATTTAATGTAGGTAGACATAGGAATGACCTATGTACCGTACCTGAGTTATTAACCAGGATTCTGAGTAAAAAATGTAGACATCGTGGTCTGTGGTGACTTTATACATAAAAACATTAAAAATCTGTAGGTATTGGATAGTTAGGGGCGGCGCGCGTGGGGTTTGAGCGGCAAAAAAAAACTATGACAAAAACTATAATCATAGTAGGCATAACACATGAACATGAACTAGAATTCTGGTTTCTATCTAAAACATATAACTTGAAAAATAAATGCAATAATACACTTATTTAACTTTAAAATTAATTTAATTTAACATTTTCTTCATAAACCTGTAATATATATGTATAAGCACCGGTTGATTGGATTTTGCTTTCCAAACATTCTAAAACATGTAATGCTGATTCATTGACAGAATAATTACTATTATGTATTTGAAAGCAACACTGAGCTAAAACATAACACTTATTACTGTTGCACGTTATTAAAGGCGAAACAATAATGGCGGGTTAGTGCAAAATTCCATGAAATCTTGCCAAATGACCAAAAAGAATGAGCAACATTGATTTTGAAGAAGAAGTTAAAAAAATCTAAATTTAAAAAAAAGAGTGTGCTTTACACCACACGACTGAAGTAAAACTTCTAGAGAGAAAGAAAATGTGCGCACGCACTGCTCTCTCTTGCTCCTAAAGCATTTATAAAATTGTTAGTGCAAAATTCCATGAAATCATGCCAAACGACCAAAAAGAATGAGCAACATTGATTTTGGAGAAGACGAAGTTAAGAAAACTAAATTTTTTAAAAAAACGAGTGTGCTTTACACCACACGACTGAAGTAAAACTTCTAGAGAGAAAGAAAATGTGCGCACGCACTGCTCTCTCTTGCTCCTAAAGCATTCATAAAATTGTTAGTGCAAAATTCCATGAAATCTTGCCAAACGACAAAAAAGAATGAGCAACATTGATTTTGGAGAAGACGAAGTTAAGAAAATCGAAATTTAAAAAAAACGAGTTTGTTTTACACCACACGACTGAAGTAAAACTTCTAGAGAGAAAGAAAAGGTGCGCGCGCACTGCTCTCTCTTGCTCCTACAGCATTTATAAAATTGTTAGTGCAAAATTCCATGAAATCTTGCCAAACGACCAAAAAGAATGAGCAACATTGATTTTGGAGAAGACGAAGTTAAGAAAATCGAAATAAAAAAAAACGAGTGTGATTTACAGCACACGACTGAAGTAAAACTTCTAGAGAGAAAGAAAATATGCGCACGCACTGCTCTCTCTTGCTCCTATAGCATTTATAAAATTGTTCAAGAACGAAATGAAATTAAGAATAATCTTTATGTACTAGCTATGAGAGGAAGAGAGAAAGAAAATGTGCGCGCACACTGCTCTCTCTTGCTTCTACAGTGTGATACAGCCCTTCGCCTCGCCCGTAACGCATTACACTTTTCGTAACACATTCGCCAGCTTACCCCCCAAGTCAAGCGTGCGTAAAAAAGTTTTACTTCAAAAACTTTTTTCCAAAAAAAAGCAGTTAGAGTGTGTGAGAGTTATAATCATGGTACTATGATTATATCCATAATCTTAGCATATAATCTATAATCAAAGTCGTAAAAAATTAATAAATTTATCATTGTTTCATATGTCTCTCTAGTTCCGTTCATTTGGGCGTACCGTGTGGTCAACCCAAGTGACACTTTGTAAACGCCGGAAAATTGTCTCAAGGTCGCCATGTAATATACAGAGTATCTCGCAAAAGTAAGAAACTTTAAATAATAAAGCGCATACCTAACTATTTCCAACGCAATTGAATTGGACTCATGTACGGGGAAGAGATATTTCGAGCGTGTTGAATATTCGATGACATTTTAATGATTTTGGCTATTTTGCCTGACCGATAAATTCACAAAATGTTGCGGTCCTCATGATTATTACTGCGGAAATTTTGGAATTAAACTACAAAGTCTTGGAGTTAATTGTAAGCTTATGATGTGTGAGAAACGCAGTTATTATGTATGAATGTATGTTACATGCTTACTACTAACAAGTATAAAATACTCGAGACGGACCATTATAGTCAGTGTTATGAACGGGAGTGGAGGTGAATGAAGTAAGACGTGCTTTCAAGTTAAAGTGTCTGGTGATACCCCTACCTGCAATGTCTAGGGAGGATCGTGAAACACCGTAAGTGAATCGGGATCCTTTTATGTTTTATTTTATTTTTATTTAATTTTACTTGGAAAACCAAAAGTTACAATATTTTACAATGTATGACAAAATATGTGCAAATTACTCAACCAATAATAGGTTTTCACTGAAGTATTTTAATTATTTAATTTAAACAAAGAAAAAGTGTTACATAAGCCTATGGGGTTGATGGAATGGTGGGAGGGAAGGGAAAGGGATGGATCTATTCTGTATGATTAGTAGGGTGTATGTAAGGTATGTAAAAAGTTATAGTAAAGTATCGAGAGATCGCTCGGATCGGATGGTGGTGCAGAGTTAAAAATGTCAAATTGCTCTCTCTTGTGTAGGTATAGTATGTATTAAAAATGTGTGATGCACGATAAATGAAGGGATTTTGCTTAGAATAGGTGTTGCATTGAGGGAGGCTAAAAATTTTGTGTGTTATGGTTCGTTTGTTGGGAACTCCTAGTTGGATTCGTAATTTATATGAATTTATATGCATTTATGTGAATCCTCGTGTGAAATTTTCACTAAACAAAGAAATCATATTTTTTAAATCTTCCTCACTGGCTCTGCGATAGTCCTCAACTTTTATATGGCCGGTTTTTTCCTTTTATTTTTTTTTTTCGTATTGAATTTAAATAAGCATTTTAATTGTTTTTTATTATGGCAGTATTATATTTTTTTAATTAAAAAAACGCTTTTTTTGGGAAAAAAGGTTTTATAAGAAATCTCTTTTCAGAAATACAGATTTCCAAAGAAAATTTTATTACTTCTATTCTAAAAAAAAAATAAACAAACTTTTGTCAAAGTCATAAGCGAAGGGTTAGATATTTCAAATAATATCTGATTTTCGGGAGAAAAAAGCGAAGTCGTATATACATTAAACAAAGTGTAATAAAATTGTTACTAGGTAGTTCCTACAATAATCTTTGTTGACAAATTCAATATTAAGAGTAATTTAAAAAAATATATAATTAAAAAAATATTGATTTGCAATATTGAAAAAAACAAACTGAAAAACGTCACCGTCACATTCTTACTTTATAGTCAAACTTGGTTATGTTTTATTTTTGTATTTACAAAAGTAAAAAGTAAAATTTTTATTTTTATTTTTATTAATTAGGATTTAATCTACCTGTCTTATTTCTTTTCATTTTATTTCTTATTCTATTAATTTTGAATATATTTTTACTTTATTCTACCGATGTTTTTTATCAATGGTAGAAATAATTAAAATTTCCTAATTCTTCATTTGACAAAGATATTGCATTGTAGTATTGGTACCTAAACATTCCTACTCGATGACATTTTATCATAATTTATGTTCTAAATTTCAATGCAATTTTTTTGTTATTCGTATTTGGAATTTGTAATATGGTGTCAAAACGTGATTTTTGACAGGCAGATAGCATTTTAGCGAGATAATGATATTTATTTATATTTACATCAATCTAAATTAAGAGAAATATTGCACAATATCTTATTTTTATCTGAGCATTGGAAAAAGATTATGTGTGCTGTCACATAGCCGATATATGGATGAAATGTAAATAAATAAATAAACCAAAAAAATTGGTGATTATGAAACTATGTACTGTTTTGAATTGAGCGAAAAATTCTCAAAAACCTTTTTTTCATATTTAATTACGTAACGAAATTATGTCAAACCCTTATATTAAAATCGATTTTGTCAGCAGATCAAATGCTGAGTTTACGCCATCAAACGCTTTTGAAATGATTTCAGCTGTATTTGGTGATCAAATCTGAATATCCAGGTACTTCTCCATCTTCACCTTCCTCGCCTGTAGCCCCTTTTTCACCCCTTTAGCATCATAACAAATCCCAATTGGGGATGCCATAGTCCAATTGGTTCCGGAAAAATCGCAGCAGTTGGGACCAGGGGTGCTAGCATGGTCGATCGATATGAAGTTACCGACCGATTGTCGGTAACTTCTCATCGTTCCCTAGGACATCTGCAGATCGTTAACGTACAAACGACAGTTGACATCGAATATATTAAGGACACTTAGTCATTGTGAACTGTCACCTATTCGTTTGCGATCTTTGTCCAAGGGAACGATGAACTTCATATCGATCGACCATGCTAGCACCCCAGAGGCGGAAGGAGGCGGCCCAAGCCAGCGGTTCCCGAATTTTTCCTTTCCCGTCCCCAAAAAAATATGCTACTTTGAATATAGAAAAGTTTGGTGCCCCTTCGTAAATAAATACATTCCTATAATATTGCCGGAGGTTTATGATATTATTTAGTTATATTTTTTATTAATTATTTTATTTTTTATTAACAATTTAATTATTTTTTATTAACATTATGGATACCACAAATTAGCCCGAAATTCCCGGGACAGTGGAACAATGGAGTACTTAATTGAGGCATGTTATGAGGCTGAGGGGAAGATGAGTTTATAGGGAACTTGTACCATGCTTACCAGTCGTAATTGTCTTTCCTATATGAAACGAATTATTTAATGAAAACACTCGTTTTTTTAATGACTTATTTTTTTAGATAGCACAAATTTCACACGTTCCAGAGTGAAAGATAGGTACTCTCAGTATCGCCCTGGTGTAAGACCACCATTCAGAATTGAAACGTTGCTTGCAATGGCTTTAGCCGTGTTTAGTGTCTAGATCTGAATAGCCAGGTACTTCCCCACCTCCCTCTACCGCATCTCCTTCCCTTCCCCGCTTACCTTCAGCCTCACAACATACCTTAATTGGGGATGCCATAGTCTCGCTGGCTCCAGACGGGAGCAGTTGGGACTCTTGTGAAGTGTAACTAAAATAAAATAAAATTCGCAGATGGTGTTGCCCGCGAACAAAATGTTTACCGCGTTAAAAAATATAAACAAATAGTCGCGTAGTTCCTACAAGTTAAGCCAGGAGTTATTACAAGAAGCGCCGCTGGCGAAAATCTCTCTAGGTTCAAGGTCGAACCATTAAATGAACCAGTAAATTAAGTGAATGTAAATTCAAGAAAAAAGTTAATAGTTTTTAATTTTGGGTGGCTGAATTAAAATATAGAAGACAGATAATATGTCGAAAAATCCCTTGTGAACGAAAAATGAAAAAATAAATAAAACAGCTTTAAAAAATCGTGAACTTAGGTAATTTTTAAAAATGAATAACGAAAAATTTGTGTTCCTAGATAAATAGGTCGTCCATAAATTATATTTACGCCCATCTAATAGCTTTTATATTTCAACCTTCTAGAATAACTCTCAAAAGTTAAAAAGAAACTTTTTCTAATAAAAAAATGCCTTTTTATCATTTTAGTTTTAAATTTTATATTTCATCATATTCATATAGTAAATAAATGCAAAAATGATGAATGAAAAATGTAATTCTTTATTGATCTATATTTAAAAAATTAAAAAACAAATACATTTATAATGTAGCACAATCCGGTATTAGATGTTTACTAATATTTTTTAATAATTTTTTTTTTGTATTTTGGTTTTAAAATCAATTTTAAATTTTATATGAAAAAAACCACGCAGCTGTTCGCCTTAATAGTTCTAGATAAAATATTTTGATTTTGTGTTGAATACGTGAATGTATATTTAATATTATATCTTTCGATTTTATTTATTGCTGTTTTATCGAGAATTTCAGGCCCGGGGCGGCAGTCACGTCCGCCAGCCGCTTAATCCTCCTTTTGGTAGGGACTCTCGAGCGGAATTCTCAAAAATATGGGTGCGATATGTAGAATACTTAGGACCAGTTGTTTCGGAAAATTTCACGTTTGAATTTCCCTCAAATCGACATTCACCGAAAAATTGGGTTGTTTCAACCTCCGTCAGAAGAAATTTCATCGAAAATTCCATAGGACCAGTTGTTTCGGAATTCCCTTCAAATTTGAATTTCCTTCAAATTTGAATTTCCTTCAAATCGTCATTCACCGAAAAATTGGGTTGTTTCAACTTCCGTCAGCAGTGAAAATACTATAAAAATGTGATGTGAATGTGATCAGCCGAGTCCGGACGGTTAGCGAAATAATGGGAGGCGCATGCGCAGACGTCAAAAATGTGAATCGGCAGGGAACACTTGAATAAAATTTTCAAATTTATCGAACGTTATTTGTTGCTATTTACTGCTGACGGAAGTTGAAACAACCCAATTTTTTGGTGAATGACGATTTGAAGGAAATTCAAATTTGAAGGGAATTCCGAAACAACTGGTCCTATGGAATTTTCGATGAAATTTCTTCTGACGGAGGTTGAAACAACCCAATTTTTCGGTGAATGTCGATTTGAAGGAAATTCAAACGTGAAATTTTCCGAAACAACTGGTCCTTAATTGTTTAAAGAGCGCCCCTATCTACAGCGCATAAAGCGAGGGATACTATGTCGCCACCTGGTTGGGCAGCGTTGAGAGGCGGGTTAACATAAGGGTTGTATGAAGGGTTTTATTAATGAAGCCCGGATTATACGTAGGCAGAAAAACAGACGTTAACTCGTTCCACATAAGAGACGTCTTGCACAGAAACGACCCGTTCTCGTGAAGCTATCATCAACTTTCAACGGGTGTTGTGCTCATATCCATCGAGTTCTGCGTATGTGCATCAGTGCACAGGGGATAAATCTGGGATCTCCATTGAAATACCCGTAGAACAGACTAAGCATGCCTACATTACGACCGTGCATTAGAGACTGGTCAACGGATTGTCAATCAGATGAATCGTCCTCTTTGCACAAAATAAAGAAGGTGTATAAGGGATTTTGGTGCCCCAGTCCAGAGTTCAATACCCAATTTCCAAATTCAATTGTTGATATTTGAACATGGTTAGCAGCTGGTCACCATTGAATAATTTGCTAGCCCTGTTCAAGTCGCCCAGTTTGTTGGTAGCCAGATTTACTGTAGCCCCGATACTCGAGCCGGTCGGAGATACTTACTAACTCAATCAAAGAAACAAGAGTAGAACATACATGAAACGATGTTACAATTAACAGAAGTAGAAAGAAGATGAAAGCACTCGAATGGGTCGATTAAACCGATTCCACAGCACTCTGTGATCGATCTGATACGCAAATTCGCAACTACTCGTACACCGTTTACGTAATGCTTAAAATAACAATGCGATTGCAATGAAGACTCTCCGGGAGCTGCACCGGGAGGTGTTAGCAGCTTCGAGTAGATTTACCCGAAATAGAGCTTTTATTTACTCACGGCTGGAGATTTGATTGCTCAAGTGACGAGTTGTTAATGCGTCAATGGTTTGCTTTGAATGTATTGGATTGACTCGTGAATTGGATTTCTCTTTACGAGCATTTGCGCAAAACATTATGTTGATTGGCCAATAGTCATTATTAGTATTTTGAAGGAACTGTTGGTACAAGATTTTGACATGTTTATGAATGTGGAATGTGGATGCTAATACTCGTGTAATGAAAGCACGTGATAATACCAAAGCAAGCAATTAGTAAGTGTGAAATGCCCCAATATATTAATAAAGGTCATAAATAGACATCGGATTATATGCATTTCCATATTTGCATATGCAAATGCATATAACTCTATAATTACTGCGTTAATGCATATTTTAGCCTTTTTTTCCCAATCGTGCATATTTCGCTGGTAAATTTGACAGTTCTGAGACCTTTGCAATTCAGTCAAGCAAGCTAGCATTTGATTACGCATCCGAAGAATATCGCCCTCATCTCAACACATTTCCACAAGTTACCAGATGCCATTAAAAAAATTAGAAACAAAAAATCTTCCTCTATTTAAATCAATAGAAATACTGGAAACAATGATCGTACTCACCAACGCCCTTCCTAGGTAATTCAATATTAGAAAAGATTCGTAAAAAGTGTCTTGAAGACATGAAGAACATTAATGCCTACATCAACGGCACAGGTCCATACACGGTCCGTATCTGTTATGCGGTCAGTGGTTGAGTGGGCATCGCGTTTGGGTCCCACCCAGGCTTTCCGTGTTCGATTCCTCGGCTGGCTAAGTCCTCCATCACAACACAAGCAACATCTTCCGCTTAGTGTGGTGGTAGTAGGAGATTTTCAAATGTTGTTGGGTTATTCGTAACCGGGAATGTTTATCTTTCTTTTAAAAATAAAAAGTAAAAAAAAAAAAAATCTCCATAAGTATGCCAAATTTTTAATTTTAACAAACGACGACAGTTGGCCGTAGAGAGGTCGTTTTCGGCGTACAAAATTAATACTGGGGTGTATATGGTCACAAAACTATGCATACTTTTAAGAATATTTCGCTATTTTTGTACCGTCTTTAATTAAAATATATAAAAATAAAAATGGTTTTTTGATTTTGCATTATGCATATTTTGGGCATATCAAGGATTTTTAGTGAATATTTCGACCTTTTTCAGTGCATGCATATTTTGGCACTGTTAGTGCATATAATCTGATGTCTAGTCATAAAGCATCCGATATTTTGAGAGGATCTAGACTGCGGTGGGATGGGAAGGAGGGGCACGAGGTAAATGACGGATATTACCATTAATTTTTACCGGTAACTCGGTGTCCAGAATTGATATTATTGCGAAAGCGCGACCTTCAATGCTAGAAAACATGTGCTGAATATACCTACACGCGCCTGGCTATGTGTTTTATTTGCACTCACCCTCCACTTATTAAAGTCAGAACAAATGCATTCGATCTTCCGAGAGATCTGCGGAAAAAATACTGGTTGGAATTGACTGCTAAAACAAATTCCTAGTACGGCTATGTGCCTGGCACTTTTCAAGCAATAAATTATCGAAGGTCCGAGGTCTACTAACAAGAAAGTTCTAATTTCACATAATGATAAATGTGATAAATTTACGGGAATGATTTTTTTTGTATGGATAACAACATTCAAAATATAGAAAGCTAAAAACTTCATTTTGGGCTGCAAAAAAAAATCAATTGGGCCGCAGGCGGAGGCGGAGGTTCTATACACTCATAGAATAAAGAAGAAAAAAGCTTTCCTTACAAATTTATTACTGTCTTATTTATGTAGGTACTTATCGCCTGGCATCAGCGAAGATCTCTATCCCATTTGAATTTCGTAACTACAGTTATGTATTGGAAATTTAAGACCCGATTGGCCAAATATTTCGATCACGAAACACACCCTCATGGCATATTCTATGTAGAAACTGAACAGTTAATTCTTAGAAGTGTTATCTAATACTGATTTAAAAGAAAACTGATTTCGCCAGTCATCATAAAACCTTTTGATTCCTAAGCCAACAAAGCAAACATTAAAGAAATAATTCCATATTTTAAGAGGATATATTTATTTCAAAAGAAGTAAAGGTGAATTCACCTTACTTCAGACACACAACACAATTCTATCGATTATCTCTTCAGTGGTTTTAAGTGAAAGAATGATATTTTACGCTTTTATTCATGCAAAAACAACATATCATGCCTTACGCCGTAGTTGGAGTAGAGGGAAGGATTCATACATCCGTCACTCCTGGAAATTTAACCCAAAACCTATTTTTTTTCTGAGTAAATTTATAAAACGCCCCAAACAAAAAAATGCTGCAAATATGGCCGTAGATTACTATAACATGTCTCCAATCTCCATGTTATACCTACATTTAACTGGATAAAGGGCCATAGATTATTATAACATCTCCAATCCAGTGGCGGCTCGTGACTTTTGTTGAGCTAGAGTGCTAATATTAACAAAAATGGCATTGTTGATGTCGCTTTAGCCGAAAAAAAATGTTTTTTTTTGAAATTTTATTTTTCTATGAAGATTTTCAGGAAATCGGTGCGGCGCACGGCAAAACTAAAATTTCCTGAAAATCTTCATACAAAAAAAAAATTCTAAAAAAAAATAAATTATTTTTCGGCTACAACGACATCAATAATTCCATTCAAAATTAGCACTCTAGCTCACCAAAAGTCACGAGCCGCCACTGCTCCGATCTCCATGTTATACTTACATTTAACTGGATAGGGTCATAGATTGTTATAACATATCTCCATGTTATACCTACACTTAACTGGATATAGGACCATAGATTATTTATAGAAATAACAGATCTCCAATATCCATGTTATACCTACATTTAACTGATTATAGGGCATAGATTATTATAACATCTCCAATATCCATGTTAAACCTACATTTAACTGATTATAGGGCATAGATTATTATAGCATCTCCAATATCCATGTTAAACCTACATTTAACTGAATATAAGGCAAAGATTATTAAACATCTCCGATCTCCATAGGTATAACTACATTTAGCAGGATAAAGGAGATTGATTTCAATCTTCAAGATTCTTGTTTGTGTAGTGGATAAGGTCATTTAGCAGGTGTGCCCGGGTTCATGGGGGTGAGTTTGTCGTAAAGTGAATACTGGACTAGTTCTAACCAGTTTGTACATTGGTGTACAAATACATTCAAAAGTGTGCTCTTTAGAATGATTTTCATGTACCTACATAAAATACTTAAATATTTCAGAGGGGTATTATGATATTTTAACTGCCAGAAAAGACATGAAATTGATTATATATTTTATATGCTCCTTCCGATTACACCAGTAAAAGAGTCGTATTTTCCATTGCACACATTTTACTAATTTAAATTATAACTAATAAAATCCAGACCCTGGCCAATGGAGTCACAAGGAACATTTCTCACCCATGGGTCGGAACTTGATGTGGGTTCATAGGTAGGGGAGGAGTGTCTTACACGGCAAACTTTTCTAAAAATATTTATTTTGGGTTGTTGGTAATACAACACTTTTCTATAACAAATTAAATACACACAAAAAGTAAATAAAAATGCTTGGTTTTCATTATAAAATATATTTAAATAAAACATTCCTCAAATATGCCATCTCACCCATACCTACCGAAGAGATGGCATAAACTAAACCTAAGTTACAAAAACTTCAAAAATACTACGTGTACCTTCGTGTACGTCACAAAAAACATGTTTTGCTGTTTTGGGAAGGCCATTGCATTCAGCCCATCTTCTTGGATTCAATAGCATCCAGAGCTTCTTTTATTTGGGATTCATTCCAAGACTGTCTCGTAGTTTTTCGAACATATGGAGCCATATCTGAAAAAACGTTGTTGAATTAATTTATACGGTAACGTTTCCACATTAAAAAAAAAACTCCCAAAATATTTCTCATGAAAGATGAGATGGCGTACCACCGCCTCAAGGTGTAATAAACATGTATGGAGTTTTTTTTTAAACTACTGCGAAAAAACACAAACCACTTACTCTAATACAACTAAACTATTTATTTGGTACATTAAGACTAACTTTATTCCATGCAGGGCCTCTGCACCAGGTCGATTCAAAGCTTCACACAATATGATTTAAAAACACCAATTTTACAACACTGACGCGTGACGCTCGGGAAAACGTTGCAGACTTACCAGCCTAAGTGTACGATCATAAAGAAAGCGGGTTTTGGTTTTCAGATTAACGGCGCTCAGTGCCCGAGTTCGTCGACGGCAATTGGCGCCGAGTTGTGGATATAACGGCTGTCAGCTTGTTTGTAATAACAGCAAATGTCATTTAATATCATACAAAATATTTAGTATTTATCACCCTCATACAATGCAGACGGTAAAGCAATGATTTTTTATCTTTAAACATTTAAAAAAAAACTCAGGAGAACATGGTAATATTCTGTAGATGCACGCCTGAAAGGAATTTACTTGTGACATTTGAGGTAATTTCAAAATTTTATCAGTTTGCACTAATCGTCTTTGCACTGATTTCTTTCCAGCACTTGTGAACAACATTTCTGTTGCTATGAAATGCATCTCTTTTATCCCAGATTGGCGATTTGTTCAAAACAGGGGCAATTAATAGATTGCTTATTTTGATAATAGACTTCCTTCAAAACAAGAAACAAGCTTCACCAGTGTTGCCAAAATGAAAAACCATATTTCGGCTTTCTGGTTAGTCGGCCGTCCATGCGCCCACTAACCAGAAAGCCGAAACCCGCTTTCCTTCTATTCGTACCCTATGACTTTATTTTTACATGAACTTCACATCTTTGGGAAGGCGGTGTGGAGGGTTTCCACAAAAAGGAAAGGAAGGAGTGAAGCCGAAGAGACCCATGTTGTATGTAGGAGGGAGGGAACGCAGAGGCTGGCAAATCGTTCCACAGCCGGACTGTTGAACTCAAGAACGAATCGTAGAAACGACCCATATTTTGTGAAAAAAAAATTGTATGCAACATACTGCAGGTGAAATCATTTTGGTTGTAAATTACCTCCCTCAACACCCGACTTCGTTTGATCCATAGCTTACGGGACATCCCGTATAATTAGTAATAAGTGGATCAAAAAACATGCGAACTAATCGTCGAATGACGATTCTGGCATTTATCGACGAAATGGTCGCGTGGTTGAAAATTAATACAATTTTGCTCTTTGCGACAAATGACGCCGTAGACGCTTTTCAACGATTTCTATCAAACCACGTCCGGAATGTACCAGTATTAATAGTCTTGTAAACATACGGTGTGACATAATGCGCACTGGTGTGAAGTCAATGGATGACCGCTACAAAACGGTGATAGAATTTGCCACATTTCTCTAGAAAATATTACGAAACGACTTTTTTCTGGGTATTTTTTTGTATACCTCCTACGAAAAACATTCTACATGTGCAAGTTGCCATTGGAATGAAATTAATAAACTAGACTTTAATAAACGTCGCTAGTGAATAGTCCAACAAAGTTTATTTATTTATTTATTTATTTATTTATATTTAAACGCCCAAAGGGCTTTTACATACATAAAGCAATACATGTTTTGATTAATTACAGTGAAGAGTTAGAAGTGAATAAAATAAATGTAAGTAACAGAAAATATAAAGACACATAATATAGGTTAGATAAAATATGAGTTGACAAAATGTAGGTTATACAGAATATAAATAAAGTAAAAATAGATAGGCTGCCAATAACCTCCAAATCAATATTAATAGGAATTAATAAAAATGTATAAAATTGGTATTTACAATAGTTTATGAATTAAGTAAAAATAGTTCGCACATACGGCGTTTAAAGTTTGCCAAATTCAAATTATTGTCAAATACATCAATATTGTTTAAATATTGATTACCAAGACTATGTAATCGTTGTATTGGAGAATGCAATTTATAGTTAGAATGAGATGTGTGTATATAAAATGTTAATGTTTGTCTAGTAGTTCGTGTAGGTACATGTAGATTAATTAAATGCAAGAGTTCACAGCAATCAAATTTAGAGTTTAATAATTTTAATAAAAAGGTTAGGTCAGTTATTTTTCGTCTGTTTTCTAAAGTTGGAATATTTAAAATATTCATTAATGATAAGTAATTTATGTGCTCTAAAGGGATGTTAAGTTTAAAATTTACAAATCTTAGAAATTTTCTTTGAATTCTTTCAATATTATGGATATGAATTTTGTAGAAGGGCGACCAGACTATTGAGTTATGTTCGATTAGGCTTCGTACTAGGGATATGTACAACAATTTTACGATTCGTAAAGATTCAAAGTTTTTAATTGTTCTTAAAATAAATCCTAATATTTTCATACCTTTATTTACAGTTTGTTGAATGTGGACCGTGAAATCTAGTTTCTCATCCATTATTACGCCAAGATCTCGCATTTCCGCTACACGTTCTAAATTTATTTCATTTATAGAATAGCCGAACAATAATGATAATTTTTTTTTTGAGAAGGTCAAAGTTTTGCATTTATTTATTTATTTTATTTATTTATTTATTATAGAAGGATACAAGAAAAGTACATTTTACATATAAGAAAGCTTTGCCTGTCCAACTAGGAAAGTTTCCCGTTCTAGGACAGACAAATTGACAGGTTTTAGTTCATATTATTAGTCCTTAAGAAATGTACATAATTACATAACAAAAAAAAACTGAAAACCATAAAAAACAAAAAAAATATTATTTTTCTCTGAAACCAATTGTATAAACTTGTAAAACTCTGTATTGAAAAGTATAAACCAGGTGCGTGATAACAAGATGTAGGAATTATAAAAATTTTACAGCATAAAAATATGAAGTTATTTTAGGTTACGGGTTTAGAAGTGTGAGCTTATAATACATAGTACATTAAAATTTACAATATTAGATATAATTTATGTATGCAATAATATATATGATTTTTTTTCCTAAGCGTTGTAACTACGATGTGTAATAAATTATGTGCAATCATGATTATTTTCACTGATTTAAAACATGTTTTCAGTTCATACAACAATATCAATATACACCGCGCTAATGGCTTGAACTAATCCTGCTAAAATATAAAAACAATAACTATAAATATAAGTAGAAATATAAATAGATACTATGAATATACATATAAATATATATATAATACCTCATTTAATGCTAATTTGGTTACGGTATAGTGAAATTAGTGTATTACTTTGTACGTCATACATGTTGTGTTATGTATTGTTTATTTATAATAAATTATCACCGCTGTAAGGTACCAAGTTTCGCACAGCTAGCCTTGTTAATGTATGACGTGCATATGATACGCCTTACAGCGTACTCGGGGCAAACATTCAGGGGCGCAAAACCATAAACAGATATAAAAACATCAAAAAGGATGTCGAAAAATTTCAAAGCATTATCAGAACTCAATGGAGTGTGGTGGGAATTTTGGTCTAGTGATCAGGAAAGTTGGGTGATTTTGTTTATCAGTTAAACAGCATACGCTCACTTTCGACTCTCCCTAAGTCCAGAATCCAATCATTGACTAATTTACGCAGGACGCTTGCACTTTTCAATTTCCAAGAACCGGGTATAAGGTTGAACATTTTCGGACCTAAGTAAGAATATTGTCTTTGTGCAAGGGATGTCACAGTAGTAAGTGAAACTATTGGATTCCTCCCTGCATGTCGGGTGTCGTGATAATGTTCTACGGAGGGGAAGAGGTGACGATATTTTTGTGTGTATAATATAACTTTTCTTATGAATAGTTGCCTCACATCCAGAACTCCTATCTCTTTGAATAAATCGTTACTGGGGTATCTAAAAGGTTTTTTAAGGATGACCCTCAGTAGTGATTTCTGTGCTTTGGTTAAAGGATCCAGTATTGATTTTGTACATCCTCCCCATCCTAAAGATGCATATTCAAGTAATGAGTTGCACATGGCATAGTACATTAGTTTCAGATCTTTTGTGCAGAGAATATTTCTAATAGCCATGAAAAGATGCGTGAGTTTTCTGACCTTTGTGGAAATTGAGTCGATATGTTCATTCCATCTCAGATTCTTGTCTACGATAATTCCTAGATATTTTATACTATCCACATATTCTAAAGTATTGCAATTGCAAGTATTTGGGTCATTACAATGGTGTATAATAATTTTTTGTGTTTCTCTTGGTTGTCCCGCTTGAGTTGCACTGAAGCGGATGAATTTAGTTTTGTCAGTGTTGAGAGTGAGAAGATTATTGTCTAGCCATTGTTTTACCTTGTTAATACCAATTTCTGAATTATTATGAACTTCATTCCAATTTTTGCCTTCAAATAATAGTACAGTGTCATCGGCAAATGTGATAATGTGATCGGCAAATGAGCTGTTACATAATTCATTAATATAGATATTGAATAACAATGGTCCTAGAGTGCTTCCTTGAGGTACGCCAAAGTTAATATCCGCTGGATCGCTTAGAGTATTGTTAATATTAACTCTTTGGCTTCTATTTTCTATATAACTACCTAACCACTTAAGTAGCTGACCCTGAATGCCGATGCGCTGTAGTTTTTTCAAGAGAATTTTGTGTGAGATAGTGTCGAACGCTTTAGCTAGATCCAGGAAGAGCGCAATGCATTTTCTTCCTCTATCGATATTGTTGGAGATGATTTTCGTCAGGGTTGTAATGGCATTTTCAGTGCTCAATCCTGGTCTGAAGCCGTACTGTCTATTGGAAAGGATGTTATTTTTCTCAAGGTAATGACTAAGACGATTCTTCACAATTTTCTCAATAATTTTCGAGACAGAATTGAGCAAAGAAATTGGCCGGTAATTTTGTATCTGCGATTTATCTCCATTTTTGTGAAGCAGTATAACGATAGATTGTTTTAAATGATTTGGAAATTTTCCTGAATTGAAGCTTAGATTGGAAATATACGCGATTGGAGTTGCTATGAGGGATTTAGTACTTTTGAGGAGAATTGATGAGACGTTATCAGGACCACAAGCATTCGATGACTTGAGTTCGCCAATTATTTTTATGACTTCATTTGAAGTTGTTTGGATATTGTCTAATTTATGACCGAAATTAGAGATTGCTAACTTAGCGAGATCGGACTCTGTAGTATTAAGATTGTTGAGAATTTTTTTCGCAAGTGTGACACCCACTGTCGTGAAATAATTATTGGCAAAATTCGCAATGATTTTTGGATCTGAGGTTTTCACGTTATTGATGTTCAAAGATTTAATATCGAAAGATTTATTTATTTTTGTTTTAGTTATATTGCGAAATGCTTCCCATAATCGTTTTGGAGTACAGTTATTTTCATAAATGAATTTTTTATAATAATTTTCTTTCGCCGATTTTATTAGTTTTTTGCAAAAGTTCCTATATTTTTTGTAATGAGTTTGTACTATAATATTCTCAGGGCACCTATTCGCCTTTTCATGAAGTTGGTTCCTAATGTTAATCGATTTGATAAGGCCAGGGGTGATCCATGGCGTGAGTTTTATTTGCTTATGTGGTATAAGTTTATTGCTTGTGTGTTTAGTTATATATGAATGTAATTTAGTGATAAATTCATTCATTGACGAGTCGGCATCAGTTTGGTCTAGAACATTTTGCCAGTTTTCTGAGCTCAAATCCTCAATTAAGTTATTATAGTTTATTCTTGCGATATGTTTAATTTTAGCAGGATTAGGAGGTTTGTTTTTAAGGCAGAGAGCAGTTGTATAGTGATCTGAGATTGTAGAGTGAATGACAAATGAGTCAACATGATTGATTTTTTTGACGTTGATGTGGTCAAGACAAGATTTACTCCTGCCCTGCTCACGAGTAGGGCTGTTAATTGTCTGAATGAACCCATTTTCAGTTAGCAGACATAGGTAATCGTTAGATTGGCGGTGGTATTCGGTAATCGTATTGATGTTGAGATCGCCTATAATTATTTGTCGTTCTATTTTTTTTGAGCTGTTAATAGTTGATTGGAGTGAACTCAGAAATGAGTCAATATTTTGAAAAGAGGGTGATCTATATATTGCAAAAATGCACAAGTTATTATTCAATACAATTTTCAGGCAGTTGGCTTGTGATAAGACTATTTCATCAACTTGAGACAGAAGTCCGTCTCTGATGTAGACAACGATCCCGCTAGACTTATTTAGATATATGTTTGTGTGGTGTTCAGAGTAATTGTGAATAACTTTTGAGGTGTAATCTTTATTAAGCCAGCATTCCGATAAAATTATAACATCGAATTGGTAATTGAATTGATCCAGAAAAATTAAAAAATCGTCAATATTGGAAATGCTTCTTATATTTTGGTGTATAATTTTAACGCTGTAAGCACACCATTTATAGTTATTTAGATTGTTCAGATCTTTAATGACATTCATGTTAAGATCTATACCGGAATCATTTCCGGTATCATAATGTGATTGAATCATAAGTATGTGTTGGTTGTGAATTGTATAGAAGTTGGTTCCCGAGTAATATATGATTAAATGCGATTCCAAATATAGTTGAAATGGTAAATGTATTTAATATAAATAATATAGTATAAATGTTGTAGTTAGATGTAGTACTATGAATAAGATAGCAAGAAGCAAAAACAAAAAGGTAACAGGAACTGCGTGGTATCAAATGGATTCCAAAACGGTTGTAAATGATACAAATATGAGTAATATATAATAATATAGTATAAATAATGTAATAAGATATAGTACTATGAAATAGATGGCAAGAAGCAAAAACAACAATAATAATAATAATAAAAAGGTAGCAGGAACTGCGTGATATCAAATGAATTCCAGAAAGGTGGTAAATGATACATAGATGAGAACGAGACATAAATGCACGGGTCAAGACATACCTCGAAAGAATAGCCATTAATTCAAATTTATCAAAGCGCAGCCAATTTGCTTTCATCGGAGATAATAATGGCATTAGTTCCCTCGTTTTTGCGAAGATAAATCTGCCCCCCCTTAATCCAAGCAAAGCGATATTGTTTCTCCTTCGCCGCTGTTCGTGTCTTGTACCACAGCTGTTTACCGCGAAATGTCAGTTGTTCCGAAATGAAGATCGGCGAGGAGGAACCAGCTATACCGATGTTTGAGGTGTTCAATTTGTCTTCTAGATTCTGTTTGTTTTTGTTGAAAGTTTTTACGTCTGTTAACAGGTGATCTCTTGCTATGTTCGTTTTGAATTTAACAATGATTTCTCTCGGATGACTACTGTTGGTTTTTTTTGCTGCGCGATGAATGGCATCAATGTCCTTTGTATCAGTGGAGGACTTTGTTGTTTTGCAGATATTGAATAAGACGTCTTGTAGATTTTCTCCTTTGATTTCTGGGATGCCTCTTATTTCTATGTTGTTCGCTTTGAGTTCCCTTTCCTGCATGTCCACACATTTTTCCAAGACATAAATCCTAGCTTCCAAGGTTGAGTTCTTTTTAGTGAGTTCATCATTCTTTAGTTCGATGTCACGGATTCTAGCCATGAAATCCTCATATTGAGAACTCATAAATTGAATACTTTCAAGTATTTTGGTATTTTGGTCTAGAATATCATTTTGTTTTTTTTCCAGATTAGACGTCTTGTTCATGACTAGATCTTGAATATCTTTTAGATTGGTCGGTATCTGAGTGGCGAGCGCTGAACTAGTATTGGTAATTTTTTTATTCTGCTCCAACGGTTCAGTATCACTGTTTGTCTGCAGTGGGCTAGCAGCGCCGGGGCCGCCGTGCGTGGCTGAATTGCATTGCTTGCACATTTGTTGAGATCGCCGTTCTTGATTAAGTCTACGGTATGTATTCTCGTTAATACCTCCGCAAGTTAAATGAAATGTGCCTTTACATGCGGCGCACGAGAATTTTAACTCCCCAGTGAGTATAGTTACTGAGCACACTCGGCAATGCATCTTGAATTAATGTTTTTGTACGCACTACCCGCGTTTAAGCAAATTGTACTGTTATAGTTTTGCTGATTAATCTCGATAGGAACTTTAAATCACACGGATGTTATAAAAATATTTTAGATTTTTGTATTACGAACATTTATCACTCCAAGTAACTTTTTAATTTGAGCGTTTTGGTTTTTAAAATACACTTTACTACGGAGCAAATTAATATGAACTAGTCACAGTAATAGATTGTTGTCGTCATAATACATTTAAATATAAATTATATTATTTAGAACAAGATATTTGTGTTTATTATGTAAAAATGTAATTTTTTTATTTTCCACGGATGGTAGACAATATCCATCACTAATACACATTTTTCCATAAAAAAATATTTATTCTGCCCCTGAAGAATCATTCTCACCCAAATATATTAGATACCTTTACAGTAGCCAGGATTAAAAACCGTAGAAAAGTATTATGACGGCTTCCGTGGTTGAGAGGTAGGTAGAGGTAGAGGTAGGTTGTAGAGGTTTGGTTGTAGAGGTAGGTAGGTATCTCGACTGCGAATCCGAAGAAAGCGGGTTCAAATCCCGGCGTGCGCAAATAAATTTAATTTGTGTGCTTCACGATTCATTAAAAAAATAGTATATTTGCGGCATGTTTCAGAGTAGAATATTCTTTTTAGTAACGCCCTGAAGTTGCTTATGCTGTGTTTGGTGACAATATCTGAATAGACAGATATATCAACATTCTACTATTCTATATTTCCTTCCCTTTCCCACTACCTTCAGCCTCACAACATACTCCAATTGCGGATGCCAATCTCACTGGCTCAAAAATATTGGGAGCAGTTGCGGCATTCGATTTTCTTGTAATAAGTACAAAATGCATTAACAGATTTTACCATTTTCATTTAGCCAATATAAATCATTAACAGTTAAAAAAAAGTACACTAGCAGCGTGTTGTGGCATATAATATCGTAAAATATAAAAAGTGATCATAAGAATATTATTTTCAAAATATGTTATACATTTAATCTTATTTTTAAAATTATCAAAAACTTCTATAATTGTATAAATTTATATTGAGATTAATATTGATATTAGTGCCATCTAGCGAAGTTTTCCCCAACTAAACAATGCATCCACCGGTACATTTCAGCGTCCTGTTCCTGCAAGCTTTCAATACTGGCTACAAAGGTACCTACCCAAGTTACTTTCTGTGGCAAGAGTCCAAATCTTAAATGAATTAAATTATTGGTTTTACATGCAGACCACTAAGGAGATAAACCGATAAAGTGGATTGTAGACGTGTCGGTGGGCCGACTGTACGCTAAAGTTTTCCTTATTCCTGCTAAAATTGATAAAACATTAAAAAATATTTCAATTCTTTCTTGAGTGGAGTTAAAGATGTGGGAGCGGGGGTTGAAAGGTCAAATCTAATCTGTCGACATCAGATTTCTCCAAACTTCGTTACAGATCACACTTCTCGGGATTTTTAATTTAGTGACACATACACTATTATCTATGTAATAAAAGTATGTTTTAACAGAGGTATATACATAAGGTATATACAGAGGTATAGAAATATATACACTAGGAAATATTTTTCCCTAGGAGCCTTACTGATAAACGTGTTTTATATTTTACCCAACCATTTAACTTATTTTTCAGTTGTGTAAAATTTAAAACATGTTTATTAGTAAGGGGGTAGGAGTGAAATAGCCTTGTTCAAATGATAAAATATAAAGACGACACAGAGATTACAATTTAAAAATACATTTTTTAAATTATGCCGATAAAAAACATAAATTTTTAATAACTATGTGGAATTTAAGTTACACAAATATATCTGAAGGTATATAAGCATATGGTTCATAATCTAAACTTTTGCAGTGTTTGGTGACCAGATCTGAGGCCCTAGCACGCTCGCTCTATAACGATCGATAGGATAACTATCGGTAACTTCTCATCGTTCCCTAGCATGACTACAGATCGCCAACGAATAAGTGACAGTTCACAATGACTAAGTGTCCTTAATATATTCGACATCAACTGTTGTTTGTACGTTAGCGATGTGCAGTTGTCCTAGGGAACGATGAGAAGTTACCGATAGTTATCCTATCGATCGTTATAGAGCAAGCGTGCTAGGGCCTCAGGGGTGCTAGCATGGTCGATCGATATGAAGTTACCGACCAATTGTCGGTAACTTCTCATCGTTCCCTATGACAACTGCAGATCGCTAACGTATAAACGACAGTTAATATCGAATATATTAAGGACACTTAGTCATTGTGAACTGAGACCTATTCGTTTGCGATCTGCAGTTGTCCTAGGGAACGATGAGAAGTTACCGACAATCGATCGGTAACTTCATATCGATCGACTATGCTAGCTCTCCTGAATTGAACGATAGATACCTACTTCCCTACCTCCCTCTCCTTCCCCTCTCATACCTTTCAGACACAAAACCCCTTTTCCGGTTTAGGCAAATATTCTAAGACATTCTGTTTTTTAAGCGTATTTTTTAAACCCTGGCAGTTTTTTGAAAATTAAAAATTTTATAAACCGGAAAAACGGGACATGATTTTACGGGTGCGAAAAAACAATAATTACATAGCCGATAATCATTTAAAAAGAAACTGACGTATTCGACATGAATGGCAGAGGAGAATTACGGGGCATAACAAAAATATTAGGTACATCTCATAAATATTTTTTTCTTTGATCCATCTTATTGATCATTTATCATTATAATGTTCAACGTCTATATATGACTAAATCCAAATATTTTATAATAAAACCAGGTTATAAATAATTATTAAAATTAATTAAAAGGGAAGGTTGATCAAGAATAAGAAAAATGTAAACAAGTATGAAGAAGGTTCACATAAAATATATTTAGTAGGTCTATAGTAGATACCTATACCAAGGTTGGTTTTTGTTTTTACAGTGAGATTATTTGAACAGCCGAACATTCTTGTTCTTAAACATGTAACTTGATCTAGTGTCTCTTGTATGATATTATCCAAATGTTGTGATTTAAATTATACTAATAATATGTACCTACTTGAAAATTATAAATTTAATATATTATAAATTTTATTTTGTTAAAATCTGCACCATCACCATAACGATTCTAAGACAGCCACTACGAAAGGCATAATCTGTACGATGCTCACTTCATTACGTCTGTCAAAACGCAAACCAAAATACTATAATGAAATTGTGTGTCAAATTCAAAAATTCGCCGGAAATCAAAGTTTTGCTACATAAAAAAAAAAGTTATCGGAGACGGAACATTTTCATGTAGTGACTCACGAGCCCAAAAACGGATTTATTTATTTAAAAAAAAAATAAATTAATTTCTGAAAATTTTCAGTAACATTTTCGTAATCTTAGTGGAAAAATCTATACACGCGATTCCTGGTCATGCAAGTAGCCTATTGGGAATCGAAGAAAACGCATCAAACCACTCGGCCACTGGGACCTATTTATTTATGTTATTTCAAATTCAAAATTTACAATTTTGTCATCAAGTGATTTTTTTCCCATTAGAAAGTAAGCGCCTCCGCCCATTGAGGCAACTGAAAACTCTCAACTGCCAACTGTCTTTGTATGACAATGTGATGACCCGCACACTTCACAATCACACAAAACCCCGTTGTCAATGGTAACGCAAGCGGTAACTCGCAAAGGGCACTGCTGGTTGCGGTGGTCGGCCATTGCTAGTTGCCAGCTGTCAGCTGATTGTTCTTCGTCTATGGTTAAACAAGCTTTTTGACCAATCAAGACATAGTCTGACATAGAAACCAGCCAGTTTTAGTTTGTTTTTAGTTGCCTCAGTGGGCGGAGGCGCTTATTCAAACGTTAGTCCAATAAAATTGATTATATTATATATATTTTGTTTGGTAATTACCACAACTAGGTAACTCCAAATTAGCGTTTTGAGTTACAAACTAAAAGCATAGATCTCTCTATATAGGCCATACAGTGTCTTTCAATAGGGCCGCTCGAACTTTGTTAGGTTACAGCAACCTTGTTGTTAAAGTGACATTTATAAAATTTATTTTCAATTGTTTAGTAGTGTACGGCAAATCCCCATGGAAGATTCGAAGACAACGCCTTAAACCAATCGGCCACAGGGAACCTATTTAAGTTATTTCAAATTCAGAATTTACAATTTTGTCATCAAATGATTTTTTCCCATTTGAAAGTTATTCAAACGTTAGTCCAATAAAATTGCTTTTATTCTGTGAACGATGAATACTTGGAGCAGGTGGATGAGTTTGTGTATTTGGGTAGTATGTTTACGAGAGATGGGATGGCTGATAGAGATATTGAAAGAAGGGTAAACGTAGGTAACTCCATTAATGGAGGACTGAATGCCGTTGGCGCTAACAAAAAGCTGTCCAAAGAACCGAAGCTAGCAGTCCACAATGGATTTCTTGTACCTACCCTGAGGTATGGCAGTGAGGCATGGAACTGGCAGTGGAAGGATGAAAGTAGACTGAATGCTGTTGAAATGAGATCCCTGAGGCGTATGTGTGGTAAAACCATGTATGATCGTGTGAGAAATGTGGAGATTAGAAAACAAAGCAAGGCTGATGTAAGGGTAATGAGTAAAATTAAGATAGGAACCTTCAGATGGTTTGGGCATGTAGAGCGAATGAACGAAGAAAGGAGCGTAAGGAGAATATATGATGCAAGTGTGAATGGTTTAAGAAGTAGGGGACGTCCGAGGAAGACATGGCACGATCAAGTGAATCAGATACTTGAGTCGGGCCATGTCAAGAGTCAGAAAAATAGAAGAGTATGTATGATACGATGTATGAATGTGAATGAGGCAAAGAGTGTGTGCCAAGACCGAGGTGTTTGGCGGTCCGTCCTCTCTGCCTACCCCTATCCCACCCACGGAAACGGCGTGATGGTTAGTTAGTCTTTCAACAGGGCCGCTCGAACTTTGTTAGGTGACAGTGTTGGTAAAGTGAAATTTATCAAATTGATTGTCAATTGTTTAGTAGTGTACGGCAAATCACCATGGACGGTTACAGTGTTGACAATATGTGCAAATTACCAAATTTGAGATGTGATCAATAAGGGCATGGTTATATCGCGCGGCGGCAAACGGCGACGACGTGAACGGCAGCAGCCACCGCGATCGTGCGATTTAACGCCTTTAGACTTATTCCTTTTGGGCTATCTTAAGACGATAGACTTCGCTTTTCGTCCCATACAAAAAGGAGGCCCGGGAAAAAACACTTTTCTACATCGAAAATTGCACAAAATGAATATATTTTTTTTAAACTGCCTTCTAGAGGGTGAAAACTATGTCGGTATGTTTTCGAATTTTCGATGCGTTTCGTATTAACGTAAACATTCACTGTCAAACATGTACGATTTATCAAAAAATATTATTTAAGGAAAAAGTGCTGCTAACTCAACTCTCATAAAGAATTATAAAATTATAAAAAGCTACCGACGTAGCTTCTTCTTTCTAAAAACTATATATTTTTGAAAATTTCAATTTCGTGAAAGTTTCGGTGTAGAAAAGTGTATTCTCCATAAACCCCTTTTCAAGCGATTTCTGTAGGTAAATTTGAGCGTTGTCTCATTCGCACATTTCGCATTCGCATGTATTGTAAGTATGCGTGAGCTTATTGTGAGCGGGACAGAATGACAGACGCGGGTGTTTCGCGTGTCGTTCAAAGTCTAGCCTCTTAAATTGTAGGTTTTTTAATTTGGGAGGCGGGAATGGGTACCGCCGCCCCGGGAACCATTTATTGGAAATATAACCAACACCTCTGCCAAGTGGTCCGATGCATTTGGTGACTTAGCAGGGGTGCCCGGGTTTATGGGGTGAGGTTTTCTTTTAAACAAAATAGCAAAAAAATTAATTATGGTGACCATGACCATATTTAATGTTAGTTTATACTATTTCAATACTCTGGGCGGAGATAGACCAAACTAACAGTAATTTCATCCAATGCAAATCAAAGAATAATAATTAGAAATTCAAATACATAAGGATTTAATAAACAATAATAAAATAAAAAATATTAAAAACTCTTCATTAGAAATGAGAAAATTCAGTTTTGTCGTACGAATTAATAAAATGTATGGAGTAATCAAACATTAGTAATTTTTACATACACGAGCATAAGGTTTTAGTAAAAAAAAATAGTATTGGCCGATGGACTTATAGAACCAAAATAGATGTTCAAAAAGTAAGTTCCCACTTAAATTGTTTTATTTTGTGTATAGATATAGTAGATAAAAATATGATTAATTTTACTGCATTCACAGTTTAAAAAAACCTTTTTTTAATTTTTTTTTTTTATTAATAAATCAAAAAAGATACATAAATTACAAATACATTTTATACACTAATTAATTATATAATATATATGTTTGATGTACCCCCATAAAAAAGCAGGGCTTGTGTGTATGGGGGGAGGGGGGGAGGGGTGTTATTATATAGTTTTTATTTGTTATGATTTAGTTCAGGTTTTGAGTGTGCTTTTTAAGGTGAGTTTTAAATTTTTTAAAATTGGTATTCATGTTTCTAATATTTTCTGGTAATGAATTAAAGAATTTTAATCCGAGATATTTATGATTTAATTGTCCTATTGTTTTTTTTTTACATTTTGGAGTAGGAAGTATTGATGTTTGTCTAAGATTTTTGTTATTTTTAAAGGGTGCAGTTTTATTTTGAATATTATCTTTGTAAATTTGTAATGTTGCATGGTAAAAGTATAATTCACTTTATTTTGTGACCTTAAATTCTTCGAATAAGAGTTTTGACGAATATGAACAGGGTTTTTTTAAAATGGTTTTTATTATTAGTTTTTGTGATATGTAAATTGTTTGTATTTGATTTAAACATAAATGGACATAGTACAAAACAACCCTCAGCAAGCGATATTTACTTCTGATCTGCAAATTTGATACGAAGATAGTGAAAAGGGAAAGGATTTTTTTGTTATGTACCCTTTTCATGTTCATTGTAACAATTTTTTTTTTGCGTTTATAGTATAATTTTTATTTATGTTTATAGTTTTACATTTGTAATTTATTGACTATCTAGAATAAACCACGCTTCTCATTACTGTTCAAAGTTGTCCATAGAAATAGATAAAAAAACTTATTTTATAGATACAGTTTACCCGCTAAATCGCACCACTTTTTGTTAAACTTAGTTAATTTTTTATTAAGAATTTTTGTATGAATTGTAATAAGTAGTTCTTTACGATATCCGTAAATATATACATCCGTAATAATTTGAGTACCGTTTTCACATAAAAACATGACAGGTGTGTCATTTTAACATTTTTTATGTTTATAATAATAAGTTTATTTGTAATAAAAATTTTAGTATTCGGCCACGTTTAGAAATATTTCGTTTATTGAGCTTTAAATGCAAAGCGGAAATGCATTTTTATCAATCTGGCAGGTTCGTTAAGACCGAAAACTTAGACAAATGCGATGGACCCGAGTGGTTAATGGGAAATTCACAAAGGCTATGTACTACAACTACTACTTCCGTTGGTGTTTTAGCCGGAGACCAAGTCGCAGTGCAAAACTCGGCGGGTTACAAAAAAAAACAAATAATCTGATTTAAGTTGAAAACTGAAAGGGTACGCCCTTCAAGAAATTTCCCCAAGGGAGCATGTAGCGACTCTCTCGTGCCCCTGGTCAAGTCAAGCAAGTCAGTGGCTCTCAAAACTACTTGGGTTTTGGAAAAATTAAATTTTTATCCCAAATATATTGTTTTATTTTTATTAATTTAAGATATAGCCAACGATCTCTATATTCTTAGTGTGCCTTATATGACTCAAACGGAGTCTAGAAATGGTGGACGTGGTTTTAATTTATTGTATGAATCATTTATGAAAAAGGCTAATTAAGGGACACCGTCCCATTGTCTAATAATAATTTCCTAAATTAACTTTGTATTACAAAACAAATTGTTGTAAATAACGGAGACGAACCAAATTTAATTGATAACATCTCAAATAAAAAGTTTAACAAAATTTAAAATAATAAATATTTATACAATTCTAATAATAATAACGATACAGAATGGGGTAGAATTTTATATGTCAATAATTTTTCAGTTCAATGTTGCAAAAATCTCCTTCTAATATTAAACCAGCTTTTTATAATACAAGAAATTATATCGGTAATTTTTTGAGGAACGCTAAAGATAAAGACTATAAATTCACTAATTCCGGGATGTATAAACTCAAATGACTGTTCCTCATTTTATATCGGGAAAATAACACGTGATTTCGAAATTACAATCAAAGAACACTGAAGGTGTCTTAATAATAATTATTATTCGCCAATACTTCGCCACTGACACAATACTTCGCCATAAAATTATATATTTTTTTAAGTTGTTTCTTATGTGCATTCATAGATTTCTAATGATTTTTTTTTTAGTAGTTTACGTTTAAATATTATTAATTAATTAGTTAGCAAAACTTGTTTAAAAGTAAACTGTTTTTATAAATTAAATAATAATATTATTGAATAATATATAAAAAATCAATTTAAATTGGAGTTCTACAAATTAAACTTAATAACAAAAAATAAATATATTTATATATTTTTTTTTTCACCTTCCCCGCGTTCAATCTCCTCTCTCCCGCTGTCCCCCTTCTCGTGAACCCTCTCACACATTTCCCTTTCCCCTTCTTCCCCTTATTCTCTTTCCCCCTCTCTCATCGCCCCGCTGCCGCTCCCGCATTCCGCTCGCCCTCCAGTTCTTTTTCACTGGCGCTAAACTCCATAAAATTGACCCATTTTTCAAACAACTCGCCTGTGACCTATTTCATTTTTTTTTAATTAAACATTTATGAATAAGCCAAATTTAGATATTATTTTGGATTATTTCCCCCAAAAATATTATCGTGATTAATTTTGGGTTATTTTTCCGTGTTGTGCTTGATCCTTCTTTAGCCAACTTTTCGGACAGCATTATATACATATTCTGCCGTATGATGAGGTAAATAATAATAAAATGATAAATAAGGCAACACAGCATATTAATCATATTATTTTAAAAAAACGTTGTAGAACTATATTAGAAGTATTCTTGGTGTTAGTAAAATTATTTACATATTACACAGTATTTATATAAACTTCCATGGTGTGAAGAACTACTCATACATATTTGTATGACAGAGGACACTAATACCAATTTTTACGCTTAACGGTTAATACTTCTAGTAATTTATTGTGCGATTTTCTTTCCGCACAAAAGATGTAATTTTTAATTAACCCCTCGGGCTAATTTGTTCGGTTTTCAAACAAACAGATCTCAAACAAACAGTTTTTTTATTACTTTTTTTATAGAGAATACCTCACAAGAGTCTTAACTGCTCCCGTCTCGATCCAGTGAGACTATGGTATCAACAGTTGGGTTATGTTGTGAGGCTGAAGGTAAGTGGTGAAGGAAAGGAGAGGGGAAAGAGGAAGGTGGGGAAGTACCTAACTATTCAGATCTAGTAACTAAACACGATGAAAACAATTCTGAATGTTTCAATTGTGTCTCCCTTATTCTCATAACTAACTAACCATCACGCCGTTTCCCCACTCGGTCTTGGCACACACTCTTTGCCTTATTCATACATCGTCTCATGCATACTCATCTATTTTTCTGACTCTTGACATTACCCGACTTAAGCATCTGATTCACTTGATCGTGCCATGTCTTCCTTGGACGTCCCCTATTTCTTATACCATTGACACTCGTCATATATTCTTCTTACGCTCCTTTCTTCGTTCGTTCGCTGTACATGCCCAAACCATCTGAGGGTCCCTTTCTTAATTTCATAGATTAAGCTTACATCAGCCTTGCATTCTTTGCGGATTTCCACATTTCTCACACGATTGTACATGGTTTTACCACAATACGCCTCAGGGATCTCATTCAGTCTACTTTCATCCTTCCTGTCCCAGTTCCACGCCTCACTGCCATACATCAGGGTGGGTACAAGCACTCCATTGTGGACGGCTAGCTTCACTTCTTCGGACAGCTTTTTGTTAGCGCCAACGGCATTCAGTTCTCCATTAATGAAGTTACCTGAATTTACCCTTCTTTCAATATCTCTATCAGCCTTCCCATCTCTCGTAAACATTACCTACTTAGATACACAAACTCATCCACCTACTCCAAGTATTTATCGTTCACAACTATATTGCACACTGTTATCGCACTCTCTCTTTCAAACACCATGACTTTAGACGTACTTACATACATCATTAACTCATTCTTCATAGATACTTCGTTCATCCTAGACACGAGCGACTGTAGATCTTCCATACTGTTAGAAATCAGCACCGCATCATCAGCATACAACAGCATTTCAGATTACTCAATTCCGCGCCTAACCCTACCTCTTTCGATTCTTGCATACAATTTGTCCATGTATAGATTGAATAACCACGGTGACATTACGCAGCCTTGCTTAACACCTTTTGTGATGTCAAACCACCCCGTAAAACCACCGTATAACGCTTCCTTCATAGAGACGCAATGGTAAAAGATTTGTTTTCACTCCATACTTGGACCACACCTTCCATAGCTTTTTCCTGTCGACTCGGTCGTATGCTTTTTCTGCAAAGGCACAGAAGAGTTTCTGGTTTTTTGCCAAAAACTTCTCAGTGAGCATTTGCAATGAAAAAATCTGGTCCATGCACTCCCTTCTACTCTAAACGCACCTTGCACATCTCATATTTTATCTTTTGTTTTAATTCTCACCCTTTCAATATTCTACCATACAGCTTGCCTACTGAACTTAGCAGGCTAATAGCCCTATGTTTTCCACATTCCATACGTGACCATTTACCTTTGTATAGCGGCATGATAACAGCTCTTCTCCAATCTAATGGCGTGTAACCCTCCGCTAAACACTGGTTAAAAAGTTTGCACAATCATGTGAGAATAATATGATTATCTCCTTTAAAGTATTCGGCAGCAATATTGTCGAAACCAACAGCATTGTCATTCTCCATACATTTAATCGACATTTTAATTTCAGCCATCTCTCTTTTATGTCATCCTCATTCGTCAACATTTTTCCATCTTTCGATTTTATCACTTTCATCCTTCCATTCTCTGAACCACTCCGGGACCTTTTGACTTCCTTCCAAAATAGTTTAATGTTTTCTTAGAAGTGTTTTGTCATTTTGATTCCCTCTTCCTCTTCCAGGCGTCTCATTCGTTCTTTCACTCCAACACTTACTCTTTTCTTGCATTCCTTGTATATCAGTCAGGTCAGTGGTTGAGTGGGCATCACGTTTGGGTCTCACCCAGGCGTTCCGTGTTCGATTCCTCGACTGGCTAAGTCCTCCATCACAATACAAGCAACATCTTCCGCTCAGCGTGGTGGTAGTAGGAGATTTTAAAATGTTGTTGGGTTATTCGTAATCCGGGAATGTTTGTATTTCTTTTTAATCTTTAAAACATATACTTCTTTCGCTCTATCTCTCACTTTACATACTATCATGGTTAGAAATATGATCTAAACGTTGTTAGAAATATAAAAAAAACACCACGCTTTATATTCAAAGCTAAAGGTTTACCACAAAATAATTTACCACAAAATAATTTACCACAAAATAGTACATCTAAGTAACCAAAGTTTCCAAGTAACCATAGATTTTATTGTTTTGTCTTCTGACAAAATAGGCCCGAGGCCTCGTGGATTAACGTATTGTATAATCGAAACTTTCTTTATGAAATCAAAAATTCTTAAAAATCATCCCCGTCTCCGAAGATGTTACGTGTGTCAATCTGTAATGCATGTCCATTTAATAACATGTAAATCCAGGAGAGTCATTTTGTAAACTGGAACCTTTCCATAATTGTGACTCTACTGATGGAATTTGGGAAGGTAATTTCAATAATAGAAAAAAAAAATACCTGTGTATATACCATGATGAGTTTTTAATTTTCATGGTATTCGGTCAAGGAACCAGTTTTTGGACGGGGGCTTTATACAAAAATTCAAAAATTTGGCGTATTTTTTCCGAGGCGAAAAATATTCCCGCTTTGCAATAAAATCAAAAAAAAAATATTTGTTAACGTATCCAAATAATAAAAACTGTTTTCGAAAGGTGATGAAACAGGCTTTCAAATTGTATTATTATAAATAACTTTAAAAAGTTTATTAATGAAAACTTTAAAAAGTTTTAAAAATGGCTCATTTTACGTTTTTTCTAAATAAAATTACTGATAATGAAAAAAAATAAAACCACATACATATTTCATTAGACAAATGAATTATAAACGTTAGATACTGTCACCTCACTTTTTTGTCATTTTATGTAAAAAAAATCTTTAAAAATTCACAAAGTTTCGTAAATTTTTTTTTTAAATTACGATCGGAAACTTTGATTTCTTAAAAATGTAAATTTTAATTTTTTGTGGCTAACTTTTAGATTTAAATATATAGCGTGTTGTATTCTCTTTTCAATACCGTTTAGATCATACTTCTCACTATGATAGTAAGGGAGGTATAACGATTTCTATGAGACCTATGTTAGCTGGGACAAATATGGTCTCCTGTTTTGTAAAATAGAGTCAATGAGACTAATTTCCGGTATTCTCTGGTAATACCGTCTTAAATATTAGGTCCTTACATATGCAATTGGCGTTTTGTATGGGAGGAACATAAAGTCGATATTCTTAAATATAATATATTTATTTAATCAAAGTATGTACCATTGCTATCTATGCACTTTTGCCATCTCATAGGTAGTTCATCGATCCCTTTACTAAAAAAACCATTCGGACGGGAATCAATAAAATCTTTGAAGGCGGTTTGGACTGCCCCATCGGAGTTGAATTTTTTCCCTTCCAAGAAGTTATCCAAATTTCGAAAAAAATGGTAATCTGTTGGGGCAAGGTCCGGAGAGTACGGTGGATGTCTTAGGCATTCCAATTGAAGCTCCTCTAATTTGGTAGCCGTCTGTTGTGCAGTGTTTGGTCTAGCTCAATAATCATGAAGCAGCAGTGGCCTAGAGCGATTAACCAGCCACCAGTTGTTTAGCAACTAGCTTTTCCATCATGGATTGCAGTTGCTGACAATAGACATCCGCCGTAATCGTCTGGCCAGATTTAAGAAAGCTGTAGTGAAGCTTTCATCACAGGTAATGATTCGATTTAAAATCCCTTCATTATTGTGCCGGTTGAGTAATGCAACGCAGCAGTCAACGCGCGTTTGTTGATTTGCTTCACTCAATTCGTGAGGTACCCACCTTTCAAGCTTTTTCACCTTCCCAATTTGCTTCAAGTGGATTAAAAAAGTTTTATCACTAACATCGCAGACTGCAGCTAACCTGGACGTGGTTTGCGATGGATCCGCTTCCATAATAGCCTTTCATTCTTCATTATCAACTTTGGTCTCCGGCCGTCCACGGGGCTTGTTCTGCAGGTCGAAATTTCCGGAACGAAAACGTTGGAACCAAAAACGCACTGTGTTTTCTTTTGCGGCACCGTCGCCATACACATCGTTAATCTTTCGAGCCGTTTCTGCAGCACTGGTGCCACGGTGGAACTCGTACTTGTAAATAACGCGATATTTCAAGTTTTCCATTTTGTAAACTAAGTGACGCAAAGAAAAAAAATAATTAAGGAAAAAACAAATAAAATATAATTTTCGAAACACAAATACATGAGTAAATAGCTGTATAAATTTGAATTTGGAATTCCTAACCAAAGAGAAGATATTTGAGATCAAAGTTGCCAGTACGGCAAAACGCCAATTTCATATGTAAGAACCTAATATAATATTCATTAAAGAGAAAATTAGGTAGTTTATTTTAAAAGGTAAAAGGCATCATTACAATAATTAGAGTTAATTTTTTCAAAATAATTTAACTTATTTTGATGTAATGTATTCAGGTACTCAATTGATGAATACAATAATACATTTTAAAGATCGAGTTCTTGTCATAAAGCTACAGGTTTCACTTGTATATACTTAAAATAGACAAATTCGTATTTATATCCCGCGATACGGATAACGGAGATAGCTCAGAGGTTTGCAATACGCTGTTTTCCGATCTCGAGGTCAAGTGTTCGATTATCACTGGACTAAATATTTGTGCGTCGGTCTTCTTCTTACCTATCTTTACGAAAATTTAAAAATATTACTTGAATGCACATAAAAATGATAGACATTTATTTGACAACTGACTGATGCGACAGTAAATACCTACATAGGTAAATATTAAAATATATTCGCCTTCCTCACAATGAAGTCCTGTTGAGGATGACAAGTTTTTAAGATTAGCAATAAATAAATTGCATTTTATTATGAAGTCATAAAAATATGTATCCTTCAGTGTTTTTGATGGTTCATGGTGAATTTGGCTAGCATCAGATTGCTTAACGCCATCTCAATAGATCTACGGACCTCGCACAGGCGCCACCAGCGAAGCGACCGGCGGGGACAAGGTGCGGGCCTGCGTGCTCTGCAGGCCACTAGGCGGGGTCCGTTCCCGCCTACCCGGGGCCTAGAGCCGAGTCTCTCCTGTAGGTGACGGTAAAAATATCTCCGGCGGGCGGCAGCCGACCCAGTCAGCGGACGGGCTTCCTGAGAGAACCATCTCCACCTCCGCCATTCCTGTGAATGGACCATGGCGGTGTACGCTCTCCTCCTAGTCGACATTGGCATCGGCTTAGTGCCCCCGAATATTTCATAATAATTAAAGACCAATTGCAAATCCCGACGCGTTGTTGGAAAAACGTGTGAAACTGTTTATGAGTGTTTTCGATATGATTTATTTTTGTACCCGAGCGTGTGTTTTCGCATTCCCAGTTGACGGATTATATCGGACTTGACGCACACTGGGCAGGTAAACACTCGGTATGGGCGGGAACTGTTGCAAGTGTGACTCCGCCAAGAAGAGGGCTGCGGCCGCCTCGTCCACCTGTACCGACAGGTCAGTCCACCCGCACCCCACACACACCTGTACAACTCTCCCACTCCCCACACGCACAACACCACCCAATGCACCACCCTAGCTGACCGGTTTCTCTCCGCAGCACTGCACAATACATTATGGATCGTATGTCGCGGAGGGGCGCGGAGCGGAACGGCTCCTGCAGGACCTGCGCCACTTGTCGCAGGGAAATTCCCCACATACCTACCTGATACGTACATGCCACACTCTTGTCTCGCACTACTTACTTCTCCAGGAAAACAATAGACACACCAGGATATACCGAGATATAATGACGTCACTTCAAGCATTGTTGAAACTTTTGATCCTTTATGTACATTGTGTGAAAACGTTTATATAATGTAGAAACGTTATAATTGACAAGTTGTTGGTTCACACATATCTAAATCAATTCAGACCTCTTGCAATATCCCATTCAACAAAATAATGGTCACATTCATCAGACGTTGTTGATAGAAGGCACAGCTTAGTTTTTGGCATCACTGATTCAAAATTGCGTAATTTAAAAAGCTACTGCATAGCTTTAGAACGACAGTCATACTTTAAAATGGAAAGACAAATGGCAGGAAGCTGTAAAACATAACGTAAAAGTGTTTATAATTTTATCTTTGCGTAGACTTTTGATGTTATTCTCAAGGCGCGCACGCATGAAATTATTATAGATAAACCTACTGTATACAGTATATGTTTTCAATGTGCTTTTCCTAGTTTTTATTTATTTTAACCTAACATCGAAAACTTTTAGTAAAAAATATCGGTCAAAAATTCGAAGTGGAAGAAAGTAAATAAATAAACCGGCTTCGATTATTTCTACATCCGATACTTTGGGAAGCGATTTGAGTATTTCGGTTCTGCTTACGTAACCCAATTTAATGGGTAAATAATGGATTTAGATGATCACCTATAAACTGCGTGCAGCATGCACTAAGCCAGTGCATCGGCATTAATTTCAAACATATACTACGACTTCCAAACTTACACTGGCTTTATTACAAACAAACGCGAAGCTACTATTTAATACATGTTTGACAGGATGTTTTTCAAAAATTTTACATCAGCAGCCATTTACACAAGTCCATTTTAGCTAAAACAAAATTCAGAGTTAAACTAAACCAACAGAAGTAATTACGATAATTGATGATTACTACAGTTTTTATCGTCTTACAAGTCCAAGAAAGAGACTATAATTTTTACACCTGTTTTATAATTAATTGTTTTAATTTAATTCGAGTTATGTTTAGTCTTTATTTATTTATATGGCAACCATTGTTTCCAAATGGTGATGGAACATTCATATAAGGATCACTAAATGCCAACGTTGTCCACAAACATCTTCAAAATATGCAAATTCCAAAGTCCCAATTGCCTGGAAATAGCCCTGGTTTGAACCCTACGAAACTCCATGGTCGATTATGAAGAAATAGAAAAATAAAAAAATCACCAATTAAAACATTGAAAATGGCATCACAACAAAGAAAAAAAAAACAGCTGCATAAATTTGATGCACGGCATGCCGACTGCCGACTAGGAATAAATTGCTTCTTAGGAACAAAGGAACGTTCACCAAATACTAGATATAAATCATCAATTATCCCTACGTCATTACCTACAGTTTAAACTATACAAACAATCATTCGTTTGAATCTAATAATCTGCACACGTAAATTGAATAGATATGTAGGTACCTACAAACAATAGTTTAAGGATTACTGATCAAACACAATTGTTTCTATGAGTCGTGTTTTTGTATCCTGTCCGTTAGTTAGGTATTCGAGATCGACACGTAGTAAGTCGGTGGAAGGGAAAGGTTACCTACATCCTAATTACGTCCGTTACCCCAGTGAGTTTGTGCTCCTAATTCTCCCAGAGAGTGAAGCGCACTCGGCCAGCAGAGGATTGAGCCCTTGCCAGACCGCGCTGCACCTATGTCTACATCGACCATCGACACACTTTGTGACCACTATGGTGTAATACACTCGTCAATGTTTGAATGGTGGCCAGTGGCCAGAATAGACATTTCCCGTGCAGACAGGTGGTCCACATACTTTCTTTTCCTTGATTAATTCACAAGTATTTTCGTCTTTACTGCGACTTACTGCTCACTTTAAGTATTACCCGGCGTTGCTCGCTTATAAAGTATAATCTTGCCCTGCGTTTTTTTTATGACCATACTGTATCGTCCCTCGATATTCCAGGACTTGCCAACCACTTTAACTGGAACCGACATTGTTGGATTTTAAACTTATTTATGCCCTTGCATATCTTGTTAAAGTAATAACCTAACCGACATAATATAAAAGCCTACCCTAATAATATAAGAGCCGTCAGTAATGACAGGAAATTAAGTAGTCCTATTAACCTGACAGATATATAACCTACTTATTTTCATAAACAGTTAAGTGCTAAAGAATATCTTTTACCCGAAGACTATTTTTATTACCATTTCGAAATGCGCGTGCACAATGCACATGGCTTGCTCTAATAGGCGCTAAGTTCAAACAAAGAGTATTATTAATGACTATACATACTCATACTGTAATCCAAAAAAATAACCACTTACACTTTTTTCTTCATTAACCATCATATTTTGAGGTTTTAAAAAAAATTTGATAGCTAAATCAGGATTTATCAAAATTAAAAAAGATGGTCTTGAAAGCTGTCACATCGCTTGCCGAGGGTTGGTTTGTACTATGTCCACAAAAACTAATATTGAGAAAACGAGGTTTAAAGTTTAAAAATATTATATTTTTGTTTCCTGTACTTCAAACTAATTGTTATAAATAATAATATATAATTCAAGGGTTAATATACCTATAAGTCAAAGAACAAAATAATTGGTTGAATTTTTATTTGAATAAAAGCATAATCAAGCACGTAAAAGGACACCCCTTTTAAACAAAATACCAAAAAATGAATATTGGTTTGATCATGAGTCATGATTCATGACCATATTTAATGTTGGTTTATACTATATCCATACTCTGGGCGGAGATGGACCAAACCAACAGTAATTTCATCGAATGTCACATCAAACAATAATAATATAACATTCACATATATAAGGTTTTAATAAATAAAATGTATGTGATCAAACATTAGTAATTTTTACATACACGTACATAAGGTTTTAATAAATAATAGTAAAAAATTAATATTGGCCAATGGACATACGCCAATCCTCATTTTTTTATAATTACTGATGTGATGTTCAAAATGTAAGTAAATTGAAATTTTTTTTTTTTGTGTGGATATAGTGGATAAAAATATGATTAATATTACTGCATTCACAGTTTAAAAAAAAAAAAAAAATAGTACATAGTACAAACCAACCTTCAAGCAAATGGCTGCTGGTTCTACTGGTTATCTACTGGTTCTGTCTTATAAAATACACTGGGTCAAAAAAAAGTATCCATAAAAAGAAAAAGTGTATCCATATACAATACATTATAAGTCATAATAGAATAAGTCAACTTTAACTGATCAAAACACATTGTAAATATATGTATGATCATTGTTTAAGAAATTTTACCGTCTTAAAAGTTTGAAGGTAATTCATTGTAGGCAGTACCGCTGTACTGTACATTTTCTGTAACGCGTTATTGGAATAAATTATAGGCTGTGTATTAAAGGTAGCTAACGTACAAATAGTGGGTACTTCTATAAAATTGGGAAAATACAACTATGTTTCCTAAAATTGATATCAGGCATGAAACAAAGAAAACAGTTTATTTGAAGGAGATTATATATTTATTTCAATTTATTAACGAGCTTTCGCTGCATTGGTTAGTCTTCAGAATTCCGGATGCGTTTTGGAATACACTGTTTTATAAGACTATAATTATTTTTTAAAAACTTCACAACTTTTGGAAATAATTATTGTTAACGGTTATTTTTTACAGTTACATAGATTATTCTTTCATTAGCTGTAAAACTACAAGTTTAGTTATAGGTTCTCAATAGATAAATCAATATTATAAAGATTTGTATATTTCGTGGATCGTGTAAAAAAATCACGAAAAATGTAATGCACCAAAATCAGTCAGAATCTGTTCTATATTGACCTATACAGAGATTGAGTATGTACGTGTACAGATATTATTTTTACCGGTTTTGAAACCAGTAATTATTTTTTCCCTCGCTGTACATTCTGGCGTTAACATCTCTATTATAATATTTTATTATTCGGTGATGGGTTGTCATAATAGAGCCGGGAACAAAGCGAGGATTTGTAGGAGTAGTGGACAGTGTTGGTCGCCCACGTCCGGAAGCGCTACATTTTTTCAGATCATAATCTATTATAGAGATTTTAGCATTCCATTAATGTCATGCTTCATAAAATCTAGAAAAAATAAGAATATTTTTTTAACTTTTTAATAATTTCAATGTTACCTTTCATTAGAGTAAAAACATACATGAATAGACTATGTGCTTTGTGGTCATTTGATCATATCGGTATTATTTTCATATTGAAGGTTGGACTAAAAATTATTAGACATAAAATTAATTTTGAAAGAATCTTCCAAAGCTTTCCAATAAAAAACACCAATATTATTTGTTAATTAGATGTCGATTTTTTTCATTTATTCACTGCAGGTTTCGTTATTAATTTCGTTATTTCGTTGTTAGTAAGTTATGTTATATTATGCCTTCCCATTTTTTTTATAAAAGAAAGACAAACATTCCCGGGCTACGAATAACCTGACAACATTTGAAAATCTCTTACTACCATAAATATTTGATAATTTTTATATTTTTAAATACACACATTTTTTCTTAAAATTTTGCAAATTCACTTTGTGGCACCATTTTATTAATGAAAAATTAAAACACATTGTTTTTACCACGATAATCTTTATTTTAACAAATATACAGGTTTCGAGAACGATGTTCTCTTCCTCAGGACATTAATTAATTAATGTCCATAAACATAAATAATTTAAACATAAATTAATGTCCTGAGGAAGAGAACATCGTTCTCGAAACATGTCAATTTGTTAAAATAAAGATTATCGTGGTAATAACAAAGTGTTTTAATTTTTCATTAACACACATTTTATATCGTTTGAAAAATGTATGTATTTCACATAGTTTATGGGTAAGGGTGGGGGGGGGGGTAATCTGGGAGGAGGACGAGGGAGGAGAGAGGGCAGGGAAGGTTGAAGGGAAACTTAAGTTTGGTAAAGGGAAACGCCGCAGGGAAGGGAGGGGGGGGGGGGGGAACAAACATACCAAATGTGTATACCAAAGTACTTCAATAAACAGAATTAAAACACTCTTTTTTTGGCGGCATTCAACGCATAACGGGTACTTTATAAAAATGATGGTTCTACCAAAGAAGCAAAGAGTGCGTGCCAACATTCTATCATAAACGAAATACCTAATTGTTTTCTACGATATTTCTTTTCGAAATGTTTCATGCCTTTGGGCTTCAGGATCTTACTTATAAGGTTACATCATTGTGGCCACAAAGGGTTAAGAAATGCTCGCAATAATAATATGTCAACATTACAAATAAATAACAGACTATTCTTAACCCAACCATCGCATAGTATTGCTGCCCCATAAAATGCTAGGGACAAAATTGAAAACTAAAGTGAGAAATAGAAAGACGAACAAATAATTTACATTCCTACAGGTTATGCATGGCACTCATCGGAAAAAAAATATAATCACAGGAAACAAAGAACCAGATCACCTTTTGAAAAAAGTGCAATCTCACACACAAAGCTTAGTGTGTGAGCGCCAGTGGTAAATATCATTTTTTTGTGATTGTTTCGAGTATGTAGTCTACTAACCAAGCTACGCACATTATTTTATGTGGTAATTATTAATAGGTAGATAATAATACATATCTATAATTATTTAGCCATTGTTTAGAAAAAGTGATAATAAAATTAATTCATTTATTATATTTATGAGGCATTTGTTTGATGTATAATTCATCCGTATTATATAATAAGCGTATAAGCGAAAAATGTTGCTTGTGAAATGACTGAGGACTAGCGGATGAATTGAACCTAAAAAATTTCACTACTGAAATTCTCTCTTTAACACATTACTAATTTGGTCTGTCCGGGGCCTAGGAGTCAAACATTCTTATTAGTTTTATTTCAAATCGATATAGATCACACTTATGGTTCAGTAGGGTAGGGCGGGGCTAGTTGAGCATGATTTTGCTAATTTGACCCCAGACTCGAAACTCTTATAGATATTTTTGTTTCAATTTATTAAGATAGTTTCATTATCTGGCTTTATAATGATATTCATGAATTGCTGTAATACGTTGATTTTATGCAAGATATTTTAATTTTTACGTAGAAGGAGAAATGGTTCGACTTGCTTCATAAGTGGGGCTAGTTGAACCATCCACGGGGCTTGTTGAACAACATATTTATTATCATTCACACTTATGGTTTAATTAAACAAATTAAGTTATTAAAGTAAATTTATTGAATCAATGAAAGAATAAAGAAAAATTTGTGTTCGACGGCACTGCCATGATAGGCGATGGACATCCATTGGTGCCAACCCGAAAAAAATGCTGATAGTTGTTCATTTCTTTTTCTTTTTCTGTAGAAAATACTTGTTGCCGAGTTTTATATCCCATTGTCGCGGTCTCTCTTTGGTTTTTAAATTTTGTGTTAAATTTCATCAATATGTTACGTTTTATATCTTTTTTTTGGCTGCAGATCAGATACTCTGTTTTTAATGTAACTGATTCTGTCGCTTTCGTCAATTGAAAAAAAATACGGTTCCAGATTCCCGGGATCCATCTTTTTTCTAGGTACGCATCTAGAAAGTAAAAAATCGATATTATTAATGTGTTAAGTGAAATAAATACATTACGTATACAATTACAGTAAGAAATTCGAATGGGGAAAGTTGAACCAAATAGTTCAATTAGCCCCACTTATGTTCTATTACAAATTTCGTCGGATAACTCGTATACCCTTAATGTTATATAATTTTCTAATTGACTTAATAAAGTTAAGTAAACACCAATTTTAGACTTACCTTGACTTGTAACCATTTTTCCTTAAAACTAACTATTTTCAAAAAAGCAGTTCAACGTGTTTTTTTTACTTTTGTAGCAAAATTCACATAAAACCCCCGTGTACACGCTACGAACATCATGCGCCTTTCGAATGCTTTGTGGGGAGGTCCCCACACTTCTAGCTTGCTAGAACATGTTTGTAAATCTTTTTAAGTCTTTTGGATTCCAAGTGGGCCAACAACCCCGCCCACCCCTACTTATCTGTAACGATCGAGGGAAATGTCCACTCGTTGTAAATCGTAGACTCAACTAGGATAAACGTGAATACAGACAACCTAAAAGTCAAGATATATATAAGAATTTTAAAAAGTGGGATAAATATGCCAACGCTGTGGAAAATATTATTTTATTTATAGTATTTTGTAAAAAAAAAACCTTGTCTCGGATGAGTGTCTAGTGGGATTCTGCTCTGCAGTTTGGCCTCTATTATTTGTGACGATGATCGAATTCGTGGCATCAAAAGAAATTTCCAGAAACGTAGGCCAAACACCAGTTTTTTTCAGCGCGCGATATAAATAAAGTGTTGGGATTGGCCCGCGGTGACGGAGCTACCTAACTTCCGTTCGGAGGAAAACAGCTGAGGAATTGACCGAAATACGAATATAATTGTCTTACTGCAATCCGATAATTTGACGGGAAATAGACATGTTGATAGTTACGGAATCTACGCAATGCTGTTGCCATGCTAAAATGTTTTCGTTTTTTCTTTTTATTACCTTGCTTCAGACGCTTTACCGTGTTCGAAAACCCTTTGAAAACTGAAATTTGTAAACTAAATAATTAAATACTGGACATTGGACGTCTGTCAGAAAATGGTATTTCATTAATGAAAAGGCTCATATAGCAGCGGTGATGTTACAAAACTTTGCTGTGCACTTGTGTCTCGATATTTTTTTTTGTAACATAGAGATGGTTGCTGAGATGCTACTAGTAATTTTCCAGGATAAAATTTTAATTAAAATAATATTTTTAAAAACATTTTGAATTATTCATTAGGTATTAAGCAAAGAAATGATAGATTGAGATTTATGTTAACATTATGGAATTTTTTTTGAAGGACTTTAATATTCTCCTCATTTATGCTCGTTTCTAGTATGGAGATTTAAAACACATCCTTTATGAAAGTGCATAGTCTTTGCAAATGAAGTTTTATTCGTTCTGTAAGTGGCCAAGAATTCGTCTCTGTTCATTACGCGACGCTAAGAGAAAACGGGTCAAAGCTGTGAAATTTTCCCAGACGCGTGAAAAAAGTGGAAAAAAACGTCTCTACGCGACCTTGGCACTCAAAGTATATTTTGGTTACTCGCGGAGTACAGAAGGCGCTCGGAAAATTCTTTGTTGTCATTGATTACAGAGCTCTACCCTGTCAGCAGTCATAACCGAAACGCACCAGGATAAATGGCAGACATTTTTTCAAAGTTTACTCAGCGGTAAATGCGAATGGGTATAAGCGGTACTGACTCACTACTAGTTCTAGTGTAGGGATATTGTTCTGCCAAATGCCACGGCACCTAGTTCCTAGCCACCCAGCTTCTAGCTTCTAGTCCAAAGGACAAGGTAGGTGATGATAATGATTCACTCTAGACAAAATTAGATCTCAATCAATCAAAGAAGATTTTTATCGCCCTTTAGGCGTCATCAGGTTCTGTATATTTATAATAGTTCTCTATAAAGGAATAAACTCATATTTTAAAAAAAATATTATACGAAAAAGTTTTATTTTGATGTCATTGAAATGGCACTATTAAATCCATTCCAAATGGCACTGAACATTGTGACGTTCAGATTTGATGTCTGAAAGAAACAACGTTGAGCTAAAAAAAAATCGTCATGCTTTGGAGCCATTACCATTATTTGTTGCCATTACATTAGATGTTACTATTATATATATATCATCATCATCATCTTCTTCCCCTTTTCCTATACGGGTCGGGGACCCACTGCATCGACAAGGCTCCTCCATATGTCCCTGTCTTGCGCTGATTGTTCTGCCTCCGTCCATGGCAGACCCATCCTCTCCTCACACAGTTTATGGAGTTGCCTCGCCCAACCGTGTCTGGGCAAATAAAAAAATAAATATATATTTTTATTTTTAATTAATGTTATCATTGTAGTTTAATTATATTTTTTATATTACTGTTGCGTATGTAACTGCAATGAATACATTAATTATATTATAATATTTAATTATATTAGTGTTACGTATGTACCTACAATGAATAAATTAATTTAAAAAATATTTTGTATTCATTGTAGATACATACGTAGCACTAATACAGGGTGTTAAAGAATGTACTTGACTTACTTTAACCAGTGATTCCTGACACTATTTGGAGTAAAAAATGTAAATGAAAATTTGGTCTCCGGTGACTTTATCGAAGATGTTTTTTTTTTCAATTTTTTTTCTTTAAAATCCAACAAAAAAAAATTCTTCTGCATGTCGTCACTGCTTACTCAGCCGAGTAACCGTCCACCACTTATTCCGATCTCAACGGTCCAAAACCTACAACTTTTTTATGTTTTTGTAGAAAAAAAAATTATCAAAATTATCACCGGATCCCAAAATTTTATTTACATTTTTTACTTCAAATAATGTCACTGGTTAAAGTGAGTCAAGTACGTCCCTTAACACCCTGTATAATTAATTTAAGAAAACGCAACGGTGCTATTTACATTGATAAGTTATATACATTAACTTCTTGCCTCCCAAAAAGGATATTTTTTGTGCTACCAAGAGCCATTCATAAAATGTAATTATTTAGAAAGTTGAAAAATGTAATTATTTAGAAAGTTGAAAAATGTAATTATTTAGATATACAGAATATTTGATAATAAGGGCGTTTATAAGATGATTCACTGCCCAAATTTAAAAGGAGTTTCATATCAATGATGTAATCTTTTTAATGCACAAAATATGCCTTCACAGATCACCACTTCTCACACCTACAAACATACTCACACATTACAAATAAGACCTACATACCTATTAGGTACCCACTATGAAATATTATTTAATATCTGTAAATGTTTTCATCACTGTAATCAATGTACTATTTGTGTCTACAATATTAAATAAATAAATAAATAAGAGGGGGGAGGGGGTTGGGGTTAGGGGTTCAAACCCGCCCCATCGGCCATCTCTTTTATCAAAGTGATGTAAATAATAAGTTGTGGTAAGTAGAAGTCCCAAAAACATTACGAGTATTATAAATTTTCCACTATCACGTAGATTAGATACATTATAGTGTTGATTGGATTTAGTTCTGTGGTGTGATTGTGTTGTAAGATTGCTTTTTGTTGTATTTGTATAAGACATGTGTTAGCATACATTTAAGATGGAGTTGACGTAATTTTAAGAAGTTATACTCGATGAAGAGTATCTTGTCGGTCACTTGTTGATAACACGTATTACTATTTTGTGCGCTTTTTGTAGGGGATCATTACTAGTTTCAGTACAAATGATATGACGTATATTAAGGATTGACCAAGAGCATAGTGTACTTCTTTTAAGCAGTGGCGGCTCGTGACTTTTGGTGAGCTAGAGTGCTAATATTAACAAAAATGGCATTTTTGATGTCGTTGTAGCCGAAAAATATTTTTTATTTTTTTTTCGAAAATTTATTTTTTGTATGAAGATTTTCAGGAAATTTCAGTTTTGCTGTGCGCCGCACAGATTTCCCGACATACTTCATCCAAATTTTTTTAGATTTTTTTTTTCTCCAGCATCCGTAGCACAATTTCGAAGAAATATTGGCAGGATGCTATCAGGGCCAGGGCCTTTGTCTGGATCGAGCTTATCCAAATGCGTAATAAGGGGGGCGGGGGTGGGGAGATATTTAGGAGATCAACCATCGGTCTCAGAATTTCGTTGGAAAAAACGCAATAGTACTCATAGATTAGATGCGTTCCGGGAAAACAAATTCGATTTTATTACATTATTTCAATATGGAGGCTATGAGAAAAATACATATGTGGGTGTATGGAGAGTCTTTTTAAGGAAAAGAAAAAGGAAGGAGGACTAAGGAGTGACGTATGAAGAAGCCATCCCTCCCACTACGGTGCATGGGTCCCCCAACCAAACTCTCCCGATCCGACGCATCCCCAGTTTGATTGTTTTTTATGATTTTCTGAACATTAACTCTTCACATACGATAGGAAATAAGTTGTTTAAGGCATAAAATGTCATCTTTGGAGGTGCTGTAAAAATAGTACACGACTCGGAAAACTTTCCATAGGGCCACAACGCTGGAGGAGAAGTCGGGTAGGCGCCAAAATGTTACAAATTGAGGTCCCAGGACTCTTTTTTTTATATAACCGTTACAATTAATTTATTTTACAATTCCTTCGCTCTCATAACTTATCCTGTTGGGATTGCCATAGTTTTACAAACTTCGAGATTATTGACCAATGTGCGGTATTCGATTTGGACCAATGTGCGGTATTCGCAATCTTTTGCGAAACCAAACGTTTTGGCTTATTATTGATTTGCGTTAGGCCGCGGAGTGAAAACTGATAAAAAATATTAGGAAACATTTTACCTAAGTTATGCCGGTTATGTTATCATTAAACATTGTTATCTAAATACATATATATGTTAATTTTTTCAATACTCTTCACTGCCTTAGTTAGAAGTAATTTAGAATACAATTCCACTATTTGGTCCCCATACTATAAAGCACATTAAGTAAAAATGGAGAGAGAGTTCAACATAAAATTTTAAGATTCATTAATTTCAAACTCTCCATACCCATTGAACAAATCAATTATGATATATTAATGAAACGACTAATTTTAACTGACTTATCTTGTAGAAGAACCAAGAGCGATATGGTACTTTTATTTAAATTAAGTAAATGGCACAATTGACGCACCTGGCTTAACTAAACTAATAACATTTAGAGTACCAAATCGTAACACTAGGCTTCCAGAGCTGTTCTTTGTTTATCCTCCGAAAACTAACTATTTCACTAAGTCCCCAATCCAAAGACTACATAGGCTTAGAAATAAATTTAGTTCAGTTAATATTTTTGTTTATTCCTTACCAAAATTTATTTCGGAATTTTCAAAAATTCTGTTTCCCGTTTACTAAACAATGATGTAACATAATTTGTATATTATTGTTTATTTTTCTATTATTTTTTTGTATTATGATTGTTGTAAAAGCCCTAAGGGCGTGAATAAATAAAGAAATAAATTAATGTTGTCATTAAACTGCATTGTTTTTGGTACTTATGGTATTCTTCTTATGAGATATATTTTGCCTTGACGTAGCTCTAAATTTATTGGGGTTGGATGTTAGTAATATCTTCACTTAGATGTTGGGCTTGTAGCGAGGAAGTCTACCTAATGTTAACCATGCCTGAGAGGCTAAATATATTTAACATCGACAACAAAATTACAGCTCATTGATTTCAAGATGGTTGAGCAAGATTCAAACTGTTTTGCAGCAATAAACTGATCATTAACCTTATTTTCAGGAGCCGCGCTGGCGGCGTGCTCGACAGCCGCTGGACCAGCACGAGCGAGGGGGCGCGTGCCTCGCTGCACGCTGAGAGCGCCACGCTCGCCGATTCGGGCGAGTATGTGTTGGGCGCGGGCGCGTCGCCCCGCAAGCGAGTGCGCCTGGAGGTGCACGCGCGCGGGGTGGACGCGGCCGCGGGCACAGAGTTGGGCGGCGAACCCCTGTTTCTGAGGCGCCTCACCGACCTTGCGGTCAAGGTCGGCGCCAGGACACGCCTCATCGTTGAGATACAAAGCGAAACCGAATTACAGGTCAGTTTGCCATACTTTTATATTTTTTTTTATTTTTATTTACTTTATGTAAATGTCACAATTATGTAACATGTATTATATAAATAAATAAATAAATAAATAACATCCTGATTGACATTGTCACCCAGTTTTCTTTTACCTGCCGCTGAGAGATCTTTTTAAACCGCTCTTTCCTTTATTTTAATTCGGGAGACCAACAGTTTACATCAACAAAGCATAATAGTATTTAAATGTATTTATTTATTTATTTACATTTGATACATTTAAAGCCAAAATAACAGAAATAATATTACATAATAAGAGAATATATTTAAAATGAATACAAGTGTTATTACGTTGTTTTAGGTCGATATTAGTTCCTAGCTAGGCAGATTGCCTGTTCTAAGGAACCAAAGTTTGTAAAGTGCCAAATGCAATTTTACTTTATACCATTTACAAGTTTCCACATGGGTATTATATATATATATATATATTATTTTATTTTATTTGTGAGACAGAGAGAGTGAACAATGTGAACGTTGGTTGCATGTATCCAGATTAACTTGACGAGGACAAGCGAAGGAAAACACTTTGTAAATAATAATAGAACTAAGAAGTGACAATACAGACGAGAATTTTGTAAAATATATTGTTTTATGGTGGAATTATGTTTTTGTCTTTATGCTTTTATTTTTTTGGTAAGTAACTTTTTTTTGGGTTTGTGGTTTTGTGTAATTTTTATGTCTATTATTTATGTCGTGAGAATTTTTGTGGAAATTCAGCTGAACGCGGCGAGTCAGTGGATACATTTTTGAAAGAATTTAGCACACTTTATAGGTAATGTAATTCCAAAATATTATCAAATAAATTACGCCCAATAAAAAATAGATTATAGAGTCGGTTTATTCAAGATACGATTCATGTTTTTTTTCTCTCAGCGTTTTTAATATTAAAGACGATCATCAGATTTTATTATACATATATTTTAAGTAAAAAATATTGTGAAACGATTCTTTTTTATATTCAACAGCCGACAAAAGTTGGCCTAATATTTTTTTATTGGTAAAATGTGTTTAATTTTTTCTTAACATTTTGTTTCTTAGTCATTATTTGTTTTTTTTTTATCAACAATCGAGGGATTTTATTTGAGAAGTAGCGTAGAATGTAATAATTACAGCCACAAATTATTGTAGAATTTGTGAAGGTGAAAATATTATATAAATATTATATAATATTATAAGAAATCATGTCGTTCGAATGTTAGTAAACTTAAAATTATCTATCAGCATCTGTCAATCACCTAAACAAATTAAATAAATTTAACCACCACAACACGAGCACGTGCCTAGCATGGTGGTCAAAAAATCATCCAGTTATGTCATTAACAACGCAATGAAGAAAAGAGAAGTAAAAAAAATATTTATAATCAAATAAATTAATATTAATAATTACGCACCAGATTTACAGGTCCGGGTTTAGTTTTTCCCATAGGAAAAACCTATGAACTACCTATAAAACCTACCTCTAAACATCCCGATATAATATGTTCTATAATTTCCGGAAAAGCCATACATTTTCTACATAAATCATCAATTTGATAAGTATCTTTGATTATATGCTTCCTATAATTTTTGGTATTAATGACTCTATCTTGAATAGCAAGCATAAATCCTTCTATTTCTGCGCTCAACTCTCCAATACTCAACCATTTGTTTGACGAAAGTTTGTCAACATACGTGTGGTTGAGATAATTGAAGTGTTTTGCGTGAATAATTTTATTTGATCAGAAATCTAATAATTCCTGGTTGGTATTTATGAAAATGTTGGCATTCTCGTCGTATAAAAAATAAATAAATATAAATTATTTAATTAATTAAATAATTTGGGTAGATATTTAGATACTAATCGCTTGCCTGATATGATTTATAGTTATCAGTTTCAATTTTAATAATTAAAAATTTGTCGAACTCGAATAATTTTTCGCGTTACGCAGGATTATCATTAGAACATTTACTTACGCACTGAAAACCGAAATTAATATTTTTAAAATAAATTATTGATACCTTTATATTACATCTTTTCAATTTTTTTTCCTCTCGCTATATTAATGGTGAATTTTGAGTTGATAAAGTGACAAAAACCCATTAAGCATTTCAATTATAAAATATGAAGGCTAGTTAATGGTATTATGGTAGGGGACCAGGAATTACAATAAATGATACAATCTACTAAAGGCAAAAGCAGTTATCACAGTCCTCACCAGAAAAACATTTCAAGTATCCTGGTGCCTTACTTTACTGAAATTTTAATGTTTTAGAGATGGCTACAAAGTTTCATTGAAAAAGTAGTTATAAATATTATAGTAAAATCGAACAATCTCATTGAGTGCTATCACAATACACCAATAATATAACTCTACTCGAGGTTCCAATTGAAAAAAGTCCAAATGGCTTATTGACCAGGGAAGAAAGGAACCGAGAATCTGTTAAAATACATTACTTAATGCCCTTGAGGTGTTTTCTCACAAAAACGGCGCTCTACAGATTATCCAATTATTATTACTTAATTTAATTTAATTTTTTCTCCTTCTAAACTCACATAAAATACAAATTCCAAAGCCAATAAGTAGTTATAGTAATAAATTAATAAATAATAAAAATAATGTATTGTGATACTTACAACATAATATTACATTCCATAGAACAGGCAATATGTCTAGTTAGAAATTAATATTGACCAAGCAACCATTTAGCAACTGCAACTTTCATGTGTCTCAATTTACAATAAATTATTTGTTAAATTAAAAAAAAAAAAACTAAAAATATTTCGGTCGAATGGACCAAGTTTGATCCTTGCAGAGATCTACAAATTGCAAATCGGTAACGGGATCTTTTTCGAACCAATATTTCAATGTAGTTACGATATGAAATCCTTTAACTGTATTTTGCAGGTCACATGGTACCGCAACGCGCGGCGCCTGCAGGCGAGCGTTGCCGTGGTGGTGAGCAACGAGGGTCGCTTCCACTGGCTGGAGCTGGCGGCCGCCAGTCCCGAGGACGCGGGGCGCTGGACCTGTGCCGCACACAACCACACTGGCCGGGCCGAGTGCTCGGCGCACCTCAACGTCATAGGTACCTACTGACCTAATACCTCATCATACTTAATATCCTCATCATACATAACATCCTCATCAACCATCTAACCTAACCTCACTGGCTATCATAACGGAAGAGCGTAGTTATAGCGTATGGTGGTGGTTGTGGTCGGATGGTGGTAGGAGGGGTGGGTTCGACTGAAAGAGAGAGAGGGTTCAATCCTGGGGAAAGCAAGGAATAAAACGGGGGGGGGGGGGGGAAAGGGTGGGTTTTAATTTTTTTTTGGTACCCTTATTATTCACATCACATTGATAAAAGAGAGGTTGCAAATAATATTGTTGTATTTTCTAGGAAGGTAATTTCTCTTATTTTTGTTTTTTTATTAATTGAATTGTTTGTTATATTAATTGAGGATTTTTTTAACACTATGCTAGGCACATGCCCGTGTTATGGTGGTCGATTTTCTATACAGTACATTAACATAATATGCAATGTGAGAGAATATAAAAAAATACATAAAATAATATAATTTTAAAGAAATTTAAAGAATATTAATAAGAATATAAAGGAATGTAAAATAAATGTAAATGACTATAGAGTAATATAAAAGAGTATAGAAGAATATAGTATAATATAAAATAATTTGTAAAGTAAAGAACATAAAAAAGCATTTACATGAAATAAAATAAAAAGTATGTAAATCATAAAATATATAAAATCAAATATAGTAATATACGATTACTTTACTTTTTTTTCCAACGTAAGGTCAAAGGGTGGATGGGGGGGAGGAGGTGGGGGTGAATACCCTAACCCCATCCCCCTCCCCACCCTTCTTATATAGGATCTTGCATCTGTAATATTTGTGATAATCATTTGTTTACTGATAACTGCATTTGATTAGAACATTAAGGAAAGAGCTTTCCCACCATTCCTCACTTTGTCTTCATACGTACATAGATATTTATGCACTCATTAAAACGCAAATTCAAATACTATGTTTATAGACCATACGTTTTTTATTTATTTGTTTTGCATCAGTGAAAAATCTCCATAAGCTTTCCAATATCCTTACTCTCTACTAATTTCATTAATTATTGGGGTTTCCCTTGACTACCTCAAAAGACACCTCCTCCTGCGCAGGGCCAATAGAAGTAAATTAAACTTAATGTGGGAAGTTTGATTGATTATATTGTAATGTTTTAGATTTATTTTAGAAGAAAGTCAAACACTGTAAGGTTACGAATAACCTGAAAAAAAATATAATTCGTAGTACTAAAATTACAATAATAATTGCAAAATGCTGCTTATCCTGCTGATCGAGTATTTGGAAGATTGAATCTGCGATGCCTGGAATAACATTTATCCACTACAACTATGCGTGTTCATGATAAAGTGTTTGAATTACAGTACCAAAGGCGTACAAGCGGCCTGAGTTCCTGGAGGAACTGCGCGCGCTGTTGACGGACCAGGGCACAGTGTCGTTGGAGTGCAAAGTGGTCGGAGTCCCGACTCCGGCCCTGCGCTGGTTCAAGGACAGCGAAGAGATTCGCGCGGGCGACGTATTCGCGCTCACCGCCAATCCGGAAGATGCTACGTCGCTCGGCACCTACACGTGCGAGGCGGCCAACTGCATGGGCAAGGCGTACTCCTCGTCCAAGGTGCACGTGGTCGGGAGGGGGAGCAGGGAGGGCTCGTTCAAACCAGCAGACAGGTAAAAATTTAAAAAAATAAGTAATTCAGTAAAAATTCACAAGAAAAGAGATATTTTAATAAAAACGCCACTAAAAGAGTTTGAATAGTTCTGGTTACTGGTCGAGAAGATTCAGTCAGGTCTGTTGGCGCCCTTAGGCACTGGAGAATCCCCGCTATAGGTAATTAGTGTGGACACAACAGATACAGCAAAACCTGGCTCGAAGTGATTTTTCTATCTAACAATTAATTTATGTGTTTAATAAAACTGTTCAAATACGAGGGTTATGTTATTTTTTTAAAAACATTTTTTGTATAATATGCTTCATTTTTCGGCGTTTTTCTTGCTGATTGCCTCAGTGAAATGTCTCCTCAAGAGTGTACCTAAAGCATGCATAAGATCATCACCTTTTTACCAACATTAAGAATTGTTGCTGTTTTAACACTATGAGTATAATTCCAGTGCCATATCGGCGGAGCCCCCACCCGTCTTCATTGTGGAGCTCCAAGACCGCCACATTAAGGTGGGCGATCCGCTCGAGCTATCGTGCCGCGTCTGCGTGCCACCGTGGCCACGCAGCGTGGCGTGGTACAACAAGGCGGGCCGCGCCGATCCCGCGCGTTCGCAGGCCCTGGAGGACGGCGCTGGCGGCCTGAAGCTGCACGTGCCCAGCACCACGTGGGATGATGAGGGCGAGTGGAAATGCGTGGCCACGGGCGCTGGAGGAAGGCTGGCAGTATCCACGTGCACCGTTGCCGTTGACGGTAAACATGTATTTTTTATCGTCTAACTAAAATAATTAAACTATTTAAAGCATGTAATAATTAATCCATTTCCAGTTTTCGTAGGTAGGTAATCTAATGGAATAATAATAGTCCTGTAATATTGGAAAGATAACAACAATAATAACATTTGACTTGTTCTGACAAATAATAGTTAAATATATGGAAAAAACATTGAATTGTGAAGATTACAAATTATGAATAACAGTAAAAACTACAGATAATGATTATAGTGTAACACAAATAAACAAAATATAAAGTGACAGTGAACATAGAAACACGAATACACACAAAGAAACTCCAAAATCACCCAATCCAATCTATCAAATAGCACAACATAACAACAGTTTATGTTAAAAATTGCAAAACAAAAAACGATCACGGTTAATTTATTTATTGTTAGCAAGTTTAATTTGTAGAACTCCATTTTAATTTAAATTTTTTTACGTATTTAATAAAACTAAAAAAAAATATTGTTATTATTATAAATTAGTGTTATCCAAAACCAAACTCTTAACTCAACTACTCGTAATTTTAAATTGATGATTTCTAACCAATAGAAAATAATTACAAAATGTGAATACGAGTGTGCAAGCACTGATAAGTGTAATAATATTTGATGGTTTATTTATATTATTCCTAAATATTCCATGTGTCTTCCTAAATTTAGATGACTTTATTATTAAAATTAATAATATAAAAAATAAACCAGACTACTTATTATTAATCGAGACATTTACAAATGATGAGTTATCAACTTATCAGCTACCAAATTTCAAATATATTCCGACAACAATAAAGATAAATAAAAATATTGGAATCACAGTATTCATTCACGCTAAATGCATACGATGTTAGAACATCCAAAATTTCTGACTAAATGCATAGAAATCTAAATAAAACTCGATAAACGTATTTATCACAAAATTGCTATTTACAGAACGTAAGTATCAAATATTTATAAAACAACCAGAAATTAACCGGCGTGCGTTGCAATGCACTCAAAGTCAATATTTTTTATCACCTAGATTTAAATTATTATTAGATTTTAAAGCATGTATAAACCAAAATACTCCAGAAATTCATGGGTAAAAATCGTCCTGTTTAGATCATATTAGGGTAAATATAAAATTACAAAACCTCTAAAAAATTAAAACAATGACTTGGCATGCGAATATTACTGACCACCATACTTGCTTATTTTTACATGATGACGAAATAAAATCGGAAATAAATATTCCAATAACCCGTTAAGATGATAGACTTCGCTTTTCGGCCCATACAAAAAGGACGCCCGGGAAAAAACACTTTTCTACGTCGAAAATTGCAAAAAAATTAATATATATTGTTTTTATACTGCCTTCTAGAGAGTGAAAACTATGTCGGTATGTTTTCGTATTTTCGATGTGTTTCGTATTAACGTAAACATTCACTGTCAAACATGTACGATTTATCAAAAAATATTATTTAAGGAAAAAGTGCTGCTAACTCAACTCGCATAAAGAATTATAAAATTATAAAATTATAAAAAGCTACCGACGTAGCTTCTTTCTAAAAAATATATATTTTTTAAAATTTCAATTTCGTGAAAGTTTCGCTATAGAAAAGTGTATTCTCCATAAACCCCTTTTCGAGCGATTTCTGTAGGTAAATTTGAGCGTTGTCTCATTCGCACATTTTGCATTCGCATGTATTGTAAGTGTGCGTGAGCTTATTGTGAGCGGGACAGAATGACAGACGCGGGTGTTCCGCGTGTGGTTCAAAGTCTAGCCTCTTAAAATATCACAAATATTAACACGTTTTATAGCTAAGTAAAACATGCAAATGAAAACAAGAAAAAAAAACTATAACGTCCAACATGAAAATAATATTGTAGATGTATACAAAGACCCCTAAAATAACAGCAACATTTTTTTAATTCTAATTTCTTTAAAGTAGGAAATAATTGCTTTGAAAAAATCTCAACACTTTCACACATGCCAAAACCCGCAACTAGTAATACACAAAAATAAAATACACTATCCATTTAAAAAAAAAACTTATAATTAAAACTTTCAGGTTTTGGCTACATTTCTGTGAAAATACTCAACGAAAATTCGAAAAATTAAAGAAAAATGATAAATACTCAATTAAAATTGATTTGGGGGTCCCTGAACAACGTAAGGGGGTCCGCACAAGGTTAAAAATATGAGATACTTTTGTTAACAATCAATGCATACATTATTTGCGATTTTTACGATTCACGAAATCTATTTTAACTTTATGACTCGAGACTCGACATGCCAGTTGCGTGACATAACAGCTGATTGTTCTTCGTCTATGGTTGAACAAGTTGAGATAATTATTGAAATCGTAAAATTGAGTAGAAAGTTGGTTGGAAACCATAGCAACAAGCCAGTTTTAGTTTGGTTTCAGTCTCTTCAGTGAGCGGATCGCCTAACGAAGACTACCTGACTTGACTTGCTGGAGTTCTTTTATAGCCCGAGCCTGGCATGTACGAGACCGGATGGTTTTATTGCTAAGTCAGGGATTTTGGCAGGAAAACTAATTAAACTCAAACTCAAACAATTATTTTTCCCAACATTATTTACTCAACAAGGAAAACGTTTCTTTAATAAATTACCAAAAAAATAGGAAGCGTTAATGATAAAAATACAATTATTGAGCTCTGTGAAGATCTAGAAAACACATTCACGAAAAAACTGCCTCTCCTATTTCCATCTGAAAATCATTGGAACTAATAATCCTGTATTGCTCTATTTTATCCTCCTTCATAAATTTTTGTGTTTTTTCTTACTAATTATAAATAATTATACCTTTTAATTTCATAATCATGATTACGATGTGACCATATTAACTATAAATATGTATTTTTTTAATTTCCTTAATTCGAACAGAAATATAAATTATTTCACAATATTTTGCGAGTATCCTATATTGTTAATCAGTTATTCTTTTTAAAATGTCTATCTTTCCATCCATAAACAAATGCTTTTAATGGAAGAACAATATAAATCATAAGATACAAAAATTGTAATCCTAGGAAATAATTTCTTAAGTCGTATAACAGTGAATAAGCATAAATATTTCTACAACAGTAAATAATAATCTTACTAAGCTACTATCATTACTGATGAGTATGTATACATGCATGTATAAGTTTTCTTACCAAACAAATTAATGAATTACGTAATAATCGTAGTAAAACCACCCGGGAATCATTTATTGGACAATCAAAATCTCTGCCATATGTCACCCCAAGTGGTTGGCAACGTTTGGTGATTTATGTATTGGCGGCGAATGCCCTGCCCACGAACTGCGTGGCAGGCCGGATAGGGAGAAACTGGTTGAGAGAGATCTTTTATCTCTCCAACAGGACTCTCTCAGAACATCGCTCTGCACCGCAATGGAAGAGATGGATTCGTAAGTCCGTCATTCTTAGATACACTGACCTCTCCTATTGCTACCCACCCCTCAAATCTTTCTCCTTTTCAGAACTTCTTCTCCTTCCTTTCCTGAAAAGACCCTCCACGCAATGATATAGGCCCCGAGGGAAATTATTTCTCTGCCTACTGTGTTATTATTGGGAGGTAATGTAAAAAAACTAATGAAATTTTAAACCCTTTTTTTACAGTTCCGAAAAATTATCGAAAACCACGATTCATGGAAGAGCTGAAGGCTGTTCTGACCGAGGAAGGCTTGGTGTCGTTCGAGTGCAAAGTGGTTGGTTTCCCTACTCCACAGTTGAGTTGGTTCAAGGATGGATTGGAGTTGCGGCCGGGAGACGTGTACCAGCTCACTGGAAGTAACTCCTTGGGATCCTACTGCTGCATTGCGTCCAACTGCATGGGGCAAGCAAGCAGCAGAGCTGAGCTCACTGTGGAGGATATACAGAACCAATTAGACGACGAAGAAAGAATGCAACTGTTTTCTGAAAATAAGGCACCAAAATTTGTTCAGCCTCTCAAAAGCCAGGAGGCAAAAATAAACGAAGATTTTAAATTTACAGTGAAAGGTAAAATAATAAAATTTTCACGAATTTACTGGTCCTAGTTATGAAAATGTTTAAATATTTAAAAATGTATTCTAACTTATTTTTCAGTGAGTATTTCTCCAGAACCAACACTTGCTTGGTATCGAGACGACCAACCGATTGACGAAAGCCCTAGATATAGGGCTACCAAGGAAAGCAAAGGAATTTGCCATCTCGACATTCATCAGCTTGAAATAACCGATCAGGCCGAATGGAAATGCATTGCTACCAATGAATTCGGCCATAGTGTTACATCTTGTTTCCTTAAACTAGTTATTCCAAGACATTTTAAAAAACCCCGTTTTCTGGAAAGTTTACGCGCTATTCTCTCCGAAGAGGGCGCTGTTAACTTAGAGTGTAAAGTTATTGGAGTCCCCCAACCAGTGTTGAAATGGTATAAAGACGGCGAAGAATTAAAGCCCGGAGATATACACAGAATAATATCGGGACAAGATGGAACTTGCTGTTTGGGAACCTACACGTGCGAGGCGCAAAACTGTATGGGCATCGCTGCAAGCTCAGCATCGCTTCTTGGATTTGAAGATACCGTGAAAGCAAGTAAACCCGAACCACCGGAACTTCACAGAAATATTTCGTTGTCCACTATTCACGAAGAACGCACTTCACAGCTTTATGATACCCCAGCGGGGGATATAACTCTCGACGATAGGGGAGAAATATCATTCTCCTTTGATGGAAAAGAAGTATCTGTCTCGCTATACGAGACTCCTGATTTGACCGAAGAAGAAGCTCTTCAAATAGTTGAAATGTACGCTGATCAGCTATCAGAAAACGTAACGGAACAAAACGTTGTGGAATTACCTCCGTTAAGGTTCGTTAAAGAAACTTCCACCTCAGGGAATCTCCTAATGGAGGCTATTGTTATTGATGTTTCACCCGACTACTTCACTACAGCGGAAGACGACTTGAGAACTGAAGCTGATATGGATGATATGTCTATAATTGAGGATATGGGAGGATCTACTTTCCCAGTTGAGGTTACAGAACCTATTGTCATGCAATGTACTGAAGTGGCTAAAGATGCTCCCGTGAGACCACCTCGTAAGAAATCAGAATCCATCAAAAGTGGGGAAGATTATTTTAGTCTCTCAAAAGAGCGTTCTTTATCTGACAAACAGAAGACTCCAGAAATACAGCCCCTCTCTGACAGTGATCCACAAACGTATGCATCTGCTAAAAGTTCAGAGGCAAATAAGCGTAGAATGGAAGAAGACGCAGCAGAGGAAAACATTGTTGAAACTGCTGTCAAAGAGGATTTAGAAAAAAGTGAAAAGTCGCGTAGTCGAACTAAAAAAAGCAGAAAAGAAAGACACGGTAGTCAAGGTTCTCGAAAATCAAGCTCGGCTAGTGAAAAGTCTTTTGAACAAGACTTGGGTGTAGTAAGTAAAAAAGATGTGAAGGAAATAAATAAGAAAATAATAACCCTTATTAAGATATGTAAAGTTGTTAAAAGTCACTTACAGGCAGTAGAAGAAGAAGTCATATTGCAATCTGCCCAGATGAGTTCTGCAGCAACAGCCAAGAAAAGTTTGGAAGTTATCGAAAGCGTTATCTCTCCAATTGAAAAGTTGCAAGTCATAAGTGAAATCTTAAAAGATGAAACTTTGGAAAGTGAAAAAAGCCTCAACAATTTTGAGCAGTTCATACCTGCCCTTAAAATCTTACAACAAAATCTAGCGGTCATAGAGAAATGTGTAGAGATAGAAGGTGGGGGGCATACATTAGTACAAAGAACTAGTATTTGCCTCATAGAAACGTTAGCAAAGCCAATGCAAAGCGTCTTATCCGTCATCCAAAATGCAACAGCTGTCCTAGAAAAATATTGGCCTTCAAAAACTACCCAAGAAATTAATATTCTCTTAGCCGATATCACAACAGCCCTGTCGATATCCGAAGATTCAATAAAATCCGTCAACCTTATCAGACAAGCTGCTGAACTAAACGAAAATACGTTGATTTCAAATAATCTATTAAGTGGTGAAATGAAGGATGATTCAACAGTTATTCAAAACATATGGAAACCGGTTTTAAAATTGCAAAAGTCTTTAGAATCTATAAAAGATAACATTTATTCAGATAAAGATGTGCAAATTCAGGATTATGTAATGGATCTTATATCAAAACCAATACACGAGCTTCAGTATGCACTGGAATCAGTCGAAGAAGCGGCCGTTAGAGAATCTAATGAGAATTTATTCAATATTAATTCCGCCATTTTGCAGAGTATCGTTCAGCCAATGTTACAATTGAGAAATGACCTAAACTCTTTCAGCGAGGGAGAACACTCCTTAATGACAGAAGAAGTCATTGATAACTTGATCTCTTCAATAAGTTACATCAAAAATAATTTAATTGATATTGGTGAACAATTTGATATAAAGGATTTAGAACCATTTGAGGAAAACCAAAAGGCCATTCAGCATATTGCTCGAAATCTACTAAAACTTCAAAGCAATATTGAATTGTATATTCAAGAAAGCGAAAGCACTCCACTAACCAAAGATTTCGATGAACTTCAAACTATTCTTGCTAAAATTCTAGAAAATGCTGTACAACTTTCCACTGTGAAGAGTCTGGACATTCTACGTAATTTAATGTCTCCAATTGATATGCTGAATTTAAGTTTTAACTATTTGAAGCAAAATGATACTGAAAATTTCGTTCAATCTTCAAAGGCATCTCTTGAAATTCTCCAAAATAACATTTCATGCATACAAACACAGGATTCACCCGAGATAGAAGATTCTTTACGTACGTCCTTGAAATCCATCGAAAAAATGAAATCAAATATGAATAAATTAGATGCTACTATAAAACCTCTGGAATCTGGTCAGCAACAGATTGTGCTGAAAGAAAGTTCTGAATGTTTGACTAATATTATCAATAACATCAAGAAAACTGTTTCATACTCAACCGAAGAAAATGAATTCTACGATTCTTTGAAAGATTTATCCCAAAAAGAAAAGCAATCTTCTTTGCATCAATTGGCAAATATATTAGTAGAATTACGTGACTCAATTGCTGCAGCCGAAGTGCAGACATCCGAATCACCGGAAAAAATAATTTCACTTACCGATTTTTTCATAGCTCACGAGTTGGCAACTCCATTAAACGAATTAAACCGAAGCCTGAACATTCTCAGTCAACAAACCTACGAAGATCACGAAAGCCTTCAAGACTCCAAAGATATCTCAGCCTTAAATACTCTGGCAATTCCGTTTTACGAATTTCACAACAATTTGACTGTTATTCAGCACCACGTAGAATCACAGATAGGTGATAAACTGGAAAGTTTTGCTGCTGAGTCCACAATAGCTAAAACAATGAGAGATTTAAATACATGTTTAATAGAAGTTCAGCAGCAGTTCGCTTTGGAAGCTGGCGATGACATGTCAACAATGCAAGACATATCAGGAATGAAGTCAGCTGCTGAAATCCAGCATAACGTAATAGAGGGTGTTCCTTCCATGAATATTGATGTTGCTATGGAAACAGCTTCTGAGTACAAAGATAATTATTATAAAAATGCTGAACTCTTAAATCCTGTTCAAATTTTGCATGAAAGTTTGAAGACTATGCAAGAGTATCTGGACATAAATTCAATTGATACTTTAAAAAAACAATCGCTGTCACCATTACAAAGTTTAACTGATTGCGTTAATAACCTCAAAAACAGTATCGAATTATCTTGCCCCCCAATAGATCCAGAATCAGGTGTAATCAATACCGAAAAAATACCCATGTTGCTTATTGAAGGAGCCTCGGATATTGGAACACATTTGAACACATTACAACTCTCACTTGATGCGATTCGTAACCAAAAGTTAGAGCAATGCGAGGAAGCAAACTTAGATGATCAGTCATTTAAAAAACTGAATTTGATCACGGAATCCGTTTTACAATTAGAGAAAAGTGTGAAACTAGTAAGAGAAAAGCTTGTGGGTGCTGATCTTACTGGACTAAATAAGCCATTATCAAGTGAACACATTGATGATGTTTTTATGTCTAGTAAAAGAGAAAACTTGGCTGTCAAAGAAGAGCCTTTGTTCTATGAAAACATATGTGACTTGTCCTCTGAAACCGACATGTCTTTACTGAAAACCTTAGCTGAACCACTTGAAGATTTGAAAATGGCAGTTGGTGCTTTAACGACAGAGGTGCAACAAAAAAGCTGGGAAACCTATGGTGTAATTTCTTCAGAAAATGTAATGAACAGAAAAGCTGACAGTCTTGCAGTTTCTTTACAAGAACTTCTTAATGGGATCGCTGTGATCCAAAAAGAATTACTAGTTGAGTCGACAGATATTCTTCAAGAGGGTGTTAAACCTGATGCCTTGAAAGCTGTTGCTAAACCTATTCATGAACTTAGTAAATGTATTATTGCAGTTCAAGAAAACTTGATAAACGAACCTCAAGATGATCAGCAATCATTAGGTGATTTTACGTATACAACTACATTGGCTGAGTGCTTGCAAACAGTGCAGCGGTGTTTCGCGGGACTTGAACAACACGATCTGGTTGATTTAACTCAAGCCTCAGATTTACAAATAGCATCTGATTACGAATTTGAACAGTATGCTGAAGAATTTATTGAAAGGGAAATAGATTTACAACGGAATGTCATTGAAAACACCATAGCAATATTTGTTGATATAGAAAAATCATCTATGATAATGAATGAACAAAAAGAGATATCAATCGAAAAAATCGAGAACATTAAGAACTACATTAGGTCCCTGCAGAACCTATTCTCCGAGCCACTAGTCAAGGTTCTTTCAAATAAAAATGAATTGGCTCGCATAATTAAATTAGCTGAAATAAGCATAGATGAATTTGAAATTCAGGAACTCACTAAAAGAGTAAAAAATGAGGATTTAAAAGAATCATTGAAATTATCTATGAACATCATCAAAAACAATCTGTTTCGTGTAAAGGAAATGGTTTTTAAAATAAATAACTATAGTAAAAATGTGGAATTTGTGCGACCAATCAATATTATACAAGAATTTACTAAACAAATTGAGATATCCCCGCAGAGTGTTTCTCGGCACATTTCTCTTCTGGAAACAATCATTGTACCACTACGCGAAATATGCCACAAGTACGAGCTCGCAAATTTGTCTACGGATTCCGATCAAAATCCAGATATTCTTGTTCAATCAATAGAAATTATCGAACCACTTCAAACAGTATTCGATTCTATAATACATTTCAAAGAACAGTTAGTTTTCACCGATGAAACCGTTATTGCAACTGCCACCGAAGAATTAAAGGAAGCGCTGGAAATTATCATTAACGATGTGAACGTCAAACACAAAGAAACTCTGGGCTGCGACATTCTCCAAGTCATATCGAAGCCTTTGAAAACGATCCATTCTTCTGTATCTGGTAAAATAAAACGTGAAGTCTCCGAAATATCTGCTTTAGAAATTTCTAAATTAGCCGATCCCATTAAACATTTGCAAGTTTGTTTATCTACAGTTCAGAAGCAATTAATGCAACCATCGGATGAAGACACACTGACAGCTGATATATCTTTGGTAGAGTCATATGCAGAACCTATCATTGAATTACAAAAAGAATTATCTTACATTGAGGAACAAGTTCTAGATAGCGAACATGCATCTTTGGAGGAAAAAATGTCACTGATAAGTGAAGTTGAAACATCCATTCATAATTTACAAACCAGCTTATCTTTTATCGAGGATATGGATCTAACTCCGGAGAACAATTCATGCATTAGAGAATTGAAAGATTCACTGATGGAAGTTGAAGATAAACTTATACAATTAGAAGAAAAGGATGTAGTGAAAAAAGCAATCCCTGAAAAAGATTTCATTGAATATCCAAAAGATGATTTAGATGTAAATGGATCTGATGTAGCTGTCCATGAAACCAAGGACCTCGGTTTAACAAAATACCTTAACGAAAAAATCCATAAACTAGCAGAACCTATTTCAGAACTTAAATCTTCAATAAGCATCGTTCAGCAACAGACTGATTGGGAAGCCTGCGAATCTATCGGAAAAGATGAAAGTCTAGAAAAATTATTTAACTCACAAGCAACCAAAGTTATAAATTTAATGGAAGCTATTCAAACCCAGATTGTCGATCCTGTTCAATCTGTTAATTTGACTGACAGAAAAAGTATAAATGACATTTCTGAAACATTGGAAGAATTCGAAAAATGTGTTTCCCAAATAACAGATATTTCCCACGAGACTTCAATGCAATTTAACTTAGAGTACGTTAAAAAATGTATCGAGGTGATAAAAGAAAACTTATCCCCCCTACCCCAACTGGCTCAAGAGAGTGAAAATGAGGGTATTCCTGCTTTATCCCTAGCCACCAAATTTATTGACGTTATTCCAGTAATTTGCGATAAAAAACCATTCAAAATATTGTGTGAACCTGTTGAAATTCTTAAGATGGCTGTGAGCAAAATTCAAAAACAGAGAACATCTATAATAAGAGAATCAAAAAAAGGAGAAAGCAGTTTTATTACGGTGGACAATTCTTCTGATGAAGACATAGATCGTTTTGTCAAAGAACTGACCATAGTTCAGGATGCATTACTGTCAGAGTGTGAAGATAACACTGAATCAACAATTGAAAACGTCAATTCCCTAAAAACCACTTTGCATAAACTATGTAAATGCGTTATAGCAGTGCAAGAAAACTTAGGATATGCTATTTGCGACACCAAACAATCGATTCACAATGTTATGCATGCAATTGAAACCATTCAAAATTGCTATAATAAACTTGATGAAATATATTCAAATGGTGAAAATATTGTTGAAAGTTACGTAACGTTAGCTGATGATTACGAATTAAGAGAAGTCACTACTATCGATGTCGAAAAATTAAATGAACTTAAAAGTTCTGGACGTGAGTTGGTATTGAATAAGGAAATTGAAAATAAATTAGAATCCTTTTCAATACCGTTGGAAAACCTTCAACTTTCGATTGATTTGGTAAAACAACAATTAAACATTGTGGATTGTTCGGATAGTGATGTGCTAAACGGAGTTACAACATCACTTCAGACACTTTGGGACAACATAGAAGTAATTCAGGCTGATATAAGCTCTAGAAATGACCCAGGAAATCACATTGATGAACTTCAAAAATCCGTTGTTAATGTTGAGGAAAACTTTTCGAAGATACCTAAAGAAAAAACGTGTTATTTAGAATGTCAAGTTATACTTGAACAGGCGCTGACGGATATTAAAACATTATGCTTATCTAACTTGCCAAGTGACGATCAGAAAGAAAGTGTTAAATCAACAGACGAGCTATGGAGTCCCAGTATTAACGAAGATACACCCTTACACGACCATATTTTAAAACCGCTTGATGAAATTAAACGGGCTTTCGATGTAGTTCGGTGTGATATATCTTTAGACAGCGCACAAAAAGAAATTAAAATTGAGGACTTATCAAATGATTTACTCAGGGTTATTTCACTAGTTCAAAATGAATTATTGAGTACTGAACCAAATTTACAAGATTTGGAAATTCCTATGAAAAAGATAAATATTCTCGTCAATAATCTGAAAGAAAACGTTTCGGTTGCTAATCAGAGTACATCAAATGCGTTAAAATGTATTATTACGGTCGAAAGTTCAGTTGATGATGTCCGAAATTGTATTTTATCTCTCAAATCAAATAAAGTTAGTGAAGAGGAGATCACTAGTGACGATAAAGTAAAACAAATAGATAGTATTTTATCTGGTGCAAGTGAAAATAAAATTTCCGAAGAGGAGACCAAGACAGAAAAAGCAATTGTTTTGGATGTAGCTAACTTTTCGTTATTGAAAACATTGGAGGAGCCATTAAATGAACTGAAGGTTTCAATAGGAGCAATACAGAATAACATATGGGAATCATGCCAAAACGTCGAGGGGGAAGGCGTAATCGAAGATAATGCTAAAATATCTGAAACACTACAAGATGTTTTGAAAAACATATCTATAGTGCAAAATGAAATCATGCGAGATACTTCCAAACAGTTATCGGATTTGGAAAAAAATACATGTTTAGAAGCAGTGGCACAGCCTTTACAGGAACTTTATAAATGTGTTACAACTGTCCAAGAAAATATTTTAAGCGCACCTACAGAAGAGCAAATATCACTTACAGATTTTACTTGCACCGCCGCTTTAGCCGAATCTTTAAATACTATCCACGAATGTTTTGCTATTCTTGAACAAAGCCAAATCGTTAACCTTTCTCAACAATCAGAAACGCACGAGCCAATTGAAATGAAGGTGGAAATTGCTACTATTTTAATTGACAAAGAGATGGACAATCAAAGACAAGCTTTTCAGAACACAATAGATATTTTTGGATCTATGAATCTTACTGACGAAATTTTTGGAAGCAAAGAATATATAGAAAAGATTGAGGAAATAAAATCATACGTATTAGAAGCTCAACAAATCTTCAAGGAACCTTTAGCTTATGTAGTAAGTCATAAAAACGACTTGGCTAATCTTCTGGATAAAACTCAGAAATCAATAGCAGATTTTGAAATCAAAGAACTCACAAAGGATATTGGAAGTGAAGGAACAAAACAGTCTTTGAAGAAATCATTAGAATTGATTAAAACCAGCTCCCAACGCATGTCAGATACATTGAAGAAAATTAATTATTACTGTAGGCAAAAAAATATTGTGAGACCATTAAAAGATATAAAGAATTTTATACAATATGTTGACGAACAACAGTCCAATATATCTGAACTAGAAACTCTGAAAAATCCGATTCGTGAAATTTGTGATAAATTTGAAAAAGCTGATTTGTATAGTGACACACCTAAAATTTGCGATGAACTGTTACTTCAACCTTCAGAGATCTACGAAACCTTAAACTTGATTCAGACAGTTTTACTGTCATTAAATCATAAATACCTCAAAGATGCAGATATGGCTACAGTTCTCAAATATTCTAATGATTTGAATACAATTATGGGAAACGTATTGAGTGAAATTAATATTGATAAGAAAGAAACTGTGACCAGCGATATTTTAAGATCCATTGCAGCTTCGTTAAATGGAATGTATGGCAGTTTAGTAAACAAATATAAACGAGATAAAATAGTTTCAGAATTAATTCAATTAGATTCACTTGAAATATCACAAATAACAGAACCAGTAAGAAAGTTACAAGAATGTCTGGAAATTGTACAAAAACAACTTGAAACTACGGATAAAGACTCTTTAGATAATTCACTTATTGAAACTTACGCTGAACCTATTATTGAATTACAAAAAAAACTAATGAATATTGAAGAAAATCAGGTAAAAGCAGAAAGACATTTCTTAAATGAGGATGAATTTGCTAACATTAAATCTATTAGCGAATCAATACATAATTTAAAGGAGAGCATTTCTGAAATTGAATCAAATGATTCGGCTGGCGCCACATGTTTACAAACATTACATGAACCATTGACTCAATTGGAAGAAACTATAGTGTCAACTATTCAAAAAATTGTCGAAAAAGATAATTTGTCGCAATTAACTGATAAATATTTGAGTGAAGATAAAAATGCTATTGACGAAATCTTAGAACTAGAAAATAAAATAAAAACAGATGACGAATATTTTGAAAAAAAATTCTTTGTGTCTGACGTTATACATGAGAGTGAAAATCATGAAAGTTTATCTGAGTTCATGAATAAGGCAGAAATGTCTGAGTTTGAAAATGTGGATCAATTTGCAGAAATTCATAAAAACGAAACTCAGGAACAACAAATAGAAAGTACTTTTTGTGAAGAACAAGTTTTTGCTCCTTCGGAAATTTTAACAAAAACAGTTGACGTCTTACACGATAATCTTTTAACAGGCAATATGGAAGAAAGCACGTCAACCGTAAAAGATCAACCAGACAACAAATATTTCCTTGAAGAAGAGGTCAAGCAAATAATTAGTGAAACACACAGTGAAATTGATGTAGATGAACAAAATCAGAGAATCCAAATTCCTACAGAGGAATTAGATAAAAAAAAAATAATTCATATCGAGGAAGGGGTCCAATCTGATTTTTTGGAAAGGGAAGAGCCTGAGAAACCGAAACAAGAAGGAGAATACGAATGTAAATATGATGAAACTGTTGATGAAACTAAAGCATTTACAGAAGATGAAACACTTGTAAGTGACAAACAGATGCAGAAAGAAGAAATAACTAGCATTGCAGAACCAAAAAAAAGTATGCGTATAGAACAGGAAAAAGTAAATCTGAAAGCTGGAATGGAAACAGAAAAACTTCTCAAAAATGAAGAGGAACGTTTAAAGAACGAACAAGAAGAGCAACAGAGAACCACAACTAAGATGGAAGAAAAATATTCAAAACATAAAGAAGAAGAAGAAGACAGTTTGAAAGCTAGACCAGAGGAAATCGGTATTTCACTAGAAGATAATGCATTAGAAAACCTCCAAGATCAAAGTAAATTGAAAACAACCGAGGATGAAAAACACTCAATAGGTGAAAGAGGTCAAACAGAGAACATACAAGAGGTAGACATCATTGAACCTATAGATCAAATAGGCGTTGCGGAAGTAAAGATCACTGAACATATATCAATACAGAATGAGCAAATCAAAGTTGAGGAAGACGAACAATGCGCTCAACCAAAAAAGGATGAGGGGTTAAAAGCAACAGCTATTGAAAAGGGCTCTCGATCCGAAGAAGAACCCAAAAACCTCAAGGAAGAGCGATTTGAAATCACTTACAGTGAAGAATGTATTAGTTCCACCAAAGAAGACGAATCGGAACATGCATTCGAAGAAATTGAACATGAAGATAATAAACCGGAAGAAGATGAAGATAAAAAAGAAATAGTGGTGAGGCAAGACGCTGAAAATTTAGAGACTCTGAAGCGTTTGGAGGAAGAGAGAATAAAAAAGGATAAAGATGATGTCGAAATAAACGAATACGAAAAGGAGTTGGAAGTTTTTGACCTCGAAAAAGGAAATATGAAAGACGAAAAGATACAAAGAAAGGAAGAAGATGACGAAGGAGAAATGGAATGTCTTAAGAAGGAGCAAGAAGATGAAGAGAGTCTCAAAAAAGAAAAAGAAGATCAAATTTTGAAGGATACAGAAATCGAAAAGTTGAAGTATGACGAAGAAGAACAGGCCAGGAACGCAAAACAAAAAGAAGAAGAAAATTTAATAGCTGCTGATATCAAAAACCTAAAGCGGGAACAAGAAGATGGAGTTCAAAAAGAAGAAGAACTATTTAAAATACAAGCAGCGGCAGAAGAACAAGAAATCATAGAAAAAGTATCATTAAAAGCGCCAGAATCCGAACAATTAAAAAAAGACGAAGATGAAGAAAAGGCAAGAATTGTAAATGATGAACTGGAGAGAAAAGAATTGGAACGAGAGAATATACAAAAGCAAAACGTCGAAGAAATTTCGAAAGCAGATGAAATTGAAATGTTTAAACGGGAAGAAGAACTAGAAGAATATGAACAACAGAAAATAAAAAATCGAAAAGAGGAAGCTATTTTAGAAGCAGCTAAAGTCGATGACTTGGAACAGGAAGAAAAAAAACTGGAGCAAATCAGGAATGAAAAAGATAAGGAGCTTTTGAAGGCAGCTGAAGTAGAGAAAATAAAACGGGAAGAAGAAGAAAATAGATTCAAAAAGGAAGCAGGAGAGGAAATTTCAAAAGCAGCTGATGTTGAAAAATTGAAACGCGAAGAAGAAGTAGATAAAATCAAAAAGGAAAAAGAGATCGCCATTATAAAAGCAGCCGAAGAAGAGAAATTGAACCGTGAAGAAGAAGAAAAGATAATCCAAAAGGAAGCGGAAGAAACAATTTCAAAGGCAGCCGAAATTGATAAAATTAAAAGAGAAGAATCTGAACAAGAGAAAATTGGTAAAGAAAAACAAAAACAATTGGAGGAAGAAAGAATTAAAAAAGAAAAAGACGAAATTGAGAGAAAGGAAATGGAAGAGAAAAAATTAGAATCCATCAAACTGGAAAAAGAAAAAAAAACCGAAGAAGATAAGAAACAGAAAAAAGAAGAAAAAAGAATCAAAAAAGAAGAAGAGGAGGCATTTTCAAAAGCAGCTGAAGTTGACAAATTGAAAGGTGAAGAAAAAGAACAAAAGAAAATCGAAAACGAAAAAGAGGCAGCCATTTTAAAATCAACCGAAGAAAAGAAATTAAAAGACGTAGAAGAAGAAAAGAGACAACAAAAGGAATCGGAAGAAGCCATTTTGAAGGCTGCTGAAATAGATGAAATTAAAAGAGATGAAACTAAACAAGAGAAAATTCGAAAAGAAAAACATGAAGCTCAGTTGCTTGAGGATGAAAATCAAAAACAATTGGAGGCACAAAGAATTAATAATGAAAAATACGAAATTGAGAGAAAGGAAATCGAAGAAAAAGAACTGGAATCCATTAAACTTGAAAAGGAAAACAAAATCAAAGAAGAAAATAAACAGGAAAAGAAAGAAGAACTAATGAAGGTTCAAGAAGAAGAAGAGAGGATGAAAAAAGAAATGGAATATGCAATTTCAAAAGCCGAAGAATTGAAACAGGAAGAAGAAAGACAGGAGAAAATTAGAAAGGAACAATATGAGGCTGGTTTGAAAGAAGCTGAAATAGAGAGGATTAAACGAGAAGAAGAGGAAAATAAATCAAAAAAAGAAGCTGAAGAGAAAATTTTGAAAGCTACTGAAGTTGAAAAGTTGAAACGTGAAGAAGAACAAGAAAAAATCAAAAAGGAAAAAGAGGACGCCATTATAAAATTAGCCGAAGAAGAGAGACTAAAATGCGAAGAAGAAGAAAAGAGAATTCAAAAGGAAGCGGAAGAAGCAATTTTGAAGGCAGCTGAAATTGCTAAAGTTAAACGGAAAGAGGCTGAACAAGAGAAAATTCAAAAGGAAAAAGATGAAGCCCTGTTGTTCGAGGCGGAAAAACTAAAACAATTGGAGGAAGACAGAATTAAAAAAGAAAAAGACGAAATCGAAAGAAAGGAAATGGAAGAGAAAAAATTGGAATCCATCAAACTTGAAAAAGAAAAGAAAATCAAAGAAGAAAAGAAACAGAAAAAGAAAGATGAACAAGAACGACTAATCAAGGTTCAAGAAGAAGAAGAGAGAATAAAAAAAGAAAAAGAAGATGCAATTTTGAAAGCTGAAGAATTGAAACGGGAAGAAGAAAAACAGGAGAAAATCAGGAAGGAAAAATATGAGGCTGATTTGAAAGAAGCTGAATTAGAGAGAATTAAACGCGAAGAAGAGGAAAATAGATCAAAAAAAGAAGCCGAAGAGAAGATTTTGAAAGCTGCTGAAGTTGAAAAGTTGAAACGTGAAGAAGAACAAGAAAAAATCAAAAAGGAAAAAGAGGACGCCATTATAAAATCAGCTGAAGAGGAGAGACTAAAATGCGAAGAAGAAGAAAAGAGAATTCAAAAGGAAGCGGAAGAAGCAATTTTGAAGGCAGCTGAAATTGCTAAAGTTAAACGGGAAGAGGCTGAACAAGAGAAAATTCAAAAGGAAAAAGATGAAGCCCTGTTGTTCGAGGCGGAAAAACTAAAACAATTGGAGGAAGACAGAATTAAAAAAGAAAAAGACGAAATCGAAAGAAAGGAAATGGAAGAGAAAAAGTTGGAATCCATCAAACTTGAAAAAGAAAAGAAAATCAAAGAAGAAAAGAAACAGAAAAAGAAAGTTGAACAAGAACGACTAATGAAGGTTCAAGAAGAAGAAGAGAGAATAAAAAAAGAAAAAGAAGATGCAATTTTGAAAGCTGAAGAATTGAAACGGGAAGAAGAAAAACAGGAGAAAATCAGGCAGGAAAAATATGAGGCTGATTTGAAAGAAGCTGAATTAGAGAGAATTAAACGCAAAGAAGAGGAAAATAGATCAAAAAAAGAAGCCGAAGAGAAGATTTTGAAAGCTGCTGAAATAGAAAAGTTGAAACGTGAAGAAGAACAAGAAAAAATCAAAAAGGAAAAAGAGGACGCCATTATAAAATCAGCTGAAGAGGAGAGATTAAAATGCGAAGAAGAAGAAAAGAGAGTTCAAAAGGAAGCGGAAGAAGCAATTTTGAAGGCAGCTGAAATTGCTAAAGTTAAACGGGAAGAGGCTGAACAAGAGAAAATTCAAAAGGAAAAAGATGAAACCCTGTTGTTCGAGGCGGAAAAACTAAAACAATTGGAGGAAGACAGAATTAAAAAAGAAAAAGACGAAATCGAAAGAAAGGAAATGGAAGAGAAAAAATTAGAGTCCATCAAACTTGAAAAAGAAAAGAAAATCAAGGAAGAAAAGAAACAGAAAAAGAAAGATGAACAAGAACGACTAATGAAGGTTCAAGAAGAAGAAGAGAGAATAAAAAAAGAAAAAGAAGATGCAATTTTGAAAGCCGAAGAATTGAAAAGGGAAGAAGAAAAACAGGAGAAAATCAGGAAGGAAAAATATGAGGCTGATTTGAAAGAAGCTGAATTAGAGAGAATTAAACGCGAAGAAGAGGAAAATAGATCAATAAAAGAAGCCGAAGAGAAGATTTTGAAAGCTGCTGAAGTTGAAAAGTTGAAACGTGAAGAAGAACAAGAAAAAATCGAAAAGGAAAAAGAGAACGCCATTATAAAATCAGCTGAAGAGGAGAGATTAAAATGCGAAGAAGAAGAAAATAGAATTCAAAAGGAAGCGGAAGAAGCAATTTTGAAGGCAGCTGAAATTGCTAAAGTTAAACGGGAAGAGGCTGAACAAGAGAAAATTCAAAAGGAAAAAGATGAAGCCCTGTTGTTCGAGGCGGAAAAACTAAAACAATTGGAGGAAGACAGAATTAAAAAAGAAAAAGACGAAATCGAAAGAAAGGAAATGGAAGAGAAAAAGTTGGAATCCATCAAACTTGAAAAAGAAAAGAAAATCAAAGAAGAAAAGAAACAGAAAAAGAAAGATGAAAAAGAACGACTAATGAAGGTTCAAGAAGAAGAGAGGATAAAAAAAGAAAAAGAAGATGCAATTTTGAAAGCTGAAGAATTGAAACGGGAAGAAGAAAAACAGGAGAAAATCAAGAAGGAAAAATATGAGGCTGATTTGAAAGAAGCTGAATTAGAGAGAATTAAACGCGAAGAAGAGGAAAATAGATCAAAAAAAGAAGCCGAAGAGAAGATTTTGAAAGCAGCTGAAGTTGAAAAGTTGAAACGTGAAGAAGAACAAGAAAAAATCAAAAAGGAAAAGGAGGAAGCCATTTTAAAAGCAACAGAAATTGAGAATTCTAAGCGCGAAGCAGCAGAACAAGAAAAACTGAAATTAGAAAAAGAAATTTCTATTTTGAAAGATGCCGAAAATCAAAAACAATTAGATGAAGAGAAAAGAAAAGAAATAGAAAAGAAAAAATTAGAAGCCGTCGAACTTGAAAAAGAAAATCAAAATAAGGAAGAAAAGAAACGAAAAAAGAAAGAAGAGAAGGAACGTTCAAAGAAGGTTCAAGATGAAGAAGCTAAATTAAAAAAAGAACTTGAAGATGCAGTTTGGAAAGCAGCGGAGGGAGAAAAATTGAAACATGCAGAAGAAGAACGAGAAAAAATTAAAAAAGAAAAAGAGGAGGCCACGTTGAAAGCAATTGAAGCTGAGGAACCAGCATCTGTGGAAAAAACAAAGGCGGCTTTGAGTGCGGCTGAAGAAAACGCTAAAATTGAAAAAGAAAAGGATGATATGAGGTTGAAAACCCTTCAAGCTGATAAAGAAAAGGCTAGAATTGAAAAAGAAAAAAATGACGAAATATTGACTACCGAGAAAAAGAAACAAGAAGACGAAAAGTTAGAGAGGGAAAGGCTTGGAAAAGAAAAAGCAGTTGAAACTGAAAATCAGAGACGTGTTGAAGAAAAACAAAATGAACAACTGAAATTGTTAAAGGAAAATGAGGAAAAAGAAAGAATTGAAAGAGAAAAAGAAAATGATTTAAAATCCTTAGCTGAAAAAGAAAATATGCTGAAAGAAGAAAAGAAAAAAAAACGGAAAGAAGAAAAGCTACGTTTGATGAAGGCCAAAGAAGATCGTGATAAAGCCGAAGAAGTAAAGAAATGTGAAACGAAAACCGCTGATGAAATTGAAAGCCTTCAAGAAAGTAAAATAAAAAAGGAAATCAATGCCGAAACTGTCTCAAGAAAACACAAAAGTGATGACACTGTTCCTGAGCCAAATAATCTAGAGTTGAAAAAAGAAGTCAGAATTGAAGAAATCGATGCTGATGAGAACCGATTTTCCGAAAAAGAGAAACAAGATAATGAGGACCGATTATCATCCTTATCTAATTACACGAGCAAGGTGCAATACAAAGAAGAAGTTTTTGAAATGTCCGAATCAGATAATTATTCTTACGATGAATCGAAATCAAAAAGGAACACGTACGATGACACCCATACTGATATTTCTGAAGACAAAATGGAAATTCAAAATATATATCGCACCGTTAGAGATAGATCGACTACACATCGCGGAGATAAGTCTATTAGTGAATATTCAAGAACTGCTAAAAGTACTTCAGTATTGTCCACCGCGTCTACTAACTTACATTCTTCTTCTCGCCAAAAAGCAACACCCGGTCCGAGAGATGCCAAGAAGAAACCAATGTTTAGCACCCACCTAACAGACCGGACAGCGGTTGAAGGTTCAAGGGTAAAGCTTACATGCAGTGTTTTAGGCACGCCTGAACCAAATGTCGAATGGTTTAGGAATGGAGTTCTTCTACATGACCAAAATAAATATAAAACTAAGTGTAGTGACGGACTAGCAACTCTGGAAGTTCTCAATGCGGTTCCAACAGACTCGGCAGATTATACTTGCACCGCAACTAATGAGAATGGAACTACTTCTTGTTCGGCATCACTGAAAGTATATGCAGGATTTGAAACAACACCGATACCACCAACATTTACGAGGTCGATTAAAGGTAAATATTGCCATTATCTTATATTAATTCTTTTCCGTGCAACGATTTAGTGTACTAAGAATGAGGTTTTCTACTAATTGTCCTGTTATTTCCTCAATACAGATACTTACCATATTGCCGAAGATGAATTGGTTCTGGAATGTCGCATTCGTGGCCAGCCCAGACCCACCATCTCTTGGGTAAAGGATGGAAAAGTACTGGCAGCCAATGGACGTTACCAGATGCACTATTTGGCTGACGGTGTCTGCAGGCTGCTCATCAGCAGGCCAGATCCTAGTGACAGCGGCAGGTATACTTGCAAAGCAGAGAATCCACTGTGGAGTGATGAGATCAATCACCAAGTGCAGTTTTCTGGTGAGTTTTTTATCTTATTAAAATACGAATATCGTCAAAGGCGTTAAAAATGATATTCATAAAATATTGTAAACGAATAATTTATTTAAATGTTTTTGCAACGACTGAAGGAATAATTTATTAATTTTTTATCCTATATTACGCCTTTGCAGGTCGAGACATGCACTTGGCCAGCTCACCTCTTCGCTTCGAGTCGGTGCGCAGTGCCCGGTCTGCGCATGAAGCACGGCGCCCCTACTTCTGCCGTGTGCTAGCTGACCATGCCGTTCCCGTAGGCGGCACGATCGCCTTGCAGGTGGAGGTAGGAGGTGGCGCAGCTGAAGTGGAGTGGCGGCGTGGTGGAATACCCTTACCGCCAGGAAGAGCACGCGCCTTCGCTGATCGCAACGTCCATACCCTTGCTATGGAGAACGCCAGTACAGAGGAATCTGGGGTATACACGTGCACCGTGAGGAATGAGCATGGACTAGTAGCCACCGTGGCCAATGTCAGCGTTCTGCCCCCGGGCGCGCTGAGAAGCGGCAAGCCCGCCACGCTGCTCGCGAGGCCAGACCCCGATCTGACCGTGAGCGAAGGAGATGATTTTACCGTGTCTCTTAGGGCACAAGGAGACCCTAAACCTAAAGGTGACTCTTTTAACTAGTGGTTCTCTTACGCCGTCCGTTTATGGAGCTACTTACAAGCGACTCGATTGCTGCTCGTCGGTACCCGGCATACTATTTTCCAAGTGCAGCGCGTGCGGCGTGTACCCACGAACATTAGCAAAATAGTATGGAGGGTACTGACTAGCGGCGATCGAGTCGCTTGTAAGTAGCTCCATGAGCGGACGGCTTTATTCGTTTCAGACGGATTTCATTTCATTTGGGGAACGCCAGCTTGGCTTTTTCATTTATGTATAAATATTTAGAATTTCTTGTAAAAGATAATGGTTGAGAAAACCTAAATTTTGATCACTAAACAAGGCAGTATGTTTGATTATATTAACAAGACAATATTTTTAGTGATCCCTGAACACTAAACATAGTAAGCCATATCAGTCGATGTTTCTATTCAGAGTGATGATTTTTTACGATATCCGTTGACACATTTTCACCTTTCTCATGAACGATGATATAAGTGGGAGATAGTATTTGCGGATGGAACAAACCAATTTACCTGACGACGATGAGTGATCCAAGGCTCGTTATTTTGCAGTGATCTGGATGAAGGGGGTGCGTGAGCTGACGGGCAGCTGGCGCTCACTGAAGGAAGTCTCGGACGACTACGTGCGCTTTACTCTGAAGCGGGCGCAGATGTCAGACGCGGGTACCTATTGCATCCTGGCTAAGAACTGCTACGGGTGTGACAGGGCCTTCGTCACTGTCTTTGTAAGTACAAAGCTATCACCATAATCACGACGGGACTGTGCGGTTCCATGACAAAACGCAACATTGTAGAAAATTGATGAAAAATAACAAATAAACATCAAACATCAAACCTAATCTAACATAACCTCTTAGGTATTTTATTTTTTTATTTCACAGGCAAATTTTCAACATAACAATTTAACATAAAAGGTATGGAAACCAATGTAACAGAGAGAGGAGAGCGCTGTGCATGTAAAAATGTACATAGAAAATATTGTCAAGTCAAAGACAATGTAAGGTTTCGATAAAGACCAAAAATTGAATCTTAAAAAAACTATTGTAAATTATTTACATAGCCACTGACAAAAATCATTCAGACTTCACCAACACAATTTAATGCTTTAACTTGATTTGACAAGAAAGTCTAGACATTCTGGCCAAAGGAGAATGGTATCCGGGGTTTATCAGACTATTCAGGGATGGATTATTTTTTTGTTATTTTGACCTCTAAAATATTGATGGTTTTGACTGTTTGATATATATATATATATATATATATTATGTTTGAGCGGTCCTTGAATGTCAGAGTTGTGGAGTATAAGATACCATAAATATGCCGGTTAACAGTTTCGAGAGATTAATCTCGCAAGTTTTAGGAAGCATTGAACAGTGCCTATGAAATATGCATTGTGAACTAAATATTACAAGTATGTCTAACACACGTTTCTAAGAACGGGAAGATGATCTTTTTGTTTTGTTAAATAACACTGATTTTATATTCATGTTGCTCGCGCAGATTGTTATTGTTGCAATTTTATGTTTTGTCAACTATCGATTGTGCCTTCTGCCTTTACATCAATCAGTTGAGTATAAGTCACCGCAAAGAGCAGTTGCTCCACCGCTATCCGCTATCGCATAAGTTGAGTTTCATCCGCCGCAGTGAGCAGTTGCTCCACCGCTATCCGCATAAAAGTTGAGTATAAGTCACCGCAAAGAGCAGTTGCTCCACCGCTATCCGCTATCGCATAAGTTGAGTTTAATCCGCCGCAATGAGCAGTTGCTCCACCGCTATTCGCATAAGTTGAGTTTGAATTCGCTACCGTTTAAAAATACCGCAATTGAATTACGCCGCGACTATCGCGCCAAAAAAAATACGATAATATCACCATTCCCTTTCCCAACCATGTCCAATTACTAACAAAACCTTCCGGTGTTAAAATCAGTGAATTGGTGGGTGCCCTGACGTCTATCGGGTAAGTAAAAATTATACATAAAGGTGCAACACATTACAGTCTGCTGCCGGTGTTCACTTATAGGTTGAACATTGGCCCAACGCCGCACCATTTGGTCCTTCGAGCCGGATCCATTTGGTATTTCAAGCCGCATTTTATTTGACTATGAACCAGCATTTAGCAATATTCATTCACATACATTTTATATGCAAGGAAATTTAGTGAACAATACTATCCGCTATTTGAAATTACATACTTACCTAGGTATACATAGTTACTCTTTGATATTTCGGGTAATCAAATTTATTCATAGAAGTTATTGTTGCAGCAAATTTATTCAGTGCAAATCGCAAAGATATACCAGTGTTAATATATATACATATTAATTATTAATTAACATGTAACATATAACATATAATATATGTCAACGTAGGTACGTACTTGAACATAGATCGCCGCATATCGCTCGAAATTTAATTATATGATTAAATAACTTGTCCACTGTAATTTATCGGAACATAAAATTGTCTAGTGCACTTTTGATTCTTGTGCATTATTTTATAAATAATTAAAAACTTTTGTTGGCGAATACTTGTAAAAATGGAAGACAAATTAAAAAGACAATTAGTTTTACTAAAAAGTAAAAGAGACATTATTCTAAAAAGAGTTCAAAATTTAGTTTCGCTTGCAAAAAATTTACCCATTACCTACGAATCATCGCGCTCGATTGAAGCTTTTATGACGGAGTCTGAAAGCATAGTAGAAATTAAAAATAAATTTGAATTAATTATTGATCAAATTAACGAGAATATTGTTACGTCAAACCCGAATTCTGAACCAGATTATTCAAGCTGGGAACAATTTGAAGATTTCTATACGCGCATAATACGCACACGAAACAATATAAAAGCAAATTTAGCTACGGAATCGAAAGCGTCTACAAGTACGAGTGCTGTTAATAACAACAATTTTATTAAATTACCCGCGATAGAATTACCTACATTTGACGGGCGTATGGAAAATTGGCACCTATTTTATGAAACATTTAAAACAAATGTTCATTTAAATCCACAACTATCTGATTCGCAACGCGTACAATATTTAATTGGAAAATTAACTGGAACCGCAAAAAATGTTACATCAGGTTTAGTGCCAACTGGAGACACATACAAAATAATCTGGGATACGCTTGTAAATAAATATCAAGATAAAAGATCTCTTGCCACTTACTACCTGAATAACATATTTCATTCAAAAACCGTAGCGCACAACGCAAACAATTTAACAGTTTTTATAGAAAAATATTCAGCATCTATCGCCGCGCTAAAACAATTGGGAATTGAGGATCTTTCAGATTTTATACTATTGCAATGCGCCTTGCAAAAGCTAGAATCGCAAACCGCACAAGCATTTGAGCTCTCAGTTCGAGAAATTGAGATTCCAACCTGCAAGCAATTGGTGTCGTTTGTGCAAGATCAGGTCAAAATTCTGCAACGAACATCCACTCGTGGACCTAACACTGCCAACATAAATACAACCAGTTCCGGTGGAACCGTACGTACAACTCAAACCCGCACACATCATACTTACACAAGTACGCAACTAAAATGCCCTTTTTGTCAAAATGAGAGCCATACGCAACTGTACACTTGTACACAATTTTTGAAATTATCACCAAAGGAAAGGTTTTCCTTCGCAAAGGAAAAATCTTTGTGTTTCAATTGCTTGAGCCCGCAACATATATCTACAAGATGTAAGTCAAAAGTCACTTGTCATAAGTGTCATGCCAAACACCATACGTTTCTTCATTTTGAGAAACCTAGTCACGCAAACGCCTCCACATCCAGTGCAGAAACTCAACCTAACGAATCAGAACCGTCGGTATGCACCATGTCAGCAACCACGCGACAAGGGGCAACTACTGAAGTCCTTGCTACCGCCAAGTTTCACACTTTTAATCGATACGGTGAAGAAAATACCGTTCGCTGTCTTTTAGACCCAGGGTCACAAAAGCATTATATAACATCACAATGTTGTGAAAAATTAGGCCTGGCAGTCAGTCCAGGAGCGCGCTTCGCAGTCCAGGGTTTAGGTGGCAAAACGCAATCAATAAGAGGAAGTGTTACTTTGACAATTCAATCTAGGATTGATCCCTACTTCAAATACTTCATAACCGCTCTAGTTTTAGATAAAATTAGCGCTCATTTACCTACGTGTAAAGTGGACTTGACGTCATACAAATTCATAAATATTCCGCTGGCAGACGACACCTGGGCAATGCCAGGTCCAATCGATTTGCTAATTGGCGTCAGTCTATTCTCTCAACTGTTGCTACCAAATAAGATTATCACCCCCGGTTTTCCAGTCGCGATTCAAACCACATTAGGGTATGTCTTCATGGGTGACGCTCCAGTAAATTCTCAATCAAACACAACTTTAACTTTCTGCGCTACACACGAAATTGAGAATTTATTTAAAAAATTCTGGGAAATCGAAGATGAAGAAAAAGAATCTGAGAACATTTTTCAAAGCACCACAACTCCCCTCAAGGACGGTTCTTATGAAGTGGCTCTGCCGTTCAAAAGCAACCCATGTAACTTAGGTGATTCATTGCAAGCTGCGCAAAATCGGTTTTATGCACTAGAGAGAAAATTTAAGCTTCTGCCAGAATTAAAACCACTCTACGATGAAGTGATCACAGAACATATTCGCAAGGGTTATTTGTCCCAGGTGGAAGCTTCACCGTCAGAAAACGCGTATTACATTCCGCATCACGCAGTTAGGCGTAAAGATAAAATTACAACGAAAGTGAGAGTGGTTCTGGACGCAAGCGCAAAAACAAAAAATGGTTTATCTTTGAATGACATTTTACACACGGGACCAAGCCTACAGAATGATTTATTTTGTATCCTTCTGAATTTACGCCTTTTTCCTATCGCAATTTCCGCCGACGTTCGTCAAATGTATTTATGTATAAATGTTCGCGAAGAAGATCGTCGTTATCAACGAATTTTATATAGATTCGACCCGCAAAAGCCGCTTCAGGCTTACCAATACAATCGCGTAGCATTCGGGCTTAAGTGTAGTCCGTTTTTAGCCCTTCGAGCAATCAAACAGTTAACGTTAGATGAAGGCGCTCGCTTCCCTCTGGCAAGGGATATTATCAATCGTGATGTTTATGTAGACGACATCGCTAGCTCTGCTTTAAATGAGCAAGAAGCTATCCACGCGACTGAAGAGTTAATTGAGCTCTTTCAATCTGGAGGATTCCAACTCGCTAAGGTGGCATACAATTCCAGCATGGTTTTAGAAAACGTTCCATTGGAACTTCGCTTGTCGCAAACTGTAACTTTAAGTTGGATTCATTCATCATCTCACCGCTGGAAAACCTTTGTTGCCAATCGTGTCGCAAAAATACACGAACATTTGGACAGTAGTCATTTTTATCATATCGCAGGTGTTGATAACCCTAGTGACTGTCTGTCAAGAGGTATGCTACCATCACAATTGATGGCAAATGAAATTTGGTGGAATGGTCCAAAATGTCTTTGCCAGCCGCATTCCGACTGGCCTATTGCGCCATTTAGGCATGCAAATTCAGAACAGTTACCAGAAATGAAACCCAATCAGTATGAACAGCCAATAACTTTTGGCTTATGCTCTTGCACAGCTGATCCACCCGAAATGAAACCTAAAACCGGTAACCGCCTCAAGACCATCGTGTCACCTTTATCATGCATACTGGCTTCTCGCATTCATTCTTGGCCAAAATTGATTCGCATTGTCATTTGCGTTTTTCGCTTCAAACGCAAATGCAAACGCAAACGCAAACGCAAACGCAAACGCAAACGCAAACGCAAACGCAATCGCAAACGCAATCGCAATCGCAATCGCAAACGCAATCGCAATCTCAATCGCAATCGCAAACTCAAACGTAACCGCAACTACAAACGCAACCGCAACCGCAAGCGCAATCGCAAATACTACCGCAAACTCAAACACCTGCGCATTTTAACACTTACGCCGTTAAAATCTTTACCCGCTGCTGATTTGTCAGACGCGCCGGTAAATTTGCTGCAACAGAGAAAGCATCTTGTCGATCAACTCGTCCAGACTTTCTGGAACCCATGGCGAATGGAGTATCTGAACACGTTGCAATCGCGTCAGAAATGGAATACCAATGCCAATCCTATAATGAAAGGCACAGTGGTAATAATTAAGAGTGAAAATATCGCACCACTTCAATGGCCTATTAACGTAGTGGTAAACGTCCACCCTGGCTTAGATGGGGTGATCCGCGTTGCGGATGTTAAGACTAACTCCGGAACGTATCGCAGGGCAGTCGTTAAACTCTGTCCTCTGCCTTCACAATAACTTTAAGGTTATCTTAGATTTAGTAAGTTAGTTTAGATCTACCGCAGGTTCAGTATTGTTCATTGAATCCTTTCATATTGTGTTTCTTTTGTTGTATTAATTACTTTGACCACTTGGTCAAGGCGGGGGGGCATGCTCGCGCAGATTGTTATTGTTGCAATTTTATGTTTTGTCAACTATCGATTGTGCCTTCTGCCTTTACATCAATCAGTTGAGTATAAGTCACCGCAAAGAGCAGTTGCTCCACCGCTATCCGCTATCGCATAAGTTGAGTTTCATCCGCCGCAGTGAGCAGTTGCTCCACCGCTATCCGCATAAAAGTTGAGTATAAGTCACCGCAAAGAGCAGTTGCTCCACCGCTATCCGCTATCGCATAAGTTGAGTTTAATCCGCCGCAATGAGCAGTTGCTCCACCGCTATTCGCATAAGTTGAGTTTGAATTCGCTACCGTTTAAAAATACCGCAATTGAATTACGCCGCGACTATCGCGCCAAAAAAAATACGATAATATCACCATTCCCTTTCCCAACCATGTCCAATTACTAACAAAACCTTCCGGTGTTAAAATCAGTGAATTGGTGGGTGCCCTGACGTCTATCGGGTAAGTAAAAATTATACATAAAGGTGCAACACATTACAGTCTGCTGCCGGTGTTCACTTATAGGTTGAACATTGGCCCAACGCCGCACCACATGTATTTGATATGTTATCACGGTATGATCAGATCTTAAAACCATTGATGTTTCAATAATGGAATATGCTCCGAAGAAATAGAGAATTTAAAAAAAATACTAGTAACCAAAAAAACATCAAGTTTATGGAACACCATTTTAATTTCAGGCGTTGCTTTTTAATGTTAAAAAATATTGTTATTTACTTTATAAAAAAAATAATCCATTAGCAAGTTCTGCTGTGTAGTTATTATTACATTATCAGATTGATAATACCTAAGTAAAAAAAAAACTTTAAAAAAAAACTAGCGTTATTGATCCTTGCATCACCGCTGCATTACCATATACTGCGAAACCACGAGTAAAACACTTGTTTTGTACGTGGTTGACGTTGATGTTGACATACATTAGAATTCACATGTGAATAGATATTACGGCTCCTTCTTATACTCAACCGCTCGACCCGTCAAGTTGCTCTTTGCTAGGAGCCCTGGCAAAATAGGTCTAGCCATACATGAAAATTGTATTATAAACTGTAATACCTGTCATGTGAAGAAACAATAAATAAATACATTAATACCATTATTTAAAAAACGGCTAAACCGGCCCCATGGAATGAATGATTTGTTGGCTTTCATATTTCCTCCGTTCATCCTTTTCTTAAACAGGGCGTCCGTAGAGCTCGGTACACTAACTGCGTAGCTAAAAGTAGCTCCGTGAACGGACGGCTTTAGAGTAATCAAAACAGAGATATTATTTCAGTATTAATTTCCTTATGTATAATAATAAGAAATTAAAATAAAACCAAAAAGCACGTGTGATCGATCACGTATTTATTTGTGTCTAAACTGATTTCTAGTAACATAGATGCAGACGTAAGCACATACCTGCCAGCTATGTTATAACTTTTTCTGTGGTTCCCTTTCCCTGCTCTGCAGCATCCTCTAAGACCTAAGATGACGTTGAGAAAAACCTTAGACTCAGAGTGGAAAAAAAAACAACTAAAAGAATTCAAATAGCAATGATATGTTTACAGTTTGTTTTACTTATAGAGGAATCACTTGTTTACTAAAAATTAAAACATAGTAGCCACTTTAATGTAACAAGTCATGCCAACTGTATGCAAAGCTTTTGCAATAATTAACTTTGATTTCTTATTGTCCTTTTCCAGGTCCGGCAAAGATTGGATTCCGAGTCTTCAGTGTCTAATTCCGGCCTCTCCGACTACAACTACTCTGACGTCACATATCTCAGAGGTATATTGCAAACTGTTTTTTTTTAAATGTATCGAATTACACAATATTTTGTAATTGGTAGGTTGATATACTTTTTCGTGTATTTTTAATCTGCACTTCGCCCAAAGATTTGCATACCAGTCGCCTCGTAACATCGGTTGGTTTAAATTTCAACACATCGAGAATAATGTGGGTCATGTATTATTTGCAATTGTCAATTTACCATTCTGATTTTTTAATAAATATATTTTTTTTATAAATAATTTACTTAAAATATGACTCAAATCTAATATATTAGGTGATTTATTATGACTATATTTTAGATAGATGACTCAAACATAAAAATATTTATGTTATTTTATAGAAGTGCGTTTCTTTTCAAATGTAATATGTTGAGGTGGATAATGAGTAGGTATTCATGAATACTCAGTTTTTCACTTTTTCCTTTTTCATAGTACCTACAGCTTTTTTAAAAAACATATTGAAATTTTTTGGATTGCAAAATTTTTATTTAATGAAATTCAAATATATGTATTTACATATATTTGAATTTCATTTAGATTTTCTTGAATGAATGCGTGAACGAAGTGGAAATTAACCCACTTCCCGACATCCGATAGAGCTGAAACTTGTCGATAACAACGTATTCTGATTATTTGTGGCAATCACATATAGACATTTATCTGAAATTGGTTGACAAAACAGCAGCAAATATACGAAATAAATGTAGGACTCCAGTCCTTGAGAGGGGAGGTTCAATCCTCAGCGAAACCAAAAACAAAATACTAAAAAATTTGCAACTAGCCGACCCGAGATAAAAAATTGAAAATAGGTGTATTATTGTAAAAAAAGTTTTTTTACAGGTTGATTTTTTAAAAAGAAATGTGACCATTTTAGATTACGAATATCCCGGTAATAAATATGTATTTCCGGTTATTCATACCCTGAGAATTAATTAAGTTACCTCAGGTATCGAATAACATGGTAAAACATACATGGATCACCCAGTGGCGGTCAGTCAATTTTTATTTTTATTTTGGGGACGCTGTGCCTAAATATATGTTTGAAACTTTTAAAAGTCTCATTATACGATCAATAAACAAGCATTATCAGGAAATAATTTTATTATAATATTAATTATGTAAGTACGATTTTTCTAAAAATTCTTGTTAAAATTAATGAACTTTATCATTCTACTTATTTTCGTGATTTGATAGGAAAATAGGCTTGTCCTAGTAAATAGCGAATCGATATGAAATAACTGCAGCGGCTGCTGATGAAGATATTCCTAGTGAGAATAATGCCCGGCCCGCCTACGAGCCGCAGGGCGTAGATTCCCGGACTCTCACTCTTCTAATAATAAGCATTCTAGGCGCGAGTTGAGTGGAAAAACCGCCGTGCGGAGTATCCCCCAGTCTGCATATTTCAGTGCTCTTACATCGGCGATGGAAACTGCCATAACAATGTGCAGGCGCGATCCCGAGTGATCCCAAACACATTATCAGGTCGATAGGTTACCGTGCCCGAGGGAAGATGGTCGGCGAGGAGGCGGGCCAACCCGCGGAGGGCGAGCTGACCTTGACGACTCTCAGAAGGAGTTGGTCTTCTCGCGAGTCGCTGGTATCGGACTTCTTAAATTATCTCACCGCAGATCAAGGTATAAACGCTTGGCGCCGCGCCACACAACCTTACCACAAATTTATATATTTACAATTCGCAAAAAATCACTTAATGCCTACCTGTTTGTGTTATGCGTACTATCACTCACAGACAACCTGTGCACGCTCGGTCGGCTTATATTGGTGTTGTGATAAGATGTTCATGTTTCACACTTGTATTGTGAACTCCATACATACAATTAATGTTTAACAGCATTGACTAAATAATTACACATCATTCAAGGTATCTAGGGGTAAAGTGCACTAACTCGGAAGGTTATTCTAAATGATGGTACCTACAAGTAAAGAGATAAAAAAACATGTTTCGAATTTTTTTATGTTTTAAAATAGTTTTCAAGTAAAAAGTTTAATTATTGTTTATACAAAAAAAAATCTATTAATAAATTATGGGAAAAACAGAAATTCAAAAAAAAATATTTATCTTATGAAAGACGTCTGTGTATTTCAATTTCTTTTTAATTTTCTTGATTGTATGAATGTACAAATGAAGCGGAATCTTGGAATAGGAAACCCACTTTCCAACATCCGACCGAGCTGAAATTCGGCAGATAGATTCGTTGTCGATGACAATGCTTTCTATCAACTTGGTGACAATCACGCACACATAGGCGGACCGATTCTAATACGGGGTAGGAAGGTTTTCATCCCAGTCTCCAATTTTGAATTGAATAAAAATAATCAATGAATAAATAAATACATAAATAAATGCATACATACATAAATAAATACCTTATTTTTTTATCTCAAAAGATACTTGAAAATGGATTTTGTTTTAATGGCTTGATTTTTTTTTACTTCTACAATCATGTAAATCATCTTCCGAAGTTTATCCACTTTACCCCCGGACACCCTGAATAAATATGTTGTTATAACACACATCGAATATTGTGCCATTTTTGTCGAAAGTAAACAAACAAAAAAGCGAAATAAAACTGACCACTATTTTGACTCTCTCTTTAGATACTATCAATCGTTTTATTTTTATTGTCTTCCAAGAAGATCCTTTTTTTTGTTTAATTTATATTATTTTTATTTCGACCTTTCGACCTTTGCTCGGAGTACACCTATATGTCGACCACCACAACACGGGCATGTGCCTAGCATAGTGGTCGAAAAATCATCAATTTATGTTACTAACAATTCAATAAATAAACAAAACTTAGCCAATTCGACCTTCGCGAGTATACCTATATATCGATCACCACAAAACGGGCAAGTGCCTAGCATGGTGGGTCGAAAAATCCTCAATTCATGTAACTAACAATTCAATGAATAAACAAAATAAAATTAATAATGATTCAAAAAAACCATTTGAATTGAGAATTCAAAACTTTTTGCCGAGAGACCTTCAGTTTTAAATGCATATACATTTTTTTCCAATTTTATACCTTTGCATATTGGTATTTTATTCCGGAAACACTATTACGATTTCTCAATACATTTCACATTCCTGATAAAAATCATAAAACATAAATAATTGAAGAAGATAAAAATAATAATCTAATTTTTTTAAATATGAAAATGAACAAGACACAGAAAAATAATAAAAGATAATGGTCGCAACTGGGACTCGAACCCAGAATATTTAATAATATGGAGAAAAAAAAACATTAGTCGAAGATAATATTGTCAATTCTAAAATTTGTAACATGAAGTTGACCATTACGACAGTCTCATAATAGATCGTAGTGGCCCAATTGGTAGAGTTGTATGTCCCGGGAAGACGTAAGGTTCTGGGTTCGAGTCCCAGTTGCGACCATTATCTATTATTATTTTTCTGTGTCTTGTTCATTTTCATAATTAAAAAAAATAGATTATTATTGTTATCTTCTTCTTCAATGATATATTACAATGATGGGAATAACCTTCAAAAGTTAAAAAGAGAATTTTTCTTATAAAAAAATACATAAATAATTCCTCAAAATATTATTATGATAATTTTTTTCAGTGTGTTCTTAGAAAGTATAATCCTACCTATGTAGTACTTAAACGGTACGTGCATGAACTAATTCCACAAGATTGAAATGAAATATACTACGATACTGATGTGACATAAAATCACGAATCACGAATATTTAAAAATTTCTATAAAAATTGTCGATCACAAGTTCTACAGGTATGTATATTATTATCACGAATTTCCACGAATTAGGTATTGGGTGTGTTTGAACTACATTAATTGAGCTTCTTCAAAATAATAAATACTTTGTAAACCATTTAAAAGAGGGCATCCATAACACAAAAATCTGTTGTAAAATAAAATAACTCAATTTATGATATAAATACCAACGAGTATTTTGGAATCTCTCATCTAACGCCTTTTTGCTTGCAAATGTGTTCGTTTTTTAGTGGAGGATTATTAATTGGTGTGTGACATGACGAACACACTGTGGATATATTTATCTCATCTGTTACACAAGAGATAGAGCTCGTTAGTCAGCGAGAACTAAAATAAATTGGTTCGCAGACGTGAACCTAACGCATTCATTAGATAGATAGACCTCTGGGACCCGATTATTCGACCGGATCAATCTTATTGCATAGGGTTTCTAATTAAAATAAAATAAATCTTTAATTTATTTCAGCAACTATCTAGAGAGACTTTTATCTTATAATGAATTTAGAAATATGAATATATTTTTAGTTTCACAAAACATGCTGCTGGTATTATTTTACGAATACGGGTCATGTATTCTCACTATAAAATAAAGACGACAAAATGTACGTTTTGGATGCTGGTGCTGTATCTTACAGGTGTTATACATATAAATATTACGAGATGTGTTAATTGTGTCAATATTGTCTGTCAAATAAGAGTAGAAAACATAGGAAGTTGCCACTGTTCTTCAAATGGCAATACTAAAATTATAACACACGGTGGAAATGCAAAGCTACGTAACCTACAATTTAAAAAAAAAAAAAAACTTAAAAGTGGGGAAAATATTTTTTCATTGCAACCCACTGATCTCAAAATTAGAATCGCATATATGCATATTATCCCTTTGCAATTGTGTTAACACAATGAATAATAACGATATTGTAGTAAGATGAAAAGCAGTTTAGAATTTGCTCTCTTTGTAGCTGAAGCACCCAGCGTTGCTTGGGCTTTGGATCATTGACAATTTGCCTGACGGTAGGTACTTTATGAATTAACTACAAAAAAAATACAACTATGAAAGCTAATAATATTGTATATCTAACAGTATTAGTGTTTGAAAATATTTATACAAAGCACATTAAAATTGTTATTGTTAAAAATAAGCTGAAAATATTTTTAAAATTTTACTTACACTATTCTACTTGAATAGTGTCAGTGTCATTTTACTGTCATTTTGACACTAAATTTAGTGTTGCTAGCCTACAATTTTTTTAGTTCCGGTTTTACATTTTCTACTCTTATTTGACAAAGTTGTATAAAAAAAATTAAGGAAAAAAGTAATTCCATAAATAATTTCATAAATCCTTCAACTAAATTATTATCTGTCTTCGTTAGCAAGACGTTTTGTTTGTTAGCAGATTGTCATTTATTTCCAAAACTCATTATGAAAATGCCGAATGCAGCTCTGTGAATGGAAAATCCAGCTCTTGCGCGCTAATGCCGTTAACCGCATGAGCAAAAGACAAATTTGGGTATCGATTTCTGTTGATCCTTTTTTATTTGGTTACAAAACAGGTTCCTAGTTTTTGTTTTTAACCAACAGTAAAGTGTACTTATATTTTACCGAGTCTTCAATGCAAATATGATTTCTAAAAATGCGATGTTAGAGAATAAATTTGCCTTATAACTTTTATAAATAATCAGTGCTTTTAATGAATTTGTGACGGCACAACCCTGATGCTTACCAACCTAATTAATTTAAGCATTACGCAAAACTGACCCAACGCATTGGAAATTGCAACAATAAGTTTGATGTATCGGCACGTTTGAAAGGCTTTTGGCATATTGGCAAAATCAATAGATTCGACATTGACAGTAGTTGAAATAATACTGGCTAAGATTTCGAATAAAATTATGCAACTCTTGGCCCGACCAATCTTTGTCAGTCAATTTCGTTAATCCCTTGTTCCATAGTAGAGGGAACTTAGTGCAGACCTGTGCAAGACGACCATCAGTGTCGAAACGTGGTTTAATCATGGAATTGGATGAGCTTTGTCTAGTGCCCACGGAAGGTATTTCCGCCGACCACCCCTCAGCCATTATTTACTCGCCCTCCATTGTCACAAATTGTGTTCACGTCATGAACTACTACTTTGATAGAACACTCGCCTCACCACCCTAAATTATAATAATTAATCATTGCGTCACCGTTACATCAGGCGTCACAGAATATTTATTTTTCTTTTGGCCATTTACTTGTTAATTAAACGTAGATATTTTAAAAATTTAAGTGGAGCATGACTTAAAATAGTGTACAGTAGAATGTTTATATAGAGTGACATAAAAAATGCCAACGTGTATTAAAAACGCAACGTTTTACACCTTTTTTCAAAAAAAATCTATGGTCTGTATAATCTCATTGGCTTAATAATATTTGAAACACCATAATAAGTGGCCCTCCTTTTGTTGAACATCAATGATACTTATGCGTGCATTTTAATATATTTTTTTTCCATTTTCTTAAAAATTTACTTTATTTTCAGATAATTATTTTTATATTTAGTTTTTATTTTTTTTAGTTTTCACACAATATATTATTATAGTTAAGATGAAATCCGGTGGTTAAGAAATTTGAAAAATAGATTTTACTAAATTTTGCTGGCACTGTTGCTCTTACTCCACTGGATATTGAGCGAAAGGGACAATGCACCTCGGGCTACTAATACTTAACTCCCCACTTTTCTCCTCCAAAAGTGGACTGATTTTCATTTTTTTTTTACCAACTACATAAGAAAAAAACTATTCTACGTTTGTACGTTTTGCTTTTTTAAAAAAACATTGTGTAGTTTGTATACTGAACGTCTTTTGCGGCGTTTAAACCAGTCAATTTTTTTGATTTTTGGAAGGTCATAACTTCTATAAAAAGTAACTTATTAAAAAAAAAAACAAAAAGTACCGACACGCTAGTCGTTGATATCTATTTTATGTAAAAACAATATTTTCTCTAGGGTTAAAATCCAGAGAGATAGGGAATACGTTTGTATGGAAAAATCACCGCCGGGTATCCCCTTAATGCTTTATATAACCTGTATACGGCTACTATGATACGGGCTTTAGTATAATATGCCAGTCCAAAGAAGACATAAATTGGTATATTTAAAAATATACATAGTCATTTTTTTAAATAATTACAGTTTTTGTGAAAAGGATTCACTGTTGAAGACCAAAGAAATAGATATTATTAAAATTTATTTATCTATTGTTTATTGAGAAAAGAAGCAAAATAGAAGTAAGGCCATCAATCCATTTACTAAATAATCTCATCATGCATTGAGAATTAGATACAAAATAATTTACATTGCATTATATCAAGACAAGAAATTAATCAACAAACGCAATTTAAAGATAACAATCTTTTTTTCTTTCTTTTTTTACATTTGTATTTAGTTTTATTTATCCTTAAATATGATTTTTTTTTCTTTTCTGCATTCTTATTTCTTATATTTTATTATTTATTACTTATTACCTAGTTTTTATTATCTGCTTCTATAAAAAAGTATTTTTAGTTCATATATTTATTATGTATGACTACCACAACACAGGCATTAGCACGGGCAAATTTATTAAATAAAAAAAAATAAAAAAAGTAAACATATCATTTAAGTTCTTTTTGATTAATGCGTAGTTTAAATGTATAAAATATAATAAAAATGGGAATGATTTTAAATAAGGTGTGAGTATAGTAAGTATGCATTTGCTGACTGCATCCATGTCTTCAATAATAACTCAACAATGACCTTTGCGATTCCAGACGTTCCGCAAGCCATCGTCGGCGAGCCCGAAGTGTCGGAGCTGGGCCCGGACTGGGTATCTCTGCGATGGGTGCGCCCGCCTCGCGGCTCCGCGGCGCCCGTGCTGGCGTACCGCGTGGAGGCCTGGCTGCAGGGCGCCGAGGGCGGCGCGCGCTGGGCGCTGCTCGGCCTAACGCCCGTCAACGGCTTCGACGCCTTCCGCATGGCTCCTGGCGCTTACCTATTCAGAGTGACGCCCCGCAACAGGTACGGCTGGGGCGAGTCCAAGCAGTCAAGCAACCCGGTGCAAGTTGGCGGAAAACCGACGCTACCGGAATTTACGACGCCGCTACAGGGACAAGTATGTTATTTCTTTATATTTTTTATAAGCGAACTAATTTTGACCTTAAAACAACTGTTTGAAGTTTCTTTATGCTTCTTTTTCGTATATTTGGCTATCAATAGGGAATCTTCACCCTGCATGCAGCAAAACGAAACAACTCGGCCTAAACAATCTATAAATCAAACAATAGGTTAATTTACATAAAAACTAAAAATCTAAAATTGTAATTATACTTAATATAGATATTTCGATGGGATTAGTTATTTTAAAGTACTTTTTCTTACACTTCTCAGAACTCATATGATAATAAGTAATAATGTAATAATCACCCATTAACTTTCTGTCAATCAGAACATTCCCAAAACAGCAACCTCTATCTCTGCAATGTCAAAATGTTATGATACCTGAGTAGGTACTTGTTATGATTAATGTTGGGAAGATTGTAAGAAATGGTAGTATAAGGCTAATTCAATAAACAAAACACATCAAATCAAATGTGAAAATATATCATCCTACAGCAAACATAAAAATGTAATAAAGTCTTGGATAAATACCATTGATATTTATATTTACCTGCTGTGACATCTTATCTTAATCTCTATTAACTCTATTAATTTTTAACAAATTTGTAATTTTTATTCTCGTATTTTAAATTTTAATTCCGTAAATACTGATTTTACTATATTATTATTTATTTTTTGCAATTTCTACAAAGATAATATATATATGTAGAGTAAATTTAACTAAACTGCTTTAAAGAAACACACCAACTGGCGATGGTTATGTGGGATTTTTTTGGTATCATATATTACTATTATATTATGTTCATATTAAATATACGTAAATATGTTTGTGTGTGTGTGTGTGTGTATGTTGGTATATAGCGTGTAATGCACTATGTATAGATATTTACATATATAAATATATATATATATATATATTATATATATATATATATACAATTGATGCATATATATGTACATATATTTGTTCTGTTTTAATTACATTCTGTTTATTTATTATTATTTTTTATCTTTTGTCTACACAACTACATTGCTCTTTCTTTTTACTGTTTATAAAAATAAAATAAAACTTTTATTGTAACTTGTATGTAACAAAAAAAAATATTAATAAAATAAAAAGACTCCGTACTTAACAGGTTGTGTGTGAACTCCTGCATTTAGGATAAATATATTATTCGGCATTCGAATATTTATTTTATGAAATGACCTTTTCCATTCCAGGTGAAAGCCCTCATCGGCGAATCACTGACCCTCGTGTGCGTGGTGTCCGCCTCACCCACGCCGACCGTTTGCTGGCTGCGCGACGGCGAAGAGATCGACGGCGACGGACCCAGCCCGGGCGGGCGCTGCAGCCTGACGGTGCCGCGCGTGGCGCATCATCACGCCGGCCGCTTCAGCTGCCGCGCCACCACGGCGGCGGGCACCGCAACAACCTTCGCGAGAGTGGCCGTCGTCACCGACAGGAAGATCTGGGAGGCGGACGAGAAATTCAAGAAGTAAGTTCCTGCGTTATTTTATTTTATTTGATAGACTTATTATATTGATTAGTCCTGGGGTGCTGGCATGGTCGATCGATAAGGATCTGTAGGATAATTGTCGGTAACTTCTCATATTTCCCCAGGACAACTGCAGATCGCAAACGAATAGGTGACATTTCACAATGACTAAGTGTTCTTAATATATTCGATATCAACTGTTGTTTGTACGTTTGCGATCTGCAGAATTGCGATCAGAATTGCGATCCCATCTAGGGAACGATGAGAAGTTACCGACAATTATCCTACCGATCCTTATCGATCGACCATGCTAGCACCCCAAGAGGATACGGACAACTTTATTTGCGACGTCATTAGTTGGCGATTATTTCAAAATCAATACAAATTTTAGTGTCGCGTAGCCTCGTACGCGCACCATTATATATCGTAATGGATTTGGATTGCTGCTCGCAATTATTTTGCCCGTTTTCCAGGCGCTCAAAAGCTACTTTAGTTGTAGGCAACAGTTGCCTGCAACTAAAGTTGCGTCGCTGCATCAAAATTGCCTACAACTAACAATTGGGTCGCTGCATCAAAATCCATTGCGGTCATCGACAAAATCGATGATAGCGGTATATAGAGGTGCGAAGACAAGGCGACGCGAGGAGAGGGAGATTTTTTGAATTTGTATGAACTTTAAAATAGTCAACTATAGCCGCTCGTTAGCGCCTAGACGGTCTGAATTGAGTTTGGGGCTTTTCAAAGAAATCACATTTAATTATCATCAAAAGCCGTCCGAAATGAAGTGTAATAATAAAATAATTCACATAGAAAGAAAGCTGCGCATTTTTTTTCTTATTCATAAAATATTTTGGTTTCCAGTTTTTTACATGCTTTTCGACTACCACACTAGACACTTGACCGTATTATGGTAGTCTACATTTGTGTATATAATTATATAAATGTAATATCTGTTAATATAAATTGATATTCGTTAAATATATTGTTTTGTTAAACGCAATGTAAGTGTAGTCGTATAATATGTAATTCTTTAACAGGTTCCCCAGTTAAGTAGATTACAGAAGCAAAAACCAAGCGTATTGTGGAGTGTTAATTTTAATTACCTAGGTAAAAATCAAACAAATAAATAAATAACTTTACTTGTTGAAATAAGGAAAATAAGGATTAATTAATTAATCATCAAATTTTTTTTTAAAGTTAAACACTAATTAGTGTGTCAGTGCACTGATATTGGTACTTTTTTTCCGACGATCATTTAAACTGAAACTCACCTAAAGATTTAATAACTAATTTTTAATAGATAGTGGATATTGTGATACTTTTATTATTTATTAATTGGAAAAATATAATTTGTGGTACACCACTCTTATTGAATTTAAATGACGGCCAATCAGGTTTCGCTTATCTAAAGCTTCATCAGGGCTTATATAAACTAATCATAATTATATATGATAGAAGAATGTAGCAAATATATAAAAATATCGCATATCTGACCACCACAACATGGGCATGTGCCTAGCGTGGTGGTCGTAAAATTATCAAAACATGTAACTAGCAGTTTAATGAAAAAAGACAAATTAAAAAATATATATATATGTAACAGATACAGACGTATATCGCACATTCTGTAGAAAATGGACATAAGTCAAAAATTTCTATTATATAAAATTGTATTTTGTTCTCTGAATTGTAAATCGATTGTGAATCTATTCCCCCATAAAAACCGTAGTTAAGTTAGATCACTATATCTCCGCGAGATGTCGCTAGTGTTTCTTTTCGAGTGGGCCGCTTGTTTCGTCAATAATTATCATTTGCTTTCGCTCTCTTATAAAATTAACTTTTTTGACTTACGACCCTTTTCTATGGGATGTGCGATTTAAAGAAAATAATACAATGAGGGAAAAATATATAAATAGAAAGGAAGACAACTTATTGGTGACAGAAAGAGATACAAATAGAAAAGAAGGCGAAAAATTATTATATGATGGGTATGTAAAGGGAGGAGGAAACAGTTTCAGCGAAGGTGAATAGAACAAATTAAATAATATAAATTATTATTTTAAATAACTTAAAAACCTTACTAACATGTCAAAGAAAATCGTGCGTTTATTAATTATAATGATATTGGGCCGCTGTGGTATGTAATGTGCAACCTATTAGAATTGACGGTATTAGGCGTTGAGATGAAAAGGCCAAGATAGTAATACTTGTTCAGATGAGTGACGTGTGATAAATAAAATAATTTTGTTTAGAGTTCGTTTGGCATTGAGATATGCTGAAAGCTTCTATGAATTTCTAGCTGGCAACTTGCAAACGCGTTCAAATGAATTCCAGTATTACTCAATGTATTAAGTACTAACATTTTTTAATTATTTATTTTGGTACAATAATTTAGGTATTACAATTTATTTTGTTAAACATGGCCTCACTGAGTGGCTTCACCATGCTTATGCCCCTATTTTATAATATAAAAAATTATTAACTAATAAATTAAAGTAACATAAAAATTCAATAAGTAATAAATAAAGTAATTAATTTTAATAAAATATTTAGGGTTGATGTGTGTTATAGTGGTATCGTGTGTTAAATGTATATGTTTTAAATTTTAAATTTTTGTTCTCTAATCCAACTTTTAATTTTGTATCTATTTGAATTTATTTTTGTTTTCTTCACTTTTGTGTCAAGTGAAAAATTATTGAATGCTTTTATTGGCTGGTATTTATGGCTTAATTTTATTTATGATCCTAAGATTGAGTTGACCGTCGGAGTTTTGTCTAAGGCGCTCCGCCCACTGAGGCAACTGAAAACCAACTAAAACCGGCTGTTTTCTCTGTCTTGATTGGTCAAAAAGCTTGTTTAACCATAGAAGAAGAACAATCAGCTGACAGCTCGCAAGTAGCAACGGCCGCCCAGGGCAATCGGACGTGACAGTCGCAAGATGGTCGCAAGTCACCGCTTGCGTTACCATTGACAACGGGGTTTTGTGTGATTGTGTAGTGTGCGGGCCATCACATTGTCATACAAAGACAGTTGGCAGTTGAGAGTTTTCAGTTGCCTGAGTGGGCGGAGGCGCTAACTGGTCTGCTAGTGATAGTTTGTATTTGTTGAAATTTGTTTTTTTTTTCAAAAAAGGAGTTTAGTAGTGCTTTAACGTATAATTGTCGTATATTTAGTACGTCAAACTTGTTGAATATTTGATCTGTAGCAATTAGTCAATGTTTTTAAAGTAATGTAATACCTTTAAGATGGTTTTCTGTGCGATCTCCATTTGATTGATAGCTGAGTTTGTTGCTCCTCCCCAAACAATGATTCCATATTCTATTATGGATTGACAAAGTGCAAAATATATTGTTTTATTTTATATTTTAATTGGTTTTATTTTATAGGTACATGTTTTTTTTATATTTAGGAAAATGTGTATTGTTTTGAGGAGTTTATTGATATGTTCATTAAAAGAAAACCGCAGATTTTTCTTATATTTACTGACTTTCTTCAAAAAATGCTCAGACAGGTAAACAAATGAATTTAATTTTCGTTGGCTGTATTTGAAGCGTTTGTCCACTATGGACACTTAAACAATGAGTGAATTGGTAAATTATATACCCAATTATATACCCGATAAACTATTTACTTACGAGTATGTTATATATTTACCCGCTTTCGTATTTAAAACAAAATTAACACTAACAACTAATTTCGTATTTAAAATTAAATTAACACCAAATTTTGTAGATACCGCGAGAGCGAGACTGAGGACTGTGCGCCAGTGTTCTCCATGCGCATCCGCGATCGGCGCGTGCAGGTGACCTACCCAGTGCGGCTGACGTGCCGTGTGGACGGTCGTCCTGCGCCGCTGCTGCAGTGGACCAAGGACGGGGAGCCCCTGATGCAGGATGGTACGTTACAGATACACTGAATAAAAAAAAATCATCTTAAGTACCAATTTGGGAGGCGGGTATGGGTACCGCCGCCAATACCTCTTCCATCACCCATCATCACTGATCACCCCGAGTGTTTTGACACGTTTGGTGACTTAGTAGGGGTACCCGGGTTTATGGCGAGAGGTTTGTCCGGCATATGCATCTGCACATCAACTGCGAGGCAGGCCGGATTGGGAGAGAGTGGTTGAGGGAACCTCATCGCCTTGCAGTGGAAGGAATAGATTTATATTAACCCCCAGATTCTCACCCACCTCTCATTTTTTCTTCTATAGTTAAGGAGTTAAGGATCACTTTATCCTTCACTTCTTACTATAGTGAAGGAGTTTTGAGGATCACTTTTTCCTTCACTTCTTACTAGAGTGAAGGAGTTTTGATATTTTGATATTTTTTTGAGTTTTGATATTTTATCCCTGACTTCTTACTAGAGTGAAGGAGTTTTGAGGTCACTTTATCCTTCACTTCTTACATTGTTACTTACTACGTACTAGAGTTTCAGAGTGAAGGAGTTTTGAGGATCTCTTTTTCCTTCACTTCCTCATTTCTCCTTAGTTTCTTTACACCCTTCATATAACATACTTAAAGATGGCATAGGCTCTGAGGGAATTATTTTTGTCAGGGCTTCCTATGTGGAGCTAATGTAAAAAAAAAAATTAACTAATAACTGCATGCCACCAACTTTGAAACAACACATCGCGTACAATGACAATCGCGTACACTTACAATACCTTAAAAATAAAAATAATTCATTCACTATTCTCATTTCACCAATCTTTCACTTCCATGAACAATATTTTGATTTTCAGAGCGTCATACATTCTCCAGCGCCGAACGCTTCCACACGCTGGAGATCTCCAGCGCCCGGTTGGAAGACAGCGCGCTGTACGCCGCACACGCCTCCAACCCGCTCGGCGCAGTCAAGTGCGCAGCGTCGCTCACCGTCGACAAGGGTCTGCGAGCATACCTTGCGCCCGAGTTCACCTTCGCACCCGAAACGCTCTACCGCGTGCACGAGGGCGAGGATCTGGTCATCAGGGCGTGTGTCGAGGCTTACCCCAGCGTCGGCGTGGCGTGGCATCGCGACGGCACTCGTCTGCGTCCAAGCAGGCTAGTATTTTTAAAATAATAATCCCAGAACGCACAACCTAGAACAGAGTTTAAAAAAATACATTTCAACTAGGGATGGAAGGTTGTTAAGAACACGGTATTTACTACAAAAATTGGTGATCTATTTGGAAATGACGAAAATATGTAATAATATATATTAAAAAGTTTACGGTAACCTCACAAAACGACTAGTTACAAAACAGTACACTTTTGAAAACGGATACGATAGTCTTGATCTAAAAAAATTAACAATATGCCACTTGCATGGATTTCATAATGACTTGAAAAAATTCGTGCGGATAGATTTTTCTACTTAGATGAAGAAAATTTATTTTAAGTAAATAAATCCGTTTTTGGGGCTCGTGACGTCACTATATGAAAATTTTCCGCCTCCGATAATATTCAATTAATTTTGTAAAATTCCACACTGTTTTTTTTTTATAACAACACTTTGAATTTGACAGCTAAAATTCATTGACGCATTTCTGTTTTGTCATGGAACCTTGAAATGCAAAGAATTGCATTAAAAAACCTTGTATTCAAATGTATGCAAATGTGCCCTAAAAATTGGCACATACCAGTATGCACCAAAAACCTTGTTATAATGTAGGTTGTAGATAAATACAAAAAGAATTAAAATTTTTAGTTCATGATCAGTTTTATTGAATGTCGTTAAAGAAGATGCACAGTAAGACAAAATCGGTTAGTCTTTGTCACCATTTCGGCATTTTTCAGTGAATTTGCCTAAATTATGCTCTTATAGTAGAAACACAGTGTGTACTAACGACAAATGTGGCCAATATATTGATTTGAACATGCACATATTATGCATTTATGCAATATTTGTTACGCATAGATTTCAGCGATACGTTTTGCTTTCCCGTGACCTTAAGTAAAAAATCCTACAGGAAACCATGATAATGGTTGTCAACATTCTTAAATATTTTTTTACATTTTACAGTAACAACTCACAAAATTATCAATCTATGTTTTAATTTATCTATTTAAGAGAATGTCCACATCAGTCCACATAGTTCCACACTGTTTTATTTCTATTATACATCTTTGTTATATTAATTACATTGGTGATACGCTGTCAGTGCCGGATTAGCCCCTAAGCAAATTAAGCAATTGCTTAGGGCATCACGTCTTGGGGGGCACCAGAAACAGCACAAAAAAACTTACTAACTTACGCACAATTGTACAAAATAGTTCACTATGATAAAATTGAATCAGCGTTCCCTAATGTGGACACAGCCCTGTATATATTTTTATGCCTGATGATATCAAACTGCACAGCGGAATGATATTTAAAAAAAAATGAAAATAATAAAAAATTAAAAAAGAACCACGATGCTGCAGGAAAGGATCGATGCTTTATCAATATTACATAATATATAGGTAAAATTAGCAAGTCGCATTTCAATCTCGTTGTATTAAATAGGTTTTTTTTTAAAGACCGATACTAGTTTACTTATGGATAGGGGGGCCCACAGGCGTGGATTGCTTAGGGCATCAAGTAGTCTTAATCCGGCACTGTACGCTGTGCCTGTCTCACTAGAAACTCCTGTGTTGAGAGCAGGCTCAGTTTAATATATGAGCAGTTTGCAACAAAAATAAAAACAACACCACCTTTCATTTAAAATAAAAGGCAATCAGTTTCGTAACTTTGAATATACAGGATGGCGTAAAAGTTGTCACCTGATGTTCTTTGGCTGTAATTTTTTTTATTTATGAAATATATTGGTTCTGCTTTTGGATTGTGTTTATTTGCTGTCTTAATTTTTATTTCATGAAGTCGAAAAATGATATCAGCCAAGAAGCTGCCGCCAGAATTGTGAAAAAAAAACATATGGGCCCGATTTATGGCATTTTCCATCACCCTTCCGGCGATAGGTTCTCGCATTCTTGACGGATATTCTCTTTGAAGGCTTCAAAAGTATGAAGCTTGTTGACACACCAAACGATAGTTTTAGTAGTTTACACTAACCGGTGTCAATAAAAAAAAAAAAATTCGCGTTCTTGAGGAGTATAGCTATTCATGTCTTATAAACGTGTATTTTGTACCTGTTTACTTCACAAATGTCAAAGCAGAACTAACATTTGCCGCCATTCGCAAAAATTATGCTATCTTCCGATAGGGTGATGACTTTTGCTCCACCTTGTACATACTCGTACAGAGGTTTTAATAAAATCGTTAATGTATGAACTATCTTTGGTGATGATCCAAGACTTTTTTTTCTTCTTTTTTTTAAAAGAAAGACAAACATTCCCGGGTTACGAATAACCCAACAACATTTGAAAATCTCCTACTACCATAACACTAAACAGAAGATGTTGCTTGTGTTGTGATGGAGGACTTATCCAGCCGAGGAATCGAACACGGAACACCTGGAAACGTTATTCTAAAATATGATCATTTTATTCGTAAACACGCTTAAAAACAGGACTGAAGTTCTGACGAATAAATTAACAGTATTTCAATGTTTATTGGCGGGAAAATGTAAGAGTAATTTTTTGGTATACGTACGAAATATACGTATACCAACAAATTATTCTTACATGTTCCCGCCAATAAACATAAAAAAACGGGACTGACATGAAACCCTGTTAATTTGTTTGTACGAACTTCAGTCCCGTTTTTACGAATAAAATGATCGTATTTTAGAATAACATTTTTCACCGTGTGGGTGGGACCCAAACGCGATGCCCACTCAACCACTGACCGTGCTTGGTATCGGATTTATATTTTAAATAATTTGGAAGTGCCAACTAATAAATTATTTAAATTATTCAAGGATAACAACAACAAGGATACTTTATAACAAAGCCATACAATATGGCTGTGTTACAAAGTATCTAAATTTTCATTGGTCAAAAGTTGTTTCAGCGAAAGGGATAAGTAAGAAATTATGCCCTTTGGTTATAGTATCACGAGCAGTTATGCAGCATGGATATTGTCAAAAACAGTTCTGTGTTTAAAGAGGTGTGCTAGTGTTTTTGACATAAAGTTCCCTAATGTCGAGATCACCACATTCTTCAAAAGATTTCATCGGAACTGCTTGTTGTCGATAGTTTTAGAATAATATTTATAATTAGTTTCTCAGTTTTAAAGATCGGACCAAAGACGGCTGCGTTTGCTCCTCCCCAGACTATATGGACTCGATAAAAGATTGACATAATGAAGCACAACTTTCAACTAGTAAAAATAAAGGAATATCTGTAGAGGATATCGGAGGCGGATTACTGAGAGGGCACTTTTTTAATGGTATTCTCATTGTAATGGTTTAACTATCCAGACGAGCCGTGTTCACGCTGGACCGCGAAGGTGAGCTGGAGATGACGCTGGCATTTGTGACGCGGCGCGACGCGGGCGTGTACACCGTGACGGCCAACAACATGGTGGGTCGCGCGACGTGCTCTGCGCGCGTGGAGGTACTGGCGCCCAGGGTAGATCGCTCCGAGGTCTACGACCAGCCACCGATTCTCATCACACCCTCATTACCGTAAGTACCTAATTTTATTTACTCAGTCAAGTATATTTACTTGCCATTTTGTTTTTAACGACTGCACGAGATGGAGATGATTACATTGAAAGTCACCGTTACTTCTTTTGGTTTGGTTCTGCAGCGCTGTGGAAGTGTCCCTGGGCGAGTGAACTATTCTAGCAGTGCTAATGGTGCAAACTATGCCAATCCAACAATCTTAATCTGTAAATCCGTGGCTACCTTGATAGAGTCCCAAAATAACATGCATCCTCCAAAATGTTAATTATTGATGTAATTTATTTTCTCTTACTCGTAGGGCCAGTTGTTTCAAAGATATTTTATTTTATTTTGTTTTATTTTATTCGGGAAACCAACAGTTTACATTAATAAGTTATTAATGTAATAATTAATGTATTAATAATAACAAAGAATAATAGTATTTAAGTTTCATTAATTGTACTATTTACACACGGAGAAAATGTTATTCATTTTTTCATTTTTATTAGCATTTTATTCGAAGTAAACGATCATTTTAATAGTAAAAACGGTTAAAAACGGGACTGAAGTTCTTACGAACCAATTAACAGTGTTTCAATGTTTATTGGCGGAAAAATGTAAGAATAATTTGTTTAATACTAGAAATGTCCCCGTTAAACGCCGAATCTAGGTACGTTTCAGCCATTCTATCAATTTTAAATAAGCTGACAAGCTTAACAACATGATAGTTGTCCTCTTCTGCCGATCACAATTTGTTCAAAAACTGAAATGTACTTAGAAACGGCATTTAACAAGTTTTTGAACCATTCAACTGTCAAAAAATAAAATCGCACTGAATATCCAAACGATGACTGAAGTTCTGTAAAAGAACCCGTCCTCTAGAGACCACATTATTTTCATGAGTTGTATTACGTTGTATTGTATCGCTCTGCACTTTTAAATAAATTATTATATTTAAATGACGTGCGAGGACTGAGAATAGAGAGTGGAGAGAATCGAAGACAATTGAGATACAACGATGGTGGAACGACAAATAAGACTGCAAGTAATGGTGGTTTTATTTTCCAGGTATTCCAAGGAACCCATGTTCACCAAGAAGCCTCGTTCTTCCGAGGCCAAGGAGGGCGACACGGTGGTCATCCTATGCGAGGTCATCGGCGACCCCAAACCAGAGGTCATTTGGCTGAGAGACTTCCTCAAGGTAGGAACATTTTACACAGATTTCTTAAAAACTTCACAAGTAAATGCACTTCTTACACAACAACGCGACAATACACGAATTAAAACAATAAAAAAGTGTATGGCGAACATTGTTAAGACAGAAATGAATTGGGAAAGAAATGGAATTTTCTTTTTAAAAAAGGTATTGGTACATTTAGTAACAAGTGCTCAGTATCTTCATTTAGTGTACCTAATTAAAAATATAATTGCGTTTCAAAATGTCATTTTAAACGCTTCACTTACTGTTCAAAAAAACCTGACAATAACTTATTTAAAAAGCAACAAAACCATGGTACAATTCACCTAATTATTTAAAATGTGTTTCACACACTTCATAATTTCTTCTTTCCCCACTTTCTTACCATCGGAGGCACCGATCCAAAAAGATACTCAGCGAAACCAAATCATAAAAAGGTTCGACAATTTGCTTTGCGTGCCGTTGGCTAACCAGGTAACGCCCGGTACCTTTCATAAACAGGTGAAGTTGCTTAGGTGCTTGCAGCGGTACGTCCGAAGTGGCGCTAGTGTTACGAAGACAGTGACAGTGTGTGGGCGTCAAGTACAAATTTCACCAGCTGTTTATTAATTTCAAAGTTCCCGCGCTATACATTTTTCCATACTTTTATATTTTTGAAAATGTTGTAATACCCTTAAAACGGTTCGTATTTTTATTATATATTTTGTTCACTAACTAATTGTAATTATTAAAAATACATATTAATTCATCACTAACCTCAAACATTTATTTATTTTTACGACCATTGTAAATTTATTGCAAAGTTATAATACATTTCACCTTTACATAAATATTTTTTGGATAAAACTATTAATTGCGTGATGATTAAATGAAAAATTGTTAACGCCAAAATATTATGTTTATAGTGACTTACTTTATGTTTATGCCACCGAATTAGTGGTAAGTAGAATAATAACTGTTTTCCAACTTGCGACAATAACACTACAAACCAATGGAATTATTTAACTAGAATTATTGACCAAATTTCATTTTTATGTCAACATCCGAGAACCACCCACCATTTTAGTGCCTGTTTCGTGATCGTGAAAATATAATTTTAAGAGGGAAGTTAGGAAGAAAAGGTGTATTTTTTTACGTTCGTATTATAAATTGAAGTAGCCTACATCAATATTATTGTGATCGGTGTAGAAATTGAAACGAATATGCTTTTTTTAGTAGAATTGAAAATATTGTTTTAGATTTCAGTTGAAGAATATGTTAGATAGAATAATCGTCGAATAATATGTTATGTGCGAAGTCCTATCCTCCTAAATTACGCGAATAGACTGTGTACTTAATAACATTGTTATCCTCGTCTATTATCATGTATATAAGTAATGTCTCGACAACCGTCAGAATACATTCGATGTCTGCGAGTGCGAAATACATGATAAATCATAATTGGGTAGGTACGTGAGTAGTAATCAAAAAACTCATTAATTCGCTTCTTGTACGTAATGGAATCATGACTAGAGGGTCAAAATCGTTTAATTATAAATTTTGCTTATTACTTCTGGCCATATGTCTGAAAAATTCCCGTTACCCAAATATTTTTGATCAACAGATCAGATTCGTTAAATGGCAATTTGCGCAGGAGCCAAGTGTCAGATTCGAGTAAAATATTCGCAAATATATATTTTTGACCTTTTATGCACTTAAGTGTGCGGTTTATTTTATGGTCAACGGTTGGTTATAGACGTTTTGTACGGTTTTGTGCGCATCTGCGTGGGATTCTGTCTCGCTGCCCGGGGCGGCATCTACTTGTGCGGAGTACCTACATATCAACTTTATTATGTACGTACTGAAGTTGTGAATGTAAGTCTAGTCAAAGCAATTATTATTCAAGCAGCATTTTTTCGGACCAACTACTTGTTGATCTAAATGTACAATTATTAGATAATAAATATATTATGGTTAAGACAGTTATCATCCATTTAATGTATGTCATATTTCATTACGAAAGTAGAAAAAATCGTAAAGCTAACCTTTATCATCTGTTCCAACGAATAATGTTAGATGTTAAAATTGATAAAATAGCTCTACCTTAACGTTTCGTGTCTATATTTTCACTGTTTTTTTGCATTTTTCATGTACCCCTATTGTTTTCATTGAAAAAGCTATGTTATGGCAACTTTAAAGAGAATAAAACAAATTAGATGCATTCGAGGATTTCATCTTATTCCGACATAATACGTCTTACTTTCGTTTCGAGTTCCACTTGAATTTGCCGATTTCCGATGACTGACCTATTTGGGTTTCTCTTGATTGACCTTCAAACTAAATATCTTCCATCTAGAAAAATTATCCAGTGAAAGCCATATGCCTTGGGTTCATTGAATTAATTTACGAGTACGAACAAAGCAGCATTGTGGCCATTTAGGTATGAAAGGTGATTGGAAGGTAATAAGCTATACAATTGAAAACGACGGGATACCAATCTGTTGTTGCTGCACGAACTAGACAAAAGTTTTAAACACCAAGGCAAAGCATTGCTTAATCTGACATGGTTAGCCTCAGTTAATTATTGATGGCGGAGAGTCTCAAAAGTTTAAACTTTATTTCCAATGCATTTGTTTATGGTTAACAATATATCCGTGGATCATGCATGACTGTGAACATGTGCCGTGCCATGATTGCCATGCTAAGTTAAAAGCCATTATTTATAAGTCTCAGTTTGGTTGAAAGTCATTCCAAAACTAGATCACTCAATGTTATATTATGCATAGTGTGACCTCAAGGGAAGTATAATGTAGACGGGTCATGATATAATTCCATGTACGGGTAAGAATACTCTTCATGCCGGTCTCTTCGTCGATACAAAATCACGTCTGCGGAAATACTAGAAAGACCAAATGAAGTTATGCTCATCATTGTCGTGCAAATGTCGTGCAAAACATGCACAAATACCTACTACTACAAAAAAAGATTAAATATTCGCTTTACTCGAAACGATAACAAAGATTTATTACAAGTCCTGTAACGCATACTACTTATGGCCAACGAAACTTAGTAATAACTTGCGACAAGACTTTACAACGTTCTTCCAGACAAAATTTTAAAAAATGTGACTTGCAAAACTATTTCAAAGATAACGTTAAAAAAATACGAGTGTACTTTAGACCACACGACTGAAGTAAAACTTCTAGAGAGAAAGAAAAAGTGCGCACGCACTGCTCTCTCTTGCTCCTACAGTATTTATAAAATTATTCAAGAATGAAATGAAATTACCAATAATTTTCATGCACTGGCTATGAGAGGAAGAGAGAAAGAAAATTTACGCACTGCTCTCTCTTGCTTCTACAGTGTGATACCTCGCCCGTAATGCATTACACTTTTCGTTCACCAGCTTACCCCCCAAGTCAAGCGTGCGTAAAGAAGTTTTACTTCAAAAATGAATCAAAAGTAATGATAGCGACTTTTCCAGTGCACTCACCTAAATTCAATGATATTAACATGACCAAACTATTCAGTGAATATAAGTAAACACGAGTCTAGGTATGTGCATACGTATTACATATAAATTAATTTTCAAAATTACTACCTCAACATTGGCTTGCCTAGTGAGGCGGGCTATGAGAAATCTTAACTTGTAACAATACATTTATATTCTTTACATATTACTTACTGTTTATATGTATATTATTTTCTGTTGTTAATTTTAAGCATTTATCTAATTTATAAACTAATTCACACTATACACACTTAACATGGGTTTTTTGTTGTAGATTTTAAGTTGATAATATATTATCAACTAGATATATTATTAACTAACCCTCGAATGTTCCACAATGATGTTCCCGATTCCCTAACATTCCATTACATTCCAGAATGTGGCACACACCGCCACTTATTTCTGAAAGCTTCTAGAATTTTCTCCTTCCATAACTTTCTAGAGCATTAGCGAACCATCCATAACGTTCTCCAAACTTGTACTCGCCAACATACTCCATCACTCCATCCAGAACTTTCTAGAGTTTTATCGAACCTTCTGGAACTTTTCGGGACACTGTTCTTGTAATTTCTAGAGGGCGAAACTTCCTGCCCTTATATCTTCAAAAGCACGCCATTTAGGTTAAAACGGGAACCCTCATCCTGGAGGGGGAATAGAGATCTACCACATCATATAACTCACTTGACGACTCGTAACGGAACTCGTTTCTGAGTTTTTGCGGGCCTCTTTTCGGGCGACTTTATTTTATAATATATATTGATTTTTAATTTAAATTTTAAAATGAATGTTCCCCTCGCCTCGGTGAATTTAGGTTATTACATAATTGACATGTGTTCAAAATCACATAATAAGGATTCTTTATCACTTGGTCAAAACCATTTATTATACGATAAGTGTGTCATTCATTTTAAAACTGACGGTACATAAAAATAACTATGACGTAACAAAAAAAATTGATTTAGGTCATTATCTAATTTATTTGTGAATAAATAAAATTAAGTTTACGTAAAAAAATACATACGGCATAAATAATAAATACCTACATACATTCATTCATAAAAATTCCTTGTATCTTTAGCTGAATTTGGGTTAATGCGGTTAAACTGCAGACGAATACAAATTTTAATTAACCGATATATGGCCATTGTAACACATTATAAAACTTTTTGCTGCGGTCGTAAATAGTTAGATCATTGTGATGCATTCATCTTCATCGGGGTATTTTTTGAAGTAAAACTTCTTTAGGCGCAATATGACGAGTAGTATGCATGCTTAAATGGATGTTTCTATTTCCATGGAAAATGTATGGATTGTAAGTTGTCCAGATATCGTAATATGATATGTACTTGCCTGTATTTGAAGTTAAAAAAGGTACATAAACAATATGGTTTGTAAATAAGTAGGTAGGTGTTCAAGTACTTACTTATTCAACTTAAAGTTATGATTTCAAAGGAAATTTTGGTTTCTGTTTATTAAAAAAGGAAATAGGAAACATAGTTCATACTACTATTATTTATAGTATAGCATTGTTTTTTGTTATTTATTTTTGGGATGTTGATGCTGTGTTTCGGACAACGTTACTGTGTCCATCATCAGGTCAGATCAACACAACTGCCCTGATGATGGCTAAAGAAGGAGGTAGCGTAACAAGACATAACATCACAAAATAAATAACAAAAATACATTTGGCCGTGAAAATGTTAAACCATATCCATAGCATAGTTCGTACACTATTGACATATGAATAAAGTGCGTTATAATGAAGCTAATTGCTTAGAAATTAAAAATATATATTATATTATTAGGTCCGAAGAAGACACAATAGTATCAAGACTACGTAATTTAACTCTAAACTAATTTTATTGTTATTAAGTTTGAACAAAAGTTTGTTGTATTCCTATGTTTATTTATTTCATAATAATATGTAATTGCTGTATTATTAATTTATTTTTGTAGCAATATCCATGTCAGTGGAATTTCTGATAAATTTCAACACTATTTTATTTTGCAGCTGATCAGTATGAAATTATATTTTTTTCAATAATGATTTATTAAGAAATCATGTATCAGTATACAAACTGTACAACTGTTCACATAAGAAATAATATTGACGTTCCGGCCTTGCTCGGTCCGTGACTCATTGATTCGTCTGATAGACAACGACCGTTAAGGCTCCATGTATCTCAATTCGTGTCCAACTAGAATCTATACAGTGTGTTAAGCATCGTACTTGACTTACTTTAACCAGTGATTCCTGACATTATTTGGAGTAAAAAATGTAAATGAAATTTTGGTCTCCGGTGACATTTTAGACGCCTTTTTTTTCAAAAACTTTTTCTTCAAAATCAAGATTTTTTTCTCCATATGTCGTCACTGGTCTCTAAGCCAAGTAACCAACCAACCTCTCACCCGCCCCTTACTTCCCAATACCTACCGATTTTTATGTTTTTGTAAAAAAAAAAAAACTTCAAAAATGTCACCGGAGACCAAAATTTTATTTACATGTTTTACTTAAAATATTGTCAGGAATCACTGGTTAAGGAAAGTCAAGTACGATGCTTAACACCCTGTATAGTATTACTATTGGTTGTCGTTGACAACCATTACAGCGCTATCTATCTTGTCTAAGTCGGTGGGAACCCGGCTTTGCTAGCTCTAGCTCCTATAGATAATTATAATATATGGATAGAAACAGCAGCAATCATGTTATGTCTAAAACGGATCGAGATAGCCATTTCAGGAAATGTACCCTTTATTCAAAGATTTCAACACCAATAACAATGTTCAGTTGTTGTCATTGTCAGCGTCTTTTTTTTACTGTGCCATCATTGTAAATACACACATCACACAGATGTTAAAGAGGTAAGAATCACTGCTTATCGAGATTCCTTACCACTGATGACTCGTGCTTATTAATTTGGCCACTGTCACTAAAAATACCTTCATTCATTAGGATGGCTTCTATGTACGACGGATGTTCAGAAAGTAAGTGTACTAGATTTTTATATTTTTTTAGAAAAAAGAGTATTTTAAAAAAATTACATTATATTGTTGATACACTTCTTGACTATTTTTCCACATAATTGTTATCTCGTTCACTGCATGTGGTGAGCCGTGGCACAAGTTTTTTAGCCCTCCTCGAAGAACTCTCCCGCCAACTCTTTCGCCCACTTCAGAACCTCTTTCGGCGCCTGCTCAACGGCTTAAAATTTAATTTCACCCCTGTGTGCCTTCGGGGAGATGAAAAGATGATAATCTGAAATCGCCAAGTCAGTGAAATAAGAGGGAGCGTTCAAAACATCCAACCAAATTAGTTCAAGAGCGTCTTGGAAGCTGCGGCCGTATGAGGAAGGTCGTCGTCGTGCAACAAGCACACTTCTCTCATCAGCATTCCTATCCTTTTGTTTTGAATGCTCATTTTGAGTTTCTTTAGGGTATCACATTATCATTGTGTATTGATGTTCTCCCCTTCAAAATTCGACCAAAATAATACTTTTTCGGTCCCAAAACCCTGAGGTCGTGATTTTTTTAGCGAAATTTTGGTTTTTAAATTTTTTGGCAGATGGGGAATTGCTGAAACGACTGTCTTTTTATCACAGTCGTGCAATAAACCACACACGTGTCATTACCTTACTTACCTACACGTACTTCTGAACATGCTAAGTAATTTTAATTTTGTGGCAAGCATTCATTTTAGTTTACCGGGAGCATTCCTCAACATCTACCGATAGAGTTTTCATACAAAATGTTATTTTAACAAATATTTGTGATTTCGTAAATGAGCCTGAATTGTTCAGATTTCGTAGAACTATGGCATGTCCAATTTGGGGAGTTGAAGATACAATATTTCATACTTTTTGGCGAGGATGAAGAAAGTCGGGTAAAAGGAAAGGAAATGCAAGGGAAATAGAAGTAAAAGGTTGGAAATTACTTATTAATTTGATGTTATAAATAACTACAAAACAAAATACTTTAAGGGTTGTTTCGGAATCCGTAGCACTATGTGCCAACATAAAAAAAGGACACACCACTTTTATGTAGGTATATACATATGTATAAATATTCTGTATGTAAAGCGTAAAGTTGATTTTAGGTCAGTTGTAAGGTCGCACTCAAAAAGGAGTATTTCCTAGTGCTAATTTTATGCCCATAAGTCATCAATGCAATGCCGAATCCATCAGTCGCCGGCCAAGTGTCAGCTGACTCTCAGTGCTCACTGCCAGGCCGTTATTTTATCCTAGCCGAGAGGTGACTCACGAGAGCCTGCTTTTGCGTAACAATTTGTTACTGTTATGTCTGTATGTTACTGTTGGTCTTCATCAGTTGTGATTGTGATTGGTGAACCAATAAGTGAATAAAAAAAAATACTTCTTCAATCTTCGCAAATTCATTTTGTGGGTCATTTTTAATTAAATGAAAACGAATAACTTTGTGTACACCACTTATATAATAGAAATTATCTACATTTTCCGAAAACAAAGGTTTCTTCGTCCTTTGGTTTCGAAACATGTTGATGATTGTTATTACATAAGTGGTGTACACAAAGTTATTTGTTTTCATTTAAAAAAATAAAAATCTTAACATTTAAGTTAACATTTTTTATGTTCGGCACAGCATTGTTTATCTTGGATTAGCATGGTGTAATGTGTCAAATATTTGTGACGGTTTCCACCAATCAAATCAATGGTATCTACATTTTCCGAAAACAAAGGTTTCTTCGTCCTTTGGTTTCGAAACATGTTGATGATTGTTATTACATAAGTGGTGTACACAAAGTTATTTGTTTTCATTTAAAAAAAAAAAAATCTTAACATTTAAGTTAACATTTTTTATGTTCGGCACAGCATTGTTTATCTTGGATTAGCATGGTGTAATGTGTCAAATATTTGTGACGGTTTCCACCAATCATATCAATGGTATCTACATTTTCCGAAAACAAAGGTTTCTTCGTCCTTTGGTTTCGAAACATGTCGATGATTGTTATTACATAAGTGGTGTACACAAACTTATTTGTTTTCATTTAAAAAAAATAAAATCTTAGGTTAACATTTTTTTATATTCGGCACAACATTGTTTATCTTGGATTAGCATGGTGCAATGTGTCAAATATTTGTGTCGGTTTCCACCAATCAAATCAATTTCCAAGTACTTAATACTTCTTGTATGCATGATGTTTGTACGTGATGTATGACAGCATTATACCTTATGATCGATTATATTGTAGATTTCGAAACAGGTCTTTAGTCTTATAATTTATAACAGTGGACCAATATTTTATCTATATAGTAATGCTATATCGAGACCGACCTTGAGAGTGGCGCCTGGAGCGACTTGAATTTTGGCGCCGTAAAAATATTTTTATTTGTTATTGTTATACCTGTACTGAAAACATTTATTTTATTTATTCTGAACACCATACGTGTAAACGGTCACCAAGGTAGGCGATAACACTGGTTATTCGGATGATGTCTTGACAAATGCCAGACCTAAAACCACCGAAGAAATAACTTCTTAATCATGTACCTACTAGATATCCGGGATTCAAGACGTGGTCCATGACCCAAATTCCTACCCAAAGATTTATTTTTCTTAGAAGACAGTAGGTTTTTGAAATAATTCAATTATAAAACGGTTTAAAAATCGAAGTTTCACCCAGTATGCACATTATTTATCATTTACATACGACAGTAAAACGTCTCTACTTTCTCTCCTTTGTTATTCAATGGAAAGACAACGCAACAAAAACGCGACAAACAACAAAGGAAACTCTTCTTTACTCCGTCTCTCAAGTCAAATGAGGTCGTCAAACGGGTCACCCGATAAACACAGTACCCACTTACACACATTATCCGCTCAGAAAACCTTCTGTTCGGAATTTCCAAATTCTTGTATTCGATGACTAGCCACAGATTTCACATCTATGACGGAGACGAATTACAACGGGTGAGAATCCAAAACGGATGTTTAACATGAGTAATAATATAGGTATAAATAATCATGAGTTCGGAAATATTTATTGAAGCTTGACTTGAGCGGTAAACTGGCGAATGCGTTACGGAAATTACAGCGTTACGAAAAGTGAAATGAAGGCTGTATCACATTGTAGAAGCAAGAGAGAGCATTTTCTTTCTCTCTTCCTCTCATAGCCAGTGCATGAAATATTTCAGTCAGTATTTTGAAATACCAGTGACGCGCCTAACGCAAGGGGGGGGGGGGGGAGCGGACGTCGATGCGAATTTAAATAAGTATTTGTAAAAAATAGAATAAATGTATATATTTTATACATATAAACATATATATAGATGTAGCTAAAGAAGTATTTACTTCAGTCGTGTGGTCTAAAGCACACTCGTATTTTTTTTTATTAATGCTTTGACAATAAGGTGAACATAGGTTTTAAAGTTTACAGTGGGCAAATAATACGGTAAGCTATTTTGTTGAATACTTTTATACAAATCGAGAACTTGCTTTTTCCACGTTCACTTTTCTTTCCCTATTGGTAACGCCTTATTCTCATTGGCTCCAGACAGTGATATAAAGTGGTTTATACTTTTGTACGGTATCTATTCATTTTTCAGGCTTAGCTTTCAGTAGCTGCTGTAAAGTGGTTCTAAATACCTACTTCAAACAAAAATAGGGGCATTTTTTTCTAGTAGATACTAATATTGTATAACGAATACATCCCCAGATAAGAATACGGAAGCTTTCAAGGTATAAAATAAAGGACTCCTTTGTGAATCTTTATCTCGTACTGGCGACTAATTAAATCGTAAGAGAGACATGCCCCTACGCGCAAAACACGTATAATTAAGACCTACAGATAATATCAGCATTCGATTTGCATATTAAATAGGTAGATGGTATGTTCCAATCTGCAATAACGGTGCTCTTTCATCAGAATACAAAACAGTATGTGCCCTACATACTAATATCGCGGCGGCTAACAAGGTCAACTTTATCTATGAACATTTTAAACGTCCTTATGATTGTTGTATGTACAAGTAGATACATACCATCACTATCTCTTATACAAAAAACAAGGTTTTTTAACCAGAAAACAATGTACCATACTCCAATATAACGAATATATTTAAAGATTTTAAAGGTTTTTAATACACACGTATCTCGTACCAAGTCCCAAGTCATAAGCGTTACTTTTATTAAACAAAATTATTAAGCAGTTTAGAAGCAAAACTTCATATCTACCTGCGCTGTTTACAATCATCCTGGCAGCTGGATTATGGACAGAGAGTCTCCATCATAAATCGTCATTGGTACATAGGTGCGTTTGTCTATAGACACTTCCTCTAATCACTGAATACACATTATTCATCGGTGATTAGCGAAAATATCTAGAGTCGACAAATGTAAACAAGGAACCAAATTTACTAAAAACATGAAAATAAAAAATCTTTTTATTTGGATCTTAAACATCTTAGAAAAAGCCTACAAATAAATGGGCTTCATTCAACATATGTAGGTATACGGTAGACATTTGTCACATGAGAACGGGTCGCTTCTACGACTCGTTCTTGAATTCCATGTTCACTCCTTCCTCATCTCAAAAAGGCCCTCCATACAGCATCTTCAAATATGAAATTGTTTTCCTCAAGGCATCCTGTGTGGAGTCAATATAAAATAAAATAAATAAATAAAATTTAAAAAAAAACTGATTCAATCCGTTTTGTTCAAGCCAAAAGGTTCAGTTTTATGAATATCTTTTGTCTTCAGTGAGAAAATCTTTTGTTTTCATATTTATTTAGCCATGACTTTTGGCTTTTGTTATACTGGCGTACAGGGCTCCGGGCCAAAAAGGCCCCTTTCTCTTTCATCATGAGTTTATAATATATGTTGAAAAAATGGTTTCTTTTTAGTTTTTTATTTGTAAGGGAACATGGCTCCAATATGAGGATGTTAATCTTTACGCAGCCTTGATGGTACACACCATCTGTATGTATATAGTCTAAAATAGTAACTAACTTTTTTTGGTCGATGGTACATAATCTAAAATCGTAACTACTACTAATCACAGCATTTTCCTCAGGGGTGAGCAGATTGGATGGACCGCCAAACAGCTCGGCCACATTCTTTGCCTCATTCACATTCATACATCATCTCACACACAATCTTTTATTATTCTGCTCTTGGCATGGCCTGACTCAAGCATTTCGTTCACTTGATCGTGCAATGTCTTCCTCGGTCATCATCGGTCACACCATTCACACTCCTTTCCACGTTCATTCGTTCTACATCTAATCTTCCTTTTCCGAATCTAACTTATTACTCTTACATCAGCTTTGCATTCTTTTATAATTTTACATTTCCCACATGATCATGCATGGTTTTAGCACACATACACCAAAGGTATTTCATTTGTACGGCATTCAGTCTACTTTCATCCTTCCTCTGCCAGTTCCATATCTCGCTGCCAATATACCTGCCTGTAATCACACACAATTTAAAAAAACAAGTGTGCTTTAGACCACACGACTGAAGTAAAACTTGTGCGCGCGCACTGCCCTCTCTTGCTCCTACAGTGTGATGCAGACAATAGGCTTGCACTGTGTCTTAGATATACGAAACGTAACTGGCTATGAGAGAAAGAGAGAAAGAAAATGTGGGCTCGTACCTTTTCTCTTGCCCTTACAGTAATATACGAAATGTAACTCTCTCTATTTCTATTTTCACTAACTTATATCTCCCTCTGAACTTCCATTCGCCTCGCCCGATCACACTTTTCGTAACGCTCTCGTCACGCATTCGCCAGCTTACTCCACAAGTCAAGCGTGCGTAAAGAAGTTTTACTTAAAAAATATTCGTGTTTGATAAGTTGAACTCTTGCAGTGGTCATAATGGATGTTTTTGTGTGTTGTTGTAGCCGGAATACTACCGCGACGCCACCCAGTTCCGTCGAGTGGGCGCCGGGCCGGAGTACCGGCTGGAGATCCCGCACGCCAAACTGGACCACACGGGCGCTTACTCCGTCATAGCGTCCAACTGCCACGGAGAGGCCAAGGCCATCATCTCGCTGCAGATCACCGCTAAGGGTACTTACCCTCTTAACTAATTCTCTATTTTCATGACATGGCCATTGTGACCAGGAGTGGGATCACATATTTTCAGCCTTCATGAACAGCAAGCCCCTGGTGTTAATTTCTTTATGTTCTTCCTTCTAATATTAATATGCCTACGAGCTAATTTTCCTTACCAAATTCAAGACATTTCATTTAGATTCTGATCGGACCGATATTTGAAATATTTTGGGATTGACAATCGTAAATTTAGATTGACTTTTCCATAAAATACAATATTTTATAACAAAAAGTAAAATATTTTATTTTAATTGAACGCATATATTTATTATACACTATTTTATAACGATTCGTTATTAACATTCACGCTACGCGAAAAACACTACATACATATTTAGATATTTATTTAAATTCTTCAAATAATCTGAGTTGTTTGCAAGAAATTGCGACTAGTCAATAAGCCCTTCTTTGTGCTACTAAGCAAAATTTTCAAATAAAATTTTAAGAAAAAATATTTTTTGGACACGTCAATTTATCAATAAAAACATTACATGTTATAAAATTAATATTGACTTTACGCCTTGAGGTGATTTCTCACAAAAACGGCGCTCTACAAATCGTCCAATTATGATTATTGTTTTTATTATTATTTGTGGACAAGTCAATTTCAATTTGGGAGGCGGGAATGGGTGCCGCCGTCCCGGGAACCATTTATTGGATAACCAACACCTCTGCCATAGGTCACCCCAAGTGGTTCGCTACGTTTGGTGACTTAGCAGGGGCACCCGGGTTCATGGGGTTCATTGTCTAGGTCTTGGCGGCGGATGATCTAGACACACTGAACCCCAGATTCCTACCCAACCTCATACATTTTTCCTTCCCAGAACTTCCTCCCCTTCCTTTCCTTAAAAATATCCACCACACAGCATCCCAAAGATGACATAGGCCCTGAGTGAAATAATTTTTCTCAGGACCTCTTGTGTGGACCTAATGTAAAAAAAAAAAAAAACAATTTTTTGGTTGTCAATTCCAAAATGTTTTAAATATCGATTGGAAACAAAATGAAATCCCAAAACACGAAATATTATTGTAAAGCCTATAATTTAATATTATGTACAACATCTTTATGTAGGCAGATTGTTCATTGGATTCTTCCCGATTATTACCTCAAAATTCCGGTCAAATATGCAATATTTGGATATCTGGTTGAACACAACATGTTATTTCTGAGAAATTTAATGTATATTCAACACCTACTGACTTTTATTTGCTTTCTGTCGTCTTCCAATATTACAAATGGGTGATAGTACAAACTGAAACAATTTTAGTTTAGTACGAAAATAATCAACTAAAATAAACAAGCGGTTATAGGAAATTAATGTAAATAAAATTTATTTATTTATGTTTGCGGTGGGAATTTTTAACACAGTGGTCTGTTTTAACTCTTTTTCAGGACCTGACGAAATGGACAGCCACACCGTGAAAACTGGGTGAGCAAAATAACCATTAAATACAAATATAGGTATCATTGAAGAAGAATATAACAATAATAATGTAAATTAAAATATGAAAATGAACAATACAGATAAATAATAAAACAAAATAGTCGCAACTTGGACTCGAACCCAGATCTCACCTCTTAACGGGACGGCGCTCTACCGATTCAGCCATTGCGTCCGATTATAAAACCGCCATAATTGTCAAAGCCATATTTTAAATTTCCGAATTAACAATATTATCTTCGACTAATGTTTGTATTTTTCCATATCAATTATTATATTATCAGTATACTTCACCACCAGAAATTATATTATCTGTAAACTTCACCCGCCATAACACAGGGACATCCCTAGCATGGCGGATGAAATAACACAATAACTATAAAATGTACAAAATTCATTTAATAAATAAATAAATATTATCGAGTCCCAGTTGCGACCATAATGTTTTATTGTTTTTCTGTGTCTTGTTCATTTCCATATTTTAATTTAGATTATTATTGTTATCTTATTCTTCATATTACATTGATAGGATTAACCTTCAAAAGTTAAAAAGAGGGTTTTTCTTATAAAAAAAAAACAAATATTGGAGTTCGTAGGAAAACCGGCACACAGAAAATAATATTAGGTACTTACAATAAATAAATAATGTTCAATTAGAATTACTTGGCGTCATTTTTAAATAAATAAAAATAACCAACTTTAATTTAAATTAAAAAAAACCTTGTATATCACTATTTAATCAAAACATTCGACATGTTTCGAAACCAATGGTTTCTTCGTAAGGATAAATAAACCATTGGTTTCGAAACATTGATTATTTTGATTAAATTATAGTGAATACAAAGTATTTTATTTTCATTAAATTAAGATGATGCCACAAAGTAAATTTACGATAATATTTTCATAAAGTAACGCCATTGAGATTTTAAATTACCATTTAATTCACAAAATATACGATTTTATATTGACAGTACCTATTTATTTCATCAATAGTACCTACTTAAGTATTATGGGGTTCATCTGTGTCCAATAGCATTTTATTTATACAGATTTTCAGCCCTTAAAAATTAGTTTTAGTAATATTGACCGAGTTGTTTATTTACTGGTATCTAAATCGCACCGCCCAATAAATAATAAGTGATTGTGATGAGAATTAGTTTTGGTTTTGCGAGACCCCAAAAAGATCATGTCTTATAATAAGGTCACCTGTAACTACCTGTATGTATAATGGCTGGCATTCAATGATGCTTATTGTGGTTTGATACAAACATGGCATTGTCAAATTGGCCAACCGAAGAGTTGATCACCGGTCATTAACGTTATTGTTTCGGTTGGATATAAGAAGCACCTACCTACGTAATACTATATGCAGTCGAATTTTCAAGTTGTATCTGTATAACTCATATTATCAAGGATGCAAATTAACAGGTTGTCTGGTGGAAATATTATGAGGCAAATGTGAATGTAAAAGAAGTCGGGGATGACTGAGGTATATATTTAGGTACCTATTTTTTAGATTTTCTGCTGTCGGGAAAATATTATGGTAAATAAACTCCTAAAGAATGTCACTTTTTGTATTAATTTACAAGTTTTCGATTTGGAAGGTTGGAAGTCAACGAAATATTAGAGATTTTATCCACTATCAAGGGCGTGTATAAGGGGGGAAAGGTTTGGGGGGTTAAAATCCCCTAATCGGCCTTAGTATTGCGTAGGAAAAAGATAATAATAATCGTAGATTACATTCTTTGAAAACATAACAATATTATTTGCATCATCTCTTTTGTGATGTAAATAATCCCAAAAAACTTTTGAATACATTTACCATAACCCCCCCCCCCCTCTCTCTTGCCTTCGGGGTCGAACCCCCCCCCCCCCTTCTCCCCTTCATGTGAATTCTATTCCTAATTCCTATGCCCTTGTCCACTGTGAAAGGTGTAGGTACATATACAAGAGAATTTTAATATTTTCTGCATTTTCCGTTGTCCTGAACAGCAGATTCAGACGAGTTACTTTTATGCTAATTATTTGATTTTGTATTAGGCGAATGTTTGTCCTGCCCCGCATTTCCCGTGAATTGCGCGACCTGCGCTGCTGTGATGGGGACGCGGTGACCTTCGAATGCCAAGTGGAAGGCACCCCCTTCCCAACCCTTAAATGGGAGAAGGATGGATTGGTAAGAAACTCAATAGTTTTAAGGTATTGTTTTGAATTTTTTTGGAATTTCCGCACGATTTCTGGCGCATTTTAAAATATTCCGCCTTGGTTACAAGTTAGTGTTATCTACTTACTCAACATACGAGTTTATCCGGCGCTGAGGAAAAGGAAGTTCTGCAGAGCGCTAAACAGACCGAGTTATAAACTCAACAGTAATTTCAGTGGTGTCTCAGGAAAGAGTGTCGTCAAGGCTTTTGTTATTTATTTAAAAACGTAGTAGGTAGGTATATTACAATAATATCATAACCCGTTCAACTCACTAGGGCAGCGGTTGTCAACTTTTTTGAGCCTGCGTACCCCTTGACTCTTACTACAAATTTGTTGTACCCCTCCATCCATCTTGTGTACACGTGTAATGTAATTTTTGTAATTTGTTTTTTAATACTCTCATTATTACATGAATTTAATTTAATTAAGTCACACAATTAAGTGTATAATATGACATCGGGTATTTTTAAACAGTGATTCTACAACTTCTAATTTCGACAAAAAAAAATCATGTTCTCCATACAAAACTCCAAACTCACAAAGTGTATTGAGAGGATTATATTTTTTTAACCTCAAAAAAAAATAACGAAAAAATGTTTCTCATCTATCAGTAGTTGAATAAAAGCCCAATTTCCTGTTACACCCTTTATAATCAATAATACAATGTTAACATACAGTCATTGTGACCCTTGGGCTTGCTATGCAGAATAAAGTTTTGCTCATTTTCACATAGGTAGAGGAGCCTCAAATTTAATCAGCATTCAGGGGTTGCGATATTTATTTTTTATAAATTAATGCTTAAGAAGAAAATGCATGTTCACACAAATACATACCTGTGAAAGGTGTTAATATTTTTAGAGCGTAAACCGAAGAAATTTGAAAACGTTGAGCCGTTACTTATTTAAATAATTTACTTAATTATTTATATAATTAAATAATTAAGTAAATATTATAATATTAAGCAATTAAGTATACAATATTAAGTTTATAATTTATAAATAAATAAGTACATGTTATTTATATTTCTTATACTTTCTGGTAATTTATTAATAGAATAGAATTAATAAAAAAAAAATATATATATATATATATCTAACCTGGCACTTCCGAGATGCAAAGTCTACCTGCAGCTTGTATAGTAAGTACCTAAACATGGATAATATCAAATTTATAGGGTTTTCGCAATGATTTATGGCATTAGCAACAACATGGGTAATCTAAAATCACTAGTTAAGAGTTTTTGAGCACTTTGTTGAAAACATTTAACGTACCTACAGTTTTTTTATTTTTTCACTAAGCATATTATAAAGCAATGGTGCTTTATAAGAAAAACTCCTTTGTCCAAGGGATATTCTAGTTTATGATGAAAAAATAAAGATAACTTATTTGTCGCATGTGTCCCGTGTCTGTCCCTGTGAAATGTTAAACTATAACTTATTAGGTATGTTATGTCTATGGATATGTTCTTTATTTTCCAGCCCGTACCTGACAGTGGTGACTTCAAGATGGAAGTCGACGGTGAGACAGTTCGCCTGACCGTAGCCTGCGTCTACCCTGAAGACGAAGGAGTGTACACTTGTATCGCTTGGAACGAGCTCGGAAAGGCCTACACTTCGTCATGCCTTATTGTTGACGGTAATTACTTTTTCAAATTTTCATCACTATTAAATTTGGTTTGTCCTGGAGCATATATCCGAGTTTATCAATTGTTTCACAATGCACTTCTGTTCTGGCTCATATGTGTAAGACAATATTTAAAAAAATATATACTTTTATTAATGTCCACCTTCTGTAATGAACTTATGATTATGTTACATTCGATTATGTTTTTCCAGTTCCGGAAGAGAAGGAGAACTTAGTTTGCCAACAATTGGCCCGACCCGCCATGTTGCTGAGCGCTGGGTCCACCCCCCGCTCCACTCCTCGCTCCACCCCTCGCTGCTCCCCCCGCGCCACCCCTGCTCGAAGTGTGTCACCAAACCGTCCAAGTAAGTAGCATACTCAGCAACCATCTTTTATAGGGTACACACTAGCATCTTTTGAACAGTAGATAATCATATTGTCTGCTTCCAGTGCACGGCAGGGAGTGTTACACCCCCAGCCCATCCCGCAGTGACACCCGTTGGCGTCTGTGCCCACCCAAGTTCTTCGCAGTGCCCTTCAACCGGGTGGCAGAGGAGGGAGAAACTGTTTCCTTTCGCTGCTGTATCGCCGGTCATCCGACGCCCATGGTCACCTGGGATAAGGATGGTTGCGACCTTCCCGTTTCCTCCAGGATCTCCATCAGGGAGAATGATGATGATAGGACGCTAACAATATCAGATGTCAAGTTCGAAGATTCCGGATTGTACAGAGTCACTCTTGACAATGAAGTGGGCAGGGTAGAAGCAACTGCTTGCCTGGATGTTATCAATCTAAGAGGCGGTTCACATGGAATTCGAACTTCTGAAAACTCCCGCACATCTCCCTCCGTTCGTAGACATCTGAACGGCTCACAGTCCCGGGTTGGGGCCAGGCTCCGACTAAGCTCTGAAATCAGAGGAACCCCTACCCCACACTCCAAATGGTATAGAAATGGTCAACCACTTGATCTATGTGACAGAGTTTTCGAAATACTCGAAGATAACGCATCACATCTCATTATCGATCCTGTGGAGCTTTCAGATGCCGGAGATTACACCTTGGTTGCATCAAATGAATACGGCGAAGCCTCCAGTTGGGCGAAAGTGAACGTTGTGAATACCATACTTACCGGTTGTATTGGCGAGCATCAGCCTCACATTGTTAAAGAATTGAGGGATGTTCAAGTTATGGATGGAAAAGCTCTTGAAATTCAATTGACTGTGGAAAACTGCTGCGTTTTCAATTTTACGTGGATGAAAGACAACAAAGTACTGCCAGATTCTGATATATTCAAATATGTGGACTATGGCAGTGGTGTAATTGGGCTAAGACTAGAAGATATTTACATTCAAGACAGTGGTATCTACACTTGTGTTATTAAAAACGCATTTGGGCTATGCACATCTTCCTGCCAAGTTCTCGTCATAGGTTTGTAAAATCTTTTATTTAGATAAATGCATTAAAGAATATTTTTATTTTTTCTTTATAGAGAAACCTCACAAGAGTCCCAACTGCTCCCTTCTGGAGCCAGTGAGACTATGACATCCCCAATTGTGGAGTATGTTGTGAGGCTGAAGGTAAGTGGGGAAGGGAAGGAGATGGGAAAGAGGAAGGTGGGAAAGTACCTGGCTATTCAGATCTAGTCACTAAACACGGCTAAAGCCATTATTAAGCAACGTTTCAATTCTGAATGGTGGTCTTACACCAGGGCGATACTGAGAGTATCTTCCACTCTGGAGTGTGCCGCAAATATAACGCAAATATAAAAATTATAATTAATTTAAATGGCATTACATTTGTGTAATGCATATGCATAGCTTATAATGCAATGTGGACTTTAGAAAGAAAAATCTCTGAGAATATAATATATTTATGTTATTACCATGGGGCAAAATTTCTCCATGGTTATCTCCAACAAACAGTTTGAACGGTGCAATTTTGATGGCTTTTTTTGTGTCATGATTACATATTACAATTTTTACAATTTACTTTTAGATAATAATATTGGCATCGCATTCAATGGATTCTCATCTTATCCAGAACCAATTTGCATTGAAGAAGGAAAAGATGCATGTTTTAATGTTATGGTTGAGGATACACCGACATTGATGAACGCTGAAGTTGTTTGGCAAACAGGAGGTATAGAAGTAGAAAGGGAGTCCACCAAATATAAAGTAAGTACAACCGTAAGTTAATGGATCAATTAAACATATTATTTTATGTAAATAATTATTTCACAAGAGCAGGAACTGTTAATCAGTGGTTTTTTGTAAAAGTAGTAAGCATAGGACATCTAAAAGTAGTAATATTCTTTCAGTTTGTATCGACTATAACTACTTTTTATTATATACAGGGTGTTAAGGTTCGTACTTGAGTTACTTTAACCAGTGATTCCTGACATTATTTGGAGTAAAAAATGTAAATAAAATTTTGGTCTCCGGTGACATTTTTGATGTTTTTTTTTTTTTTACAAAAACATAAAAAAATAGTCGGTGTTGGGTAGTTGGGCGGTAACTCGGCTGAGTGACCAATAAGGTCATGTAAAAGAATTTTTTTTTGTTTGATTTTAAAGAAAAAAAAAAATGAAGAAAAAAAAAATTGTCGTAAAAAAAGTCACCGGAGACCAAAATTTCGTTTACATTTTTTACTCCAAATAATGTCAGGATTCACTGGTTAAAGTAACTCAAGTACGTACCTTAACACCCTGTATAATATTATAGCAGGGATGAGCAGTTATTTTTATTATGTCAGCAGCAGCATTTTTATTATAAATATAATATTATAGATGTTTTAAAGGTATGCATACCCAAAGAAAATAATGAAAATAAATTCGCATTAAAATTCGAATATTCTTGAAAACATGCACTGGCTCAATGTACTGTACAGTTCCATGACAACTCAAGACAGTGACATATCAACATACTTTGGAAAAGTGATAGAACGTCATGTATATTATGAAGAAAAAAAAAACCGCCTATAATTCTAATCTAACGCAACCTTTTTTTAATCACGACTGCACTTTTCAAAAGATTTTTCCGGTTTCTGTTAAAATTATTAAAATGAAATGTATTTTGTACAAAAGTTGACTAGGCAAGGCCGCAAGCACACCATCAAGCTGCTCAAGGTGCAGGGCAGTGACTCGGGCTACGTGCGCTGCGCCGTCCGAGTCACCACGGCCGAAGGCGAGCATTACGAGAGCCTATGGTACACCACACAGCTGACCGTGGTGCCGCGTGCTCATCTCAGCCCCGTGGGCCCGCCCGCCCCGCCCAACCAGCGGGCCAAGTTCCTCAGCAAGCTGGGCAACGTGACCACGTCAAGGGGCGGGAAGGTTTGTCTGACAGCCACGTTCCAAGGATACCCACAGCCCACCGTGAGCTGGCTCAAGTCGGTGAGTTCTCTAAACCTAAATGAAAAACTATTAACTACATTTTTATACACCTGCTATGTATCTGTCCTACTTATAATATATGTATTCTATGTATGTATAATTCCAAAATTTGCGAATGTAGATGTTATGATTATACAAAGTTATGTTATGATTATACAAAGTACATGATATGATTATACAAAGCGATTTTGGTTATTTTTTATGATTTAGAAACTGATTCCTTCAATAAATTATTATCTTGTAAGATGCGGTTATTATTGGCGACTATTCATTTTCTAAATGTCTAAATAATGAAAATAAAATATGTGATTAGTGGAAAGTAAGTATGTACCTGAAAACCAAGATATCCTTAATAGGTTATAAGTGCCACAAAAAATTATTCAATCATACCTTTTATCTCAACTCATCACCTAATTTATTCCCAGTATTGGATTATTAAATGTTTGCAACATGATAAATGTATTATTTATTTTCCACCAATAAAAATATATATGTATTGCATTGCATTAAAATATTTTGTATTTGCGGTATTGGTGATGAATATTTAATTATTAGCGATGAAATAGATTTTTTCCTGGCGTCATTTTTACTGCCCGACTTAGCTTATTAAATATTTAATGAAAAGATTACTAATACACCATGATACCTACCCAATACGACTGCTGAAATATATTCAGTGTTGTGATGATTAATATTTTATTTAAGGACCGAGAAGTTATATCAAATGGCAGAGTGAGGATTACCGATACAGAGGGAGAGTCCTGTCTGATGATTCATGAAGCAGAGTTAACCGATGAAGCTATGTATAAAGTTCGGATCGAAAACTCTACTGGGAATGAAACCATTGCAGCTAAAATCACCGTAGAAGACAAAGGTATGTGTTCAAATTTTTTTTGTTTATTATTATATAAAAATGGCATACTATGGGAATTTATACCCGCTAAGCTACTGCAAGTAGCTTGTTATCTTAGCTTGTTATTCTATAAAAACAAGAGTATTCATGGCGTGGTCTTTGCTGAAGTGGAATGATAATAATATGTACATATGGCTTACAGTTACATTCATTTGTTCCGATTTTAGGGAACCAATAGTTTTTGTATGGAAAAAAAATCAGAAAATGCCACATTTTCAGATTTTTCCATACAAAAACGTTATTAAGCTGCAGACCAAAATATTTCATCAAAATTAAACCATGCACCTATCGGTCAAGAATTTGCATTTAACAGAGAGAATTCACATATCCGAAAGAAATCTTTTAATAATAATAAGGAAGTTGAGTCCTTTTTTATATTTTTTTAATCTTTTCTCACATGCAAACTTTAGTACTAGACTTTTTTTTTTTATAAGCTCGTTTTCATAATTAAATCAATTCTATAAGTTTGAATTTTATTAAGCCCGCGAAAACGCCGGCTAAGGGTATAATACCGTGCGGGAGAGTTCATTACGTCATCTGGTCCCTTGTTTGAAATGTAAGGTGAAATATTTACAAGACTAGGTCACGCTTATATGGACAAAAAAAATTTTTTTGAGAAGTTGTAGTAGTTAGATATTAGCTAATACTAATCAATTCAGTTTCCGGAATTGCGAAAAAGTGCATTTTAATGGTTCGAAATTCCGGTAACTGAATTGATTAGTACTAGTTAATATAAAAAATAAAATATCTACTACAACATTTTAAATTTATTTTTTTCGTCCATATTAAGCGTGACCCGGTTTTGTAAATATTTTATCTTATATTTCACACAAACAAGGGACCAGATGACGAGAGACGACGTCACACACTTTCCCGTTTCTTATTGGCTGTTTTCGCAGACTTTTAAAATTCAAACTTGTAGAATTAATTTAAATATGAAATTTTAAAAAATAAAAAAAATACTGGTATTTAAGTTTGCATGTCATCTACATGAACACATTTTGTATAAGTCAAAATATTTTTCACTCAACTTCCCTATTGATAATGAGTTCAAGGTAAATTGCTGATTTGATGACAAAATCACAAATGACATGAGTGATATGCATTCAAGCAACTAATAAATATGTTGCCATATGAGTAGGTATCTCATTCTAATTCTTATACCTTACTGATATTTTTGATTTATTTTTCAGAAATTAACAAAGAACCCCAACCGCTGTACAATGTCGACGATGGAAACCTCTTCGATTCCAGATATAAAATATACAACGTAATCGGCCGAGGACATTTTGGTTCGGTGAAGCTCGTAGTAGACAAACGCACAGGGGAGAAGTTGGCAGCTAAGTTTGTAAAGATAATGAAGCCCAAAGACAGAGAAGTAACTATACAAGAATTGGAGATTATGCACTGCTTGAAACACCCCAAGCTCATTCAACTGATTGACGCTTTTGTAAAAATGAATCAAATGATTATCGTAACTGAATAGTAAGTAAAAATATGTTGTATTCTTGACAGAGTTAGTTTAAAAAAAAAGATTTTCTATCAATAAATATAACAATAGGATTGCTACAGTTATTGCGATTGATATTTGAACCAAATTCTTGAATATCTGTAAGATTTCTTGTGATATTTTATAAGAGTTCAAAGTTCCCCTGCAGTCCCTAGACTATGACATCCTTATTTTGGGTAATTCAGTGAGGCCAAAGAGGGGAAGAGGTAGGGGAAGCTCAAGGTTTAGAAGAAGGTACCTGATTATTCAATTTTGTCGAAAAGCGTTGGAGCCATTTCAAGTACCACTTCGATTAGGAATTTCTATTTTTTTTACATTAACTCCACATGGGAGGCCCCGAGGAAAATTATTTTTCTCGGGGCCTATGTCATCTATGAAGATGCTGTGTGGAGGGTCTTTTTGAGGAGATGAAGGAGTGAACATGGGTCTCTTCAAGACGGAGGAGTCATGTTGTAGGAAGGAGGAAACTCAGAGGCCGGCAAATCGTTCCACAGCCGAGCTGTTGAACTCAAGAACGATTAGTAGGAACGACCCGTTCTCATATGACAAATCGACCCCTTGGAATAACAAGGTTCCATCTGCCTTGGTAATGTCATGCGATAATGGGATCTATAGTAAGCTACTTTAGAGTTCATTATCGCACGACGTTACGAAGGATCGAAACGTCAACCGTGTACAAATGTTGGGCGCGCATTTGGCGTGTTTCCCGACAATGCACCGGTGCCGAGGGGATCAATGACGCTAGTTCCTCGGAGCATCTTCCATTGAAATACCAGAACAGTGACAGCATTCTCTCCTGTGCTCTAAAAATTGCAATCTGTTTGTTAAGACGGGAGAATCTATCAAACGGATCGCCCGTTTCTGGAGAGAGTCGAGGGTTTTTTCCAAGTATTGTGGGGCTCCAAACGATGGCTGAAAAATTTAACCTGCGATTTGTACAGGATTAGCAGTTGTATACTATTAAAGTATCTGTTGGCCCTGTTCAGTACGCCCAGTTTTTGAGACTGGTGGTCTCCCACCAGGGTGATACTTAGTATATATTTTTTCACTCTAATAAGGAAAGAGACGCAAATAATTATTTATATTTTAATGAGCTCTATATTTTTCCTCACAGTATATCTGGCGGACAATTATTTGAGAGGGTATCGGAGGAGGATTTCACTCTCACAGAAAGAGACTGCATTCTATTCATGACGCAGATCTTGGAAGGAGTTGGCTTCATGCACTCAAAGAACATAGTCCACTTAGACCTGAAGCCAGAGAACATTATGTGTCACACGAGGCCGTCACATGAGATCAAGATCATTGACTTTGGATTGGCGAGGCGCCTTAATCCCAACGAGGAGATACGAACCCTGTGTGGTACAGCAGAGTTCATAGCTCCTGAAATTGTTAATTTTGATCCCATTTCGACGGCCTCCGATATGTGGAGTGTGGGCGTCATCTGTTACATACTGTAAGTATAAAATTATGATGATTATTAGGGCTCCTAGATATTATGGTATTTCACAGTTTTTTACTGATATCTCACTAAAACCGTTCCAACTTGAGCTCTGGCATCTGTACAGCCTTTTTTGTCTGAGATTTTTGGTCAATGCAACTATTTCCAGTAGGTAATGTCATTTACCACATGAACTTTGAAAAATCGTAATTAAAGATGTCGAATGGCGAATTCAATATTTTTTTCAATTAATTGGAAAATATTAGATACTTGGGCAAATCAATATGTATATTATTATAATCTCGGAAGACAGAAAGAAGAATATACAACACAGTGGCGGTCCGTGAGTTTTCAGTGAGCTAGAATTCCTAGATTGAAAAAAAAATGACATTACTGATGTTGTAGTTGAAAATGATTTTTTTTTTTCAAAATTTTGACTTTTTGTGTGAAGATCTTCAGGATTCTTTCAATTTGGGGATGCGCCACATCCACAAATTGACCACTTCATACAAAAAGTTGAAATTTTGAAAAAAAAATTAAATTCATTTTCTGCTTCAATAACATCAGTAACGTCGTTTTTTTTTCCACAACTTAACAGAAATGTTTCTTTTCATTATAGGCTTTCTGGATTATCTCCGTTTGCGGGTGACACCGTCCAGGACACATATTCCAACATATTGAGGGTGAAGTATGACTTTGAGGACGAAGCTTTCGACAACATCTCCGAGGATGCCAGGATATTCATCCAGGACTTGCTGGTGAAGCCAATGGACAAGAGGCCTACAGCTGCACACTGTCTGCACACCAAGTGGATGAAGCAACACACAGAAAAGAGGACCAGCACCGCATTGAGCACTGACAAATTGAGGAAATTTGTCATTCAATCTAAGTGGCAGGTATGTACTCCCCAAATATTTATATCAAATGAGTTTAATTATTTTCAGATCTTCTGTGCTTGTTGTGAATTTTATTATTTATAATATAATCAGTATGAAATATTGTTTGGATATTTTATTTTTTATATGGCATGGATTTAAAAAACAGTGTGTAGTTTAATTATTGAAAAATCAATGGATCAAAATTAAAACCCCATATTACAAATAAAAATTTGGAAGAATAAAACGTAAAGGGAAAACAAATTTGCATATACCAACTCATGAAATATGTGTGTTAAATTTATTAATAAGTTTTTCAAAATGTACAAATATACATTTGACAAATTGAAATATTTTATCCATTTATATAACATACATTGCAAATGGGGTTTTAATCTTTCCTATCTATTTGGGTAAATATGCAAAAACGTGTGCTACTAATAGTTAATGCAGTAATAAATTAGTACCCGTGTCATTTCCACGTAATAATCAATAAATTTAATAATATGATTGTGTGAGATTTACTAACTAATAGATTAACACTCTCCTAATGTGGCATGTTGCACGCGTGTTGTCTTTTGCTTTGTGTAGATGACGGGAAACGCTATAAGAGCCGTTGGCCGAATGGCCACCCTGTGTGCTATTTCACGCATGAACTCATCCCGGCTGCTGGCCAAACCTACCACTCCAGGCCCACCCAACAATGCACCCATACATGAGGAATCTCCTCCCCGTAAGTACAATATAGTCAGACAATGGTTCTGATGGCATTCATAGGTTTATTCTATTCATAAACTATTATTACATTATCCCTTCCGCACCAAAAGAGCGTAATACAATCCCCAAAGCGGAGAGTTTTGTGCAATATTCGAGTTGTTTTTACATACCACACACGCACTGTATAATAAATTTAGGAAAACTATATGGTGACCGATTTGCTTTTAAAAAAGAAATTCCCTTTACTATTTTAAAGTATTAAATAACATTATCGAAGAAAGCAAACACTTTGTGGCTTAACATTATACCAAACGAAACAAATAACTTAGTTTTAAACCACTTTATTTTAAAATAAAGTGGTTTAAAACTAAGTTATTTGTTTCATTTGGTATTAAATAACATCTATCATATTCCGACTTAATTACTCTCTCCCTTCTCCTTTCCTCAGATCGCCATTACTTTTTACAAATATTAGTTGCGGCAAACAAATGGCACTCCAGCTCGCTGAAAACTCACAGATTGCCCGTGATACAACAGTGTTTTTGGTGCAAGCTGATGTGTTGCGTTACAATACATATATTTACACCGCGAGTGCAGGTGTAAAATGTGCATTTTACTGGAAAGGGCTACAATAATATCATTTTGATTTGCTTGATTTCATACCATTTTGAAGTATTTAAGATTGACTGCTGGGCCTTTGCCCTGTTGTCCGCTTAAAACAGAAGCTAGTAACTAATATCTGAGTGTTACTGGAAGGGGCAAAAGTAATATTAAGAGACACAATCGCTCCACAATTTACCAATCATCCAGTTAATTAATCAGACATCTCTAAATACTAAGTATTCACACAAAAAGAAAAGCAATATTGGAAAGCTCACCAAAAATCAAATATTATTTATGTGTGTCTGTGTTTTACATATTCAATAGGCTATAAACAACGGTCCGCTACATTAGTTTGACATTTTGAATATCCTGTGACCCAGACAACATCAATATTTGGTTTAATTCACTACAAGTTTTTAGCATTATAAATGAGTTGGTTGCTTTTATGGGTAATCTGCGTATTGTACCACATAAAGGGTACACATTTACATATATGTAACTGCATACTCATCTCAAATTTTTCGGAAATCAACTGGACAATCTATATGGAGGACCTGATGAACCTCCTTCTTGTGATACTTGATTTTTACCTCCAGGAACATGGTTAATACAATATCTGGATATGTGGAGAGGAGATATTGCAACATGTACATGTTTGGAAAAAATCTCAAATTCGTGGATAAAGAAATTTATTTAATATATCACTTCAAAACTAAATATTATGCACAAAACATGTAGATAAAATATGATTTAATTTTACATCCAAGTCGTTAATAATTATTATATTCATCCTAGTAAAATGTTAAATACATACAAAATAAAATGTGATTCTACTAATACTGCCAGACATATTGCTAATTTGCTAAAAACTTACATTGTTAATGCGGTACATTTAATATACAGTGATGTTTCTTAAATGGAAGGTAGTGGCAAAAAAAAAACGTATAGTCTATGTAAATTCAATACCGCGTATGAAAAACACGCTCTCAGTTGAACAGCAAGAACTGCATTGATTGGTGCTTTCAAAATGTGAAATTGACCAATAGACTTTTTGTACTTGGTTAAAATCAGTACCGCGAATGAATCATCCCCAGTACATATGTAAGCAAGATCACGTATATACCTGAATTTTTTATTCCTTCTGAACATTTTACAAACAGTTCTTCCGCGGTATTGAGCTTAAACCGACAACAAGCAGATCAACGTTAGCATCTAATAGTTTTGATTTTTTTCCTTGATTATAAAAAGAGATAAAATATCACAAAATTAGGAGTTCATTATAAAAGTAAATTCATTATAATAAAACTGACAATATATAAATTATTTTGATACAATCATAACAACATAAACCTACAAAAATTTTAGAAACAATGGAATTCACTTTCAGGTCTGAGAAAAAAAATTGTCAGACAGGAGTTTCACTTGTTGTAATATGCAGTCCATGTATCTCCGTTCGTAGAACTTACCTGATTGAAATGTAGAACCAACACCATAAGATTACCAAAATAATATAAAAACTTAAACATTTAATTTAGTATTACACCATTTGATTAACTTTTGAATAAATAAAATCATACAAATGATGTTTGAAGTTAATTCTGAAATTAAGTTAATAGATTTTAATTTTTTTACAGAAGATGCAGAGACTGATCGAGATCAACATTCAGAACAGAAATGAGAATAAATGTAGGAATGGATGAAGAATGAAAGGGAATCGACATCAGACGATGAAAGAGTGGTTGACACATCTCATCACTCTGAAGAGATTTTTTACATGATCCAGGGAGTGGCATTTTTTAGGACTTTTGGAAATGTCACAATGAACGAATGTCATTAAATCGTTATGACTAGATGTTTTCATCATCTCCATGTTTGTAATATATTATTGGAATATAAACCTAACATGGCGATGTGTATGTTACATTTGAAAAATATGCTTTTTATTACAGAGTTATTTTTTATTTTTAATTTGTAATTAAGTTTGAAATAATTGTTAACAATTATCTGATAGATTTCTTGTAAAATTTCTAAACACATTGTCATATACATATTATTTAAATAAATGAATCCAAAAAAATAGATCCCTTTTTATTAGTAAAAATAAAAATCTAACCAATTCTCGTAAAAAACGGGTAAAAAGAATTTGTAAATAAGTAAAGAATCTATGTTATATAAGTTAAGTTAAGTAACAGAAATCCTTTAAATGTTCTTCAACGAAAGTAGGGAAACAAACTACAAAAAAATTCACAATGTGAAAAAGATTTTTAAAAAGATCAAATTTGTAGTTATTGCGCATAATATGTTCTAGTTAATTAACCATTCATTATTAAAGTTCAGGGAGAAAACAAAAAGACACTAAATTTTTAAAAATAATTCCATCAAAAATCAAAAACTCATATTACAAAAATTCCTTATTAGAGTTGCATGTGCTATAAAGGCATTTTAAAATGTGTACATGTCAAAGCAGGATTTTTTAGATGATGCAAGTTGAACAACCGAATTTAAAATAAAAAAGACAACTAGTTAAACTGGTTAGAATAATAATAAATTGAGTATCATCTTCTCAATTAAATCGGTTATTTAAATAAATGTGAGTACATACAAAGTAAAACGTGTACAATCCTCAGGACTCAAATGTTTCCCCTAAATTGCATCTGGCAATGAACTTAGGGCAGTCTATAATTTAATATTCCTTGGAGTGAGTGGATCAGATTAAAACCATTTCGTATGTACATACACATAAACAAAAAAAAGTTATGATAATAACATGACCTGCAAAATATTTTACGATTAATAACATTTGCAAGTGTGATGAAAATTATTTAATGGCTTCACATGTTTTGCTGCAAAATAAAATAAATAAAAAACTTACTATAAACTACAAGTTAAGTAAGGTACAACAATAAATAATGTATCAATAGAATTTGTAAAGCTGTTAAAAATTGAGTGATTGAAGAACATTGAATGATGTTTCATGATAAAAATGTGTGAAAAAAATTAATGTATTTCTGTACCAATAATTCTTTATATTATTACATAATTCCTTAAAATATTGGCAGATTGAGCGGATTTTAAACAAATTTTAAAGAATACGTAAGTGATGTTTTGATGTGACTTTTTTAACGGGAAAAATACCCTTTCCTGGTTTCAATAATTTATTAGACACTTGCAAATAAATTATTGAAAATATAATACGAAAAATTATTTTAAAATACCAAAATTAATGAAAATTACATATACATTTTCGAAATTTACATATAAATCCGCCTTTCTCTGGCAGCAATAAATAGATATCTATGTAAGTATAGGAAAACATATATGACTGAAACCTAACCTAGAAAGGGATCGGATACATTTGGAGAAGTAGTACATTTATAATTGTATTAATTCCTTTATATATGATAAAATATTTTACACTTAAAATTACCGAATAGAAAGTATTCCTAAATATGCAAGCATATTAATTACAACACGAGCTTTTAATAAAATCGAGCTAAGTTAATTAACAGTGATAGCTTACTCCCTCTTTTATAAGAAGTGTGTAAAAAAAAACTTCAGTATTAAATTGATCAGTATATTAAGATGTTGGTGATTCCACAATTATTGCTTGAAGATATGGTTTGGTTGATTATTTGTCGGTTTGAATGAGGTATCATTATAATACGGTAATTGAATTTAAATGTGCGTTTGTTGTAACCACATATGATCAGTAAATACAACAATGTATATTGGACGGAAGTTATGCTTTCACAAAAGACGAGAAAATATTAATTTCTAAATGTCTAGTGTAAATGTAAGAATAATATGTAATTAAAAAAAAAATACAAAACTAGGTCAATGAATGAATAATATATTTTTTAATTCATTAACTCAATTATTTTAATGACGTGTATGCCAATTAATGGCAGTTACATTTCAATAAGCCATCACTGCTTATAAACTTAACGAAAAGTTTGTGATGCGGTGCACCTGATCCCTAATCTAATAATATAATAATTCTAAGCAGATAAGAAGCTATTGATTCAAATAATTATGTATCACTAAATATAAGTATTACAAAAACATAAAACATCACTGTGAAAGTATTCTTAGTATTGTTGATGTATAACATATTTTTAACAAACAGCATGTAATTAATTTCAAATATCATTTCATGTAGGTACATGTAAATATGAAGATAAATATCAAAACTCACTGTGATGACATGAAATATACATTATTTAGTAGTTAAGCTTACCAATATGTATGTCTTAAACACATTTAACATCTAATTTGACACTGCAACAGATTCTACTCCTCAATAATTCTTATAAATGCATAACTATTTAAGGAAGATATTTATGAAAATATAAGATTTCGAATCAGCAGCGCTTTATAAAACACTTGCTTTTTTTTGTAAATATCCACTTAATGTAAATAATACGGGAATTGTTACTTAACCCTTTATCAAAATATTCTCTGGTGATGTTCAATATTATTTGCAGATGAGTTTTGATATAATATATGTAAATCCACTTACATACTTATTATACAATAGGTTGCGTACAATAATACTAGGTATATAAATAGCAGTTGTAAATTGATTTATCCCTTTCAGTTGAAAGCGACAGAGCTAGGATCCTCATTGTCCATTTGTTTGACGTGTCGCAGAACATCTTTCTTGGTGATGACACCCAGCAAACGCCTGTTGATGAAAAGGATCAACAAGTTTAGAATGTGTTGAAACAATAAATCAAGTAACTTATAGCAATATTTATGAAATGAAATATCATATTACAAATACAATATACTTGATTTGACTATCAAACAAACCATCCCAAAGAAATTACACTTCGATAAGAACAATTTTAATGCAAAGGGATCGTTCAAGAATCAATAGTTTTGTAATTATTTGTTTAGTAATAACTTAGGCCTAAAAGATTTATTTAATTGTGGAGCTAAAAAAAAAAAAATTTCTTCACAGATCGAAGGATTAATAAATTTATCATACTGAAGCATAAATTTTCCCAACATGTGTTACGGTTTGCAGATCTGTAATCTTATCAGCACAAGAAACATATAAAAAATAAAATGAATCTTCTGAAAGTACTAAATTCTACCATACCAACAGAAAAGTGTAACGATCTAGACATTGTGACCAGCACACATATTTGATACTTACTATTTATATGGAAGTGGCACATGAAATTGATTGACACACGGAGCACCTCATTAAAGGAATGGGTTCCTGACCTTTTATGGACAAAAGGAAAGCGGTAAAACTTACCCATTGTGAGTGACAAGAGTCTGGCGCAGTCCTAGCTTGCGGAACATGTCCACCACCGTCTCCATGGGGGTCTGGTCAGTCACAGTTATGGGCGCCATGTCGAGGATCTTGTGCAGGTGCACGGGAGGGGCGGGCGAGGGATGTGGCGCCACGTGGTGCGGGCCGGCCCCGCTGAACACCACCAGGGACTGGCCGCAGATGCCCTCCATCATGCGGCGGGCATTGGCTGCAAACACACAAATACAATATTACTAGCTGTCCCTTACATGGTTTATGGATGGTTTGGTTTGGAGTAAAGTTCGCCAAAATATACCAAGCATTAATAAAGTTCGTCTTTTTACTGACAGGGCCAAGAGTTCTTCATTTTATGGAGGAAATAATAATAATTAAAATTTGGAAATTCATTAATTTGTAGTTCAATATCGGAATGTTCGTGAACTTAAATTTGTCCATTGAATTTGAAGAAAATCGATATCTGCGAAAATAAATCATAAAATTTTGTAATTCTGAATTTATGAGGCACACCGTGGAAGGTAAAATACCGTAACAAATTGTTTATTATAGCATAAATCTGACTCAGACAGGCCAGCTGAGCCGATAATCGGCTGCAAAATTTTGATTTACACTGAAATATGCCATTTGTGTCGTATTTACATAAAATATAATAAGTTGTAAATAAAGGGGCACTGTTTGGTGTATCAATCACAAGTTTTATTGAATCCTTTCCTTTTATTATAACATTAAAGAATAGGATGCTTCGGTCACAAAGTGTTGTGCTTTGAAGAGAAATAGGCCGAGGGGTTCATGGAGCTACTTACAAGCGACTCGAGCATCATGTGCATAGCACCCGTCCAACTCAATTTAATTCTCACACAAGTATAATTAATAATTACCCTTAACACATCCTCACTAGCCCATTCTATCTAAAATTATTTTACTGAAACTGATCACCGCAACTGAATTAATTCTTGTGCAAACTTGTCCTGAATTTATTGATGTACAATTGTACAATGTACGAAAATTCCATAATTTAGTTTTTTTTAAATAATGCTATTTATTGAATACAAATTCATTTTTAAATTAAAAATAATTTAATTTATTTTTTTAATTTTCAACAGATTACGAATACCATACCAGTAAGATGGCAATGAAGCATACAACTATTTACATAAAAATAAACACGAGAGGCACAAATTATAGCGGTCCGGAGGGAAGGCATTCTAAGATAGGGGTCCTAAATTAGAATGGGTTAAAGATGGCAGAGGCCCTAAGAGAAGCATCATAGACTTCTGTGTGGAGTTATTTTAATCAATGTGTAAGAGTAGATTCACTTACCGAGTCCAAGATTCAGATCCCTCCTGAGAACAAATCCAACCAAATACTGAGACTCCCTGGAGACCACCACCGGGTAGCCATTGTGCTCCGTTTCCTTCAGCAGGACCTCCACATCGTCAACTGTCATGGAGTCCTGGGTTATGACGCTGAGAGTTTCATTCCGCCTGTGGACAAGGATCCATTGAATTTCAACTGCGCAGTATATTGTACATAATTATACGAATATTTGTATGCTATTCCAACAAATAATATAATAAAATATAAATAAAACATACAATAATTAATACATAAATTGGATGCCAATAAAATTAGTTAAACATAGTATACAAACATACATATTCAGTTGATCGCACAAATATTTTCTATAAAGTTTATTGAAAATATTATTGATTGTACAAATGTGTGATGAATCAGAAAAAAAAACAAGTGCATAGTTTAATTGCAACAGTACAGATATAAGTGTGTCATCTTAATTATGTCGCAATTAGGGTGAAGTTTTATCAAAATGCGCTGTTTTTATTTTTAACTTGTTGAAAGCCAGCATAGGAAAAATGTATTTTTTCAATACGACGTAAAATATTTGACAGTTCTCACCTTTCTTACGAACTCAATTTTTATAACATTTCTTTTGTGATATATTACAAAAATTACATCAAAATGATGTAGATAAAACTAACTTCCTAATAATCACTCAAATCTATACTTTCCACATTGGATTTATATGAAAAACAATGAAAAAATATAGACTTCGAATACGACTCCGTTCATATATTATCAAGCGGCAGCCATTTTGTCCGTCATCTTTGATGCCCGGCGCGTCATTGGGAATTAATTTGAATTATTCGGAGTGGCTAGACGCTATCCAGTATTTCGTTAAGTCAAGAACGAGAATGGACCAAGCGATTCTGACCTTGTTCTTCATACAATTTCTTTATACATAAGGGACAAAATCGCTTCAAAAATCTTGACCCGCCGGGAGGACTGCGGCCTGCGACGGGTTAAAATTTGTTGTTATAATTACATTATTGAAAAATAATATTTTTTCCATCTAAGAGATAAGTAATTATGATTTATAAAAATAAGAGATAAATATGATAAAAATAATTATGATTTATGAAAAGAAGAAATAATTATGATTTGTAAAAAGAAGCTACTAAAAATATTGCCATTTAATAACTTCCAACAAAATTTCTAAGTTCTTAACCTGAACAAAACTGTCATCAATTTGTGCTTCAGCAATGTTTTTTACGCTTTCTGGCTCTAAATAGGTCCATAGCTCAATTTGCAATATGTAAAATTACAACATAAACATTTCATATTCATAAAGAGCTTATTTGTGGCTTACCATAATTACAATATAAACACAAAAACCAATTTAAACCACATTATTTAAATAAATTACTCTACTATTAGATTTCTCTTCTGCCTTTATCGGGAGAATATTAAAACTAGTTTTATTTATTAATAATTAGTACTAAGTGAACATATGCACTTTATTATTAAAAATTCAGTATTTTTGAAAAATTAACGTTTTTATGTCAAAAGCTTCTATTCCACTATAGTGTCTTCTCTGTCTGCCAAGAATAACCGATCGTGGGTTTAAGTTCAAGTTTCAAACCCTCTTACGATGGCAAATTCCTTGAAAAACTATCACCACCGCTGAAATTCTTTGAATAGCGACAGATAATAGCAACGCATAATACAAATAACTCGATTAACCGTACCGAAACAAAACGCTGCAGTTAGACAAAATGACACAATTGTAATCGAATAGGAACAGTTCATAGCAACGCATGATACAAATAACTCGATAAACCACACTGAAACAAAACGCTGCATTTAGACAAAATGACACAATTGTAATTGATAGAAACAGTTCATAGCAACGCATGATACAAATAACTCGATAAACCACAACGAAACAAAACGCTGCAGTTAGACAAAATGATACAATTGTAATTGATAGAAACAGTTCATAACAACGCATGATACAAATAACTCGATAAACCACACCGAAACAAATCGCTGCAGTTAGACAAAATGATACAATTGCAATTGAATAGAAACAGTTCAAAGCAATGCATGGTATAAATAACTCGATAAACCGCAACAAAACAAAACGCTGCAGTTAGACAAAATAACACCATTGTAAAATTGGTTAATGCAACTGAAATATTTTTGTATGACATGTGCACAGTAAAACCCTTCATAAGGTTCCCAAATAAGTTTCTTTGATGTTTATTTTCTGGTTCTTTGAAAACCTTATAAGACAGTTTAAATGTAAATTTTATTAAACCAATTATGCTTCGAATCAGATAGTCTTTTTTAATATTATTACAAGGAAAACCAAAAAATATTTAAATGTTTTATAAAGGAATAAACATTGAGTACATACAATAACAATAATATGAGAGTAGAAACACAGGAAACATCAAAATTTGTAATTATATGTAATATATACTGTTATATTGAAAGTACATTATATATGTATCACCCAAATGACGCTCGCAATTTACCTGTTCATAGAAAAAATGTAATTTGTAACTACCTATAACAAATTAATAATGATTAAGTGTTATCAAATACAAAAACATGATAAAGATATTTAAAAAGAATCTTTTGCCAGGATTTTTCAAAATCTTTTCCATCATTTAGTAATAACATATTAATCACATCTTGATAGTGTTAAACTTAAGTCAACACAAAATGGCACGTGATAAAATTTAGAATACTCATTGCAAGATAAGTCGTGACTGATGGCATAGGCATGATAAATAGGCACGTGAAATTACTTAGGTACATGAGAGTTTGTGTCTAAATTCTTTGTTTACTTTACCACTTATAAACAATTATTCTATTATAGTCGTAATTTAATTGTTAGATCAACGGAAAAATAAATTTAGATGCTTTCTAATTATCTCGTTAAGTAGAATACTTTTTAAAAACACTCATGGAGAGTGATAGAGAAGGTAAATTTATACTTTGCAAACATACTTTGTGTACTTATAACCAAAGTAATATCCAAACTCAAATAGATTCAATAATTCACAATTGAGGGCCTTAGAAGCAAAAACGCCACTCTCCAAAAGTACTGTTTTCTGTAAATGACAAAAAACCAATCAAAGAATGCTTCGTATTTTTCGTGTGATTTTTTAGTAAGATCTTAAAAAGTATAATTCAAAGTGAAAAATTATAATAAAAAATGTTGTAATAATGTGTTCATTGGTCATGTTGAATTTATTTTGAATTCAGGCTTGTGATTGGCTTTTGTGGAGAGTGGTTATTTTGCTTGTTAATCGCTGTGGAGAGTGGTGATTTTCATCCAAACCCTATTTTCTTTTCGATTTTTCCATGATTTGCGGTTGATTTTTCTAAGAATCTCAAAAACCATCTTGTAGCTACGGACATTGATCATAGATTGGCGTTTATACCTCAATTTCGTCATTTATGGTGAGTGGCGTTTTTGCTTTTAAGCTTCACAATTGTCAATTTTATTTTTGTTTATTTTATGTTATTAGTATGTCATTTATCTACTTCAGACATTCAACGACCAATGAGTAAAAAATGTTGGTATACATGACCAATGAGTAAGAGACAGTTGGGTGTACGATTTTGAAACAATTTTAATATGGTGCAGGATGTTTGGATATTACTTTGATGTTGAATAACAGTTAAAGAAAGATTAATAATTGAGTGTACTTGGGTTGCATGACGTCTGCTGCCAGCGAAGTATGCTGGAACTCGTCCTTGCTGTCAAGGAAGGGGTAACCGTTGAGGGCTATGTGCGCGTCGTATATGCCCTGCCTTCCGAGCGCATCTCCCACCCACTTGGACGCCATTGCAGCGGCCATGAGAGGGACAATGTAACGCACCCCGCCCGTTAGCTCAAACATTATCACCACCAGCGACACTGAAAAAAATAAACACAGAAAATTTAGTCACTGAAGTGTAAGCAAGCTAAAACAGGACCCGATGCACAGTTGATTAACAACTCGAGGCACCGACAACTAATTGTAACAAATCAAAGTAAGAGTTAATTGAAGTAATATTGTAAATTGTAATATAAGGGAACATACCCATATTACGTGATCCAATTTTTGCAAATTTTAACCCCCCCTCCCCCTCGGTGACCATGCGTAGTATATTCCAAGACCCCCTCTCCCCCTACAGTTTTCACATAGTAATTCATAAATATGGTTTTAAATCATTTCTTGCTAACAAAAAGTTAAAAAATAATTTTTTGTCTTATATTTGTCTTTATTATTGTCAGTTTTCAATCAGCTGACTTCTCGGTATATGCATGTCAGTGTTGCCACCTGCGAGTTTAAAAAGCGCCAAACACTGCGCTCCATATTTGAATGTGGCTCGAAAAATATGTGAGATTTCCCTTGAGGATATTGACTACGTGATAAAAACCTAAGCCCCCCCCCCCTCATTGTGGCCAAGCGGGGTATTTTGAAGATCCCCTCCCCTCCTGAACAGGTCACGTAGTATGAGTACGTTCCTTAAGTAAAGCATGAAGACCTAGTAGAGAAGACGCCGAATCTCATGACTGGTATAAGCACAGTTCCAATAAATTGTTCCAGGCTTCAGTTCGTAGGGTGAGGATTACTCTGTAGATAGCTAACTTCCTAAAGAAGAGAGCACAGAAGAAGAAGAGCAAAGTAATATATTGATGAAAAACAAAGTTCCGGAAATACCAGAAACTGGCTGAAAGATGTTTGCAAACGGTTCAATTTATGTTTTACAAACTTCATTGATTATGGCAGCTTTGTGTAAATAGCAATGGTGGTATACTAACCGGTCATTCGTGTGACCCCTCCAAGCACAGCAGCTGCCCCGACCATTGCGTACAGTCCCGGGGTGATACAGTTATCCCCCGTGGAGCACTCCCCACTGAATACCCACATCTTCGGATAGTTGTACGCCAACTGCTCCATTCCTGAAAAATTGAATATAATCATATTATTCTTCATCGTATAATAACCCAATTAGACTATTTTATTGGCGTGGTGCATTACTGTTAAGAAAGTCTTAATAAAAACTTGTAAAATTGGAAAGGTTCATAAATAAAAACCAGATAAATAAGTAGTAATAGTTATTTTAATACTACGTAGGCATTAGACAGGTCGTATGTCCTATTATAGTGGAATTAGCCCGACAAGAAGGATAAATACACGATAAATACACATTATGATAATGATTAAAGGAACTCACCGATGCCCACAATACGTCCTGCAATAGCGCCAAGGCATAAGCTGGGAATGAACAGACCGCAGGGAACCTTCATGCCAAAGGTGAACACAGTCATCAGAAGCTTCAGCACAAGAGCCATCAGCAGGTGGACGATGGCACGGTACACTCCTGGACCAGCAGCAGCGATCTCTATGGCAGAATTCACATCAGTGAAGTTACGATTGTAGTCGCTGCAAGAAAAACAATAATATATTTTTTTAAATTTTTTTTTATTCATTACTGCTAGTTACATGTTTTGAGAATTTTATGACCACCACGCTAGGCACATGCCCATACTCTTGATTTATACAAATCTTTTGAATATCTGGCATTTGAAGTACAACATTGAGCTGTACCAACTGTTTGAAAAGTTGTCAATGAGAAATAAGGCTTATAAAATGGGACGGCTCAGCTGAGTAGGACACAAGAATATCTTATACAATAAACTTTCAGGGTGAAGAAGTGTCTAAGTCTAAGCTTAGGTGGCGGAATGGTGTGGATTTTGTGGAAAGTGTGATACCACACTTTTAGGCATAAAGAACTGAAGGAAAACAGCAGAAGTGTGGAGGTTTCTTGGAGACGGCCAAGATTCTCCAAGGTTTATAGCACTGATGATGTATGTAATTGTTACATTTGTTCAATTGTTGTTCTTTACCACGAAAATAATGAGAGAAAACCCCTGAACTTACCATAAAGGATCAGAGTTGGAAATGCCACACTGGTTGAAGAGCAGGTAGATGAGCTGTGATGTGTTCATGCGAGTGTACGGATTCGGGTAGGCGATCACAGCGGAGATGACCGTCACTATGAGCACTTCGGTCACGGGGTACTGGCCAAGCTTGGAGAACTTGCGGTAACGGCACCAGTAGATATTGGCCTTTATAAATAAAGCAGCAATGCACCCCTGTAAACATAAAGAGACATTAAAACATTTTCTGACAATCGGAATAATTCTGTCTGAAAATCACACATATTCAATAGAAACAAGTGCCAGAGTAGGAGAACTTACTTTTAATATTACAAAAACAAGAAGGAAATTTGAACTTACCCCTATAATTCCCAGGCCAACAAATGGGACGAGTTCAAAGAATATCCACGGCTTGTTGTACTCCACAAAGAACAGCACTGAGTGTTCGTTTCCAAATGGATTGATGGAGCGTAGGATGAAGGCCGCTATTAGAGCACAGAAGAAAGACCGCCACAAGGTTTTAAGTGGGAAATAGTAGGACACCTGAAACAATAAAAAAATGTTAATAATTTCTGACACAAATAAACTGTGGCGGCTCGAGCACTCCTTTCATGGTGGGGATTGACATTTTTCATCATGTAATTTTAAAATCTTATTCCCCAGAGAATACATGAAATTTCTCAATGGAGCCAGTGAGACTATGGCATCCCCAATAGTGGAGTATGTTATGAGGCTGAAGGTAGTGGGGAGTGGAAGGAGATGGGGAAGAGGAAGGATGAGAAGTACCTGGCTATTCAGATCTGGTCACCAAACACGGCTAAATCCATTTAAAGCAACGTTTCAATTCTGAATGGTGGTCATACACCAGGGCGATACTGAGAGTATCTTAACTTAGCAGTGGTTCTTCTGTGGGAGCTAACAAAATTTAGAGCAAAATTCAGCAAAATAAATTTTATTTTTGTATGATGGGAATCAATATTTCCCCATTATGTGAAATATTTTTAAATCTCGCGTCTTGTATGTGTTGAAGCAGCGATTATCTGGGTAACCATGCTAGTATGTGTGTGTCAGGTGCTGTGCGTTCAGAGTTTAGATGATACATACATATCGAGATGTTATTTTATATTTATATTTCGACTCGCTTGAGCGTCGTGTCCGATGTTTATTGTATTATTGAACTGTAGTATTGCTGCTTATGGTTAATAATAAAGGTTAAAAGCTTTTTGATTATATAGAACACAAGGGATGCTCCGCATCCACAGCATCTATGGACCTGTACTGTACCTGGTATGTACCCATAAAACCCTTATAACTGCCACTACAAATAAGTGAAGGTTTATAAATGACACAAGCATCACCTTGAGCTCTAGTGACCAAAATCAGTTGATATTCAATAAGTATTTAAATAAAATTCATTTTAACAAACTGGTGAAGGAAAGTGTAAGTGGCTAGATCATGCTTTACCTCTTCAAGACTGAAGAGAACTCCTCCAATCGGTGCTCCGAAAGCCACAGACACTCCTGCTGCTGCAGCAGCTGACAGGATCTCACGCTTCTTGGCTTCGTTTCGCCCATATTTCGGAAAGAGATATGAAAGGATGTTGCCTGAAATATAAAATTCTGTTATTATTTCTTCAAAGAAAGAAGATGTATTATTTCAAATAAATCAGTCATGCTGTGCACATTCATAGTATGAGTCGTGAAGTTGCAAAAACCGCTCTGGAAATTTTTTAAATCTCTTGTGAAAAATGCGTTTGAAACACTTTGAAAATATAAAATTTAGCCAAATTTAATATCTTATAAATTTAATATCTTAATAAGATTAGGTACATCATTATTTTGATAATTAGCAAAAAAATATTATATTAACTTTGAATAGGGTTTTTGCAACTCCAAAACTAAAAATTTATTATGTACCATGTATAATGTAAGAGACATTTGCCTCAAACATACACTTGGGTTGTTATCTGCGATAAACGTAGCTCTTTTGGATAAGATTGAAGAAAGGAAAGGAAACTCACCAAGACAGCTAGCAATGTGCACCATGGGCCCCTCTTTCCCCAGAGACAGTCCGGAAGACACGGACAGTATTAGCCCCACAGACTTGATGACCAGTGTCCACTTTCCCAGATATCCCCTGATGATGAACCCGCTGAGGATAGTCTTGATCTCGGGGATACCAGAACCGCACGCATACGGAGCAAACATGCGCACCAGCGAGGCGGACAGAGCTGCAAACACGAGCGCCCAGCAGATATACAGAAGGTATGATATGATGTAGGAGCCGGCGCCCTCTCGGGGCTCCCCAAACACCTCGGGCCAAGTCAGCCACTGAAATATTAAATTTACGCATAGATATAAATAATTTATATTCTGAACATTACAGAGTTCAAAAATCAAATTATACTTTTGATTACACAGAATACAATCAGAATGTGATAGTAATAATCGTTAGTAATTCAATAATCATATTAAACAGTGTAAGGCAAGTTGTACAATAAAATTAGTTAATGGCAATACGTAATAATATGTAATCTAATACAATTTTTTTTAATAAAAAACTGTCATGTAATAGTGCTGTTCTGTGTAACATGATAGGCATATAGTAGGTTTGTTAAGTCCCGGTAAAACCGTTCAGTAATAATTATTATTAAATATTTTTAACGAACAGACAAACAATTAATAAAACAATTTTAGAAATAGTATTGAAATATCAAACAAGTGACGGATTTTATGAAAATTTTTGATGTTGAAACTTTCAAAGTTAAGAATCAAAAAAGATTACTGACACAGCTAAAACTTCATTTTTTATATGTCTTCGCTTTGTTGTAAAATAGTAGACTATTTACTAATTAGACGTTTAATGAAGACTTGTTACAGGTTTAATGGTTAAGAGTCAAGTGATGCGACAGACCTGCCAACTTGTCCGCATGTGACAGCTAGCGTTGTCACAACCACTAACATGACGGATACATATCAATTTTGAGATACATACAATAATTTAATGGTTTTAATTCATTTTTATATTACCTGAGAGCAGTTTCCATGGTCGAAGGTGGTTTCGTTAGAGGACCAGCAGCACTGCTCGCGGTTGAGCCAGAAAGCTTGCGGACAGATGCCGAACTTAAGGTCGGTCATCCAACTTGCACCAATGTCGATGACCCCGGCCAGAGCGCCGGTGAACAGGCCCACCAGTAGCACGCACACCCAGCCTGACCAGGCATCGTGGGCACCCTGAATCATAAATACATATACACAATTAATAATACACTTATCCTTCAATAATCTATATAATCCGTTTCCTGGCTAATATTTAAAGACCCTGCCACAATAAGGCAATTCCAGACATTCCTGAGCTTCACTTATTTGAAGACCTCAAACTATTGTAAATTTGGGAGATTTCTGTAAGTGACATTATGGTTCAGATTGGTAAATAACCCCTTTAAAAACTTTAAGTGCATTTTGCACTATTCAGCTGTAATTCTATATTTATATATATATTACATTCTATATATATATATAGCTATTCGGGCACCCACGGTAGCTGGAAAAATGCCAAAAATATTATTTGATTTCAACAACTATTTCAACAATGTATGATTAAGATAAACATTCATACAAATATTTAAAAGCACATAGATAGAATTAGTAAAATAGAGAAAAGTAATAGATAAAATTTGCACACCCCATATAAATTGTAGAGAGATTCGGCAAAAATTTGTTATAATGTTTATGAACTATAAACTTTAATGTGAAATAATATTTATCTGACAACTAAGTAATATTATACTCCAAAGACATATCAAAGAAGCTACTTGAAATCGGTAGGTATAATATAATTCACCTTTACTAAGTCCCATAAAGAATCTTGTTTTTTCTTCACAATGTATCGATGTCGCATGCGATCTCTGGCAATATCCCTTTGCCAGTCGATGGTGTGAAAATCGTCATACTGCCCGATCCCGGGGATTTCATCTGCATCAGCTATAAATAGAACAACCAATTGCAATACATGTTACTAAAATAAATTATGCATTCCTAAAAAATCTATTTGAGCTACTTTTGGTAAAAATTTGTAAACAAAAAAGTACTCTAATACGCAACAACTGAAAAAAACTAGCACTTAAAAAGTCTTTTCACTTTAAAAATATAATATAGCAATTGTTTCTCAAAATTATTATTGATGCCTCTATTTTTGATGCTACCATAATTATTCATTAGGAAGGTGAAGGAGTTCACGGATCTTTAACATTCACAAAAGATATGCCTCGAGTAAAGGACAATTGGTTAACAATAGCACACTGTATTAACAGCTTGAACGTTTCTTGGATTTGTGCACTGTGCAAACAATTTATTGCAGGACTGCATACATATGTTTCCAACCAATAAATTATTCAAACTCAGATGTCTTTCAATGAATGACATATTGATTACAGTCTATTGGTTCCCCACTAATTATTGGAGGCTGGCAACGGTGAAGATTGAGGTGCTATATATGTTTAATTAAGATGGTGTACGACATCAAAAGGGGTAAACTACAAATATCACACGTTTAATGAATTTAAACTAACTTTAAAATATATATACATACACTTATTAACAACATGTTAACTTAGCTTAACTTGTTGAAAGCCAGCATACAAAAAATATATTTTTTCAATACGACGTAAAATATTTGACATGTCTCACCTTTCTTACGAATTCAATTTTTATAACATTTCTTTTGTGATATATTACAAAAATTACATAAAAATAATGTAGATAAAACGAACTTCCTAATAATCACTCAAATCTATGCTTTCCACAATGGAATTATATCAAAAACAATTAATAAATATAGACTTCGAATATGGCAGCGTTCATATTATCAAGCGGCAGCCATTTTGTCCGCCATCTTTGGTGCCCAGCGCGTCATTGGCAATTAATATGAATTATTCGGAGTGGCTAAATGCTATCCAGTATTTCGTTATGTCAAGAACGAGAATGGCCTAAGCGATTCTGACCTTGTTCTTCATACAATTTCTTTATACATAAGGGGCAAAATCGCTTCAAAAATCCGGACCCGCCGGGGGGACTGCGGCCTGCGAGAGGTTAATTGTCATTAAACACAAACAGCAGTGACGGTACTTATTTTACAATACACATTTGTTGTATTATTATATATTATTAATATACAGGCTAGCACAGTATCAACTTATTATAATGTAAAGATATCTATTCCACAAAGTTATTTAATAAAAACTGCTTTTACAAAAATGAATCTACATTTTCCGTTTGGTATGTTTACAACACTTTTAATGATAATGTTTGTGAAATTAAATCAAGTAACTGCAACTGAAAATTACAAAATGTCAATGTAAATTCGTGTTTTAACATGTTTTTAATACATGGTCACTGCACCTAAAACCATTAGCACAATGCAATCATAAACCTAAAATCAATAAAAGTAATTATAAATAACATACCTTGCATCCCGGCGAATGTTATACTTTCACCTGCAACAAACAAAAAAGAAAAATTAACCAATCGAAAAATGATCCATCATAAATGACGTAAATAATTAACAAAAGCTAAAATCAAACACTAGCACTACAAAACGTAACAAATAAACATTATTACAACCGAAAACTAACCAAAAAATGTGTTTAAATTAATCAAAATACAGAATTACGCGCCCACATATTCCTCAATATGACATGTCTAAAAATTAAAATAAGTTTGACAGCTGAACAAAATGAGTGAAAGAGTCAGTGTTGCAAGTTTTAAAAAAGAAACCTTACAATCATAATTTTACCGAATTTTACCAAATGTGGGGTTTGTTGTGTCAGAAAAATGTGAACCAAAGAAAATCCAAGTATAAATTTTTCAATGAAAAAAAAAACTTATAAATTTAATAAAAATGTCATAGGAAAATGATTTCACACCAAAACAGCTTTACCCAATAATACAAATCTAAATTTTATACAAATGTTTTCATTTCACTAAAAAAAAAGCAGTAGGTAGTGTATAAAATTAAAAAATATTATTATGGAAGTCAACCTGACCCCCTAGCAAATTTGATCGATAAGGATTGACAGGATAACTTTCGGTAACTTCTCATCATTCCTTAGAATGACTGCAGATGTCCAATGAATAAGTGACAGTTCACAATGATTAAGTGTCCTTCATATATTCAACATCAACTGTTGTTTTTACGTTAGCGGTTTGCAGTTGTCCTAGGAAACGATGAGAAGTTACCGAAAGTTATCCTGTCAATCCTTACAGATCAAGTGTGCTAGGACCCCTGGTAATAAAATATTATATTCCGAGATGATACTATATCATTCTAATATATAAAAATCTCTTGTCAGGGTGTTTGTGGTCGCACTTCTCCGAAACGGCTCCACCGATTTTTATGAAAATTTATATGTATATATTTGGTAGGTATGAGAAAGGGTCGTAAAGTATATTTCATACCGCTAGGTGAATAGGGTGTCCCTATCCAGATTTTTTTTTTCTATTTGACAATTTTATAATTTTAAAAAAAAAATTATTTGTTCTTCAAAAATACCTACAACCCCGAATATTCACCCTCCTACCCCCACCATCCCATTTTTAATCGCAACCACAAATTTTTTTAATCTCGATTTTAGTATTTACGTATGAACAAATTTAACCATTTTCGTTGTTTGTTTTTGGGGTGTTATGCCGTGTTGTGCTACCTCCTTCTTTAGCAGACGTTTCGGACACGTTGCAGTGTTCATCATCAGGGCAGATCAGGCAGATCCGACGATGTGGACGTAACACCCCAAAAACAAACAACGAAAATGCTTTTGGCCGTGAAAATCTAAAAACATAACCATAATTTAACCATTGTTCGTATTTTAAATATTAATACGGTTAAAAATCAGAACTACTTCCATATAAGGTGATTGTCAAAAGAATTCATATTCTACTCTTTCGTAGATGGCGCGTATAATTTTTAAACTTATAAATGCTTTACAAGCTACGCTTTGAAATATTAAGAAAAATATTATGTTCACGCAAGTACACAAGCAATATGAAGATCAATAAATAGTTTTGTCAATTAAGATTACAATTTTTTAATTGACAAAACTATTTATTGTTCTTCATATTGCTTGTGTACTTGCGCGAATAATAAAATTTTCTTAATATTTCAAGCATAGCTTGTAAAGAGCGTTTACAAGTTTAAAAATTATACGAGCGCCATCTACGAAAGAGTAGAATATGAATTCTTTTGACAATCACTTTAATGCAAGGTAGAATGTTAAAAATAGTGAATTAAAAGAAATAAAATAAATATTATTAAAGTTTTATTATATTTTTTTTAAAGTTAAACAAGTGTTCTTTACAATAAAAATGTATTATGATTCTTTCTTGTTAACAAATACAGCACCATGTCTTTGAAAATCGTATAAATTTTGTAGAATGACACAATAGAAGATTGAGATTCCAGGTTCTCAACTATTCTTTACAAAACTACAAAACACCATGTCGAGGTCAAATACTATTTTTTTCACTAGGCCTCCGTCACGTACAACATGGCAAACGAATATATAATGTCGACACTGCAATTGGAGTGTTTCGTACCGCATATAGGCACGATTCTTCAACAATGCAATTGCAGGGCTCCGGAACCTAAAGACCCGTTTGGACTGGGCAAGTAGTTTAGTCGAGTAGCTAGTAATTTTAATTTATAATTTCTAGTAATTTCCCAGACTGAGATGGGAAGTCGAGATAAACAGCTTCTCCAGACTGGAGGAGTGGAGCTGAAAGTTGCAGGAGGCCAAAGCTCGATATGGGCTGTAGCACCATCGGAGAGAGATCTAGTAATTTAGTTACTAAACGTGTCCAAACACCATCATTTTAGTAAAGTAGTTTAGTCAGCTCTTTAGTAGTCAATCCAATTAGTTCTATCTTTTTGGGCTAGTAGCGCCCCCTACCATGTGTCACATGGTGGGTTTGACAAGCGCAAACCCGTTGTTTTAATAGAGTTCATTAGTAGACGCAGAAATGTCGTCCCGTTGAAACGAAGAGGCTACTGTAAAATTTATATTTTTTGTATGCTATTAATCTCATTTCGTGTTCAGTTATTTATTTTCATCTCACTAATTTATTTGTCCACCTCTTCTAAAATAAGCATTACAGTCAGCTTAATTAGCGTATTTACTTTGTTGCATTACAGCCCGTTCATCTTCGATCAGCCATCAAGCGTAACAGTCACCCAAACAGTAATAATGCTAATGCTGACAGGCCCAGAATCGGCAGTTAATGGGGGCTTTTCAATTGTAAAAAAATAAAATAAAATGGTACAAATTGGAGATTTTTTAGAGATACAGTTAAGGTTATTGGAGAGATTTTAGAGATACAGTTAAGGTTAATGACATAGAAACCCTAGAATCATTGTTTTATTATTTTAGGGTCAAAATATGTGTTTTTATTTTTAAAGTTCAGCATTTTTGTCAGTATGTTCAAGTGATTACGTAATTAGGAAACATCATTCCGTTGTATATTTTTGATTATCATCAACAATGTGCAACCAAGATTAACCTCTTGAATGTCGGATAACATTTCCCCACATATGGCCAAATTCCATAGAAAATTAATATTAGAGTATTAACCTCTCGTTTGTCGTAAGCCTGCCGGCGGGCAGATGACAGCAGTCATATAAAGAAACTGTACAAGGACAAGGTCAGAATCGCTTGCGCCAATATCATTCAAGACGTTTCTTTTTATTTGAGCACTCTAGTCTCTCTTAACCTCTTGAATGTCGGATGACAGTTAAGATTTCAAGGCCGTATTTCACAGAAAATTAATATCAGAGCATTCTGAGAAGCTAAATGTGGGATAAATTGGGCCATTTTTCAAAGTTCAGTTTTCAGTACATAGGTAATTAAGTGCCCAGATTGCCCACCTACTTCAAATCTTATGATTTCAGAGGAAAATTTGGTTTTGATTTATTCCGAAGATTGATGTATTATGAAGCCGGCGTCCGGCACAATTTTTATTTTGATGCGATTTTAACCCTTTTGTATAAAGAAACTGTACAAGGACAAGGTCAGAATTTAAATAAGAAAAGGAGGTTAAATAAGAAAAGTACATTTATAACTTCATTTTTATTTACCTGTTACCGATTTCCACACATTAGTTTTAAGATTGTGAATGATCTATTGATCTATGAATGATCTATTGATCTATGAAATGATCTATTGATGTGTCAAAACCATTAGGAGAAAAAATAAAAATTAATTAAAAATAGTACACGTGAAATAAAACTCTTAAAAAAAATATCTAGAAATTATTACATAGTTTACACACAAAGAAATAAAAAAAAAGAGAAATTTGAAATATACTTTTTTGCACGCGAGTTAACATTGTTAAATGATTAATAACATTATGGCAATTAAAGTTGAACCTGCATCAGACATCATATTTCCCTTCTGCAGACGCTTGCACAAAAGTTGCAGCCAATAAAAGCATAACATTCTTCAGAATTGCATCCTATATGTTTTCAATTGCAACTATGTATGGAAAGAACGGCCTTAGTAATTCAATTCAAACAGTTCGGTGATGGGAATAAAGCAAATCGTCTGGCAGGTTTGATTGCAATTGTTAGAGAGACGTGTTGCGAACTTGTCAATTCGAATAATAGCATCAACTACAGGACCGCTTGGAAGCAATTGAATAATCGCCACTGAACTAATGGGGGTTTATGCAGCAATGAATAGTCACACAACCAATGTGATAGAAAGTTATTTATGCAATAGCAAAGATCAACAATAATTCTTTTTCATTGTTCGTTTTTGGGGTGTTATGCCGTGTTGCGCTACCTCCTTCTTTAGCCGACGTTTCGGACAGCGTTGTAGTGTCCATCATCAGGGCAGATCCGGCAGATTCGACGATGTGTAAAGAAGGAGGTAGTGCAACACGGCATAACACCCCAAAAACAAACAACGAAAATGCTTTTGGCCGTGAAAATCTAAAAACGTATCGAACAATAATTCTGTTTAAAATTATACAGTATCTCAATTCAGTTTAACGTAGGTTGTCCCAAGTGGTTTGTTACGTTTGGTGACTTAGCAGGGGTGACCGGGTTCATGGGGTGAGGTTTTTCTAGGTATTGGCGGTGGATGCGTTTATGAGGTGAGGTTTTTCTAGGTCTTGGCGGTGGATGCGTTTACACTCCTGTCGCATGGCTGGCCGGATTGGGAGAGACTGGTTGAGGGAGACTCTTGTACCTCTTCGGCCGAACTCTCTCGATCCATTGTCTTGCACTGCAGTGGGAGGGATGGATTCATACAACCGTCACTCCTGGACATATTGACCCCAGATTCCTATCCACACATCATACCTTTTTCCTTCCAGAAACCTCCTCTCCTTCCTTTTCATAAAAAAACCTTCCAAGAGTTTTCTGTTTTCAAACTTTTCCCAATTGCACACAACCAAAATTGTAAATCTATAATTTCAGTGCACTAACAATAAATGTCCCGTGGACAATTAATAATGTAACGTAAAGAGCATGTAATTATTATAAATATTTTACTGCTTAGTGGCCGAGTTGACAAATGCATTGAGTTACCATGCAGGTATAATGGGTTGAATACCTCTGTTGGCTAAGTCCTCCATCATTGCATAATGCAACTTATAATGTTGGTGGTAGGAATTATTCAAATTATTGTCAGGTTAATCGCAACAGAAGAAATTTTGTCCGAATTTAATTGGGATTTCTAAAGAAATGATCCTAAGAAATTTTGTCCGAATGTAAGAATTTAATAGGTATTTCTAAAAAGATAATCCTTCAAAAATAATGCAAGCTAGCATATTAATTGACCAGCGGCTGAGAATAAAAGTTTTAAAATGCATGCAACTGTAAAGGGAGGTTCCAATGAGAAAGATTGATTATTCCCCGTCAATTTTTATAAATTAAAAATTTAATATCGATTTATTTCATTCAAAACTTGCCTTAATATATACCTACATTCAAGTTAACAATAAAAATGCTCAAAACGCTGGATGATAAATTATTCAATATCGTGTACTTCTTGTAAGTATTTTTTGATCATCAGTATTTATGATTTTTCAAAAATGTCTAAACAAAATAAGTGTGTAAAAAAAATTTGAAATATTTTAGTTTGTAAAACCTTAAATAAATAGAAAAACTGAGATATTTTTGTCACAAAACACGTTCTCGTATTTATTTTTTAATGATTTTAATTTAACTAAAATTAAAATTCTGAAAACTGTGTTTACCAGATTATGTATCGATTTATTTTTTTGTATGATTATACGATTTGAAATTTGTGTTGTTTAATAGAATCTATCGTTTGAAAATTGAACAAATCTGCCAACGACCAACGGTATAACCTTTGTATATTAAAAATAAACCTAGTTTTTTAAAATTTAAAAACTGCGTGTACCAGATAAAATAACAATCTATCAAAATCAATTTATGTTTTTTTGTAAAAAAGAGTCAATACGTCTAGAATTTGATTTAAAAAGGAATAATTTGAGGTATTCTCTGGTAATACCCTCTTAATCAACAATGCACTTACTAGTGCTTTCCCATTTCACGCCAGTTACCGAGACACAGTTTTACATTATTGAACAAATTATCCAACTTATTTTTGGGGTTATCCAATACTAGCGAACCATTGGTTTAGAAACCCTTTCGTTTTCTTCATGAGGTCATACATGGTCTTGAATCATTTTCTCAGGCCATGACAATGATGTCCCAAGGCCCAAGAGAAAATATATCTAGTAGTAATGTCGAAAAGTAGGGAACTAAATTATGACTATAAGGTTTTAACTACAAATAGAAAAATAAATATTCTTGTGTGAAATATTTTGTGTTCACTGTTATGTCCTCTGTAACTAAAACGCACAAACTGTAACTAAATTGGATACGTTTTTAGATTTTCACGGCCATAACACCCCAAAAACAAACAACGAAAATGTAACTAAATTTCTCTAAATAAACAGTCACATGCACTGTACATATAGTTTTGTATCATTGGTCGAAGAACTGGAGGATGCAATGTTTTACGCCCATCATTCACGTAGCTATTTACAAGCAACGCTACCGCTACCTGTCATACAATTTTGCTAGTGCAGCGCCTAGCGGCAATTTCAGACACTAATAATAGTATTGAAAATACAGACGAGCGGTGATCGCGTCGCTTGAACGTAGCTCCAAGGAAGAACGGCGTTAGTCATAAGTTTTTATAATCTTTGTCTAATCTGTAGTTAGAAGTAAGATTGTAGAAATGTATTGAAATTTGTACAGCGCCATTGAGATGATTTTTCACAAAAACGGCACTATACAAGTCATCCAAATAATATTATTATTTTGATCTGGAAACCAGCAATTTCAGGCAACATTTCAATTCTAAATAGTTGTCTTTTACCACGGCGATACTGAGAGTATTTCACATGCAGGATGATACTCTAATCACATATGAACTAACTTTTCAAGTTACCAGGATGCAAAAGCAAAAATCAGCAAAATTTGATAACTTGCTGTTTAGAGTCAGAGCTCAACTAGAGTTGGATTATTGCCAGAGGAAATACCTGGCAATAAGCCCCTTTTTAGCTCCTAAATTATTACACTTTTGGCACCAGGAGTGTTCAGGAATGCTTTGAATAAACTATGACATCAGTCATATATTGACCATCGAAGAGCGCACATTGAAATATATACATAAAACTAAAGTTCGTTAAAGTAAGGCAAAGGTTTGCAGTGCATTCCATTGTGGAACTTTTCTGCGCTTTTAAATGTTCGTTTTTAAACGAATTGCCTGGCGAAACAACACTAAAATTGAGTGGATGGGTAAATTAAATAAACTATCAAAATATTAAATTTTGAAAACAGCCCTAACTTTTGTTTACCCGATTTGGGATTTTTAGTTAAGTTTTTAGGCAGCTAGCAATTTGAGCACCATTGTAAAAAGGACTAGTAATTTATAAGCAGATTTTATCGAGAACCGAATGGTGATGGTGAAAGGGTGGTCTCCTGCACTCAATTTTGTTTCTTCCCCTTTCCCTGATTGGCTCTTCTATTAATTTGAATGTAAAAAGTATTTTTTAAAGGTGTCAATCGAAAATCCCAAGTATCTTTGTGGCACAATTATGTCATCGGTCAGAGGATGGCGGTACTCTCAAAGTCCGGACGAAACATGGGATAATGCGAAGATCGAATTTTATGTTTACCGTGGTCGCGGTTTGTATAATCTGTATGAAAAAAAAAGGTATATTGGCAAACAAATAATGCCGCTCACTAATGTCATAATACCAGAAAGTGTCACTAGTGTCATAATATCACTTAAAAGGTTAAGGTGGGAGGACAAAGCCATTAAGATGGTGTATGAAAGCAATCTAATATGAGGCATTAAACATCCCTTCTTGGATATAATGTTTGCCGACCTGCAGGCAAGAAGAAGATATTACTGGTAGGAAAAGGCAATGGATTTCCAGGAGTAGAATTACATGTGGCTAAGTCAATTATTTCATTTCGGTTTTACGTTTATCCCTGATAGCCTGTTTCCTTATACGGTTGTGACGAGTCTACTCCACATTCTACTATTTTAAATCTGTACCTTAAAGGATAAACCACGTAAGTCCACTCTTTGACGGCTTTGAGTTGAATATACAGAAAATTTTCATGTATTTCATTAAATTATCAGATGAAACAATGAAATCCATAAACAGTATATTAACTGAGTTATCTAATTACAAAACCACTGGAGTCCAATGTACTTTAGAGGATAAAACAAAATATATTCATAAATTGACATATTTGTCTTAACTATGGCCAAGAATGAATGAAATTATGAAATGTACTGTTCACAGATCTTAATGATTGCAGAAAGTAAAAAAAGTTATAGACCTTCAAGCATTTAGTTCACAAATACAAAAACCGCTTTCCTGAAAAAAAAGTCCAAAGTGGACTCCCATGTTTTATCCTTTAAGATACAGAAATACGTTTGTTGTTACTGCCACAGATTAGGAGTGGTTCCAAGATGCAATTTTTTAATGTGACCCGAAAACCATATTTTTCAGTTATTATTATGCAAAAATAAATACACTATTCTAAGAAAATATCACGTAAACATACAATTAGTTTAAGCCATTCATTAATGGGCGTAGATCATGATTAGCAATTACAATGGAGTTATAATCTCGAAAAACATTTAACAAATTTTTAGAATACCAATGCGTAACATTTTAATACTTTCAATATTTTTATTTATACATAACATAATCTGATAATTAGTGATGATTCATATTATTTGTTATGATCACTGATAACAATTATGTGCCATTTTACACCAAGATTTCATCAAGTAAAGCCAAAGGAGGTCATCAATAATAATTAATGACACCATTAATGTGCCTATTTTGTTTAATATACTAATGTTGAATTTATGAATGCACATTCGACAAAAGGAATAATATTTAGACTAACTTTAAAATGATGGAATTTTTAACACTATAAACAATTCAAAAATATAACTCACCAGAAATAGAACCCGTGTATCTCACAGACGGACCTGCAAAAACAAAATAAAATTATTACTATTGTTTATTTAACAATAAAAATTTTAAAACAGTATGTGATATGTATATAATTAGTGGGTGACTATGAATTAGACCGGTCAGTGGTTGAATGGGCATCGCGTTTGGGTCCCACCCAGGCGTTCCGTGTTCGATTCCTCGGCTGGCTAAGTCCTCCATCACAACACAAGCCACATCTTCCGCTTAGTGTGGTGGTAGTAGGAGATTTTCAAATGTTGTTGGGTTATTCGTAACCCGGGAATGTGTGTCTTTCTTTTAAAAAAAAAAAAGAGGAGGGGAAAAGGCGAATAATGAAAATAAATAAATAACCAAAATGCCGGAGGAGAACACGGAGCAAAAACAATGATGTTGATGGTAATTATGTACATGATTAAATAATTAGACAAAGTAATTTTTAATAAAACACACCTCAGGTGTGTTAGCAGATCGATCGATATGAAGTTACCGACCGATTGTCGGTAACTTCTCATCGTTCCCTAGGACAACTGCAGATCGCTAACGAATAGGTGACAGTTCGCAATGACTAAGTGTCCTTAACATATTCAATATCAACTGCCGTTTGTATGTTAGCGATCTGCAGTTATCCTAGGGAACGATGAGAAGTTACCGAAAATCGGTCGGTAACTTCATATCGATCGACCATGCTAGCACACCAGGGGTTCATGGGTTGCACAGCAAAACGAAACTATAATATTTGACTCAACCTATTCACAGTAAGTTCACAAGTAATATAATAAGCTAATTTATTACTCAAAATGTTATTTAAAAAATATTTAGGTTTATTATTCAAAATATAAAATATATAGGTTCAGAATGTTTTTATTAATTGGAATTTTTTAGGTGTATATATGAGTATAATGAACTATTAAAAATAATCGATAACTATTAATATTGCTGTAACTTAATCGAATTAGAGCAATCTGAAATTTTTTACTGCGCACAATATCTGCGGCTTAGCGGAATTATTCCAAAATGTACTATGCAATATCTGATGTAAAATGTACTATGACTATCCCACATTGAATGAACACAAACCACATTTCATATTATTTTGAAGCAGGCCGAACGAATCTGCGTGCTTTTCCATCAGATAGTTACATTCTATAAATAGAAATAAGTGCAAACAAACCAATAATACAACAAATACTTATTTATTTATTGGCTCGCCGACAGGATACATCACATAATTATGACAGTAATTTGTATATTTAATATGGTTATATTGATGATTCTAATTATAGGTGAGTACACCATTCATTTTACTGAGATGTATATATCTAGAAAAATGGGTTACATGAGCTAGGCGTGCAGTAAATTTAATATATTTATGGAGTACATACTGTGAGAAAAAGTCCCGTGGTTGGGTGAGAGGATGGGCTGTTCCCCGCTAGGGGACTCCCCTCCGCTGCCTATTCGCGCCACCTTCAAATAAAAGATAGTTAAGTGAAGAAATATAGTAAGGACACACTGGTTCAACATATGCAACGCACTAAGACATCGGGACAACTTACCATCCATACATTTTCTATGAAAATAGATGCTTTAGGAGCACACCTGTCACACACAATGCAATCCTACTCCATCCCACTGCACTGCCCAGATCGGAGTGGGATGTGTGCAAGGTGGGGGAGATGGCCGTCATGTCTTCCAACAAATGTGGCCAGTATGTAAGTATGTGACGCGGTTGATTGTATTGCAGTTGAATTGATATTGCTCGTCTTGTTGTTAAATGGGAGATGATCAGATTTAGTAAGACGTTACAAAGTGGTCTATAACACAAAATGCATAGAATATCGCAATACTACAATATGCAAAACAGCAAGGGAGATGTACGCATGCGTCTTCTAAGGGATACGAGTCACTGTTCAGAATTTGTGGACAAAGTGAGGACATCTTCTTGGGAACATAGCATCAAATCGCATACTTTGCACATGTGAGACCAGCGTGTCCTTATCATAAGATTTCAACAACAAACTAAATCCGATGTACACAAATCAACATAATGGCTAGTGGCAGTAATTGTGTTTTGTGCCTGTTCCTTAATATCATGACATTTTTGAAGGGGCCAACAATAATCTAACTTAAGTACGTAGGATTGTACCCACTCGGCAATCAACCTTGATAGAGGAGAACGGGAATGGGATAAGTTTGAGACAGGATTACAAAACGTCTACCCACTCTGGGTAACATATGGGAAAGGCTGGATATAGAATACACAAGGAATGAGACATCAATAAGTGCATAAGGGAAGAAAATGATTTTTACCTTTTCTAAAACTGACTTGTATGAAGAACCTATGTTGGTAGGCGAAGAGCCAATTCCTTTCAGTGGATACTTTTCCATGACGCCATGTCATTCAAAACCTGTCACATTAAAACACAAAGTATTATGAAACACAAAGGCGTTAAACAAATAACTAGAAAACTACAATATCAACATTTAAAATCTAATTTACATCAAACCATCAATCAAACTGGGGAACTTGAGATATAAATGTTGACACTTAACCCCATACTTGAAAATAAAAAGTGGTTACAAATTGTCCACGTAGAGTGAATGTTAAAAATTGGATCCGATAATAAAACGCTTGTTTAAATTGATTAGAAAGGATTTCTAGACAGATAAGCTGCTGGATCACCGACAATAATATATATAAGTCAAATAGAAAGATGTTTGTAATAAGTCATTGAACGCGGCGTACCATTTTATTTTGATGAACGAACGATTCTATAATTTAACAACTTATCTAAACTTAACACTAAAAATCACTGATAAACAAGTATAATGTAAATGACATAAGATAATGAAACGAGTTGCGTTGAACGAATATTTTTTTATAAATGAATACGAATGTGATTTGAGCGATTTGATAATGAAATTGTTTTTCTATGGAAACCACCATAAACAAACCAATCCCGAAACCACTCAAAAACAACGTACGTTTATGTTCTATGGAATTAAAAAAAGTATAGACAATACAAATATTTATGGCAGAATCAGACGGTTCACTAAGGCTGGAATCAGACGGTTCACTCGAGTGAAGGTTTACGCCATGTTTTTTCGACCTAATCTTCCATTTTCGTTTCATTCCATGTTCAGACGGCGCTATAGAAATAAGCGTTCACTCGTCCATTCCCAACACAGCGTCGCCGAGCGAGGCCAACCGCGCTGGAATTCGTTTGATTTCCAGCGTGGTCCGGCCCCGAATTTTAAGGAAAAACTTGTCAGATGCATCGATTTTTACGCAATTTTGTTGACACAATTAAATAAAAATAAGTAAAAAAAAACAGTATTGTTTCGTCTTGTAAACCTTTTTATTTTTTTATGGCATAATAACAAAATTTGATTTTACTTTTTTTATTACGAACATTTTCCTACAAATGAATAATCTTACATATATTAAAAAATATATATAATACATGCATAATAAGGGAGACCCAATAATTTATATGAGAGGTGTTCCCAAAAGCAAACAAATTAGCCGAACGAATACCATTTTGACGTTTTGCGTGCGACGTGATAGCTTCCTTCCATGGTCCTTCCCGTACAGGACGCGAGACAAACTGATTGAGATTTCACTCCGTGTTCAGACGTTTCATTTTGCTCTCTTCCGCGCGCATGCGCGCGCAAGTGAAGGATGCCGAATGAAAATATCCAACATTGTTGGATCGGTTCACTTGAAGATTTCATTCGGCAGTATTCGGCACTTTCGTTTCATTTCATGTTCAGACGTGTCATTCCGAGTAAACTAGGCCGAATGAAATGCGGAAATGAGCGATTAGTGAACCGTCTGATCGGCGCTTAAGGCTGGAATCAGACGGTTCACTAATCGTTCATTTCTGTATTTCATTCGGACTATTTTACTCGGAATGACACGTCTGAACATGAAATGAAACAAAAGTGAAACGAAGATGGGAACATTTGCTCGAGTAACCATAGAGTAAACCTTCACTCAAGTGAACCGTCTGATTCCAGCCTAATCGTTCATTTCTGTATTTCATTCCAACTATTTCACTCGGAGTTACACGTCTCAGTCTGAACAAGAAAATGAAACAAAAGTGAAACGAAGATGGAACATTCGCTCGAGTAACCATGGAGTAAGCCTTCACCCGAGTGAACCGCCTGATCAGCCATTGAGAAATAACTGCAGCTATCATTCCGTATCAACTGACAGATGCAATAATAATATACCAATAAAGAAAAAAGCAACATTCAAAAAAAATCCAACAACAAGGGTAGGCAATAGCAAGTATTATCCTAAATAATCAGCATTTCCAAAAATAGAATTAAGTGCATTCGTTCACGGGGCAACTGAAAAAAAAAACAGTTGCAGCTCAACCGCTCTCCTGTGTATTTCAATGTGATGGTCCGTATACTACACAACTTCTCAAAAACCTGTTGTCAATGGCAACGCAACCAGTCACTAGCAACTCGCTGTGCTAGTTGCCGCGGCCGCCCTTTGCCAGGTTGCCATGGTTGTGCTAGTTTTGTTGACAGCGCCAATACGACAGCGACAGATGACTGAGATGACAGACAGCTGAAGTGTTCTTCGTAAAATTGAGTTGCGCCGTGAAATAAGTTTGGTTGCCAACCAGTTTTAGTTTGGTTTCAGTTTCTCCATGAGCGAATGGCCTTAGTAATAATTATTATTAGTCCTCCTCATATGCCCTTTTATTAATAAAAGGCTCTTATAAAAAAAAACTTACACGAAATCATAAGGATACAGTGTCATTGATTATTGTATGTTGATTAGCATGAGTATGTGAAATTTGGACTCCGGTGAAATTTTAATTTTTTTTTTTTCAACTAAAAGATAAAAAATCCGTAGGTATTGACAGTTAGGGGCGAGGTGAGGGGTTGGTTGGGTATACGTCTGAGTGACCTGTGATATTTGTAAGAATTTCTTGTTTGTTTGATTTTAGAGAAAAAAAAATTATCAGAACAAAACTTCATTAAAATTTTTACTACAAATAATGTTAGGAATCAATGGTTAAAGTAAGTCAAGTACGTCACCATGTATAATAATTTTTAAAGTTGGACTCCACATTGTTGATTATTTTATAGTTAATTCACATATTTTTTTAACTGATCTTGCCCTCTTTTGCTTTTTACAAGAATAAGGTAAGTATTGAAGATTTCTATCATATTTTATCACATCGATTTGTTTGGAAAATATGCACCTAGCCCATGGAGATGTTATAACAGTATACGAATGCTATAGCCCCACTTCCGCCATCGTTAATCTAAATATTAATTCGATTTGTAAACTTCCCCTGCAATAACACAGGTCCTCTAGCATGCCGGTGAAATAATACAAAAAATGTATTTATTTTACAACTTTACTTTTTGCATGAAAAAAAAAAAATTTAAGTATGCTTCCATACGCTTCTCTTTCAAGGAATGATACCAACCATTCTGCCGGTTCCTAGGCGAGTAGAAATGCTTAAAAAATGTAAATAATATGAAATTTATTCAAAAATTGACAGTATTTTCAAACAACGTAGCATATTTTGTGTTATTGTGATTGATTTTTGAGAAAAAGCCTTGTTATACTTTAATTTCTTTAAGCCAACATTTTAGGGCAGATGAATGTGTCCACAAAAAAGAGGTAATGGGGTATCTATATATATATACCCCACCATAAGATTATTTCAAGAATTTAAAGTCCCTTCACTACACATTATTTATAAAAAAAATTCACTTTTACAAATACACAAAGATTGTTTCAACAACGATACCTCAATATCTATTTCAAACAGCAAAAGACCAAGTATTCTTGGCTCTATAACTATCCCGCGTTGTAATACCACCACAGCCCAACAATTTTATAAATATTTTGGAGTCAAATGGTTTAACCAATTACCCCTTAACTTAAGATTGGAAACAAACTATAAAAAATTCAAAAGGTTAATTAAAACAATATATCAATAACATATTACAATCATTGTGACTGTGACTTTGGAAATCCCTTTACTTTTATACTCTTTTTTATTTTCTCTCTTCTTCTTCTTTTATATCTTTTCTTTACTCAACTCTGTTTCACGTAAAATGTATGATATACATATATAAAAAAATTAAATATTATAATTTTCATTATCCTTACTACACATTTTAAAAATATATGTTGAATTGTTTTTCGCTGCTCCACCTTTTTTACACGAGCATTGCTCAAAAAAAAGGTGAATCACGATATTTAAAAAAATGTATTAAAAATATATATATACAATGTATAATAACTGTATTTGTAAAAAAAAAATAAAAAAAAAAAAAAAAAAAATATGTATCTTTATACCTCGCTACTTTTAAGGAAGGTTTGTCTCGTTGCTGCTTTCTATACATGACTGCAGTCATAAGCAAAAAGGCAGCTATGAAAAAGTCATATTCTGAGATACAAGATCTTTCATGTTTACTAACCTGTGACGACCGTCCGTGGTCGAGTGGTAAGACACTTGACTCCCAATCGGAAGGTCGCGGGTTCGAACCCGGCGTGCGAAAATAAATTTTATTTGATTAATTTGTGTTATTTCACAATTAATCAATAAAAAATAATATATTTGCGGCACGTTCCAGAGTGGAAGATACTGTCAGTATCGCCCTGGTGTAAGACCACTATTCAGAATTGAAACGTTGCTTAATAATGGCTTTAGCCGTGTTTAGTGACTAGATCTGAATAGCCAGGTACTTTCCTACCTCCCTCTTCCCTATCTCCTTCCCTTCCCCACTTTCCTTCAGCCTCACAACATACCCCAATTGGGGATGCCATAGTCTCACTGGCGCCAGACGGGAGCAGTTGGGACTCTTATGAGGTATTTATTCTCTATAAAAAAAATTTAAAAAAACCTAATATAAATTAGATTAGGAAAATTTTTAGGATAATGTTTTAGTGTCCGACCGAACTTTCGGTTTCGGTTTCGGTTTCGGCCTAGTTTCGGCAAAAAAATGGGTTTCGGTTTAGTTTCGGTTTCGGCTGCCATCCAGCCGAAACCACTGCCGAAACCGAAACTGCATTCGGGAGGTTTCGTGCTGCGATCGGATATGTTCGGTACACTGAGCTGCGAGCGACGAAGTGTCATTTTGCTGCGTTAGCACTTATAGTCAGGACTGTCCTGATACGACTATAGTGCTAAATTTTAAGTTTAGTTTTAAGTTTGCTAGTGAATGGCACGGATGTGTCGAAACCGGTAGCAGAAAAATTCAAATTTAAGTAACGATAGTACATTGAAAATTAAAACTCTTCAAAACAAAATGAAATAAATATACCTAGAATAAGTAGTTATATGTATTTCAAATCAGTATACCTAGAATATGTAGGTATATTTATTTCAAATCATTATTTCAAAAAGCACAAATAATTTATTTGAAATACCAAGAGACAATTTATGTTATGTTTATTTCCCATGATAACATGACCTTATATGGAAGTTTCGGTTTCGGCCGAAACTAAGATCAAAACCGAAATTCGGTTTCGGTTTCGGTTTCGGCAGTAAAACGTAGTTTCGGTCGGACACTATAATGTTTACCAATTTTAAAAACATAAAACCTAGTGCATTTATTAAAACACCTATATATATTTTTTAGCATTTAAGTATATTAGTAAGAGTAGTGAGTTTCATGAAAATTTATTTTAAAGTGTTTTCTTTTTGAGACACCGGTATAACTTATTTATACCTAATTAACTTTTTGTTTCTGGATTTTGCTGAGAGAAAAATTGCGGGTGGACAGGGATCAAACCCGCAAAAACCATTCTCAATGTCAATGAACAAATATTACCAAAAGTTAAGTACACAGTCAGGAGAATGCTGTCTTCGGGATGCCGAATGGATTATATTCAGTAGAGTTGTTTTTTGGATAGGGAAAAATTGGAGTAAGGAAGAAATAAACAATAAAATGATCGTAATTACTTTTATTAGCAATAAAAATTTTGATACACATTTTTATTCCACGCAATTATTTGATAGAAGTTAATAGAGAAAGTGACATTAATTGTATTCTGTAAGTATGGCATACCTAAATTATTAGTATATGAGTTGATACAACTATTAAAAAAGGAAATAATATTTATTTGATATGGTAAATGTAATAAGTAAAAATAAAATAAAACACAATTAAAAAGTTAAGCATATAAAAAGAACACAATGTTCGCATAAAGTGAAATAAATTCAATATACATTTTTAACATGGATTTTTTTGTAACTTTATGGTGGAATACATAATATTCAAATAGCATTTCTTTGCAAGTATCACTTTATTATTGGTCAAGTGTAAAGGCCATATTCAAACTGTCAGTTTGGAAATGGCTTTGTAAGCCGAAACATCTGTTCTGAAGATTAAGGGGTTATGATCAAATTCGTCTAACTTCAACCATTAAAAAGAGTGATCCTGGCGAAGGAAAAGTGAGTAACAAAATTGCCATGTTACCTGTTTATTATCAAAGTATAATATGTAAAACAATGAATGCACCAGCAACATGAGAATGAATGCTGTTCAAATAAAACAATGATTATACTCCATAATCCTCCTGTATATTAAAAAAATAATATCATTCATGAAAACTTTCATTATTAAATTTAGTTTACTGGAATAAGTCAACACACAAATACAATAATAGGCGTATAACGCAATAAAATAAAAGATTTTGAAAATCTTCAACTCAGTAATGAAATACTAAGTTGGGGATGTTGAAATCTTGCTTCAAGTGTACAAAATGCAATGTCAATTTCAAATCGATATAGATATTGTCGTATCGATTATCATTTATGACTCTTAGTGAGACCGCAAGCGATCACTCATTTAAAAACAAAATATATTTATTTATTAAAAATGTTACAATACTATTCTAGTACAGACATCTTAACTCACAAGATTAGTATTTATAATGAGCGTGCAAAACTGATTTTTTAAACGGACCAACAGCGTAGAAGCAAAACAAACATTGGGATTTACAGCGTTTGGAAAAAAGGAATAATTTTAGGAAAAGTCATTATTTTTTATAAATCATTGCAAACAGCCTTTGAATTTCTTCCATGGTGCTTGAGTATGGTGGATTGTTAGCAAAGGTAAACAGGGAACAATGTTGCAGATATTGGGATAAAGCAGCTGGGTTTCAGTAATACGTGTGACAAATAAAACAAACTTATGTTAATCCTAATCTTAGCTTCGCTGAGAGGGAGACTAACTACACATTTTATCATACTTTAAAGTAATTAAAAATGGATTAATCTGAGATGGACATTTAACAAAAAAATTATCTATTTAAGTAGAAATTCAGGAATACTACACATACACGGGTTTCATAAAATTGGCGTTAAATTTTTCTTATCATAACTTATTTCCAGTTAGGTGCTTATTTAAAATTATTCAGGAAAAAATTCCACATAAGTAATTGGTGAATTCGTATTTAGAATATCAAAATGTAGGTACTTTGGATGTTTTTTCTCAAAGGTAATTGGAAGTCTTCGTTCTTAGGTGTTACATTTGTTTGTTTAAAAGTTGTAAGTCCTGGCTATTAAAAAAATGTATTTGGGGTTCAAAGATACATTCTACACACTTTATTATAAAAATCTATTCTACGCATTGCGTCAGAATGTAGAGTTATGTATCTAAGTAAATCTAGGTTATTTTAGAGATAATATTCGTACACGAGTATGTGCGAATGATTAATCCTAGGTGGCGGCCAAAGGGCATCGCTCTAAACTTGATTAATGGCAGTGGCATGGGGCGCACGTCAAGGTGAGCTCGGGGACTCCAACCTCTATAATAGAAAATTATAAAATTATCAGAACTTACTTTATCCTAAGCTACTGGAGACTAATGGGTTAAGCTACACATGAGGGTACAAATACATTTAGAAATTATTATTATGGAAATGGATTAATGAAATTCGGTTGCTTTGAATTGATTGATGATTATAAATTTGTGGCTATGAATGAATTTGATAATCACGTTTCCCAAAATGACTTGAAAATTTGATCCATGATCTAAAATCTATGTTTGTCTTTACTGCTGAATGATTAAAGATAATGATGGCGATGGTGATGATGTTGATGACGTTGATGATGGCGATGTTGATGATGATGATAGTGACGATGGTAAATAATGATAAATGGTGATGATAATGAAAATGATGATTTTGATGATTATGAGGATGAAAAGTGCTAAGTAATTATTCAGATCCAACCCTTCCAAGTAGATTATCCGAATGATTTGAGTGGTATAACATCAGGAAGTCTACGATAACCGTTGGGGGAAGATCCAAATATAACATAATATGTGCAATGTATTAAAACCTAAGAGACTGGGCGGCCAGACGGTGGCGCACAAATCTCAAGTGTTGGCAGTTGGTGTAGTTGGTTGTAGGTGAGCGTTACGCATCGACCTTACGAAAATAATAATAAACTTACACCTATGTAGTTAGTATATGTATTCATTATGTAGACTTAACTATCAGCATGCAACACACACATATTTATGACAATTTATTTTTATATGCCCAACAAATTATAATAATAATGAAAAAGAACAATGTTCATGTGATGTGTAAGAACTTCAAAATTAATACTAAAAATAAAAGTAAAACTTAAAATATTAAACATAATTAATTGAAGAAATTTATTGGTTCAAAAGGGATAATTATTTAATCATGAATTTATTGTAAAGTGTTGATCTTTAGTATGAAGTACTATATTACCTACTTTAAACATCTAAAGAGTTATTTTTTATCATATTATAATTAATGTACATTGAGAATTTATTACCAGTTGAAATGGCATCCTAAGGAATATTTAGCTTATTTCAATAGTAAATGGTTATGTTAGAACTATCAAAATATTTATGAATACAGTCTTAGGAGACACTCAGACTTGGTATTTTTTAATTTTTAAAAATTTTGTAGTAAAATTGGTTTAACGTAAAAAAATACAAAATTCTATCAATTAAAAGGGTAGACTTATAATATAACATTGGTTAAAGTAAACATGATTCTTTATATTAATTCTGCAATGATGCGAGAGAAAAAATAAAGGCTTATAATATGGAATAGCAACAATAATAATCAAAACAGTCCAAAAGTTTCTTTAAATTACATCTTTTCTATACGATTAGATGTTGATATATTATCAATATGAGTATAAAATATAAACAAAGACCTCCAAATTTTTTGCTTCATGATTCATAAATAAAATACCAATATGACTTTTAGTTAAAAGTGTCAATGTTTTAGAAAGCATCTTATTTGGGATCCTTTTCTTTCTCTTTCTCATTGTCTTTTTCCTTATTTTCATCCGCTTCTTTCTCCATCTCCTTTTCCTTTTCTTCAGCCTGGAACAAAGAGATTACAGGTAAGCGTTTACGTATTTATTTATTTATTATACATTTGATATAGAAAATTATAAGTTACAGAATTAAGCCATATAATGTAGACATGGATATTAGTGAAGTATTTATGTGTCGAGGATATGCTGCAATACAGGTGTCAACACAGTATGGCCCGGTCAACATTATTTCTAACTAGGCAGTGCCTTTTATAAAAAAAAATATTATTTATATTAATTTATTTGTATATATACATAGGTAACACTAAAGGTGAAAAGAAAAATGAAAAAGTAAAAAAAAACTTTTTAAAAAATTGAGAAAAAACGAAATAGCTTAAATTAAAGAGGTAATGGACCCTTTGGAATAACAAGGTTCCATCTGTTGCTTTAACGTCATGCGATAATGAACTCCAAGGTAGCTCACCATAGATCCCATAACCGCGTGACGTTTCCGCAACAGATGGAACCTTGTTATTCCAAAGGGTCGTATCGGTAATAAATTATCTGATGAAATTTTTCTCAGAACCTGTTCTGCCTAAATCTATTAACCATTTAGATATTTTTGGATCGAATGATGACGGTTCACACAGTTTCAGACATAAAGGGATTTTATTAAATATTTTCAGTCCGAGGTACGAAAATACTTTTTGATACTTCGCCTTTCATAGAAACAGAAAGGTAATTTCTGTCCTAACTTCTAGTATGATGTTTATGTTTGACTGTTTTATTTTTATGGACATACATTATTATCTTTTTTATATAAGACTGTCGAACATCAAATACATTAATTCCTTGAAGAGAGCTTTTCTCGAATATCTAAAAGATTTCTTCATAATAACAAATAAAATACATTTCTGTGCCTTCAATAACACAAGTTTTAGTTTCTTAATTGAATGTTTAATTGTACATCGAACATGTTGTATTATCGTAGGGTATCTCTGAGACTGTTTAATTGTAAAAAATTCTAAACGGCGCTAATCTTAGATTTGATAGTTATCAAATGTTATGGAGTTTGGAACACACAAAGCTAAGTAATTAAACCCTTTTGAACATACCTTTTCTTTTTCTAAGTCAGCTTCGATGACGGGCGTTGGCTTCTCAGCGGGGTCGGTGCCCTCCTTGCCCTCCTTGACATCCTTCACAGGCTTGGGCAGGTGCGAGTTGAGGTCGAGCGTGGCGCAGATGTCATCCCAGTCGGGGAAGCAACGCTCCTTCATGCGGGACACATGACCCACGAGGTTGGGGCACTCGCTGCCCATATAGTCGCGTAGTGAGTATGAGATCTCCTTGTCCATGAAGTGGATCTGGGCGAGGTTGGCGAAAGCCACAATGTCGAGCTGCATATAAAACATCACTATTAAAATTCAACCCACACTCCACAAGGCAAATATCACAATTCTGACAAAGAAAGAGAATTCCAATCAGATTTAATTTATCAAAATATTTCCTGTCGGCCTCTTAAAAAGGCCAGTAAAAATGGATTCAATTTGGAGTGTCAATTTTCGCAATATGATTCGCATCAGATGCATTGTACTAATCACTGGAATTCCTCATTACAGAAGTTGTTTTCTAAAAGTTCATTTGGCCTTTCTTGTCTAATTATCAAAAATTTTGGTAGAATTATACTTATTTGGTCATAAAGGCGAAAAATTTTGTTTATTTTTCGAGTAAGCTTAGAGTAAAGAAATTGTTGTAATCCATGAAATATTTATATGGTATATCTCAATAAGTATGAAATATTGAAGAATGACTCACATTGGTGGGTTCGTCCCCGAAGAAGAATGGCTTGTCGGCCAGGATGTCGGACAGGACACGCAGGTCGTTGTTGCCGAACTCGGCGATCTCCTCAGGCTTGTGCACTCCTATTCCCTGAGCCTTCACTTTCTTGGTTCCCTGGAACCACTAGATACGTCAAATAAACTATTAATTATTACAACACGTAACATTTATCATGCAATACATACTGAATACAAACAAGACAAAAAAACTATAATATTTTATCAAAGGGATTTAATTTAATGATTTCTCCTGATTAGCTCTATGTACAATCTAATATCATTTACTATGAACAAGAAGTGATTTCTCATTATTTATAAGTTGACCCAATATAATTATTGTGAGCGGCTAGTCAGTCTAAGAAAGCATTAATATCATTACACGCATGCCGCTTGCGAAAAAGCGCTTTTATTAAGTTTTCTTTTAATACGTGTTTATAATATTAAAAGATTACATTTCCCTCTGGTCTTTCTTAATTTTGAAGTTTCAGTAGAATTTAATGATTAAAATAAACAAATATATTCCCTCAAGTTAATTTCAAAGTTTCTTGCGTGGTTCAGAAGTTTACTGACCGCCCTCACTTTAGACAATACACACTGTATTCAAAAAAATACGAGTGTGCTTTAGATCACACGACTGAAGTAAATACTTCTTTAGTAATCTAATCAAATTTTCTTTCTGGCATCGAATAAAACCATTCCAATCATCAGTGTATAAGAATCTGTATTGAAGATTCGTTTGGATTGTTACCAATCATCGTGACAAATCAGTTGTTTCAATGCACTGAGTTTGCACACTCTAAACGAAAATTTGATTAATTTTATTATGGGAACGGGAACCACGCTTAGAATGGGATTGGTGATTTAATTCTTACAAAGATTAAAATAAATGCCAGCACCAATTTCAAATGTCATTACTATGGATTTGAGCACTGTTGTTACGATTAGATTGTGAGGAATGAACCTCAAAATTAATTTTAAGTTATTATCGTTCGCCTCCGTAACGTTCGTAAAGCCCGATATTACGCCTCTCGTAATGCTGTAATTTCCATAACGCATTCGCCAGTTTACCCCTCAAATCAAGCGTGTGTAAAGAAGTATTTACTTCAAAAAGTACTTTAAACCCCCTACTTTTCTAAAACTAACAATATCTAAATACTCACTCATAACAAGTTTCTACATATATCTAATATCTACTAATAGGATTGAATCTGAGTTTGTAACTAAGTTAAAGCTCACAAAAACAAAAATTAAAATTTTTATTTATTATCCAAATACTACAGTATTAATAAATTAGTCATAGGTATAATAAATTTTTAAAAATGTACATACCTTGCGCCCGTAGGAGAATTTGAATAGGAAGTTGAGGATTCCATTGGGGATTCGTGTTCCCAGAGCGTGCTGGAGGTTGACTTTGTAACCCTTGATGACACTGTCGGGATACTTGGAGCGCCACCAGAACACGATCCACACCAGGTGGTTCTCAATCATGGAGATCATGGCGTGGGCCACGTTGCGCTGCTCTGGGGTTAAACCTAAAAAAAAAACAAACCATGACTAAAACAACTGCCGAGCATCTTATTCTTACTGCCTTAGGTATATTTGAACTAACGGTGAATGAATTTATAAGAAAAGAAACACGGCATGTAACCCTGCTAGTGAGAGATACATTATGATCGCTCTCTCTGCCAACTACTGGAGCGACAGAGCAATTTAAAACTTTTTCTCCGATTGCTAAAGGAAATTTTTCCATCCACATTAAAAAAATCATACCTCCGAATTTGAATATAGAGACATACAAACTGATTATACTTCAATATAGCCAATGATTCACCTATCTTTTGATTGTTATCACATATTTGTAGGAGTTATAAAAAAAATTATTAATAGTTAAGAATACAGAGAATATTTGCCATATTTTGACAGCAAAGCAATCCGTGGTTTTGGAAATAGTGCCGTATTGTGGCAAAAAGCGTTCGAGTGGCTAAATGTATTGTTTATAAGATGGAGGGAGAGACTATGACAGAGCTATTAGCAGTATGCTTACACTGTCGTGAAAGTCAATACACGCACACACATTCACAGTTGTTCATAATAATGGATTGTTTCTTTGACTCGTTTTTATATAAGTCGGCTCGTATATGTTTCTCCTCCTTCATATAATTAGGGCCTCTTCAATATGCTAGTATAAATCTATCCCTACAGCCCCTCCCTTATGTACGTGAACGAAAAAAATCTTATTTTGCACTGTGACATGAAATCATTTTTACAGTCTGTTTAAAAAAAAAACGAGTGTGCTTTAGACGACACGACTGAAGTAAAACTTCTTTAGATCAATCTATATGTATGTATGTATATACATATATTAATTTTCTACAAATATTTATTTATTTAAATTTATTATTATCATATGATTAAACTTTTCGTAACGCTCTCGCACGCATTCGCCAGCTTGCTCCCCAAGTCAAGCGTGTGTAAAGAAGTTTTATTAAAAAAAAATTGAGGCTATTATTTTTTTAAAAATACACCATTATGTTACGTATTTTATTTGTTTTACCATTGTCTTATCACAATTTTGAATCACTTGATTTTCGAAATAGTTTTTGGGTTTTTAACTGATGAAAACACGCAGAATAGCAAATATAGATATGAAAAATACTAATTTTAAACTGACTAAATCCAAGTTTCTGACTTTTCCTTGTTCTTTTTAATCTTCTTATTATTCTGTCCCTAACGTAACCAGTAATTTATTTTTATTTTTTTATTATTGAGAGTGAAGGGTATGGTGAGAGGAAGAATCCCTTCTTTCGAAGATGAGTGAGAGGAAGGTGGGGAATTAGCGAAATTACCCGGCTATTCAGATCTGGTCACCAAATACATCTAGCCTTTTCAAGCAACGTTTCGATTATGAATAGTTGTCTTTCACCAGGGCGATACTGAGAATATCTACCACTCTGAACATGATTAATTTATTTACCTGCATCCAAATCCTTGCCGAATTTGTGAGTAAGGTCTTTGATGATGAGAGCGCTGTCAGCGATCTCCTCTCCGTTGAGCTCCACAAATGGCAGCTGTCCCTTGCGCGACCTGAAGCGCATCTTGTGGTCCACATTCTGGAAACAATGCAATACATATTAAATTCACCGCGATAATTAGAATGGGGGAACATGGTTAATAAACATTATTGGAGAGGCCATCATTAAAAAATGGATGACGTTAATGACACTAATTTTCATATAATTCATGTAAATTAGTTGTTATCCTAACTAACCATTACCCTGTTTCATTGCAAGGATGCTACATAGCTCTGTTTCGGTACACTTCACATATTGCCTCATACATAATCATCTGCATATCTTGACATGAACTAACTTAGTATTTGATTCACTTGATCGTGTCTTGTCTTTCTCGGGCATCTCTGACTTCTTCTACCAATAATTTCCGTATTGTGTATTCTGCTTTCACTCCTTTTATCGTTTATCCATTCTTCACGCCCATCCTTTTCTTAATCTTAACTAATACACTTCGCTTACATCAGTTTTGTATTATTTCTGAATGTCCTCAGTTTTAAACATACTTTTCAAAAACACAAACCCGTCCACCTGTTCCAAGTATTCATCATTCATAACTATATTGCACAATGTTTTGGTACTCTCTCTTTCAAACACCATGTCTTTAGACTTAGATACCTACAAATTCGTATAATTCTTCACAACATACTTCGCTGAATAAAGAAAAACAAATGAACCCCAAGAGAAGACATTGATTTAAAAAAATGTCTTATAAACATGGCTTGGCTGATAAACCAAGATTTTGAGATATATATATATTTTTTTTAATGTCATCATAATAAACTGTTTGATTTTACTAGTTCACTTTTATGCTGATTGATTTAAAGTTTGGTAAAGTTTTGGGTAGCTATTTAAAAAAATATATTCTTCATTTGTGAATAATATAACCAGCATCCAACGCGACATATTAATAATTATAAATATATATTTTATTCCTATTTTTTGTTATTATATTATAATATAGCATATTGTTAATTTGTGTTTGTACCTCAACTAATTCGTCGAAAAAATATTTTATCTTCCATGCGGAAATATATACATAAATATAACATGAAAAGAAATGGTCATGAATATAACTTGTATTATTTGCCGTTCTTGGGTTCAAAATTTGCCGCCTTTCTACGACCCCTCCCCCACCCCACCCGCCGGAGCCACGCAACAATCTGAATCAGAAGTCCGAAAACGAAAAAAACATATATTTCTGTTTTTTTTTTTAAAGTTCTTAAATACCTGTCTAAAAGTAATAACTTCGAAGCAAAGTCTTCGCGATAAGTGGCACGGAATTACTGTTTTCTCAATTTTATACACGAGATGGTCTACCTAATATGTTTATATTAGGTATGGTTCATTGATTCTTTACGTGTTATTTGATTATTTATCTTGTTTGGTTGTTTACAGATATATGGAAATATAAAAGCAACATGGCTCATGATGAATATTACATTGTAAACTGAAAATAGTTGCCTTGATTAACCGTTCGAGAGTTTTGGATAAACAGAGCTCGGATGTATAGCTTAAAACGATCTAATTTTGGAAGGTTCTTTACATTTACTTAAGTTTTTAAATTAAATAAATACTTGTTTTTTACCATAAATTTTAAACAAAGTAATAAAATGTCAAACTTAACAACAAACTGATTTGCATTCTGCGAAAACTTTTTTTAGTGCTGTGATAGACAATGTAACCTAACAAATAAAGTTGTAAAAAAAATTATTATAAAATTTAAAATGTTTTTTTGTATAATAATGTTGCTCACAGTGTAATTAATGAATTAGGTGCAGTTTTGTTGGGCTCGCGTGCCACAGTTTGCTTTGCCCTGATCTAGATGAGAGAAGAACCAACACAGAGACGGTTCGTGTAGGTGCGCGGTCCCCCCGCCCGGGCTAGCCCTCATCTCGCCGGCGGTTTCCATGGCGACTGGCTGTATTGATCGGGCTGGGGTAAACGCCCTTGCTCTCCCCGACACCGCTTCCCCCCGCCCCCTCCCCCCCGGCCGCCCCATGCACCACCGCCACCGGCCGCGGGGCGCTCGCCCCGGAGTGCACCGAATCATCTCGGCGGTGATAAATTATTGAAAGGGAAACAAACGGGCAGACGAATAAGGCCGGCCGAAATTACACTCATACAATACATATTGTCTATTTTCATACACACATACATCGCGGACGTGCGAGCAGAAATCACTAACTCCTTTTTTGACAAAATTTATATTTGAATGTCATTACAGTAAAATAAAACTACTGGACTGGCAAAAGTCACTTTCTACACTTATATAGATTTTTAAAATATCAGATATTTTCTTCTATCATCAACTTACTTTCAGTGACATATTTGACATGTAAACGTCACTTCCAGATATAATTATAATGTTTCTTCTAATTAACTTCTTGGCTGCAAATCACTAACTCCATTTATTCTCCAAATAATATTTCGAAAAATCTTTGTAAAATTAAAATGTCTTGAATTAAAGAAAAACCGTATTATTTTTTTAGAATAAAGTGTCGTGTACACAATGAAAAATATAATAAATAAATATCTATTAAAAATATAGATTTTATGGCTTTTTTAAACACACAAAACGGTGGTTATCTCAGAACTAAGTTTTTGGAGTTAGTTACTTCTGCTTGCACAACAATGTGTTTGTGTATAAATATATGTCCATATTTATATCACCAAAAAACCATTTTAATGAAACATTTATCGATTAGACCAGTTAGAATTCATAAATTAATATTATGTTAAACGAAAAAAATATATATAGAGAGATAAATATCAAATTTAGTTCGGTTAAATTAGTTTGCTAAAAAATAATAATGAACTAGTAAAAAGATCGAACGATATTATAGAAGAACGTTACTAATGTAAAATCGATTCAGTTTCTATTTTTGTTTCGAAATGTATACACACCCATGTTGTAGGTACGAAAGAAACAACCAGCGCTCGTTATGTGTTTGAAAAGTAAGACGGTTTGTGTCCGAAACATATCCGAACAGAACAAAGGATTCATAACTTACTCGTTCACAATGTTTAAAATAAAATATCATATTTTGAAAATGATCTCATAGTTATCGTACCAAGAAATAAATACAATAAGCTATGGAATATACATATGGAATTTTTCAATATGCGGGTTAATCTTTTACTTATCTGTAAATACAATTGGCCACTTTATACTGAGAAAAATTCTTATTTACATATTTAGCGTTATCGTGATTTTTTATGTGTGATTACAATATTTTTATACAAACGAAAATACCAAATTCGGTTAAAAGGAGACTTAATTTTTAAATTATTCATGCACGGAGAAAAACGTTCTTCTAAAATGCGTTCATTTTATTCGTAAATACGGATAAAAACGGAACTGAAGTTCTTACTAACAGGGTTTCAATGTTTATTGGCGGGAAAATGTAAGAATAATTTGTTGGTATGCGTACGAAATTTGTTCTAATAATTAATAATTTGGTCTTACATTTTCCCGCCAATAAACATTGAAACCCTATTAATTTGTTCGTAAGAACTTCAGTCCCGTTTTTAACCGTTTTGCGAATAAAATGATCGTATTTTAGAATAACATTTTTCTCCGTGTATGAACCATTTAGGATGTTCGAATTTTTAAGCAATGAATATTTAAATGAAATTTCTAAATAAGTTATTGGAAGACCACGATCAACAGAGAGAAAAAAATATTTGCACGGATAGATAAACCTCCAGAATTTTGGTTCATCCTACAAAAAAATTATTAAGATATCAATCTACCAGATTGTGAGTAATTCATCTCGTCTCTTCTAATAAAGAAATACGACTGTCGTATGACAAGTGACAAGCATTTTTTTTTTAAAGAAAGGATTCGGAAAATAACTCTACCCATTTTTATTGGGTGAGTGATGTCACCACCATTACAGCGAATGTGTCTCGTTATTCTTCGCCCAATATTGTTACGCTTCCAAGGGCCTCACCCCCTTTCACTACATGAGTAATTCTATACAGTAACGCGGCTATTCAATTACACTTTCGTTTTTAACGATGTCCATCGACACTCCTTTCTATTGATACATGTCATAATTCTAATAAACAAGAAGTGAATTTTTGTTATTTTTTTATGATAAATAATATCATTTTTTCGTGATGGATACTAGTGGATTCTCCACTGAAATATTAACAAATTTGCAGGGGTGGAAGCGATCAAATTGATCAAATACGACAATCCAAGTAGTGTAGAAGCCAATTAAACTGAAGCGTAACTTTACCGTTGGCTTTGTAAACTTATCAGACATGTTCACGATCACAAGTACCAAGGCTGAGCATTAAAGCCAGTGTTAATAGCTTTTGCTTACCTGCACATTATATTTCAACTAGTTACATAGTTACCCATCACGCCATTACCCCGCATGGAAAGTTTTAGTATATTTTAATAACTATCGTATAGGGATAGTCAGAACGGATATAGCGCAACATAGCCCTTTCCAGACACACACTCCTTATTAGTCACTATTCCGACTATTTGGATGACCCGACTATATTTGAATCACTTGATCGTGCTAAATCTTCCTGGGAATAAATAATGAAAAGTTCTCGGTAACAGAAAAGTTTGGATAGTAATATTGTTTGTATACACTACGGTATGAATAATATTATTCAACTAAATAGTAGTGGGAACTCGAGTTCCTGGATATTTATATATAGTGAGTAATTAAAAATTGCTCTATAAGAATTTATAGGCATTTCCTTTAGGGTGTATTTGTGCTTTTATAGATCGCTAATCAAGTTGGCATCCAAGGAATCCGGATTAGCGTCCCATTCATTAGAAGCGTGTGGTCGTGGAATGCGGTTAGGCGCAACAAGATCTCAGACCGTTCCATGAACCACTTATCGGACAAATAATGGCAAATTGGCGAACAACTTTGGAGCAGCGATTATCAAGTTAGGAATGTCTGGGAGGACAGACAGACACTGCAATTAGTGAGGCGGGCTAAGGGCTTAGCCAAGGAAGTATTGGGTCTGTGATATATTCACAAACTAATGAGGAACTTTAGTTATTTCCGTGTTTTGGTCAATGGTTTCCTTTCAGCAGCATTTGGAAAACAATGTAATTAATCATCGAATACTTTACTGTTTTATTGGGTTTATGTGTGGGATTAGAGTAGTTAGATATTTTGATTGATTTTAAAGAAGACCAGACCGTGATTCGTAAAACTTGTTTCCGCAAACAACATACCTAAATTGTTTCTATAGTAATACAAATTATATTGCATGTAAAATAATTAAGGATCACCCCTAACAATTATCTTCGTCAATTTAAAAAAAATATTTTCATCAATGTTCCTTACTTCCTTACTATAATTGCTGAATGGCAGCGCTGATATAAATATAGAAATGATAAACTTAATGCACAATGCACTCATGAAGTTGCAAAGGTATTTGAACCCGATCAAGGGCGCCTTTAGCTTATATTTATGACAACTACGATAACGTGGAGATAAATAATAATAATAATAATCAAAAATCATACATTTGACATATATTTTGATAGTATCAACTCAGATAGATGTCACGATAGAACCTACAATTTGCATTCACAAATGTACCAAAAAACAAACTATGTGATTGCCATTTATAAGTGGTCTAAACTCGTGAGTGATTTGATAATGGGCTGCAAACCATGAATGGCCAGCTTTATAGTATTTACTGGTAGTATTCCGAAAATAGAAAATCAAGAACCACTTGTAGATCGCAAAACCTCACTCGCTCGCCAAGCCTGGGCTAAGTGCCAATAGTAAGCAAGAAAAATACTATGTTATTTGTTATGCGAATCGGTCTAGCAGGCAATTTTAAAAGCAATAACGGCGAGCCGTAGAATGTACACAAAACAGTGCAACCGGTAGCTCAGTAGCTGTGTTTACAAGTAACTTCTTATGTTAGATTTTAGACGAAGTTTCGTTTCGTGGTTGATAACATACCCGTGCAAACCAGGGTATGTGGGTGCAGACGTGCAAAGCGCCCCGAAATATAATGACAAGAGACTAGACAATAATCGAACTAAACTATATCAAAATTTACCGGAAATACAAAAGCAACTTTTATACAACTATTTATAGGCATCTAGTAAGGTTAAATCTAAATCTAATGAAATGCAAATCGCCGTTCTGTAAGATTAGTCTTTACTCTGCACCAATTAGATGCGGGGTATCTATAGCGCACCGGAAAACCATTTAATTAGTAAACATTTATACATTCCCTCAAGATTAGTAGACTGTGTTATTCTTGTCTATTCCCGACTCCAACAACCAAGTAATTGCGCATTCTCACACCAAGGATCGTAAAATGGATTACATCCAGAGCCGGATCTTCCGTTCGTTCAAAAATGTGCAAAAAAACTTACGCCAACTCCGAAGGGGCGCCGTGAGAAAATAAAGATTGTATGAAAATTTACTTAAAAATCTTCCCAGAATCATTTAAAAATTACCCATAATAGAGGGATAATTATTATGCGCCAGCTACAGCCACCTTTCAACTTGTCTCCAAACCATTCTGCGCGCGTATTGTGTGCGTTTGACGCTTCCGAATTTAAAATATTCACTGATTTTTTTAAGTAAAACTTCTTTAGGCGCGATATGACGAGTAATTCAGATGTTTTTCAGACGGAAATAACGTTTTCAAACGGAAATGACGTTCGGATAACGGTAAAATTACTGGCATCTGTGTTTTTGTTTTTAAAGGGTTCTCGCCTTTGCTAGAATATATTTTATAATAAAGTTTTACTTAGTTTGAGGCGTATCTTCGGACTGGTTCTAGAAAATGAATTTTGGCGCAGACGTTACAACAATGAGCTCTATGCTCTGTTTAATGAACCAAACGTCAAAAAAATCTATAAAATTTGGAAGACTTCGGTGGTTGGGTCATGTGGAGGAACATCAAGCACCAAAGTCCCTGCTAAACTTTAGACCTATAGGGCGAAGGAGCCTGGGAAGGCCAAGATTAAGATGAAGCGACAACGTCCTCAAAGACCTATCTATCTTGGAGCTCCCAAACTGGAGAGAGCTGGTACAAAGGAGAGATGAGTGAAGGAAGACTCTCGGGGAGGCCAAGACCAACCAGGGGTTGTAGAGCCAAATGTTATGATGATGTGAAAGTTTTACTCCAACCGCGCGTAAAGGTTACACGCACTCATTTTTGTTTTTACAAAATCCTTATCTTTAATCCGAATGTCAGCTTTATTTTTCCATGTGTCTCTTACGTCGAATGGATGCGATCCAAATTCAATAATCAAACACAATGCTTATTCTCTGTTCCCGCTCATATATGTATCAACAATATGCTGGGACATTATGTAAGTACAACATTTGTATGAATGACATTGAAGCCGAGTGTAGGGTTAGGGGAAATCGTCTGGTATGTGAAACCCATCTTGTATGACAAACTTTTTTAAATGATTTGTATAGATGCAAAGTGGTTCAAAATGAAGTATTTTATTTTTATGCAACTAATGCAATTATAACGACGAATGATTTATTTATTTATTTGAAGAGACAGGGAATGGGACATGTCATTAAAAATGTATGTAGTTAAAGGCATTTTTCACACATATTCCCTCTAATCCCGCGTCTTTCCTAATCTAGACAAATTTGCAAACGCAACCAACAAATAATATTGAAAATTATTTTATCGATTAAATTTTACACGAATATTAAAAAAATATATTTTTACGTTGAATCAGTTTATTTTTTAGTTATTGCCTAGAGTGAAGTGATTTCGAGCAACCACAAGTGTAAACTGCTAAGGTAGTTTTATAAAAATCTATTGTGCATTAAAACGTAGGCAGACAATATTTTTTTAGGGGGTAAGAGTTTTTAATATAAATAAATAAAAAAAAAATTAAATGTGGGGGGGGGCGCCATCGGTACTTACTACACAGGCGCCAGACTTAGGGGATCCGGCCCTGATTACTCAGTACTTATTTGCTTTATTTAGAGGTCTCTTGATCTCAAAAACGGCGCTCTACAAATTTTATTATTATTATTATTTGTAAGATTTTTTATTGCACCGCCTTGGTGGTGCCTTCGATATGGTGCAAACATATCGAAGAGATTGGTAATGGCTGAAACCATACTAATAGCACATAGGCACATCATTTTGACGGTCCTGTGGTCAAGTGGGCCAAGGTGCCTCTCATGCTAAGCATCGCGTGTTCAATCCTCCTTCCAACAATATGACACGAGCATATTTTCAACCTGAACACAAATTATTGCAGTACCTAATCACTAATAATTAGGATAAGATAAATACTCGATTTTATTGTCAGCTAGATTTAATTCCACTTGGAATGCTATAACCTATGTAGAGATGTTTTCCACAGTCGATGCCATGACTTCAACAAAATACCTCAAGGCAGAGCAAAGTTCTGGAAATATATGACATGACAAGAAGAATGGCGCTGTTGAATGACATAGCTAAATCAACAGATTTGTATTTACCATTTAAATAGCTTCAAGAATTTATTGTTCATAGTGGCTCAGTTCTCCACTCAGTGAGAGATGGTTGCAGATAATGCGTCAACCTCCCTGAAGAACGACCCTTTAATTTGATGTACCTATGCATATCATGTTTTTATCTTATGTCATCCATTATGTTTTTGAAGTAAATATTTCTTTACGCACGCTTGACTTGAGGGGTAAACTGGCGAATGCGTTACGGAAATTGAAATGCGTTACGAAAAGGCGTTATATCGGGCGACTGTAGGACCAAAAGAGAGCAGTGCGCACATTTTCTTTCTCTCTTCCACTCATAGCCAGTGCATGAAATATCTCAGTCATGCGGATGCGGATGCGGATACGGATGAAAAGATGGAGCTAAAGAAGTATTTACTTCAGTTGTGTGGCCTAAAGCACGCTCATATTTTTTAAATTTTATTTTCTTTTTAAATGTAATTATTGTATATATAACTTGTAAAGTGGTAGATTGGGATTGCATCATCTCCTAGTTTTGCTGGATTAAACACTTAATTTAAAAAAATATGTGTATATATTTTTCCAAAGTTCAGATATACGATATTGATTCGTCTTTATCCATCTTCGAATGCTCATCTCTTTGTGATGATTCCGCGACTTTTTTTCACAAATTTCGTTGTATAAATGAAATTGATCGTATTATTTATACGATGTTTAACAAAATTTACAAGAGAGACTTGTGAAAAATCTACGATTGTGGTGCAGCCGAGCGTCCGATCTGAGCGATCGGGTGAGCCACTTCGCTCTTCACTGTCACAATCGACGGTAACACGAGCTTACGATTGAAACACTAATTGTGTCAATGGAATACGAGAAAACGCGTTATGAAATAATTAATGTTCCGTGTGCTGGAGCTAATTTACAGCAGGATCAATAACATGGCTGCAGTCGGCGCTCGCACTCTTGCAGCATTTCCTCGCCAGCGTGCCACGAACACGAACAGCGTATCACGTAAAATGCAACATTGAAGCATAATATTGTGCTCACACTTTAATTACTGTCGAATTATAACAAAGGTGGCTTCCTCATTGGTCGACAAGGAACCGAATACTGTAAGACCCTGCGCAAAAAAGTCCCACAATGAACTATGCTGCAAACCATTACCTCACTTTAGCGAACTTTACTTTTCTGCGCAGGGTCTTGCAGATAGCATTCGGTTTATGTCAATTCATTACCAGCCCATGAGGGAGTCAATTATAGTGGGAGTAGGAAGAGAAGACAGTATGTTATACAACTACTTTCTCTTGACACACACACACCCCTTACTACATGCGTACATCGTCTCATACAATCCATGCTCTTTTATTAGACATAAACCGACTGAAGTTTGATTTAATGGTTGGTGCCATGTCTTTCTTACAAGGCGTCCCCGACTTTTTATTCGCCTTCTCTTAACACTCTCTTTCTTCTCCGTTCATCATTCTACATATCTATAGTAATACGGCTTCCTGACTTGTATTGTTTCATAGTGCTTTCACACAAACGAAGTATTGAATTCCGTAAGTCTAAACTTAAACTTTAGGGCGCACAGTTTACACCCGCGCTGTGCGAGCGGGTTTCCTACAGAGCATCGGACCATCCCAAATGTCAAATAGACAATAAATTTCGGACATGCACATACTAAAAGCTCAATAACGATAGATTTTAATAAATAATTATTAATTTTTCGCTAAAAGGTAATTGCTTCTACAGTGAGCCCGTTCGCCTCTCAACGCATTTCAATTTCCGTTACACATTCGCCAGCTTACCCCCCAAGTCAAGCGTGGGTAAAGAAGTATTTACTTCAAAAACACCTACAATGACAGTGAGATTAGAACACAATCTGAGAAAATCCGAAATATGTACTAAATTCTATTTTGTGAGTGTCGAATGTTTGTTTTGAAATTCATTGATTAGTGCTTCGCGTGCAGGAATTAAGAAAATAAAACGTTTTCCATTTGAACCGACCTCCCCCCAGATCTAGACGCGCACGAGCGTAGCGATAAGTTTCCAGCCACACTTACAGTGGATAGTTCTTCCAGGGTTAATTGCTGCCAAAATTCCAAAGTTATTACACATTTAAGTAATATTATCACTAATTACCACTATTCATTTCGTTATTAACACTATCACTGGAGTATAATAATAGTGCATCAATTGCCGGAAATGTGATAAATAAACTAAAAACATCACTTCAATCAAGGACAAACACTGCTCATTTGTGATATGAACTGTCCTACATAAATATTCGAACTGTATAATGCACAGTGTTACGAGTGTGGCGACCGTTCGAGCAATAATTAAAATGCAATATAATGTCAAGATCTTTTGAAAATCAAAAAATATTCACCAAAAGAAGATAGGTGGCATTCCAAATGTACGCTGATAACTTAAGCCTTATGTACCTACCTTTGAGCTCCATTAAAACCTCGCCGTTTTTCCACGAGTTTGTTACAAGGAAGCTCTCAACGATAGCACCATAACTCTCTTACTAAATCCGTTCCTTGACTGGGTACTTTCTGTACATATTTACAAAGCAAACGACACATGAAATTGAAGTATACATATAACCCAAAAAATATTCTGTTGATATAAACATGTGAAAACGAGATATAATTTGTATTTCCATTCGATGTGAAGGGGTGGGGCTCGGTAAATAGACGTGCCTCGGGAGACGAGTTTATCGCTACGCCAATGGCAACAGCTCAACTCTTCACGGAAGCCCTCTTGGGTTTGATAAAACCATATTAATGATAACCGTACTACGCATATTATCAATTTGTGTAGGTATTATTCTACAAGTAGGAAATGACTTATTTATTTCTGGTGAATGATTAACGAAAATAATTAAATGCCTCAGGATTATGTAAAGGCGGGTCTCCTGCGCACACAATGTTTTTGTTTTTTGAAACCTTGTACACAAAACAAACGTTTTTTTTATCGGCCACGGAAAGCAAAAACATCGTGGCCACGCCCCAACGTTTTGTGTAAATGTATCGAAAAAACATAAATACGCATTAGGTACATAATAATTCCTCAATTTCTTGAAAAATAAACGTCGATTATTATTGAGAACGGAGGGTGGAGTGCAATGCATGTACTTTAATCTATCCCAGTGCCATCACTATCAGTGAGTAATGACAATAATTATGTGAAATTGCGGTATTTCCAGTCATAAAACGATGCGATGAGTCGAGTTTAGTTCACGGCGCGAGCAGCGGGACAAGCAATAAATAGATAGATATAGAAATTAATCAACTCGGAGGACAAGTGGTTTTAAGGTTACAGAGAACGGGTGCAGCTAGCTAGCGCCTATCGCAAATTAATGGGAACATGAAGAAACATGAAAATGACGCATGCTCTGTCAACTCTGAAGACCTCCACGCAGTGTGAGATAAGACAGTCCGAAATGCATCAAACATCGAAACTTGAAAAGTGAAAACTCTTTACTTACAATATAAAATTTTAAATAACTTACTAACTCACTTTAACTGTTAGTAGCCCAGATTTAGGCGTGGACATATCATATTCTTACCAATTGCTATTAAAAAAGTTTTCATTAGTTAGAGGAACTGCCAAATTAGTCAAACTTGACGTTTACGCCTCGCATGAGTTGGGCACCGATTCTAACTGTCATTAAATGACCAATTAACATACTCGAGCACTAGATTCTATATTAAAGCGCTGTAAGTAACAGCATGCATAACATTGATTAGCCACAATTAATTCAACCGCGGTTACGTCAAGATGCATTTAAACTTGACCAGCGTTATATTACCGGGAGATGTAAACTAGAAAAATTCATTAGAAATGCCTCGCCCCACATTGTGGACGCGCACTGTTGTCAGGTATTTTTTCGTCCGGGGAAGTGGAAAAGTGTTTTTAATTAAGTCCGTTCCGCGTTCATCCGTTTTCCCGATACCACTTAATTATTATAACAACAGACTTTAATCAAGTGAGTGAAGTCGCCGGGTGTCATGGGGCAGCTCGCGGGGAGGAACATGGTATGGAATGGCACTTGTCCGCCTCGTGCATTATTTGCCTTTGTAAAATAACTGTACATTATAGTAGCTTGTATTCATTTCCTTAGTTTGATTGAACCGACCTTGGTGGCAAGTAGAAACAATGAAAACAAACATCATACACCCCTATGGTTTCTTTCTTTGCAACGCAGTTGAGATGAGTCATCAAATGAAATCCAAATATATCCACAGTCATAAATTTCAACCTTCATTTTGTTTAAGATTGGACAAGATGTTGGGTTTATTTGTACAGTGAATTAGGTCAGACGACCATATAAAGGTATAATTAACTATGGACAGATTGTCATAATAAATCCTCTTAGGGGCATTGAGGTACATAAATGTAGTATTCAATGTTTAAATAATATTTGGTTTGGCGTCCTGCAAATAATACCACTCATCACAGGGGGTACTTAATATTATATTCAGAAGACATCTTTGCCAATGCACACGCTTAGTTTCTAAATGCCAAAGTCATTGCGTAGCGCAGCCCCCCGAAATTTGAACAGTTTTTATTTCATTACAGGATTTATTTCATTTTTAACAGGTATTTTTTTCTCATGTATAAACTTATTATGTACAATGTTGTGTATTAATAAATACATATTTTTTTTATAAAATCCAGAAAGCCGTCGTGCTGAATATGTGATATAGGTATCTGTTCTAATGCCAGATGTGCCTATGTCAGTTTTGTAATTTGATTTAGGTACCAGCAAGTAGTCTAAAACGTCCTTTATTTGAATGCTTTGAAAAATCATATGTTCTAGATTGATAAAATTATCACCTATCTTATGTAGAAGACAATAATTGTTTCGGCGTTTTGTACGCCAAGAAATCGATAAAAAATCGTAATTAAATAGCGATTTATAAATTTGACGCTGGCATTATATCACTTAAGCCCCAGATATTATACTTTAAAAGCACACATTTAAAAGTTAAACAGTGACTTTAAGAAAACAATAAATACTTTTTAACACAAGGCCGCGTTTCAATGTTGATTAATGTAAAATTATGAAGATTTGTTTTTTTTAGAAAATGTTGGATTAACTGTATTTCACAATAAATTAAATTAAATGTCTAATTGGCACCACAAGTGAAAATATTTTGAAAGCATTCCCATGTACAAAGGGAATATTATACTTCGGTAGGTTACAGAATTAGAACGTCTGAAGTCTCGGCCAGATCGGCTTTGTGTATTATTCCAGTAATAAATATCTCGAGAATTGGATTAAAGCTAATATAGGTACATAATGCTAGTACTCGTAACCATCTGCAGAGCGCACTACCTAAACTTAACAAAATTGTTATGATGTTATTGTCCCAGATATGTGCGCGCAAAAGGCCTACAAACCATTTGGAGCAAATCATCAATTTCTGAGCAATGCGAATTAAGAATAATATTTTTGTAAAATTTTAAAATGTAATACTTAATTCTCATTTAGCGCGTGTTGTGAAGCTGCGTACAACGAAACCCGCGGAGAGAATGCGTTGGCTTCAGAACGACTTTATTGTATCAGAACATCGAGTTTCTGATCCGCGATAAGTAGGCTAAGTAAGTAGAGAGACTGCCATGCCATATTAATAATATTATAATATACAGAGTTGTGTTAATAATAATAACATTGACAGTAAAGATTCGGGGAAGACTCGCTCTGGCAGATTCAGTGTGAATTAAGACAATGATAAGCAATTAATATTTAACATTATACTGCTTAAAATGGCAGGATGGATACAAACAAAGCAAAGAAAGTAGTAAGCCACGTGAGTTTCCTATATTTATTCCGAAAGAAGATCACCAGAAAACAAGGAGATCAAAAAGGTTCAAAATATTCACAGGTGATATTTTGAACCTTTTTGAATGGGCCTTTATGATATACAAAGAAAATGATATTGAGTATTATGCCTCAGTTTAGTAGAAGTTTATTAAACAGAACTTAAAAAATCAAAGCGCCTGAAGAAAGTGTAAAGGAGTATCAATGAGCTTATTGAAGTAAATACTTCTTTACGCCCGCTTGACTTGAGGCGTAGACTGGCGAATGCGTTACGGAAATTACAGCGTTACGAAAAGTGAAATGCGTTGCGAGGCGAACGGGCTATATCACACTGTAGAAGCAAGAGAGAGCAGTGCGCGCGCACATTTTCTTTATCTCTTCCTCTTATAGCCAGTGGATGAAATATCTCAGTCATGCGGATGCGGATGTATAGATGGAGCTAAAGAAGTATTTACTTCAGTCGTGTGGTCTAAAGCACACTCGTATTTTTTTCTATATTGACACAATGCCCACTCGAACTTCTGCAGCGCCCACTAAATGCTAAAATTTAAAAAAAGCCCCCCCACACGCAGAAAAATGTTATTCTAAAATACGATCATTTTATTCGTAAAAACGGTTAAAAACGGGACTGAAGTTTTTACGAACAAATTAACAGGGTTTCAATGTTTATTGGCGGGAACGTAAGAATAATTTGTTGGTAGGTATACGTAATTTCGTACGTATACCAACAAACTATTCTTACACTGTTAATTTGTTCGTAAGAACGTCCCGTTTTTAAGAATAAAATGATCGTATTTTAGAATAACAGTTTTATCCGTGCAGCCTCCAAAATGCCCACAAAGGGGCGCTAGAGCCCCGGTTAAGAATCACTGCGTTAGATGGATGGATTAGAATGACAGTAGTAGAGAAGCCGAAGCGAGCTTCAAACGACAGGAAAACATTCAGATTACTGGTCGCCCACAAAATTAAAATGGCAAGTTATGTTACTTAGACAAGAATTGCTTACATTTTATCAGCTCATCTATCTTAATACATACTGCAATTGCACCATGAGACATATCGCACAGTAATCTTTGTATTATTTTCCCTATATGAACTTCCAGGCTAAAAGTATACTTTATTTATCGTGCTAGGTATAAGGTTAACATGTCAAAAGAGGAACCTGTATATTACCTATGTTACTAACATTATTTAATAATAAAATATATAAAAGCTGTACTAATAAGAAATCGAGTCTTCATAAAGAGGTGGTTCAGAATTCTCATCTTCACACGACAAAGTTTTTTTAATAACAATAGGTCTATAGTTTTATTGATGTACTATGTGCATTAGATGTATATATTGTCAATAACAAATCAATAAAGATATAATTTATTCCGACACATCCACTGGCGGTCGTCACAGTAAAATATTCAAACGAGGTTCGTGCTTTCCGGGAATAATCCATAGGAATGTTCATTCGGTGTGTGTACGTACAAATGACTGTGTGCCTGCATCTGTCCGTCATGTTGCCGGTTGCCGGCTAACGAACGTAACGATATTATATCTCGGGTTCAAGCATCGCGGTTCACCACGAGTCCCACGACACCATCCACTTGATATGAAAAAATAATAAAGTATGTGACTTCTTTGTGCGCTGAACTCAATTAAGTGGAATGGAATACATCCATTAAAGTTAGACAACAGTGTAATACTTAGTATGCTCACGCATTACATCGTGTCCGATGCGCGTGGGCGTCAGCAGACTTCCACTGTAATTGACGCGAGACCCAACCCAAGATCATCTTAACGCAACATATCTATAAGTGAAACAATACCAGTAGTCCTGTAACAACTTTAATTAAGTATTAAAAGTAGAATGATAAGTTTCGAAATCTCCATGAAAAACTGTTTCATATATATGTACAATCCGATTTGATGTCAGCAACTATTTCCATAGACCCATGTTAGGTTTGCTCAACTAGACAAGTGTATGTAAATTCACATAATATCGATGCAAATATTCCGAGACTCACATTGTGTTTGCACCACGACTGTCTGAACAGGGGCTGTGCAAACTTTGGGTGCATTGTGTAAACGGCAGGTACCTATACTGTATTATTCCCTGACTATCGTCACGTCACCCCTTATGCAAACATGACTTATGCCCAAATTTACACGAGCCAGTCTAAACAATGTGGACGCCATATTATAACAATATATTGTTTTGTATGTGGTCATACCACAGGTTGTGATAAAATAGTATGAAACAATTATTATCTCATTATCCTTAGCCTGTCGTCCCACTGGTTCGGTATCGGTGCCGAATTGACATAAACCGGAGACCCTTCGCTTAAAAGTAGGTACCACACTGGCTGCGTTGCAAACCCAGTAAGCTTTTCTTTTTTGCGCAGGGTCTCCGGTTTTTTTTTAACATGAAAAAGTAGTAGGTTTTGGATAGTTGATAGCGGGATAAGAGGTCGGGCGGTTACTCGGATGAGTGACCGGAAATTTACTGACCAAAAAGATGCAGAAGATTCTTTTTTATTGGATTTTGACGAAAAAAAAAACGTCATCGAAAAAGTCACCGGAGACCAAAATGTTTAATGTCAGGAATCACTGGTTAAAGTTTGTCGGGTACGTGCCGATACACCCAGTGTATACCGAACCAGTCGGACGACGGGCTAAATCTTACTAAAAATAAATTTCAAGAAATATGTAGGAACAAAAGATTTCGAATACAAACTACATACATATATTACCATGTAATGCAAAAGAAACATCTGCATTTCGCGTATTTCAAGAAAATGGTGTCTGAAGATTATTTGACCAATTGTTAATATTTATCAAAAATCTAAAGATCATATAATAGGAGAGTTTCCTGTTCTGTAATCAAGTACAACAGAGTTTTGTTATTTTTCATTTTGAAATAAATTAAAAAAAAACCACACCACTTACATTTTCATTTTGTATAATTGTGTAGAAAAAGGATTAACAATAGCGGTGAAATTAGATAAATAGCAAACGTGATCTTTTTACACAACAAAGTTGTAGGATTCACGGATATTTCTGTTTTTTTTTTAACTGACAATCACGATATTCGCACTTGTGGTTCTATTGCATTACATGAGCGAGATTTTAATTAGATTATTACAAAAAACTGCAAGACGATTGATATAGTTATGCGAGTTTATTCTATAAATAGCATAAAGCCATGTATTAACATTATTTCATTTTTATCAACAATTCCCATAAAATATTAATGAGTAGATATGTCCAATATTGATAAGAAATACCAAACCTCAAAATGTATGTACTCATTTGGTACTTACACGCGCATAACTCACATACACGAAAATGCATATATTCAACATCACCTCCATAGTTGTATATATTTATCAATCTTATTGAAGTCGTTTAAATTTAAATGGGGGTACTTTAAACTTTTATAATATTCATCACATTCTTTGCTTATGTGGTTTTCGTATTATAATTTTTAAGTCTATGTGGCTTTGAACACAAGTAAAATTGTAAACTTATACAAATTTATATTTTAGTAAATTATTACTAAAAACTTTTTAACATTTTATTTGATTTAAGTAATTTTGATATTAAGTCAATTAAAAATCAGTGCTTATTTCTAGAGCAATAATAATCATCGAATTGAATCAACGAATATTTAAACATTTTTGGAAATTAGAATAAAATTGCCCTTCATGCTTGTGCATTCTGCAATGCCAGAATTCAGCGTGCATAATTGAAGAGACTTGCAACAAGATTGAGCAGTCAGTCTCCTCCATGACTGTGGTAGCAATTTACCAATTTACAAATCATTTGGTAAGTAAAATCAGACCATTAGCCGGCGAGAGCTTCAGACAGTGCAGTGGGTAGAGATAAAGCACGCGAGTCAACGAACCAGCAACAAGCGCAGCTGCACAAGATAAGGGTTCGTTATTATTTAATAACTTATAACTCTATGACCAATGACCGGTAATATCTGTGGGACGTGCGTCGTGCACCCGCCACCTTGGACACCAGTGACCCCCACCAGTCACAGCAGATCCGCGTCAGTAATAATTTGTTGTGAAAACTCACGTAGGTACATTGTATTCCTGACACATCTACAATGTTACATTTCCATGCAGATTGTTGATATTTTGACGGAAACAAACTCGTGTCGGAGCCGGTGCGATCGACGTTCTTTTTTACCGACCTACCCTTTACTAAAGTGAGGTCTTGACTTTCTCACAATGCACGCTTCATTTCATCGATACGAGGCCACAACGCTACGCTTGTTTCACACAAACCTTTCAGTGTAATTCATGTTTCCGGGGAACCATAAAAAATTAAACGACCTACTGAAATTAACATCAAGATACACTGAAATCATTGAACAAAGTATTCATGCTGGCAGACTCATGTGAATAGTAATAATACTTTAACAAAAAATAAGAGAACCGATTTAAAAGAGAGTTAAATTGTCCGACGAAATGAAAGTCAATAATGCATTTCAACCTGTAACACATTACATAATATATCATAACCTTGGCACAGGTCATCTCCAATGCAGAGAAACATAATTTACAATATTATATAGGTAGTAAATAAATTATAACTTTAATCTATTTCGTTATGTTTATCGAACAATGTTTACAAAGTAATCAAATATTAATCGTGTTTGCAAGTGAATATCTATATCAATCGCGGGTATAATAATAATGTTTAAACAAAATGAAAACACGTGCTATATTAAGATTGTATGAAAACAAAAAACGAATAACTTGTCGCCAACGTTGATACTATATTAATTAAAGTCAATAAATAATTTCTCTTAGTGGTATGATTTAATTGAAGTGTCTATTGCGATCTAGGCTCAGAGCTAAAACCTGAACCGCTCTGCTATGGGATCATCGAAAGGATATTAGCAAAAATAACTATCACTTAAAAAAATAAATTATTATATATGTAGCGTTATTAAAAGAAAAAGAAAATATATTTTAATAATGCGATTGCAATCAACGTCAAGTTAAAATATAAACATTAAAATTTCCTACGGATTTATTTTTTAAATAAATAAAATCGTTTCACACGAAATGAATAATGATATTGGTTATTACCGACGAAAGTAATGTACAATAATTACACGAAAACCGATGTTAATTACAATTTAATCGGTGAGAGAATCCTCCACGTAAGACTTGCTTGCGAAATACTTGTTTTTAAATTTTATTTAAACGTATTTAAATCAGGTAACTTGCAGTTGCAGTTAATAAATTCGTATCGTTCACACGATTTCTAAAGATTTTAATGCGACAAAAAAATAACCGAAAAGCAAACAATTTTTTTACAAATGAATTAAAAAATGTTTTCGTTTAGTCAAACGTAAATACGAGTATTAACAATTAATTATCACATTAAAATGGTACGATAAGGATGGATCAATTTTATAGGCAGGTGTAGATAAATTGATCTGTTTCATCAACATCTATTTGACTGTAATAAACCTACATCAGTGGCAAGTTCTCAATGCAACCAAATAATTATTATAATATTCAGAAATTGAATTAAATATACAGTTTTTGTCTTTTTTTCTCCATCTTCTACAATATGAGCCATGTAATAATATCAAATATTTAAGGATATAGAAAACAAACCATGTGGCAAAAACAAAATTGTGTATTTAAATCTCACATGGTTATATCCTACATGTAAACTTTAAAAAAAATTGCATTTCAATGTCACTTGGTTCGTATTCTATAATATGTAAACGAAGAGAGTGGATCCCACAAAGAGATATGGGTGTTTTTACCACTAAACTCTGATATTTTAATTGCTCAGAAGATTTGAAAAATCAGAAACTGAGTCTTGGGAAAGAGTATGTATGTAAAGTATAAAACACCTAAAAAATTTAATCATAAATATATATATATTTTTTTTTTTTAGTTAAAAGAAATATACATATTTCGCTTTGTTAACTTAATACATTGATAATATAGTACAAGAAGTCACAACAGAAAGGATCTCGTGGTCCCAGGGAGAAATACGTCAAAGTATCAAAAGACGTATACGTATCTGGGACTTATGTAATAAAATCCCCCCAGATTTAAATATTAAAAATTGCAAAATGTTTTACATTGGTACAATAATATAAGAACTAAATGGTTGATTGGCTTGGGTAGGGAGGAGTCCGAAAAACTATTACAAATGTCGCTTAAAACTATACATGGTTACCTAAGAATGGCATATTTAGTAAAAAGTTGGTATATATTAATTTTAAAAAAATAATAATAATTAAAAGTTGCATTTGGCACTTCACAAACATTTAGTTCCTTAGAACAGGCAATCTGCCTAGATAGGAACTAATATCGAGCTAATACAACGTAATAAAACTACTCATTTTAAATATAACCCATTATTATGTAATATTGTTACTGTTATAAAAAAAATAAAAAACAAGGTATGAACAAAGCCAAATGAAGCCATAAAAGTCTATGAGAATAAGATAGATATTCACACTTATTATCCAAGAGATACATTATTGAAGTTGTCAGGTAATAATTTAATAAGAGGATCGACTGCACATATTTCGACAGTTTTTGGTAATTTAAAACTTGGTCCGAGAAAAATGCATATTTCGTGGGCTTTGTAAAACAAGCGTCATAAGGTGCTTTCATAAATATACAAGTATCACGAAAAAAATAAAGGATATCATCTCCTTTATCCTTTTTCGTGATACTAAGGACGGGATAAATATAAAAGACACATACAAGAGACGTAGAAACTTGCAACAAGTTAATATCAATGACGATTAAAATGCTCCTCACAACACTACAATTAAAAGAATTGCCAAGCGAACTAAAGCTGAAGATAATAAAAAAAGTGGCAAACAAATAAGCGATATGTCGAATCGTCGTTTTGTATCGACCGTGCTCAGGCTGAATGACACTGGGGAACAGTGTCATGAAGTCACGAACGGTGCAGGGTCATATCTCGGAGTATTTAGACCTTACCCCAGCACTTGGGGCTCTGCTGGGGTGCACCTTATGTTCCCTAGACACTAGTGGGATCAAAAGTGGACCATTCAAATAAACAAAAAAACTGGGGGTCTTTGCGGAACCTAGGGTGAGTGAAGAGTAGAGTTGAGGCCACGTTGGTGGACTCTTAAAGGCCGTACACACCTCACTAAAATCGGAGACAATTTAGGGCCGATTTGTCTACACACGTTGTGATCTAGGATTCAATATCGGGGAAGTGGTATGGAGCGCCCCAGATTGCCTTCTCGATCACCGCGTGTGCAGGCAAATCGGCCCTAAATTACCTCCGATTTTTAGGGAGGTGTGTAAGGCCTTTTACCTCTTGGGGAGTTGAGATGAGAACCAAGGGGGAGTGGAGATGAGAGTTGAGAGCACCTCAATGGACTCTTCCCTTGTGGGGCCTTCAGGAACCCAAACAAAGATTGACTTTCGATGGGAAACCCCTTACTTCTACAGGATTCTCCAAGGTATCCACACTCAAGAAAACAGGGACAGATATTAATGTTACGTAAGCGTATTTTGCATGGATTTTTACCACTTAAATATGGGTGAGTCCCTTGCTGTGATGACCTACGAATAATTACGAAAATACAGTTTTTATCGATTTTCTCAGAATGTACTCAGTCTCACGTGGTTCATATTCTATGTACAACGACGATATAATTGAGTAATCTGTACAAAATAATATATGACGGCGTTTTAGTAGAAAAAAACCTTAAGGGCGTTGTACCTAACATAACCACGAACTGATACCACAAATTCCTGCGATCTAACCTAAGGTTTGGATTAACTCGTAAACCGATAACCGACTTGATTTGGCGATTAAAGGAAGAAACATTTAGTGGATCAGGGTAATTACCCAAGGAAACGACAATTGTAAAATGACAACTAATTAGAATAATTAAGGTTTTGCGGTATTCAAAGTTTCAACACTTCAAACAAATGTTACCAAAAAAATGCATTATATTTTTTTTTATTATAGATACTCTGGTTTAACGCCTACTATCTTATCCCTGCGCCTGATTTAGCTTTTCATTTTTAACCCAATCACCTTTCACTAGTTTATTTTTCTAAATGGTTAACCATAGCCATCCCTCTTTGGACTTATAAAACATCATTTACTTCACACAACATCCGCAAAGATGGCATAGGTCCCGAGGGAAATTAATTTTACATATAATCTCCTTTCTTTCTCCCGTTTGTCACCTCCACCCTCATAAAATTAAACATTTTTATCTACAGAAAAAAAAAACACTGTGAGCTAATAATGTAACCATAGTATCTTCTAGAGCAGTACAAAGATTAGAACTATTAGTGTTCTGGGGTCGAGCTTTGAACGTCGCTTCTCTCAAATTCTTTAGTTTTAAATATTTGTTTGTAGCTTGCTTCTATTCATCTTTTTTTAAAGATGAGCATCGAGCATCGTTTTCGTAAAGGCCTCCGCCCACTGAGGCAACTGAAAACTCTCAACTGCCAACTGTCTTTGTATGACAATGTGATGGCCTGCACACTACACAATCACACAAAACACCGTTGTCAATGGTAACGCAAGCGGTGACTTGCGACCATCTTGCGACTGTCACTGCTCATTGCCCTGGGCAGCCGTTGCTGGTTGCGAGCTGTCAGCTGTCTCGTAGTTCGTCTATGGTTAAACAAGCTTTTTGACCAATCAAGACAGAGAAAAAGCCGGTTTTAGTTGGTTTTCAGTTGCCTCAGTGGGCGGAGCGCCTTACTGTCACTTATTACAACTTCATCGGATCAGACAATCTATACTTATGTCAATACCATTATGTTGCCATTATAGAGGTAAATTCTTGTACGTACTTGTCTGGGGGATAAGGTAAATAGTTTCGGGGAAAGTGTACCAACTTGTCTACCACCTATCACCGATAATGGTCTCACGTTATAAGTATCTAGCTTTATAGTCGATGAAACTACTTAAATAAATTGACGTATTGACTGTACATAGCTAGAATCTAGACAAACTCTATAGATACTACCTATTTTAATTTGCATTATGTTTAAGTACAGCCTACGTTCAACACATTTGCAGTAACTGTGTAGCCCACTTTAGTCTCCGGCAGAGACTAAATGACATGTCCGTGGTTTAACCACAGACAAATAATAATAAACGCCAGTATTTACTATTTTATCGTCAGTGTGCGTTTACCACAGACACTATTTGAAAATTTCACTTAGCTATTCAGTACGAACAGTGACAAGGGATACTAACATCCGAAGTTAAATAGAAAATACCTAAAGTGCTTACCTTGGAAAGTGAGCATTGGCTGACAGGTTGTTAAAAATAAGAACAACATACTCAGAATGCCAAATACCTATAAAATACTATTGCACATAGCACCAACTTGCGTTTTACCAAATCGTTAAACTAAATAAAACGGGGTTATACGACCCGTGCGTTATTCTTTAGTTGTTTTATTTGATATCTCCACATAATGCATACAACCCGTCAACTGCAGATGTCAAAATGATGCTTTTATTATAATAACATTCTCTTTGATGTAGATATATTCAATTGAATCGAAAATAAATATAAAAACTCTATTGAAAATGTATTAAATGTGTACCAAACGGCATAAAACGTAATGATATATTATGTAATGACATATATTATGTAGTATCTCCTGTTATAATAATCTCTCTCTTGTTATAATAACGCAATATTTTATAGTTGTTGTAAGTATAGTGTTTGATTTTTAAATGTTGATGAATTATAAATTGGTTTCTCAGTAAGGTGAATTACACATATATAAATGAACCACATTGTAAACTGTTGATTTTTCTAAAATAAATGGGTTACAAAAGATTAATAATGCGTCCAACTCCACACCGGAATAATCCTGTTGTAATGCCAATAATGTACTTCAGATATGCCTACCTAATGCAAACAGTCTAAATAATGACTACTTCTTCAATAATAGTTTGTTCTTAAATACTTTGTGCTTACATTTTATATTAAATAATAATGAAACATTAAGAACGTTTTTTTCAAAGAGTTTTAACAATTAATCAAATTACAAAGTTAAATTTAAGTTCTGTGGAATTCCTATTAAAGTAAAGTTCTGCTCTTCAACAGAGCTTACATAGGTAGACAGCGCGCTATGTTTCGAAATAAAAAAATAAAATAGCAATACTTGTGTCAGGCTTCGTCGCTACGTCGCACAGACGTAGATTATCTTTCTAGGGTTAATACAACTGAAGCCCGAACGAGCTTTTATCTTTTAGCCCGAAGTAATAACTCGTATTTTAGCATAATGTAATCAATCAAGAATTACAACATAATTTGAAATGTTTTGGAAAAGCAAGTAGAAAAACATACTTATGTGATAAGACGACAAGACAACATAACGATACAAACCGTTATTGAAGAATTTAAGGCTCATTCATAAACAATTGTACCCTGGTTTACAGCTAGGAAATAATATACTAAATAATGTACACATTGTATAAGGATTTGCACTATTTAGGATCAAAAATCGTTGGTTTCTTTTCGAGGGGACTTCTGGTTGAAAATTTAGTTTGTCACAGACATGAAATTTCACAAAAGTGAAAAACTAATCTAAAGAACAATAACATAATGGCAAAGTATTTTAAAACTCTATTGTTTGCTGCCGAGCTCGAAGAATGTTCAGCGACTGTAATTGGAGATATTAGAACATTCCTTTTTAAACGTGTCCAAACCCGACAACTGAAGATATACTCAATTCTTGAAGATAACAAACTGAACTTACTAAAAATACGCATCGCTGTTATCTGTCCCTTCTTCACCCGTCAGGAAAATAACTGTCATAAACGCTGTACAAAAACTTATGTAAATATGTCTAAACATGTTTGGAATGTCCGAGCTGTGTGCTAGTGTCATGTCCTATCTATTTAAGGTTTCGATAGGGCATAGCTGATAGCAGCAAGCGGATGTAAATATCCCAATTCCGTTATCAGCGGTATGGACAAATCCCGGGCGGGCGTGATGGCGTGTCGCGCGCTGCGTGCCCGCGTGCGCTTTCCCGTGCGGCGCCAGACCGTGAAACCACCATTTTACTGAAGAAGCTTTCTTACGCCGATACTCACTCATACTTACTCTACTGTGACCTTGATGAAATAGAAAAGCATCCATGATTGAAAACAGGTGTCTATCTCTATATGGATGAAGAAGATGAGAGAAAACTATGTTCGGAAGCAGTGGAACACAGGTAGGCGTGTGAAAATTGGAATAAACTTATTAACTAATAGACGAAATCAATCACTAGACCATGATGCATATCTATAACCAAATTTGAAATGCTGGAAAGGGCAATAAATTCAAAAATGAGATAAATATGTCATTTTTCTCCGTTGTTTTCTCTTTCAATCTGCGTCGCCGAGATATTTCTAGGAAAATAAGTGCGTATTTTACAACGTGACAATTAAGATGATTTTTTTTGGAAAATTAAAAATAAAATAAATAGTGTTATTAAAGAAATTAACAATTTTTTATTCATTATTAAGTATTCTGAAAGATCAATTAACTGTTTTTAAAAATAAAAATTCATTATTAAAACTTTTCACTCTCGAACAATTAACATTTTGTCATTCACACCTTTCCAATTTTCCGTGATCGAGATAGGCGTTACAATCAATTGACTCTTTTCTTTGTTTGTCTAAATATTTAGTAATTTTATCATATTATTTTGTAATTTCAAACTATATAGAATACCAAGTAGATCTAGTGGATTGTCTACAATAGACACCAAATAAGAAATATACTCGTACATTAATAAATTTAAGCACCATCCCAAACAATAGAAGTATATAAAATGTGGTATTTTCATAACGATTGTATGACTACCGCAGATAAGAAGAACCCAAACAGACATTCAACATTTGAAGAATTGAAGTACTTACTGTTATTAGTTATTGGCATTTCTTATCACCACTGACAAATTCATATTCCCACGGAACTTTTCAACCGGCTTGTGATATTTACGCTTTACGTTTCTTAAGGGGATACCCGGCGGTGATTTCTCCATACAAACGTATTCCCTATTTATCTCTCTGAATTTTAACCCTAGAGAAAATATAGTTTTTACATAAAATAGATAAAACTACTAGCGTGTCGGTACTTTTTTTTTGATAAGTTACTTTTTATAGAAGTTATGACCTTCCAAAAATCAATAAAATTGACTGGTTTAAACGCCGTCAAAAGACGTTCAGTATACAGTTTTTTTTCAAATAAAGCAAAACGTACAGACATAGAATAGTTTTTTCTTATGTAGTTGGTAAAAAAAAATTGAAAATCAGTCCACTTTTGGAGGAGAAAGTGGGGAATACAAAACCTCGATTTTAGTTAGGTATTGGTAGCCCGAGGTGCATTGTCCCTTTCGCTCAATATCCGGGGGAGTAAGAGCAACAGTGATAGCAACAATTTAGTAAAATCTATTTTTAAATTTCCCCACCACCGGGTTTCATCTTAAGGGGGTATTCTAGTCTAGTCAAATTTCGGGCGTTTTTTCGAGCTCTGTAAAAAATAAACGAAGAATATTTTCAGTATCTTTCTTTTTATGATAAAAATTAAACAAAAAAAAATATTCAAAACTCGAAGAGTAATCGGCTGGTAAAGTGGGGGTTCCAAAAAAATGGGGCGCCGTGGGGTACATCTTTGCAAACCGTTTGGTCATCTGAAAAAAAAATCGAACGGATTCTTAATCAGTAAGAATGTCGCTATCGCCGGGACCTCGGAAGAGTAAAAAAAAAATTTTTTTTCCACAAAATGGCGGTTGTTTGAAAAAACATATTTTTTACGTTTTTGTTAACAGTTTAAAAAATTTTTCAAATAGTAAAAATTAAATATTTTCTCTGATTCTGCTGGGGGCCATAAAGGATGTGTGGAGAAGGTTTGTTTATTTTTTTGTTTTTTTGTTTGTTTGTTTGTTTAATCAAATTTTAAATAAATCGGTTTAGTAGAACTCTAGATATCATGAACGCCAGCTTGAAAAAGTAGTTTCGAAAAAAAGGGCGTTTAAAGTTTGGAGTAAAATTTCACTCAGTTTTATTCATATAATGCGTACGGTGTTCTAGGTTACGTTACTAGGACTCTCAGTTAAAAATACATTATATTTGCATTATATAGGTATATAATATAATAAAGGTTTTATGGGGTAATCCATCTGCAGGTAGTCGGGCAACATCTACCATATTGTTCAATTTGTTCCGGCCAGACCAGTTTAGTTAGCGCTCCACAAAAAGAGCTATAACTCCGAAAATAATTCGGAAAATCCGTTTAAGGTCTTAGTTTTAATAATCTAAATATTGAAAATTGGTTAAAAAAAAATTTTTTTTTTCGAAATTCTATACTAGAATAACCCCCTTAAACCAAAAAGATAATAATATAATATTATGTATCACATAATATCGATACTGCAAAATAATTTCTTATGCAGTGTACTGGACGCTCATGCCAGTAGCATTGACTGTAAAAATGCCGGCTTCCTCTTCGGGGTACCTTGGGTAAGGCTTTACAAAATGAAACGCAGACTTCACGAATGTCACAGGACAACTAACTGATTTAGTCAGTTACATCTCTTTTTATTAGCCTAAAAAGTATACAATGCTACACGTGTTAATAGGTTAGTTATTTCTTATCCAAAAAGGAATGCATGGGATTCTGGATTAAACAATACATGCATTATAGTCCGCAAAATTAACTGATAAGCTCCCACGGTTTGTCGTGAGAGTAATTCAACCTTGCAAAAGCAGTATGACACGTGTACAGTCATAAAAAATCTTATCAATAAGATTCATTGTAGAAATGGGCGAAGGCACATCCATATGCTGTCCGTTACATCCCCAACGTGGAAAAGTGTTTTTCACCAAATAGTTTCCTCGGACAGTAAGGTTTCATTAGGGGTTGAACACGATAATTTTCACAGCAGGTATCCTCGGTGTACTCGTTGAAGTTTCTGTCGTTGTGAAGTACTGCTGCGTTGTCACAAATATGTCGATTGAAATCCATTTCTTTTTCACGCCATCAACAAATCGTTATGTTTATTCCAGCATAAATATTCCAAGAGATTGTATTAATGAATGAATCTCTTATTACTTAACGGGCGGCCTTGTGGCACACTGACCCACTCGTATTACCGAGTTCTGTGATCACATGTCAAGTGTTTACATTTGAGCTTTTGTTTATAATATTTCTTATAACAACAAATCTTTCATTAGTGTTTCAAGTTCATGAACCATTTATTTTTATTACTGCCTCTCGTATGGCTCTTTGTCGGAAGTTTATCTAAACTTTAACTGTTATCGTTTTATTTATTATTCCTTATTTCAATCCTTATTCTTATTACGCCTTGTGCGTTTTTATTCCTCAGCTCAGAGGATGAAGCTATGCAATGAAACAACCTTTTTCTTAAATGATTTCCACTCTCGTGCCATTTTTACTACAGCGGTATTTTTGGAGACGAAGTGGAGGAAAATAATACTCCCAGTATCTGAAGTAGCGACGGTGAATTCACTTCTTCCATATTGCGCGCCAATAAACTTCGGTTTTATCACATTATAAGCGAATGGTTTTTCCAGGTGATTCTCCCCCGACAGAAATAACTTTTTCTGGTCATCTGTTTTCATTTCCTCCTGGAGAAACATTTCTTTCCTGTTCGCTGCAACAGACGACTGGTTGTCGACTCCTTCCATTGAGAGCCGTTTCGTTTCACTTACATTGTTTAGCGACAATGTATTTTCAAAATATTCTTCATTTTCATGCCGCACAAAAGTTAACGGCAACTGTGGCTTATCCATCACAGCTGTAGATTCCTCCAGCAAATCCTGAGGTGAGAACGATGTCTTTAACTTATGCTCAAGCGCTGTTGTGAGGGTGGTCTTCCAGCCACCCCAATAAGTTGCACTTTGTGCTTTTCCATTTTCTTCACTGTTATGAAGCATCTGCCCAGAGGTCGGCGGTAACTGTGGAATATCCATCACAGCCGTAAACCCATCTGGCGTAAACTGCTGAGGCGAGAACGAAGTCTGCAGTTTATCCTCAGCCAACATTGTGAGGGTGGTCTTCCAGCCACGCCCATGAGTTGCACTTTGTGCATTTTCATTTTCTTCATTTTTATGAAGCATTTTCCCAGAGGTCAGCAGTAACTGTGGATTATCCATCACAGCCTTAGATCCATCTGGCGTTAACTGCTGAGGCGAGAACGAAGTCTGCAGTTTATCCTCAGCCAACATTGTGAGGGTGGTCTTCCAGCCACGCCCACGAGTTGCACTTTGTGCATTTTCATTTTCTTCATTTTTATGAAGCATCTGCCGGGAGGTCGACGGTAACTGTGGAACATCCATCACAGCCGTGAATTCCTCTGGCATTATCTGCTGAGGCGAGAACGATGTCTGCTGTTTTTCCTCAGCCAACATTGTGAGGGCGGACATCCTGCCACCTTGGAAAGCTGCAACCAGTGCATCCAAACACTGTGCAGTATCCTCTTCTAGTAGGCGCTGCAGGCGCCGATCCTCTTCAAGCTGACGTTGCAAGCGCCAATTCTCCTCCCGCAATGCTCTTACTGTTTCCCAAGTAAAGCATGAGTTTCCGCTTTCCTTGGGCGCCGGCACTAATCCTCTCCTGGAAGCAGGTGCTTCGTCGCCTTTCCAGGAGCGCAGTGACGGTGTACACTCTTCTTCTCGGCTTTGTAAAGGCCGAATCTCTTCCTGTTGACATTGTAAGTGCCAACTAGAGTTGCTGCTGTCTTCGTGCGCCGGCACTAATCCTCTCCTGGAAGCAAGTGCTTCATCACCTTTCCAGGAGCGCAGTGACGGTGTCATGTTTCTCAATTTCTGAGGATACATCCGGCTCGAAAGACCATAAATGTACTGGACGCTCATGCCAGTAGCATTGACTGTAAAAATGCCGGCTTCCTCTTCGGGGTACCTTGGGTAAGGCTTTACAAAATGAAACGCAGACTTCACGAATGTCACAGGACAACTAACTGATTTAGTCAGTTACATCTCTTTTTATTAGCCTAAAAAGTATACAATGCTACACGTGTTAATAGGTTAGTTATTTCTTATCCAAAAAGGAATGCATGGGATTCTGGATTAAACAATACATGCATTATAGTCCGCAAAATTAACTGATAAGCTCCCACGGTTTGTCGTGAGAGTAATTCAACCTTGCAAAAGCAGTATGACACGTGTACAGTCATAAAAAATCTTATCAATAAGATTCATTGTAGAAATGGGCGAAGGCACATCCATATGCTGTCCGTTACATGCAGGTTTATCAAACAATTTGAAATTATCACTGTAAAAACTCGATCCTCAAAAAAATGATGTACACCTCGACTACAATAGCTCACCTGCACGTAAAATTATAGTAATACTAGCCTATTTACTTTTCCTGGGTTTATAAGAAAATTCTGAACATATTTATTTAAAATATCTATAGTTCTTGATTCGATTCAAAGTATTAGGCGAGCACTTCAAATAGATTCATTAATTTGAATATTTTCTAAAATAGAATTCTGATTGATTAAAATTTTTTTTTTTTCAAATGTCATTCTCAAATTTTGCCATTTTCTATTAAACAATAATTATTATTTGTAATATATAGAAAATAACTAGCTTTATAAATTATAGCCTATATGTCATTCTGATGTATGAGCTATATTATTGTAAAATTTCATTAAAGTCCATTCATTGGTTTTTGCGTGAAATAGTAACAAACATACATACATCCATACAATCTTTCGCGTTTATAATACTAGTAAGATAATAATAATTGGGGTTTAAATCTTCTAGCTTAATGCCTATTTTAAATATGTTGAATCGTTCAGGAATGAAGATTGTTTATCAATTTCTGGCGTAAATATGGCTGAAACAATATTTTGAATTCTACATTAGATAATGACGTGAATTGGTATTTATGGCAATCAAATAAGGGACGTTGTACATAGTGTTAGTACTTTCTGGTACCTAAATCAAGTGATCAAAAACCGTCAGGCATTGTAACTATTATTATTACATAAAAAATATAATGTAGCTGCTATCAGAATTGAGGTGATCCACGGGTAATCAATCGAAATGCATTATTTATTGAGAAAACATTCATCCACACGGGTTTTCGGCTAATTATTTTCAAAAAACGAAATCAAGAATTTAATAAATAAGCTGTAGAGATATTCCAAAAATTCTTGGCTTATATCGCGAATCAATCTAGTAATGTTATCCAAAATAAATAATAACAAAGGAGAGGAGAAACAATGAACGAATTCCTAAATTTCAACATCATCTTCTGTTCCAGATATTTGTGAACGTTGTACACTATCCTTGTATGGATAAGCAAATGAATGCTGTCTGAGATTCAACTGTTACAAAAAATGATGCACTCTTTTCGTCTGCTTTAACGTTATGTTGTAGCGATAACGTTGTTTACAATGAGAAAAGGTAGTAACAATAATTATTGATAATATGATAACTACATGCTTAAAAGAACAAAAAGTCAAATTTCGTTATCTGGCGACATTTAGAGAAATTGCCCGATTTTTAAAGTATGTACAATCAGTCGTTGTAAGATAACTGGAAACATTTTGCGAATGTTTGTTTGGAAATGACTTGTGATTCATCATCAAAATTAACCTCAACTTTGTGGTTTAGAATATAAATAGAAATCACCGTCACTCACCAATGCACGATGCACAACACAGAAATATGAAATGCCAGAATGATATATATATACGCATTATATCTTAAAGCACATACTTCTTTACTGCGAATGAGTACGACATATTATAATGTTCCGCGTTGCAGCGCCATATGTGTGTAGTTAGTACCTTCCAACTCATGGCGCCGAGAGATGACGATAAAACCGGGAAAGTAGGGAGATGTTCCCAGGATCACGTGTGCCAGATGTGACGGAAGCTGATCGGATATGTCGAAGCATTCACACACTCTTGAGCTATCCAAATAATCTTAGTTTTTTGACCTTGTCAGGTCAATAACAATGGTATTTTAATCTGGAATCAAACAGCGATAACATAATACGTACGTAATTTAGTTTGCGATGAATATAAATCAACTTACATAAGATCGATTGTTCTAGTGTAAAGCACTTGTATATTTTACTTACAGCTGTAAGATTAAATAAATTAAAAATGCGAAGTTCGTTGTTAACGGCCTTAAATAATGTTAGTAATAATACCGAAAGCAAAACATAAAGATAACCGCATTCTTAAACCCCTGGGTAAATAAATAAACGTTTCAGGTAGCAAAAGTAGAGACTTGAGAAGAAAATAAGTTGTTTTATTGCCAAAAGCTTTTCGTTGCTTCTGAAAGAATACTCACATGAGTGAAGAATTCTCATATTTCTGCTATTGTTAATTGAAAATAGTGAAGTCTTATAGTAAAAATGGAATGATAACCACTTGTATTCAATGCCTTGGTCAACAATGAAGCAATCTTAGTAACAAAAAAGGGGCAGACAATTAAGTAGAAACTTGCTTTAAAAGTTCAAAATTTTAGCCGTCTCCTCGATGTTGAAAAAAGCAATGTTTAAAAGAGTTTATTTATTTGTTCCTCATTACATTATCTTATTATGAAATGTTAAGCAACAAAGAAGGCTACATACACTGTTCCTCAATTACGCCCCTTATAGCCAAACAATGCAACATTTTGACAGGTAAAAACACCGAGCTTTGTGAAGAAAAAGAGTGAAATGTTTTACGACTCAAAATAAATTGGAAATTATCGTTATTTTTGCAGGCGTATCCAAATACATACTTTGAAGGATTTCAAAAAGACACACATCAAAGAAACACAAACAATGTGCATATTTATGCACAGCGTGAAGAGAAAACAACGTTAAAGAAAACAATATTGATTTGAGCGCACTGAAAATAGCAATAAGTAGCAATAACTTATATTCCTCTAGTTCGCAATGAAACATGGCGTAAATCGGTATACCTGTTGCGGCGGCGTGGATTTCAAGTGTATACAAAACTATAGTTTTATTCCGAGAAATTTTGCACACTTTATCTTCAAAACAATAAGAATCAACATGATATTTCGAAATATTATATACCCCCATCCCCTTTTCCCACAACATAATGTAAAATTTTGATATATAGGTACCTACTAAGTTTGGTAAAATGAGACGTATGTGATGAATGAAGAAAGGGTTGAAGGGAAAATGTGTGACGCGGAAGTGAATGGTAGATGAAGTCGGGGACGCCTGAGGAAGACATGGCCCGATCAAGTGAAACTAATACTTATGTTTCCTAAAATTAAGCAAATGTTACGAACGAAGAAAGGGGTAAAGGGAGAATGTGTGACGTAGAAGTGAATGGTTGAAGAAGTCGGGGATGCCGAATACTTAAAATAAAACAACACTAAAATCTAAATTTGAAACGGCATAATCCGGTATAGATGCATATTATATAGGAAAATTAGCATTTCTTGAGAGAATTTTTTCGGATTGGTGAAAATTAATATTATGTGTTTCGCATGCTCTACAATTAATTTCGTTAAGATGGTCAGGATTCCCGGAAAAAATACACAATGCAGAGGTACAGAGCAGGCTCGTGCCAAAATAGCGCCAGATCGCGCGATCCAGGCCACGGCTGCGACACTATTGGGCACATTGGGCATATCGGGCTTACAGGGCACATTCCGAGTAACTGGGCCCAGAGTCTTTAGATTTGGAAACGGCCGGCCCAAGATGGTGGTCGCTAGGCATTCCGTCCTGCACGGCCGATGCGCCTATATGGCCCTGTGGAATTCCATCGATGAATATTTTAAAGTTTCACTGCCGAATGCGACATTGGTTTATATGGCCGGTGCGCACATTCTCGCGTGTCCATGTGTACTATGTCCGGCGGTACATCCGCCGTTTTCACTCGGTGGCTCATTTCAAATTTTCAAACGTCGATATTTATGCAGCTGCGCCGACTATTCTACTTTCTCCGACAAGAATGGTTTTTTAAAAAATTTCAAAGAATACTCATTTCAAATCAATAACAATTTATATTTTTAAATAGCTCAAATATTGAAAATAGGTACTGCACATAAAAAAATCTGGATAAAGTTTGAAACGACGGCCTCCGTGGTCTAGGGGTAAGACTCTCGACTCCAAATCCGAAGTTCGCGGGTTCGAACCCGGCGTGCGCAAATAAATTTTATTTAATTGATTTGTGTTATTTCACAATTAATTATTAAAAATAATATATAGTATATTTGCGGCACGTTTCAGAGTGGAAGACACTCAGTATCGCCCTGGTGTATGACCATGCTTAAAATGTCTTTAGCCGTCTTTAGTGTTTGGTGACCAGATCTGAATAGCCAGGTACTTCCCCTCCTCGCAACCTTCAGCCTCGCAACATACCCCAATTGGGGATGGCATAGTCTCACCGGCTCCAGACAGGAAGCATGTGCGGTATTCATAAAAAAAAATCATTACTATTCGTCAAGAATATTTTTTTGTAATTCCTGTAAAAGTACTATTGTATTAAACCATATCTGTCTAAATAAAGAAGGCGCGGTAGCTTTTATAACTATTTTAAGAATAAAAAAATATCTTTTTTTTTTAAATAAAAGCTAGGCATTAAATAATGCTTTTCACGTTGCAAGCATATGCAGTACCATTTGGTTTTATAAAAAAACAATCGGGAACAATTCTAAAAATTTGTTATTAAAAAAAACAATCGGAAACAATTGGAAACAATTCTAAAAATTTGTCAAAATACGAGATAGCAGATAAATGAGAGCAAGGTTTCGCGTGCGAGTGCACGTGCACCAGCCGCCAGAACCGGTCCGCGCCACGTCACCCGAACGGTAAACCGACTCCCCAAGCGGAGCATCAGTAGCGGCGGCACAAGTGGGATGGGATGGTAGGAAAGTACCTACTGATGGTAGAATAACCGGCAAGTAGAGACCGCGGGCTGTGGTATGGCAGGACAACTACCGAGTACCGCGGGCTGGTGAGCTTGTATATCGGGGTCCGGTCGTACGTCGTACGCGCGCCGCCAGCCCTCGCCCGGAGCCGAATTCACGCCGGAACATAATATTATCGTTTCATACGGGTCCAGAGATTGTCTTGTCGAATGTTGAAGATTGAGCGTGAAACAAATCGGACGCGCAGTAGTGTAGATACATATACTATAAAACCGGGAGAGCTGTCTTACTAAAGAAATCTCGAACAGTGAGCTCTTGCGAAATTAAATGTGCACACTTCAATAATTATGCGTGTAACGTACAAAACACAACACTAATGGATGGTTTTGGGTACAGAGAAAGATCCGTAAACTTTCCATAAAGCAGAAAATTCATTCGTTTGTGTCTCACTAAAAACTCTCGAACAGTAATTAATCGTAAAATTTTCTATTTATGTATAAAATTTCTAGATCAACGCCTTTATGTAATGTCATTTTCATCATGGGTTGTGGATTTTGAAATATCGATAAAAATGTTAAAACATTTTTTATTATTATTTTTAAACCGGGTAGTAAAGCTTGATATGTTAGGTACCTATCTACTTAATAGATAAAACAAACGAAAAACATTTCAAATGCCGATACATTCGTAGATCTGTTCGCGTGTGAAACGAAATATTATTTGAACAGTAATTTAACTTGATTATATTGGCTTCCCCTCGAGAACTGCGACCCCTTTGCAAAGGAGAGGGAATGAACGAACGCGATACGTGACACTATCGCCGAGGGGATAGGATGGCGCCGCGTCGCTGCGCATATAGTAGGCGATAATAATGCGGATCCGAGCGCTGCAAGGCGCGAGTCTAAAAAAACATGCTAAAATGCAACACTTCTATTAGGCCATAATACCCCACTTTTATAATCATTTAACTGCGATTTAGTAATAAAAAATGGGGTTGGGGTGATTAAAGTCCATTTTTAGCTCCTCAACTTATAACGAGTTCAAAATAGTTGCGATGATCTAAAACAAAAATAAACACAACACAGAAAAAGTTTGTGCAATTTCCGTGACACGGTAGCTTACCGAAAGTGATATTTTTGGTAGGTGAGGTATACAGGAGTTCATTCGAAGATAATTTGGTAACTTTCATTACTGTCCTTATTTAACTACAAAGCCGACATTAAGCTTTATAAAACGCTAATTGTCTAAAAGCTTTTAAGTAATTATTGTAATTTAGTTCGATTTTATACCGAACGGGGGCGCGATAACCCGTGCGGGTAACGCACCTGAAAACAATCTCGACGAATGGGCAAGACCGAAACTGACCGCGCCGCCTAGAAACCTAGAAACACTATTTTTAAGGCACTTCAAACCTATACGTCGTATGGATGTTAATGTTTATTGCATTTAATTATATTTATTTAAAACATAACAACCACCAGTTATAAAGATACGGACTTTTGTGTTTGAAGAGTTTTATAGAATTAGTACACTTAATTTTTAAAAAGTGACAAGTGTATCTGCATTGTAAAACAAAACTCTTTAAAAACAAAAAATACTGACTGTTAAAAAACTCAATTTATTGAATAAGAAAAGCTTTTAGTACGTACGTTTAAGATATCTAGTAAGCGTAAGTTTGTTTAAATTTATTCAAGAAATGTACCTACATAAAATAATAACCCCATGACAAATTTATTTATCTGACTACATTACAGGCACTTTACATACAGGATAGAGAAAAATACCATAACCATTAAAAACAGGAATTCAAAAGAGTCGCTTATAAAAAATTTAAATACAAAAATGCGCCTTTCGGTGTGAAAAATAACGAATTCAATGCAAACAATCAGGCGCAGTGCAATGTCATAAAATCAGAAACGAAAATACACATCCGTAGTATTAATGTTAAGCACATATTTGTTAGTAGTGAAATAGCATGCTTATTAAAAGTGTTCTGCTTTTGTTGATAGAAATTTCAAGCAATAGATAAGTTATGAGTTTACTAACTTTATATAAATTGAAAATAGTTATAAATTTCGCCTCTCAAATGAAAATAGTCTCAAAGTAGCCATTATGTCCAAAGTAAAGTCAATCGATATATGCAAAGTAAAGTCAATCGATATATGTGTGATTGATTCTAAGTCGATTTCATACATGTCATAAAATTAATAGAAATGAAGTGTATATAGAAAGATTTATACTTTATGAACGTTACCCGGAGAGTGAGATTCTAGTATGAACACAATTAAGTACGATAACTGGGTTACCTTTATACATTAAGACGTCGATTCAATTTCTCGTAAAGCTAACAGAAGCAATGTGCTTATCTGAAATGCGACCAATATGAATCATGATTTCTAAATAATAATGTGTGGCCAAGCTCACGTAGTAAATAAAGAAAAAAACGGACGACATTATGAGGATACGAGATGTCTACCGAGAAACGTTGACTCTGATAAAGCGGAATATTGTCCGGAGTGGGGCGGCCGGAGGAAAACTGGCTCTCAGTAGACAGCAGACCAATAAAACTGTATTAGAAGAACCGTGCCAGTAGAACAAGAAACCGATGCATGTGGACTGTGGGAACTCAATTAATCGAGATGAAATTACGGTTTAGTTAGGCATTAGAAACACAGTTTCAAATCTGCGATGTTACATTGCAAGTGACGTGTGACTATGGATTTGATTTGCTCCACTCTCGAAACTCAAACACATTGAATATGAAACGAAATGAAAGAAACATCAAGGACCATTCTTTTATCATTTTCGGATAAAATTGACATTATCATAACTTAATTCAGTAAGTGAACAATTTAAATGACATGAATGCACGGTGAAGAAAAGAATTATACCAAATTATACGGCATAGGGGTGGTAAAGATCCAATAGATCAATAAAATATCATCCGTAAATTAATGTTAGTACGGCTGTCAATTCCAATCGTGTGAACAATATACTATCAGTAAGCGCAGTTCTACAAATTATATCTGGTGGGAAGACAAGTCAGGTCCTAGGTACAACACAACACATTTCAATAAAACGTTCAATCAACAAACAACATAAGTGATTCAACAACAAAAAAACATGGAACTAAAATATTGCAACTTCACCCAGACACGAATTTAAACAATAATGTTTTCCCTGTGCCTAACTAAATTCTAAAACCGATGGTTAAAAATATACGAAGACATAATGATATGAAATCAGGGGGAAATGCTAGAACGGGTATGGGTCCACTGGTAGGTACTTGCCGCATACCATAAGACATTCCTGGCTTAACATTTCGCACATTACTCATTCGACATTAATGCCTGTTAGATTAGGTTAGGTAGGGTATGCATAGCATTCTGGTGTTAGTATTAGAGGCCCAGCTGGGCATAAAACCAAATTAAAAATGCAGGTATTCTGAGAAAAAAGTTTGCTTGATAAGGTTAAACGAGAACTGCCACCATATCGATCGCAGAAGCCTGACAGATAATGTGGAAGGTTACGACGGATGCTGGTTTGGGTGATTCGAAGTGATAATGTGGAGATCATAAATATTTTACCGTTTCAGAAGAAAGAGAAGAAGCGAGAGAAGAGATCGTATCGGTTTAGATACTGAGAGTTATCTTACATTTCTATTTGAGAAGTGCAGCGTCTAGAAGCGAGGGATGCAAAGTCCCGGTGTTATTAGGTCCTCCGCTGCTCTCGGGTCGTCTTAGTCCTTTGACGGCACCACAACGAAATATTTATCAAAGTTTATACATGAAATGCAATGCGCACCAACTCGCCTTAACCAATTCTCGCATGTATCGAAAGCTCGCCAATAATTAAACAGATTTGTCTAGTAGTAGTCGCAAAAGTTTCTGAAAACTACACGCCGATATCAATCGTTGTTTCGTATTTTACAAAAGCAGATTAGCGGAACTTATAAAAAAATAAATCAATAATAATTAAATACTTATCGTAAAAGAAAATATCATAAAATTTATTTTATTGCTAGTAAATGGGCACCTATAATCCGGAATCTGATAAATATAGTACGTAATAATTATTAGTATGAGTAACTAACTTTACGATTGGTATTAGCGGTAAGTTGATAAATGGTTAATGGATAGTCAGAATTCCGCAGTGGTCGAAATACTGTTACTGTGTCAAAAATTCGCAGAATAAGATTGTTTACAATACGAATTGAAAATTTGAGGTAAACATTTGCATCTTCGGAGAAATTTTGGCAAAAATTGGTATCAAATATCAATAATAAAGTTAAGGCTAAATAATTCATATTCGTAATAAGCATCAAGTTTATGACTCGCCACAATTTACAATAAAAATATATACATTTGTTTTAGACCACTTTAAATTTTAATAAAACTCTACCGGTTTTGGAAGAACCCTTCCTTCGTCAGGAGAATATTAAAACTAACCTATGATACAAAATATTGACTTATACATATATACAAAAAAAAATTAGGTGTTTGAGTGGGAAGGTAACAAAGGAGGAGGGGTAGTTGCAGGAATTCCGGCAATAACAGAGCGGTTTACTGGAAATATATCTAGAATGGGACTAAAAGATAAATTAATTTGGTTATTCAATATACTAGCGTTATTATTTAGGGATTTTTTAATTTCAAGTTCTACTAAGTTATCTATTTTTTTTGCTTTTATTATTACGGTGAAGAATTTTAACCCCTGAACTAAAAACTTAAACTTTGTTAACCTCCCACTAAAACTAAAAACTTTGTTAACCTCCCACTAAAACACCAAATTTTTTTTTGGATACATCTGTCAATGTTTTGTATCATAGGTTAGTTTTAATATTCTCCTGACGAAGGAAGGGTTCTTCCGAAACCGGTAGAGTTTAATTAAAATTAAAGTAGTCTAAAACAAATTTATATATTTTTATTCTAAATGATTTAGTTTAATAAATAATCATACAAATAAATGTTGTAGTAAGACATCGACAAAAAAAAATCCTGACAAAGAATTCTCGAATATTATCAAATGACAACAGAAGTGGGAAATATTAGAAATCATAGGAAAAATATTATTTTTCCAAAGAATTATATCCTATCATATCTATTAAAACGAAACGAAATGAGAACAAATTCCACTAAGTGAGAAATAAGGATATAATTTGTATCTATACATAACATAATTTTTGCACAACATTTGGGAGCGGCTGGCTGCTGGACTTATTGCAATGCCTATCTTACTATCTTACTAATATTATAAACGAGAAAGTTTGTATCGATGTATGTATGTTTGTTCCTCTTTAAATCGAAATTTAATTAATGGATTTTAATGAAACTTTACAATAATATAGCTCATACATCAGAATAACATATAAGCTATAATTTATAAAGCTAGCTATTTATTTTTTATATATATTGAAAATAATAATTATTGTTTAAATAGAAAACGTCAAAAATTTGAGAATGATTTGAAATTTGAGAATGAATTTTGATTTAACAATCAATGATTGTTAAATCAAAATTCTATTTTGTAAAATATTTAAATTAGTGAATTTATTTGAAGTACTCGCCTAATACTTTGAATCGAATCAAGAATTATACATATTTTAAATACGATAGTTAAGAATTTTGGTATAAACGTAGATGGGACCTCGGAAAAGAAAATAGATTACTCGAAGTACTAATCCTACGCAGACAAAGTCGCGGGCAGAAGCTTGTCTATAATAAATTAAGACTAAAAACCAATAATACGAATCATTGAGACATTCCCAACGAAATACATTAATTATTATCCATGTAATTAATCTGACTTAAATTCTAGACAAGTTTAATTAAATATTAAGCGAATAGATGCAACAATGCGCATTTTTTGGTATAAGCTAGATCGGCCACTGGTAGTGTTTGAAAAGTATGAAAGCTTTTAAGGATTATTTCCAATCGTACGATGTCATTCTATTCGGAGAGGGCTTTATCGCTTTCCGTCCAAAGACATCAGCAAAAAACCGTGTGAAATGCGAAGGCTAATCCTGTTTACAATCGGGAATTTTAATGCACCAGTGAGAAGGTTTACTACTTGTACTTACACGCACGCATGTGTATATTAATAATTCACACTCGACACTGTTACTGACTTTCTTAGAGGTATTAGTCATATTCCTTATCCTACTTTACATTTCCCACAGAATATTATCTTAACAGTTACATTCTGCGGTTCATTATAGTATTCCTTAGAACATAAATCGAGAACATTCCTTGAAACATAAAAAAGTAATTGTTAAGTTTATGTGGAATGTAAGCCTAACCATAGATAGCATGGTGTATTCTGGGAAACCTCAGAAGAGGGTACATTTTAGTATTATGTTTATAAATGTTCTCATTACAAAATTTGGCGTGTTTTAATTTCACCCATTCCTTTGATTGGCTCGGACTAATTTTACAATTTGCAATTTAAAAGAATACGAGTGTGCTTTAGACCACACGACTGAAGTAAATACTTATTAGCTCCATCTATATGTTTGAATGTATAACATATATACGTGTATATACATATATTAATTTTCTACAAATATTTATTTAAATTTATTATCATTCGCCTCGCCCGATCAAATCGTGCGCTTCGACGTCCAGTCCCCGCCGCGTTTGGCGGCTTTGGCGCGTCACTGGTATTTCAAAATACTGAGTGAAATATTTCATGCACTGGCTACGAGAGGAAGAGATAAAGAAAATTTGCGCGCGCACTGCGCTCTCTTGCTTCGCCTCGCAACGCATTTCCATTTCCGTTACACATTCGCCAGCTTACCCCCCAAGTCAAGCGTGCGTAAAGAAGTATTTACTTCAAAAATAAATTATCGACCGCACTTCTAAAATGGTCGCGGTAGATCCCTGCGTAGTAGTGCAATGATTTTTGAAGTAAATACTTCTTTACGCACGCTTGACTTGGGGGGTGAGCTGGCGAATGTGTAACGGAAATTGAAATGCGTTGAGAGAGCAGTGCGCGCGCACATTGTCTTTCTCTCTTCCTCTCATAGTCAGTGCATGAAATATTTCAGTCAGTATTTTGAAATACTAGTGACGCGCCAAACGCGGCGGGGAGTGGACGTCGATGCACACGGCTTGATCGGGTGAGGCGAATGATAATAAATTTAATGATTATTACGATTAAGATGGAGGTAAACAAGTTTTTACTTCAGTCGTTCGGTCTAAAGCACAGTCGTAATTTTTTTTAATGTGTGGTCACTTTCAGGACGTTGATTGTAAAGGTTGATAGAACTGACAAAAATGGTTGCCAATACCTGCAAAGCAGGGTGATATGCAGGAAGACGTTAACATGAACACAAGAAGATTAGAAGTAAACAAATGAAGGAATGGGGAAGCGTACATCCTTGAAGCAGATATGTATAGCATTTCTATTACAACGCATCGCAACGACCGCAGAGCTTTTATGCGAAATGACGGCAGGTGCTTGGTGTGGAATATTCTATAGGTTTAAAAAGGTAACTTGTTCATTCATGTTGGTTAAATTCGGGGTTTCAATGTGATGATTTAATGATAAATCTGTGTATTGATAATCCTAAATCCTAATTAACGAATTCATTTTAGCACATTCTTTGTGCAATGCTTGCTTAAATGGTACACGGAGAAAAATGTTATTCTAAAATATGATCATTTTATTCGTTAAACGCTTAAAAACGGGACTGAAGTTCTTACGAACAAATTAACAGGGTTTCTATGTTTATTGGCGGGAAAATGTAAGAATAATTTTTTGGCATACGTACGAAATTTGTTCTAATAATTAATAATAATAATTTGGTCTTTCATTTTCCCGCCAATAAACATTGAAATCCTGTTAATTTGTTCGTAAGAACTTCAGTCCCGTTTTTAACCGTTTTACGATTAAAATGATCGTATTTTAGAATAACATTTTTCTCCGTGTAGGTATTATGAGCTAATAGCTTTTAATTGTGTTTTTCTGTAAGTAATCAGTCATATTATCAATGTTGATGCCCACTTTACACGTAGTGTCTAAATACCAACTGTCACTATGACCGATAGATTTAAACAATAAATAGATGTTTCCTTCTATAAAGTGACTAAATCTAGAAGTAGAGACAAGTATCATTTATCAGTTTATATTATTTAAATCAATCCATGAGCTCTGAGCAGTTCTTCAGACAATTTGAATCGAAAGCTACGGTACATAATAACCTGTGCAAAGTGAAAATGAATACGGTGAGTCACCAGACATTAGCGAAGGGAACAATACTAACTTGTGGTTGAGAGTTGAGACAGACGGCAGAAAGTCACTCCCAAGTGCGATTAAACTATTAGCATGTAGTGTGTACCCAAACATGTACGTATGTAGTACCTCCTTCAGTACGTACAAAGTAAAAGCTTTCGTCGCAGTTGGTGGGAAAGATAAATATTAACTTGAATACATATTTAGGTTCTGGTAGTTGACAGGTTTAGTTACTTGAGGTCATCCAAAGTCGTTCAAACTTGGACCAATCAAAAATTAAAGAAAAAAAGTCGGTCAAGAGACTGGTGGAGTTTCTCTGATAAACTTAGCAATGTTGGATGTATTGATGAATGTAAGTGACCACAGAAGCGTTACGATACAATTTTGAAGTAAATAAATAGTGATCTCTTCTGGGGTTTTCAATAAAACATGTTATACATATAACTTGTTAACTTAAATGGTATGTAGGTATAGTACACGCCAATCTTATAGACTGATTGTGCAGTTACTGATTTTAGCGAAAGATGCTTAAAAACATACGTACAACAATTTTTAGATAAAGGCGGGGGAAGGGGGGGCAAGCCAATTGTTTTTAACCTTAAACTCGTCAATTGCGACGATTTTTGATCAACGTCAGGCCGGTCTTAAAGATTGGCGTGTACTATACTAGCATGCAGTACCTGGCGCCATTCGAGATTCAGTTTTTTTTCTGAGTATGCAATCAAATTTTATGAAATACGCAGTCTATTAAAATTTTGAAATTTAAATGAGAAAGCTGTGATTGCAAATGTATTGACGCCAGAGCTCATTGTTTGTCAGTTATCCTACGTTACACTAATAGTGGTTCGCTTTATTACTATAAGTCGCGACAAGTCAGATGAATAATATTATATGTGTACATAATACATAACAGTAATGTGTCTGTGAAGTATATTTCGACAATAAATTGTGAATAGGCTACTTTCGACATTTAAACAAAATCAACCCGTAAAAAACTATATTTTGTTATCGAAGAAAGCAAACACTTTGTGGCTTGACATTATACCAAATAAAACGAATAACTTAGTTTTAAAAACCACTTTATATTTATTATTATATTTGTCGACCGGTTTCGATTGGACTCAATCTTCATCAGGACAATAAAATAAACTAAATCATAATACAGAGAAACAATATAAGGTAAACAAAATAGAGAGAGAAAGCAATATATGGGAGAGGGAGAGAACATCATAGACTGGTTGGTGGAGGGGTAGGGGGCGGGGTAAAGGAAGGGTGGGGGTTACATAAGGAGTAAGGGAACAACTTTAAAGTTGTTCCCTTACTCCTTATGTAATATAAAGTGGTTTTAAAACTAAGTTATTCGTTTTATTTGGAACTATATTTTGGATTGACTGAAGTTTGAACCTTCCTACCCAGTGATCAGAACCAACCGCGCAACTAACCGGGCCACATACCGAGTTGATAAGACCGACATTTATTTCGTATGGTAATATTTCTTACAATTTCAGAAAAATGCGTATATGTCCGCGTGTGTACGTGTGATTGCTACCGCTAATTACAGATGCATTGTCACCGACAATGATTCTATCTGCCGAGTTTCAGTTCGATCAGATTTCGGGAAGTGGGTTAATTTCCACTTGCAAGATTCCCGTTTTTAACCGTTTTACGAATAAAATGATCGTATATTAGAATAACATTTTTCTCCGTGTAGTACACGTCAATCTCCATGTAGTACACGTCAAACAAACAAAAGTGAAATCCAAATAGATGTATTCAAAAATAGATAGCTTTGCATTTGTTTCTCTTTTGTATACCTTTATTCACTACTGCTATAATAGTATTTAATTTATTAAAGAATGATATGATTTCAACTCAATGTTATGAAAGAGTGCATGGAATGATGTGCCGCCACTGCACGGCGGATGTACCGAGGCAGTCCCCGTTACAAGAAATGCACTGAGCTACTTTCCAAAGGTTCTCGTTATTTGATTGGCTGCGATGTTATTAAAGCGAGAATACACCCATCGGGCAGCAGGCAGCAGCCACCAGCCACCCGGCCGCCGAGTGGGCCGTTGGGGGGCCGCCTGCGTGGACCCGCATGTCAACATTGGGGACAATTGGGATAGATTGGGGCCGTGAGGAGAACACCAATTCCTAATTTTAGACAAGCAATTGCATTCTTGGATCATGCTTCATCATAGTCACGATAATGGAGGCTTTTTCAAACTCATTATTTGCCTTGCTTATTAAGTAATTGTATATTTAGATTGAAACATCAAGTTTATTATTAGGGCGGCTGATTATTGTGTAAAGTGGTATGATTAGTTTATCAGTGGTATGTCCTCACATTTCTTATAAAATTAAAAATATTTTTATTGTTTGTTTAAAATAGATATTTTTTCAAGAGACTACTCTGTCAGATTTTCATACTAAAAGTTCTAAAAAAAACACGACAACTTGTTGATTTATGTTATTCTTATCTACTATTTTAACACTGTTTAAAATGTAAAAAATATGTATTTATTGTAAAAAAACAACCTTTAAATATTAAATAAAAAAAAATGAAAATCCGAGAAAATGATGCGGCACTGACGATTTAAAGAACCTTATCATGGCAGTAATATGGTTATTATCGTGTCAGGTAAAATAAAACTTTGTTGGTGGAGAAAAGCTTTATACCAATTATGAACTGAAAGCCGTTTTGTGTAATTCACCAAGCAAATTTTCCATTCTTAAAATGGTTTATTTCAATTACGTATTCATGAGAAGTATCGCGACCGGATCGATGGATTTAACTGAATATTTTATTGCACACTAGACGAGTTAATGCATTTCCGATTTCCTGTGCATTATTTCCCCCTGCAGTATGAAGTGCATATGCAGACACGTCACACAAGTATATTCTGTGCACATTGGCCATATATTACTATTGAGCTGGTCCTGCGCGCGAGTAATTCCTGCTTCTCCCAGGACGATGGCCCGGTATGGATTGGCTTGTACTGTGGACAGCCGGTACCAGTGGCGTACAGTCAATAAAGGCTTAAAAGCTGAGCCTGCCCTAGGAAAACTAACATTGAAAATACATGTTGAAATTTGTGATCGATTTTTTTTTTCGTGAATTTGGTAAGGTACTTTGTGCGTTCGTTTACTCATTACAAATAGAAGATGATAAGAAAATGGCTATTTTCAAATATTTGATAGACAATTTATACTTTTCAAAAACTATACACAGCCTACCTTTGGTAATTAAAGCCACTGGCTTGTATCTTCGTTCAGAGTTAGAGTGCAACGCCCATCTTTTTTAGCCGATGCTTTTTAGTGCCCCGCGAATAAAAAATCGCTATAGCGGATTATACTAGTGCTATACTAGTATAATGTCACGCAAGCTTTAGAATATCGGCAAATGGCACAATATTTTATCATCCAGAGGTAGGAACCTATAGGGAAGGGAAAAGTCTTGTTCTGGAAGACATCGAGGTTTGCTTTCACTGCGCATGCGGGCAATCCCTTACTGTACATCCCCCGGCATGACCTATTTCGCCATAAAGACATTTCTTCCAAGAAACTTATTTAACTGTCGGGATGCTATGAAAATGAGCGAAACCGTTGCACGGAAGCCGTGCATTAATAGCAGCTTTGTGACGATTATTATCTGCCTGGCTAACTGATCTTCATGACGCCCTCGCTAAATAGATAAATACCTACACAGGCGCTGTCTCGCCATTGGTGGTGATTTGTAATAAAGAGGAAGATACGTAAATAAAGAGAAAATGAGAATATATATGGGAATGAAGTTATCACTTCGCAACGCTGAAGGGGAAAGCAGCTGAAGTATCGTAAATAGCTTTAATTGAGATTAATTTTGTGGATGTCTAGACGCTCGGAAGTCAGGCGGTTCTGGGTGAAGTTTGCAATAAAAATATTGTAAAACAAAATTACGTACGCCGCAAGCAGATGTGGAATATTGAAGAAGTCGCCGCCCATCTTGCTGCCACCAAAGCACTCCCGCCATCTCATATCATATTATTTTATTTGGATTCCACGATATGGGTTCGCGTATGATTGACAATGACATTTTTAATGACTATTTTCATAAAATAAGCGCGAATGCTGATATTGATATAATGGGGGTGCTTTCACTTACCTTCTGTTCCTAGTGAAAAATACATACGCAAAAATGCAAAGTTTTTAACAATTTTAGGAATCGCATACAAATAAACCAAATCGTATAGATTTATTTAGAAGCAAATAAATGAAAGTTCAAACAATGAACCATTTTTCAAATATGTAAGTTTATTTGCAGATTCCTAAAACAGTTCATTAATTTTATGAGTACAGTCGCATTTACATGACAGAATTCCAACAGAGACGCTTTAATTTTTAGCTAACTACGTATCTAATCGCTATTAACTTAATTAATTTATTTTACAATATATAATACATCATCGTACACTTAATACATTTATTGTATATGTCTGTCACCAATTTAAAAAAGATGAAGTCAATTCTTAAATTTCTGGCGCGAGAAATTGCAAAACTCCCAAAACAGAGATTCATCGCAGAAATGAGATTCAAGTAGACAACAAAAGAAACCATACAATAACTACAAATAATAACCAAACGCAAGTACGTAAATATTCAGAAATAAACACAAAATTCAACAAATACAAACATTGGTATGCTAAGACATTATTTAAACATTCGCATAAATGGCAAAGACACAAGTCTACCCTGGGAAATATATAATAAAGTTATGCAGGGCCTAAATGCAGTCAGATGAAAACCTTATAAAAATAATATGATCTCCTAAAATACTTTTGAAAATTCCCTTATTTTTCGATAATATTTTACCTACAGTGAGTTCCAATCATTAATAAACCCTTTATAAAATAAATAGGTACGGAACTTACTAAAATGTTGTAAAAACTCCACGAATAACACGCCTACAAGACAACAAAGAAAGGTTATCATGGATTTCAAGCGACCTAAGGTTTGTCGATTTTACGAACCAAAGTGAATGAAATACGGCAAAGATTGAAATAAACATTGTTGAAATATCATCCACAAAACTAGGGAACACATCTCCGGGAAGTATTTCCGAGTATTTCTATTGATTTTCAACCTAGAAAGGCGGAAATTGCAGTTGGGGATTTTGCATACAATGCCGACTTGTTGTAATTGGGACAGTACGCGCCTACCCGTTGTAACTAAAGCTTTAAGTTGTCCCGAATCCCGAGCTTAGAAGAAACGCAAGCTGTCTCTGGTGAATCTGTCAGGGTTATGCAGGCCATAATCAATAGCACTTACCTCGTATTTAAGACCGGCCAGTCGCAGCCAGGTCTCCACCTTCAGGCAGTAGGGGGACAGCGAGGGCAGCAGCGGAGTCCGCGAGAACTGATAGAGGTAGACGATGTCCTTCTCGAAGTTCGCCTTGTGCACAGTGACTTTGGGCGGCGAGGGCTCCACGGCTTTGGCGGCGGCCGCATCTTCGGCTGCAGCAGCCGGCTCCTCAGTGGCGGGCACTTCGGCCGCCGGTTCCTCCTTCAGCTTCTCCTCAGCCAGGGCCGGCACGTTGTTGACTACTTCCGTTGCCATTTTTGTTTGTAGTGGAGCACTTTCAGTTATAAGAAATCGGTAAAGGAGTAGCGCGGCGAAAGAGAACCGGAGAAGACGTCAAGTCGCGAGGGACGCCAACTCGACTATGCCGGTCGCCGGTAGCTTGGCCGGGGAGCGTCGCTCGCGGCGCTGCAGCGTGACGTCACATACCGGTTGCCTGGCAACCGCCACACCCAGGGCTGCGCGGTGTTACCACTCGACGGAAGGGGATGTTCCTCGAAGTTCTTGCTTATCATTTCATTTCATGCTTTCATTTTATAAAAACAATGTTAGAAACAAATTGGTAAAAACACAATACCATTACTTAAATGTCATGTTAGAATCAATAAAATAAATCTAAATTTGACTTTGACATCTCTAATGTAGATGTAGGCGCCACACACTTGCCAAGCCTTGCCGACCACGAGCGGCAAACGTTTGCCGCGTGTCAGTACAACTTCCGAGACTTCCGAACTGGCGGGGGACGGACGCCGTTTATGCTCCGTGGGGTTTATTGTAAATTGCGTTAAAATGTAATATACAGGTGTATCGGCACGTACCCGACAAACTTTAACCAGTGATTCCTGATCATATTTATAGTAAAAAATGTCATGGAGACTTTGCTCTCCAATAACGTTTTTTTTTTTCAATTAAAAAAAAAACTTCCACACTCCGTCACTGTCCACAACTCCGCGCTACCCGCCGCGATGCTCTCGCGTGGATTAGTGGCGGATAGCGAGCAGGGGGTAGCGCGGATTTGTGGACAGTGACGGAGTGTAGAATTTTTTTTTTTTATTGAAAAAAAGCATTACCGGAGAGCAAAGTTGTTATTACTTTTAACTTTACGTTACTAAAATTTTTAATACTTATACTATTATGTTACAGATTTTTAATGCACTAGTGTAATTTATTACAACTGGATTTACATAATAGCGCTAAAAAATATATTGAAGATTTATTATTTATTACAATAAATTTTTAAAAACAGATTATTATTAGAATATCTCTTATTTATAATAACTTTTTTAAGGTTATTCCCATTAAGACGAGTCATCCTGGGTTCGAGTCCCAGTTGTGCCGTTACCTTTTTATTTTTCTGTTTGTTATTCTTTTTCATATATTCGTTTAGATTTATTAGTTTAACCTCTTCTTCAATGGTATAAAACAAATATTTTTTATATCTTTTGTTTCACGTTAATATAAAGATATTAACGCAAACATAATACAACCTAATTAGATGTCTGCCTGCCTGGGCGGAGTATTTAGAATACCTTTACACGTCGCTCTATAGTGTTGAGCTCAGGTATACATTAAAAATGCATCCGGCCGTGTTAAGGATTTTAAAATATACACAACCGCAACATTTTTTGGGGTATAGATTCAAATTGACAACTCCATATTGCTATGCTTTAATTTATAATTGTCTCTCAACTTTTAATTACGCTAACGAGTGGAGAGACGTAGGGACGTTTAGTTTTATAATATCTATCCTAACCTAACCTACACTTCCATTTCCCCGCCTCCCCCCCCACCTAACCAAACCTAACCTAACCCACCCTTCCACTTCCCCGCCTCCCCCCCCGGCAACCTTATATTTTCACCAACCGCTATGTTAGAAACTACTGCAAGTTTTGGTGAAAAATGACATTTCGTGTTTTTAAATTTAAAAACATAACCATTAAAATGCACTTTTTTAGAAATTCCGGTAACTGAATAGATTAGTACTAGTTAATATCTAACTACTATAATTTTTTTTTTAGTCCATATTAAGCTTGTCCCGGTTTTATAAATATTTACCGTTATTTTTCAAACAAACAAGCGTACAGATGACGTTACATACACTCTCACCTCTTACTGACGTTTTGGCGGGCTTAATAAAATTCAAACTTGTAGAATTAATTTAATTATGAAAACGAACTTCAAAAAAAAAATACTAGTATTTATGTTTACACATTGATAAAAAAAAAAAAAAAATGTACTCAACCTCCTTAATATTACAATAAACAAAAATCAGGTTATAAAAGAAAACAAAATTATTTACTCGGTTAGTATATATATTTTTTTATTGAGAATATGGAAAATTGTACATAAATTATGTTAACTTGAATAAAAAAAAGAGAGTTCTATATGGAAATAATTTATTACTCATAGACTTGCGATATTGAAAATACATATTTTTTAAATTCCACTTGTCAAGAATAAGTACATTGAAAGAACACATTGTGTCGTATCATTTCACAATCTTAAATAAAATAAAATAATTTTATGTTTTTTGAACAATGGATAAAATGAGGTGTTTTGGTATTTTATCCGTAATTTAATTCAATATTGAAATCAACATTTCAATAATTCTTAACTAATAAAATAATAATTTGTTATTCTTAATATACAGTGTGATAATAAAAACTGCACTAATTGTAAACAGTATTGAAAAAAAACAAAAGCGAAAGAATCTTAAAAATGTAGATAATACTACTACTACAAATTTATCTGATTTTTTAATTTAATAATATTTATTTATTAAAATGCTTTCACAACACAGAGTGCAGTTGTTATTGAGTCACCATGTATAATATGTTTATGCTATGAAAAAATAATGATTTTTATGGATATTTTGTGAAGATTTCACACAAACTAACTATTTAAATAATTTTTGATAAATGCTTGAAAAAGTAAAAAAATATGCAATACATATTATTTTAATTTAATTTTATACAATTTTAGTCTAATTTTGTATAACGTATTTATTTTACTTTTCCATCGTCTGCCCCCTAGCCCCTAGGCGGAGCTTATAGATTTAATTTAATTTTCTATTTACCTTTTCATATTGCTTATGACTCATTTGAATTAATCCCATCTAAAGGAATCTTAATTTAATGATTAAAATAGTTAGGCCACTTGGTTTATTGAAATATAGTTACAAATGAAATATTGGTTACAATAAATTATTACTTTGACACTGGATGCGTAATACCTACAATGTGTAAAATTTTTATTTTATAGGAGAATGAAAAACTCATTTTTAATTGGGAAAATGAAGGGTGACTCCCATTTTTAAATACATCTATTTGAATTTCGATTTTTTTTTCTAGAATGAATGAATGCAAATCCTGGAAGAGGAAATTAATCCACTTCTTGACATTCAATTGAGCTGAAACTCGGCAGATAGACTTGCTGTCGATAACAATGCAACTTCTGGTGACACTCACGCATTTATCTGAAATTGGCTACTAGTTAGATCAAGAGATGGCACAACCAAGTAAAAATAGATGTATTATAGTTTAAAAAAAAACATTTTATGGGATGATTTTTAAAATGTATTTATTGTACACATTCATATAAGTGTTATTATTCATATAAGTGTTATTTGGGGGTCCACCTTCATTTTAGCGCTAAAATTGTTTTTTTCGCTCTTCCATAAAATATAATTTTTTCACATTGGAGGTATTACGCGCCCAGTGGCGTATTACAAAGGTTACTTTCCAGCACAAGGACCAAAGACCATATGTCATGTAAAGAACTAAACTAATCCTAACTTTATTTACACAATCTTTCATTAATACGTAAATTACTGAATACCTCCTTAGGTCAGCCGTAGCCTGTGACCCAATCAACATCATTATATTCTCAGTTTCGCTCTAAAGGCTCCGTCAAACAGGAGGCGTACTTATCGCGGCGTCAAGGCGTCAGTACTAAAACGCCGTAACGTTGCATACTTTCTACTTGAACGGCTTCAACGTGTTCAGTACAACACAACGCAGCGTTATAGCGCCACGTCAGTCAATCGCCTTGACGCGCGTTAAGTACGCCTCCTGTTTGACAGAGCCTTAAACATGATTTGAAAAGTGAGCTAGCCAAAATTTAATGTGAAATATGGAAGAAAGAAAATACAGGGAAGGTGTAAAAGAAAATGTTCACGGGAACACAATAAATATATATTATATCAACTTATAATGATTAAAAAAATGGAAAAAATAAATCTAAATATAAGCGTTATAGACCAATCAAGGTTAGATAAGGGAATATTCAACCCAACTGGAATTGTGACTCAGGATCAATAGGGCGAATCCCACTTTTTCATTGCCCAGTCGACCACTTCGCTAACTAGAGCAGTTCAGATTTTTACTGATTATATATAGTTCCTCCGTGTTCAGAATCTCATTATTTATTGAAGGCAATTGATACTAGATATCTAATATTCAAATGAACATTGACTTCATATTGTCTCCTTTAAGGTAGATTCAGACTGGACGACGTACATACGCATCGCTACGCCAAACAATGCTTAGCAATCCATACATTTTCTATGAAAATGGCCACAGACATCGCACGTCGCGATGCGTGTGGCCAATGTGATTCTAAAATATAAATTTTCATTGAAAATCTATGGTTGCTAAGTAGCCCAGATATTTTTAGGCGTAGCGATGCATACGTACGTCGACCCAGTCTGAATCTACCATTATTCTATCCATAATATTTCAAGCAATAACCAATCCCCATGTATATTGCATTATGTAAGTACAAATACTAAATAAATGAATCCACCTATGTTACGCTAATTCATCTTGTTCTTCTTCGATTGGTACCATGACCATTATATTTTTTCTTTTGCAAGGGCTGACATTGAATTAAAAAATAGATCACTTGTGGTTTATATAAATTTATATTGTGTCATAGCCGAATATGTAATAAGTTTGTGCACTGATTATTTTATTTATTGGCGTTAAATTGTAATTATTTTCAATAGATAATATACCTATTATTGTAAATAATCTTAAATAACAAAATCCATTGTCAGAGTACTGGAAAAATTCAATAACTGCAAAATTTACTTACGACATACCTAAGAAGGAACTCCAGTGAATAATATTATGGCTTAAAAAATATATTATATTCAAATAGATCAACAAATGCTGATTCTGAATATATACATTAATAAATAGTTATATAAAAACTATTAAAACCATAAGAGATTTAAATGCACCGTGGTTCTGATAGAACTAAGGCCGCTCCCTCACGGGTCGGTTGGTTGCATGCATTAAGAATGTGACCAATTCTGCGCTGAGTCGCGTTTTGTGGACTTGCATACGGTCACCAGAGCGATATACAAATTATTTCAAAAGTATTAATGTTTTTTTTTATTCTTTCTAATTACGGTCAAACTAAGTTCATGGTAATAATGTTGCAATTACCCAAAGACATTTTAATTCAGGCTTACCGTTTGCTTTTATAACGAGGTCGATATGATGTACAAATAATACTTTTAACACAATTTATAGTACGTACGTAAATTGGTATAGTCCCAAATCAAATCCCAAATTAAGTAATAAAAGACAAATTTATAGTGCACTGGTGGTCCAAGTCCATTTGGGGATGTATTAATATTTATGACTGGCTCCAGAGGGTTGGAAGCAGTTGGAACTGATATGCGCTATTCACTTTTAAAAAAAAACTATTAACGTTGAGTAAACTATGAGAAAACCTAGCAATTTATGTTGCTCCATGATCGCTAATCGATAACTGACAAAAATGATAAAAGAAAACCGACAAAAATAAAATTTTGCACTTGATTTTTTAATCTAATTTACTTGTAGGAGAATATACTTTAACCCTGGAGCGCCAAGATATTTATGAAAAATTGCGTTGAGCTCTGGAGATTTTCGTAGGTTTGGTTTTGAATTTGCCCGAGTTCATTAAAAAAATCAAACCTCTGAATATTAACATGAAAACAGATAAACTATTAACTGTTGTTTAAAACCTGTGAATACCTATATTTGATAATTTATCTTAAGTTTGTAGGTTTTATAAAATAATTTTTTTTTTTTTGCTTGACATAATTTTTCAAACGTAATCAAACAGACTAAAAATTATCCTATAAAATAAAAATTGTATCTATTTCTTCATTATGAATCACTCTAACTGAATTATTATTAAGAACCGCACATGTTACGATATTACACCTATGGTTTCATTATAAAACACATGCTTCTCTGAAAAAGTATATTTTTTGATGTGTGCAATGGAAACTTCACTTTTGCACCTTATTGAAGTAAAACTTCTTTACGCACGCAACATTACATAATTTATTTTGATTCAATTCCTTTATGATTTTAACGTTTAAATAATACAACATTAAAAGTTTACTAAATGGATATCTCACTTTTCTATCAAAATGTTCTGGTAAAGAACGTTATAACTTAGCTAGAGCATTATGGGTCCGACAGACACAGCTATAAAAGCGCTAGCATTATTTGGATTGGCCTACTTCAGCATATCGTTCGTAATACATTCCCATTGGGAATGTACGGGAAATACGCTAAACCAAATAACGCTGTTATAGCTATGTCTGTCGGCCCCATTAAGGCAACAATGGTACTTTAGTGAGCGATGAAAATTTTCCATACATGGTTTTTTTAAATCTCTGTATTGTGAATTCTATATTTCATAAAATATATAAATCAGTAAATATCTTGACAATTTTTTTTTTTCATTAATTCTGTTTTTGCTTCTAAAAGAGCCAATGTCAGTTTTCGGTATTCAGCAGAATCCGGGTATAACGACCCTCAAGTGGCCGGCGATACTTTGTCGTACTAACTGGACGACGCACAAAATGGCCGGATAATTTAAGCTTGTTTTTATTATGATACTTATTAATGTTATTGTAATTATTGTTATGAAATATGCAATAGTAAATGTAGATAAATTTCTTTCTAAGTAAATAAAACATTTAGTACAAGTTAGGCCAAACTCCTTCGCGAGGGTTGCATTTAATTTACCGGCTTCTAAACGGTGTAATTTAGTACTATTTTCTTCAATTAAAAAACACTTTTGCCTCATGGAACCCATTGTGTCAAGCAATTGTCACAACAGATGATAAACGCTGACTGTGATTTACACATGCTAATAAGGATAGGTGTTAGGCTGACTTTGCACACGGAAGTTTTTTCCACAAGTCGCTCACGTAAGCAAAAACCAATGTGCCCATTGGTCAGAAGTCGCTTACGTGAGCGACTTACGGGAAAAAACTCACATGTAAGGCAGCCTTAGCACGCGGGGAGTAGCCGGGCGCGGGGAGTAGATATTGGTGCGTAGGTTTTGTAAACAAAACACTGCGCTTCATTGTAACCGGATGAATTGTCATTAAAATAGTTCGCTTTAAGCAGTTGGTCACTTAACCTCTAGTTGGCCGATTGATCACCGGTTTTTGTCCCTTATGTATAGAGAAATTGTATGAAGAACAAGGTCAGAATCGCTTGGGTCATTCTTGTTCTTGACGCAACGAAATACTGAATAGCGTCTAGCCACTCCGAATAATTCACAATGACGCGCCGGGCATCAAAGACGGCGGACAAAATGGCTGCCGCTTGATAATATGAACATGAGGTGAACATCGTTCACGAAACATGTAGATTCTGTATAAATAAAAGTGATGTAAGCAAAGTTATTTTGTCTTTTAATTAAAATAAATAATGACATCACAAAGTGAAAACCTTTCCGAAGTTTTCTTCGAAAAATTAATATAATTTTTATTTTTTGATTTGTGATGATTCAGTCATGAGTTATACTGTTCACCGGCGGACAACTTTTTTTTCAAGGTGCCCTTAAGATTTGCTGCCGTCGACTTAATTATTTATATTTTGTTTTAAAAAATTAAGGAAATTTTGTTTGTACCTTGTACTATAGTGTTACGATCAAATAAATAAATTTGTATTACCTGTAGTGTCTAAAAAAATTCTTAAAAATGGGCCTTTTTTTACGCCGAATTAACATTACCGTCTCCTTAAAACGGAGTCATACTAAACAGATATGTTTTCCTAGTACCTAACTATGAAACCTAACTTGAGTTTACATTGTCGTTGCTAAAAATGGTAAGCCGTTTTAAGCGAAGTCGTTATATCCGAATTCTACTGTATATATTTTTTTGCTATTTTGCCACAAAAATCAAGATTTCCACAAAGGATTTTTCATTTTTGGGCTCCAATGTTAAACTAGATTTTTTTTATTTTATTGTTCATCTTTGTTAATTAAATTGCATTGGTGATGTGCTCTACCTTAAAATGAATACTCGCTAAGAGCAAATTCTACATAGGCTACTTAAATTTAAAAAAAACTATCATTGGCCTTTTTAGAAACAAGCCACTGAGTGGGTAAAAAAATAAAAATATTTAAATTGCTATTCGTAATGATATGGGTCAACGTATAGTTAAACTTTTTTGTCAGTGATCCATCAGTAACACCTGTGTACATGTTTCAAAGACTAAAGTCATTCCATACATAAACAAAATACATTTGCAATTTTCGAATATTGGTCTGAAAATCTATTATGTACTTCAAAGGTTTTCAATAAAAGCTATAAATACGATATTAAAAAATTTAAGGAAAATGTGACTTGAGATTTTCTAAATTGACACAATACTTAACTACTTAAGAGAAAACTAGTTAACATATTTGGTATTTCAGTAGATAATCCACAATAATTAATAATATGAGGGGGTGTTCATGGATATATAAGCAGCAAAAAAATAATAATATTTTTTTACCAATTGAATAGAAAATTTGAAGAGGGTGAAGGGAAAAATTAGGAAGAAAGATACAATGATTTTATTATTGCACAGAACTGTGAAAAATCACAGGATAAGTATTATAATTCCAATTTATAAAAAGACAATTAAAATTCATTATTATATTAAAAATAGGTGCTTTGAATTTCTGAACAAGCAGTTCTAATTATAAAATGACACTTAAATTCAAAGCGAATCAAAGTTCTTGAGTTCATTGAAACGGAGTTATTTTATTTATTTATTTATTAGATACAAAGAAAAATTTACATATACACAACCGAATTTAGAATTTTTGATTACTAATTTGTATCTTTACTGTAATATTTCTAATCCACAAAGGTTTGATTCCACAATCGTCAAGAACATGCCATGATGATGGATTTTGTATTTGTAACCATGGATGTTTAATAACCTTTCCAGGCAAGCTTTCATAATAATAATAATAAAATAATTTGTAGAGCGCCGTTTTTATGAGAAATCACCTCAAGGCCCAGTATTTGTTTTATCAATGAAAGCAAATGGTTTTCATGTTTCAATGGAAGCAAACAACTCTGTCATCACAGCATATTTTTAATATACAATGGAAGTAGGCCTCAAATTTAAAACACGTTTATATCTTTTGGCCACAAATACAGATTTTTTTTCTTGGAAATATTTTTTTGTTTGTAAATTCAATATATAAATCCGCATTTTGAAGCCAAAGTTGTTAATAAAAATACCACATTTTCTCCAGTACCTACTCCACATTAATATTATCAAGATTAACGGTTCAATTGGATAATGTACCAGTCATGTCTACGGATAATATGTACAATATTTCCAGACATAATATTGTATTGCAACCTAATCATAATGTATTGAAAATTGAAAATTTATTTTACCATTCAATCTTCCTACCAATTAATGTTGGCTATGCAAATTAAAAATGGTTTCATTTATAATTAAATATAATATATATTTAAAATGCCAAAATGGTCGATTCCGCTTAAATGGGACAAATCGGGCAAACATTTTGTCCCAAATAAGTGAAGTTATTTATTATAAGCGCTGTTAACTAAAATTCATTTACTGAGACAAGTTTTGTTTAGACTTTAGAGTGGAATTTGTCCCAATTAAAAGGAATGGTGTCCAAGATAACTCGAGTAAATTTAAATTATTTCTTTATTTGTTTCTGTTCCTTGGGTTTTGGTTATCCTGATAAACTGGTGTAACAATTAAGAGTAGGTTATAGGGCAAAAAGGTGATTTGCAGCAAAACGACCCTCTAAAACAGCTGAATTACTACCTTTCGTATGACATTGTCAGACTTCATATTTTTTGTTGTTATTTAATGGACTATTATTTTTCAAACAGCGGATTTTTTTTTGTAAATGATGTAAGCATTCGACCATAAAAAATAAAAACATTGATACACCATACAACCCACTTTTCAAACTTCGATTTATGACTATGGTATAATTAATGATTTTACACAATGTCTTTAATTTAAATTATGTATGTAATACACATATCTGTCAAGGTACGGGTTCATATTGTCGTTATGATATCTGTGAATATTAACAATTAAATAAATACTTCAATTTCACCATATTTTACAACACTTCAACAGCTTTCTTGCCATTCCGGGAGAGAAGCCCCCGTTGAACAGAGGTGAAACTGTACGTTCCGTGTTTCACAGCATACGTATTTACAATATGCCATCAAAATGTTTTATTACTGGGTGTAAAAGATCTAAAGGAACTTACTTGAAACATTGCAATAATTTAAGAAGCCAGAAAAACAGTCAGAACTCACAAATTCCCTTTTTTTACGTAATTTTTAACATAAACTGTCACATTTCCTTCAAATGCAAGAAATATTATGTTTGAAAGGGTGTTCTAGCTCAGTGTATTCCGAATTGTTTGTTACTATCTTCGTGTTGTTTTCAGTTACAAGTATATGTAAGAATTCATTGTCTTTACGAGCTCTGACCTTGTGTGAGTGAACGTTTTTTATGTTATGTCTTGTTGGGCAGTGTACACAGTGTTTGGAAATAAATACTTACTTATTTTTTATCTTTAAAATTTCTAATGAAGTCAATGAAGTTGAATGTACACGGTGTTTGAGAAACATACCAAAATCTTTTTAAGGAAATTAACAATTATGTATACAGTAGTACCCCGTTTATTTGAACCCCGATAATTCGAAAAATGCGTAGATAATTCGACATTTTCAAAAAAATATTTCATACAAAATGTTTTTTATTCGAAATTCTTAATTGGAAATTAATTTTTGTCCGCACACTTTTTGTTTGTGTAATTCGAGAAAAACATCGATTTTCGAATTACACGAAAAAAATTATGATAATCATCAGATATTTTTCGTAAATCGGAATCTGACAGACAGCCATGGCGGTAAAACGAGCTTAAATGTGGATTTAAGCGGTTGGAAATCGTCCTAATTCGTACTATTATTTTGTAAATCGGAATCGGTTTCCAGTGGAATGTGGTATATTTACGAATTTACCTAAATGTCAAGGACCGGCCGCGACGGCAATCGGTCGTAAGAATTTGATTTACGAGGAAAATATGCGAAATTTTACGAATTTACTTTGAATTCTGAATATGAAGAGCTAGTTGTGACGGATATCGACTGCGAAATTTCGAATTTATGCGAAAACATATCGTATTTTCACGAACTTACTTCAAATTTCTGAGTTTAAAGGGCCAGCCGCGGCCGTAATCGGCAGCGAAAATTTTATTTACACGGAAATATATCGTATTTTTATGAATTACTACGAGTAGGTATCTGAATTAATGGCCGGATACTACGGGATTCGAGCACCAAAATATTTTTTCGCGATAATTATATGGTATTTTTACGAGTTTACTTAGAATTTTTGAATTAGAAGAGAGAGACGGAAATCGGTTGCCAAATTTCGATTTAGGCTTTGAAATATAACACGAATATACTTTTTATATATCAATTTAAAAGGCGGGCTGCGAAGGATGTCGGCCGCGAAATTTCCATTTATGCGGAAATATATCGTATTTTTACGAATTTATTTAGAATATCAGAATTTAAAGGGCTGGAAATTGGCAGCGAAAATTTTATTTGCACGGAAAAATTATATATTGGTATATATTTTTTCGAATATAAGACCGACCGTGGCGGTAAACGGCTGCGAAAATTCGATTTTCACAGGAATAAGTCGTATTATTACGAATTTACTCCGAAGAACCTACCCGAATTTAAATTTTCGAACGAAGAACTCGATTTTCGGCGACTGTTTATAATTTATTTTTTCATAAAATTTCGATTTACGTGGGAATTTGTTAATTCGAAATTAGATTTTTGGTGTCCCATGGATTTCGAATTAACGGGGTTCTACTGTAGTAATCATAATGATGAGTTCTATAAAATATAGTTTAAAAGGCTGAATATTTAGAAGTTAAATAAAAAAACACCATAAAATTGACTTTAAATGTGAACCACGAAATTCCAAACCATTCTTCTTCTCGTGCCCTGTCCGTCCAACGGACGTTGGCAATATACGCATGTTAAATGTTGAACATTTTAAGTCCGAGAAGGGACTATCACCGCCACCTAGCGATGTAAAAATGAAGATATTTTGACAGGAAATGAATTGTTCCAAGGGTATAATATACGCTTAAGCGGAATTGACTGTACCTTAAAAATATGTACATCCAGAACAGTTTGCTAAATTTTAATTATCTTTTTCCAATTATTACTATAAAGGTTGTAATAATATGCATAAAAAGGTTAAATAAATTTACACAAAAATTTGCCCTTTTAAATGTATTCTTGACAATTGACATAGCAATAAAACAAAATTATTACATCAAAATGAATATGTATTTCAAGATAGAAGTATTTAAAATGGGAAAAAATTCAATTATGCATAGGTAAAGTAAAATTTTATAGAAAAAGTATTTTTCCAAAATATCTCAAAAAAGAAGACACAACCCCCTTACTTATAATCGTAGTATAACTAATAGGCGTAACAGATCATTACGTCGTAACAGTGAAAAACTTGATTTATTATCACTGCGTGTGTATGGTTAAAACAGCTTTAAACACAGGTTTAAGGCTAACTTTACAAAACCAAAGATAAGTCGGCGGATACCGCAATTATAAGTAAGGGGAAAAATATTATTAAAAAGACAGTGGTTATTGCGTGTTATTGAATGAGTTAAAAATATTTTATTTTAATTTTTATAAAAAAAACTCTCTTTTCATAACTTTTGAATGTTATTCCAATCAATGTAATATATCATTGAAGAAGAAAAAGATAACAATAATAATCTGTATTAAAATATGAAAATTAACAAGACCCAGAAAAATAATAAATGATAACAGTCGCTACTATGACTCGAACCCAGAACCTCTCGTCTTACCGGGAAGGCGCTTTATCCAATTCAGCCATTGCCACCTATTATAAAACTGTCACATTTGTCAAATTTAGAATAATTATAAACAATCTAAATAAAAATCAATTTAAATGAAACAAATTACTTTTGTGTAAACCACTTGAATCAATGTTAAAATATCTACATGTTTCAAAACCAATGGTTTCTTCGTCAGGATAATAACATGAATATATATATATATATTATTATTTCATGTTATTATCCTGACCAAGAAACCATCGGTTCTGAAACATGTAATTATTATAACATTGATTCTAGTGGTTTACACAAAAGTAATTTGTTTCATTTAAATAAAATGATACCATAGTGAGTTTGCAAAGATTGAAGAAATAAAATAGATTTCTTTTTAATTTAGATTATTAGTGTTATCTTCTTCTTCAGTGATATTTTATTTTATTCAATGACTTTATGAAAATATTATAACATAAAATATATGGTAAGTTAGTATTAAAAGTCAATCAAAATAATATATTTCATTCGCAAATAGACCTTACCATATAAAAGAGCATTCTATTAAATATAGTTAATATATATATTTATAATTCATGTTTAAGCAACTGACCACAAGTGTAAATACTTGAATTGTAACAGATAAAAGAATTGCAATAAATTAAAACTAATTCATGTCCATTTGTGCGTATAACACATCAGGTTTGTACAACAGTTGCTAGCGTTTCCTTAAAACAAAAACATTTATTAAGAATTCACCAAATAGAAGTGTGAAGCAAATAATGACATTGAATATAATAATATATTATAATGATACACAAGTTGTATAGTGCAAGTCAATCTGAATCATATATGTTCATAGAACTATCAACTCGGCAGACAGAAGTTTGAACCTAGTTCATAGATTCTATCTTCTAACTATATAAGAAAATATTTGTGGGCGGATGATGTCTATATGGTTTAAGCTTGCTATTTTATATCTAATAATAATAATATAAATTAAGAAAATAATAAAATGTATGTACATGATCATTTGAGAATAATTACATGTGGCAGTAGAAGATATCATGCAACAATATAATCATACCTAGATACTATTAAAAAAATATCTAGATCGCAATAAATATTCATTTGGATGAAAGAACAATTAATATTATTCTTGAATTTCTAACACTTAAATTATTATTGTCACAGCCATCAGTTGGGGTTGATCTGCTCAACATTGAGGTGAGCGATGAAACGGAGTCGCATCTGCAGCGAAGGTCGGAGTCTCCGGATGATGCCCTCCACTTCACTCTTCATCATGTCACCGACAAACATGTACTTTATATGGTAACTGAAGAGAATGTTAAGGAGCATCAAATTAATCATGAATTAAAAGAAAATAATTATTCAAACACATAAAGAAAAAGTCTCTCTTTAAAAAGTAAAAAAAAGGCGTATAATTTAAACCAATTTAAAAAATATCATTAGTTAAAAAATAAAAAAATAATTAATTCATTAAAAAGTTCATTAGCTTAAATCTAGGAAAGAAGAAAATTTATAATCATAAAACTTGAATGTATGTATGTAATTTGTTGTTTGTCAAAGGATACAGTAGATCACAAATAGGGTCAATATAGCTCAGGTGCGTCTGGGCCTTGTCTATCTGCTCGAGTAGCTCATAGAAGATAATGGTTATCTCGATGACGGCTCTGGGCAGGTCCGAGTTGAACCGGTGCAGGAATGGTCCAACCAAGTGACACAGGAAGAGGAATTGTAATTCTGTTTGGATGACGGGCATCAGTTTCTCCTTTATGAATCTGAAATGATCATTAAAATATTTTAGCACAGATGGAATAAACAATATGAGTGAATATGACAGATATTGGCATATTGATTATTAAAATTTTTACTAAAGAGACAAGAATACATATTTTTATTCACTTCACCACAGATTTTTTATAATTATTTATCCCTTTCCGACCGAGAAAAAATGTCCGAAATTTTGATGGATCCCATAGGGCTAGGCGACTTACTACTCGAAAAAAGCGCGCTTAAAGGTACCCTACATAAGCAGCTCCCGCACGTTCGATCAACTCCGGTTCCGTTTCCAAAAACAGATTTATTTTCTGTCAGGATTTTTTTCAAATCAAACTCACGATCGTATGAAGCCGGTCGGAAAGGGATATATATGGATATCTTTAAAAAAAAGAACTACTCAGAGCGCAAAGTTCTAAGCACGTACATACATATATTGTGGACATTTTTTTTGACTTCTCTAAGTATTGTATTTGCACAAATGTAGGCACTAGTGACATAGATTTGACTGTTTACTTGTAGTAAATTACGAATAAAAGTTTTATTGAATTACACATGACTAGATCTTAAAAGTGTTGGGAAATATATATATATATATATATTTTTTTTTTTTTGCGCTTACTAATTGCACATAATGAATATATTATATGCAACAAATTAAAACATATATTTTAAACTGAAAGGGAAATAATGTCATTTATAATGGCTTTAAATCTTTGCTAAAGATAAACAAATAATATTTTGGGGTAAATTGAAACAGATGTCGCTAGAGATATGATTGGAAATTTTTTACATGTACTTTGGCTCTGTAACTTGCAAGTACACAATACAGCAAGGACTCAAACCTATAAATAACTAAAGTCGGCTCCCGCATGAGAGGTAGGTTTGTTGAAATGACTTAAGGTTAATAGACAAATTGGAGGGACTGGATTTAATCAGTTGATTGGATTACTGAGAGCAAAAACAACATAATTGGGCAAAGTGGAACGGTACTATTAACCTCTTGCAGGCCGCAGTCCCCCGGCGGGTCCGGATTTTTGAAGCGATTTTGCCCCTTAGGTGTAAAGAAATTGTATGAAGAACAAGGTCAGAATCGCTTGGGCCATTCTCGTTCTTGACATAACAAAATACTGCATAGCATTTAGCCACTCCAAAAAATTCAAATTAATTGCCAAGACGCGCCGGGCACCAAAGATGGCGGACAAAATGGCTGCCGCTTGATAATATGAACGCTGTCATATTCGAAGTCTATATTTATTCATTGTTTTTTATATAAACACATTGTGGAAAGCATAGATTTGAATGATTATTAGGAAGTTTGTTTTATCTCCATTATTTGATGTAATTTTTGTATTATATCACAAAAGAAATGTTATAAAAATTGAATTCGTAAGAAAGGTGAGAACTGTCAAATATTTTACGTCGTACTGAAAAAATATATTTTTTGTATGCTGGCTTCAACAAGTTAAAGGTGGCAAAGCTCTACGAGAGCAGTTTGGTCATTAGAAGGAATTAACGACAATTAAACAATACTAGCAGGTAAAAACCCGTTTCCACGGGAAAACTATAATATAAAAACTTCAAAAGTTCTATTCGATTCTTATAGATGGCAGCACTTCCGTTTGTTTCTCGTATGTTGAGCGAGTGTGTACGACAGATATTGGAGTATAAATAATATAGATTGTGAGATTTCTGCAGAAAATACAGACACGCATTAACATTCAGAAATAAGTTCCTAGAAGTACATTAGTATACACAAGTAATTCTGGGATGTGATTATTTTATGCCTACTTATAAAAATAATATGACCTTGGTACTCACTGTGGGACTTGTCCAATCTGTCCGACACCCGCGTGGTACCACATAGAGTGCGCCAAAGCCAGGGTGAAGCTGAACTTGTTCTCCAAGAGAGCATCTCTCGTCGTTGTCAAGTTAAAGAGCTGGAATGGCGAATTGCTGTATCTCCACTCTATCATCTGTGGGCAAGTTATCACCTCGAAGATCCTGTCGTGCAAGACAGACCAATAAGAGTCAGGTAGAGCCGCCATTACAAGGCCGATGGCGTTGATCCAAGACTGTAGCTGGTTAGATGGGATGACCGTGAAGCCTTTGCTGATGACATCGAGGAGGTTTGCTCCTACCACGGCGGGCACCAGGGGCAGTGACATCAGCTCCACGCAGGTCACATGAAGGGCATGTGCTGACGGATTCGGGAACTCGTTGAATCGCCAATCCGTATTTGGGAAATGTGTCTTTCCTGCCATTGCTGATAGATAAATGTAAGGAAGATAATATACATGTGCAGTGCTTTCACACAGCTTATTTGTACATATTACAAAATTCATAAAGGAACAACTTCTGTTCTGACTATCTTGGTACGAGAACACAAGACATCAAATGGATGGCAGCAGGATAACAAACTCCAAACTCTTCTTTTTCCTCGGAACAATTTATTTTAATATCAAAATTACTAAACCAAAGGGTCTAGTTTCCCTTTGGTTGTGATCCACACGATCACCAAACTGATCAAAGAAAAGAGGTCTAATTTCCCCTAATCTTTAGGTACTCATGTACCTATCAGTCAGAGTCCAAATCTCTACACTGCAGTAGGTAACAACATGTACCTCCCAGTGTAATTCTAAAACAAGACTAACTTACAAAACTACAAGTATCTAATTTTATAGCTAAAACATGCAATAAAAAATTGGAAAGCTGTAGGCCGTCCGCACAGAATAAAAAATAAAACAATACAAACTATTTGTCGGCTTTTAACATATTTTTAACGAAATTTTATGCCCGTACAGCATACACACAGAGAGACAAAAAAAAGGGAAAGGTTTTACGATTGGGCAATTGACAATCCTGTTGTTTGAAATATTCCGTCATGTCATAAAGGCCGACGATCCTAAACTACAAATAATAAAACAATTATACCTCAGTATGCTACGACTTAAATTTAAAGTAATTTTAAAATTGCATTTCTTTTATGTTTAGTCTAATGTGCCCTTGACTAGGCAAGCTGCAATAAAAAATTACATTGATAACGGCTTCTAAGAACCAAACAAAACAAAACAACAAATAAAAATAATATTGTACATCAGCTGGAAGGTAATGTATCTATACAATAATAGGCCATCATAAAATACTAGTTACTACTTGCGTCGGGGTTGAAAGCTCCGACCCGATGTGAACACGTGTGATAATACTAACAGATTTTAAACGAGAATTTAAACGGGAAAAAATATAATTATTGCAAATAATTATTTGAAATTGTTAAATCGCATTCTGGAGTGAACAACTTCTATGTGGAAGTTAGTTCTACAATATTTAGACTTGAAGTGATTGTTCACAAAAACGGAGCTATACAAATTTTCCATATATTTTTATAATTATTAGAGTAGCGGCACCCCCATCTCGACCCTTTGGAATAGCAAAGTTCCATCTGTCGTGGTAACGTCATGCCATAATGAACTCTAAATGGATCCCATTATCGCAAGACATTAACGCGACAGATGGAACCTTGTTATTCCAAAGGTTCGTTCTGCAGAAGTAATTTTTTACATGTTTACCACATATCCCTTAGAGTGCTGGATATTCAGTTTTCGATTGAATATCATTCATCAAAATATTAACCGTTTGATTGCCGATCGTCGATTTTCGTCGATTCGTGTTTTAACGAAGATTGCCGATCGTCGATTTTCGTCGATTGCGTCAGTCGTGCTCTGATTCGCGCGTACGTCGGGTGTGGTGCTGCGGCGTTGGTAAATTTTATTCTAATATTATCTTAATAGTTGTAAGATCGTAGTAAACCGTTTAAATTTCAGATTCATTTATTATTTTTTTTATTTTAGTTAATTGAAAAAACATAATGTCGAGCGCGTCCTCTGAAATGTCTGACAGCGGGAGCGACGATTTCCACTCCTCTAATTCAAGTTCGAGTAAGAGTAGCTCTGGTGAGAGTGATGTCAGTGATGTCATATCCGTGTTTCCCAACCGCAGGATGCGAATTTCCAGTAATTCTTCTGATCGTGACCAAGAAATGGAGAGTAACACCAGAAATTACTCATTTACAAATGTACCTCCCGGAACCAATTTTTCTACCGAAAATTCTCATTTTTTCGAAACGCCTGGACTTTGGGATCCTCCTCCGCGTGATTCCAAACCTATATCATATTTTGATTTATTTTTTAATGTCATTCTGTTAACAACGATAAAAAATGAAACCAACAAATATGCCCAACAATTTCTTGAAAACTCTTCTGACACTTTACGAAACAAATCACGTGCAAAGGCTTGGAAACCGGTGTCTGTATTGGAATTGAAGGCTTTCATAGCGGTCATACTTGAAATGGGTATTACACGACGACCGTCAATTGTTTCCTACTGGAGTACAGATTCGAGGGGCATACCATGGTTCAAACAAATGTTCTCAAAAAACCGATTTCAGATAATTTTGAAATTTTTCATTTTTGTCTTTCTTTTTTTCTAAATAAAATACTGTATTCATTTATACAAGCGTTTTATTTCAAATATTTCGACATTCTTTAATAAAACACCGAAAAAATCATCAAAATTCATGAAAATTCAAAGAATTTATGGGGTTTTAAAAAAATATATAGTTTCATAAAAAATGATGTTTTTTTGGTGGCATTTTACAAGAAACTGTATGCATTTTTTGGCACTCAAACGGTTAATATAGAAACATATGAACTGCTCGCAGTAAAGCCAATGACTTCCATATTTTTATGTTCTATATTATATGTTTATCCCATATTTTTAGGTTCTATAAATTTGGCACTTTATGGCAAGCAATTGCTCAAGATCCAAGTTTTTACATTTAAGACATTTCCCTACTTGTAAAATTGGATCTAATAATATCTGTACCCGAGAAGCATACGGATGCAACTCCAAAAAGCCAAATGTTCAGTAGAGCCAAAACCGTATTTTTTCTGTAATTATTATTATTATTTCATAACTTCTGCAGATATTCGTGCTGATTGATGAAATTTTTGTAATTATTAAATCAATTAGTTTTGTTTTAAAGTTGAGAAAATAAAACGAAATATTTTACATGCAAAGCCTAAAAATAAATGTTTAAAATAAATCATTATGGACTTGAGTCCTTCTGCTTCAAAATGCAATAGACTATTTCGATATAACAAGTAAAAAATTAAATTAAATTATTAAAAGATCGTTGTTTGAAAATTTTATTTGGAAGTAAAATGATAACTATACACAACAGGTAAAAGAAAAATACATTTTATTGTATATTTCTTAATATAATTATTACTAATTATTGGTATTTTCCAAATCTTCGTCATTTGACGGAGGATAATCTGGCATTTATGACTTAAAATTTTGTTAAAAAAATGCAGTGGATTTTTTTCAACATTAACTCCACAGAGTAGGCCCTGAGAAAAAAAATCCCCCAGGGCCTATGTCATCTTTGGGGATGCTGTGTGGAGTGTCTTTTAGGGTAAGGAAAGAAAGGAGGTTCTGGAAAGGAAAAAGGTATGAAGGATGGGTATGAATACGGGGGTCAATGTGTTTTGGCCTTCACAGTTGTCAGAACATATTCAATATTATCCCCCATATCGCTATATATCCACTTTAGGAGGTAAGAAGTCTCTTCATTTGCCCCCTGACACCGACTGACTCATTCCACATGCAAAAATTGCCTTGTCATTGGTGCTGCCCAGAATGGCTTCATTTAAACACCACAATTTTTTCAAATAAAAATATTCAGAACGGGCACGGAAGACATTTTTCCATATCCGAGTCATCAAAACTAATACTGAATACGATGACTTCCCTCGCAACTTATCCGATTTTTTTTAGATTGTATCGCACTTTCGCCTCACGTAAATGCTTTTCTTTTTCCCCTTGGAGTTTTATTTTATATTTATCCTTCCTGTTTAATGATTACCAATATCACAGGTGTCGTTTGTTGATAGATGAGGTTATTGTGTCTATTTAGATAGAAAACAAAGAGATTAGAAGCAGAAGGATGGACTTGAGTCCTTCTGCTTCTAATGCTTCTAAGAATAATGGTAGTTGCATCCTTATACATTTTTGAAAAACCCTATATTTCTTCAAAATATGACTACCATCTTTCTGCCACTGATGAACATGATCATTTACTACACATCTTCATCAAAAACTCATTTCTTCAAATTTTGGACTTGCATCCGTATGCTTCTCAGGTACAGATATAATCTTATGATTTACTGACTTTGTTTAAGATGGTAGCAATCTCAAATTAATTATTAAGGGTTTCAACATAATTAGATTACCAAAGAAGTCTTTGCCATATGAACATATAGGAAAAAAGAAAGTGTAACTAATCTTCGACTTTAAAGATTTTCAAATTTACATACTTAATTTGCACTTTTCTGGATTTTAAACCTTATCCTTACTGGAACTTAAAAATCGGCAAAACTGGATATTCTTGAGAGAGATCTATTTCCAAAACTAGATGCCAGAAGTACAAATAGATCTCTGAAATTGGTAAAAGGATACTGTCGACAATCCGCCTGACCAGCGCCAGATAGTAGTTGAGGTCTGGCACCCAGGTGGGGTTTGTGTTGTCCGGCTCAGCCAGGTAGTTCTGGAAGGGCTCAGAGGCAGCCCAGTTGGCCGGCCGCACGTCTCGCAGCGAGCCCAGCACCGCCCCCACCAGCTTGCGCTTAAGGGCCGGCCTGTCTCGCAGCTTGCGCTCGTAGTAGTGCAGCGTGTTGTACAAGTAGGTCACGGGCCGGTCTGGAATGAGTTTAGAACATTAAAAGACAAAATAATAAAATTCATTCATCAAACTCAGGTAGCGTTAGCGTTCAAAGCAGTTGGCAACTAGCAAATATAAAATACAGACAACTACTATAATCTGCTGTTGTTTTTACTAGTTGAAATCACAAAATAAAGCTCTATTATTCACAGTATTCGTATGTCAAATTCAGAAGTCCGCCACATGCCTAGATTCGAGCGCCAAGCTTTGAAGACAGACAGGTTGGATTATCTTACTCTTAGGCTAGCTTTACACTTGTAAGTTTTTTCGTAAATTTACGACTTCCGGCCAATGGGCATATTGCATTTTGAAAATCCAATGTGCCCATTGGCCAGAAGTCGCAAACTTACGAAAAAATCTTACAAGTGTAAAGCTAGCCTTATGCTGCCTTTACAGTCGTAAGTTTTTCCCATAATTCGCTCATGTAAGCTTACATCTAGGCTTATGCTGCTATTTATGTATGTAAACTTTTCTGTAATTTAAGCAACTTATGTATTTATGAATCATCATATACCGTTTAAATTGTATCATGTAATTGTATAAAATGTTGTCTCTATGTCCCTGCTGACAAACTACATAAGTAGTTTAGTGGGTTTAATTGTAAATAAATAAAAAAAGCGACTTATGGCCAAATTACCAATGTAAACAATACCAAAAGTCACTTACCGTAATTTATAGCAAGTTACAGAAGTTGTTCTCACATAAATTTTTTGACAGGTCAATAGCGTCCTTACATACTCAGTTACTATACCGCCACTTGCACTCACTGACCATTTTACCAGTCGCCAGGATTAATTTTATTGTTGTTTTAAGACATTTCAGTTAGTCCTTTGTGTATTCTAGCAACTGTCGCATGTGTTTTGGTTCATTTTGTTATGCCCTTAGAGTAATGATACTCCAATGTATTTTGTTTGAATAAGTTTACTTTAAGTACTCCAAAAAACGAAAATTTTACAAAAGATTGATATCAGTGGTTTTATGAAACAAGTGTTTTAATTTTTATCATATTTTGTGTATGCGCTATAATCTGCCGCTTTTACTAACTGAACACTGACCCGGTTTTTGGGATGGCAGACCAGTGAGAGAGTACTTTGTATGAAATATATGTAGGTATACATAATATTATGTGTATTTATGTTCAACTGTGGCTTGATACTTGTATGTACTTGTCTTGCTTGACGAACACATCATGCTGTCTGGACGAAGCTATTGAAATAGAATGAATACATAGGTCTGACAGAATTTCTATAAATTTTCATAACCCAAAACCATTATAGTATTTAAATTTTTAGATACATAATTCTGTAGTATATTGAGGAAATCTATAATTGGTTTCTCAGTTAGGTAAATTACACATGTATAAATGAACCACATTATAAACTGTTGATTTCCCGAAAATAATTAAATAAATATGTATGGCTCTGCCACAGAGAGCTCCGTGGTAACCTCTCTTTCTGTTATATACATAATTTATGGGAAAGATGCAGTGTAACGTCATCCGTTCATGGAGCTACTTACAAGCAAAAGTAGTACTTGAAGGCGTTATACGCAACCAGGTTTAATTCAAACGCAGTGCTCAAGCGAATGCATTATTTGCTTACAGAACCTTTTAAATTTGTTAATTGACTTCAGAAAAGTTTACTAATATCATAAAAAGAACACACTTAAAATTTTTCAAATAAAAGTTTGTTAAACCGAACAGGCTCAGTTTTTAATTGTTCAGATTATAGGGACTACATCGTAATTGTAAAGAGCTCTTGGAATACCAAATTTGGAATACTTTTTTGCTTGTGTCCCCTTCTTGCAATTAATAATAGGAAGGCGTAAGCATGACAAAAGGATGAGTTATGCCTTGCAACGAATCACCGTTGGAAGTGTGTACATATGCACCAATACAAACATGCAAAAGTTTGTATTGGTCACATCAATTCTCATTGAGCGACATGTACCACAGATCTATAAGCGGTAAACCCGTAATTAGTTACGTGGTTTAAATTAAGATGTGTCTAAATTTAAAGATATTGCATGTTAATAAAATAAAGATATTGCATGTTGATAAAATTTATATTATATTACATACCATGGAACTTGTAGAGACAGCCGAGGTGATCGAGCAGCAAATCTAGTCGGGTGCTAACTGCGGGTATTTCCAGGTAGCGATGGACGACAATGTCCAGCACTGGGATAAATCGAAGGCACACGTTGCTGAGGTAGACGGGCAGGGTTCCTCCGTAGGGACCCGACGCCTCTTCGGGCGCAAACTTCTCGGGATATTTGCGATGGAAAGCGAGGTGTTTCTCATGCCTAATAAAAAAAACATTAAAATAATTAAAAAATAGTGCATTTAACACTTAATTTGTATTGAATTAATAAGTACAACATCCATTAACCTCATTTTCTCATTTGTCAAACTCTACCGATATATTAAAAAAACAAAAACCAAAATTATTAAAGCAGATATGGTTTACGGGTAGTTTCCGTGAGCACTCATGCCAACGGCCCATTGTGCTAATTCCCATTTCCCCACATTTCTTCAAGTTTGTTTCCAGGTCCTGAGCCCCTTTTTTACCTGATCCCCTGGAGCATCCCATGGTGGTAAAGGTTTTCTCATCAGAAGTCTCACTTTGTTTGTAGTTCCTAAATGTCCAAGAGGAATGAGTCCAAGAGTCCACCGAGGTGGTCTCAACTCTCCTCTTCACTCCCCCTGGTTCCCAGGAGGCCCAAAGAGGGATGAGTCCGCTGAGGTTGCCTCAGAGGTGGTCTGAGGTTGAAACTGAGGTGGCCTCAGCTCTATTTTCCAATTCTACTAGGTTCCCCTAAGGCCACTACTTTTCTGTTTGAATGGTCCATTTTTGGTCTAACGAGTATTTAGGGAAATATAAGGTCCATCCAAGCAGAGCCCCTAATGCCGAGGTAAGATCTAAAAATGAATCTCAGAGGCACTGTTTCCCAGTGTCATTCGGCATGAACAAGATAGCTCACACTTTGGCTTGGGATGGCTATTGCAGATCGTGTTTCCACTCCTGGAGCCGTGGGTTTTGCCACACTCCCTACGCTTACTACCGATAGTATGATAATGATAAAGAATAGAATATTGCATGGCATGAAAAGTAAAAATACTAAGAATGATAATAATGTCATATAATATAATATAATAATATTCCTCGGAACAGGCTCAGCCTAGTGAGGTGGCATATACTTATATAAAAATGTACTTAAAATGTATTTTTGGTTAATAAATAATAAAAAATAAAATAAAAATATTGCTTTACCAATCCCTCTGCTTCCAATGTTCGGGTGAGTTCTCTTTGACAAACTCTAGAGCTCGATTTCGCACTTCAGATCCTTTTAGGAGTAACAATTGTATGATGTAGAAGCAAACCTGTGACTCATTCCCATCAGGGTTTGCTCGCAGTGCCTGAAAAAATGTAACAGTTAATAAATAGCTGTACCACTCAAACTAAACCAATGTGCCTCATCAAACAAGATGTTATTTATGTATAGGTAATATCAACCAAATCTCCAATAAACTTTGCAAAAGCAATAAATGTCAAGAATAAATAACCTACAGGTCAATTTTTTACTCAATGTATTGTGTTCTGAGACCAACCTACATGAGACAAAAGCTTATGAATGCATCTCACCAGAAAGAAGTGCAGGGATGTGATGATACACAACAGTCGCTTGCTTAGCACTTGGCTAGTGAAATGAGAGCAGTTACTTTCGGTCATGCTTTAGAACTAATATTTAAAAATAAAATTATGAGTAGGTATAATACATTTTTTTAAATCGTGTTTTCTGGTGAAAGTATCTTTCTACTGCAGAAATGCATATAACATATATAGGAACAGAATGAGAATTTACCAGACATAGAACTATTCTGTCGATAGTGACAATATTGTACTTCCATATGATATCGTTAATGGCATCCACACACTTATGAATGTGCGGACTGCCCGCTGGGTTGGTGACTTCAAACACGAGGTAGTCACAGAACTTGCGCAGGTGCGCAGACAATGCCCGGGCACCTATGCTTTCTAATATTCTGAAAAACAAAACCAATATTAACTCTCAAATTTGTCTTAATTGATATGATAGACTTTCACATTCACATATTATGCTTGTCTTATAAGAATATTGATGGTCCCGAAGAACAATGTCGGATGTGTGATTTTGTAGTTTTGCAGTAGAGCTTTTTAAAGTTTCATTTCTGCATTTTTACTGTTTTTAAGAGGAAGAAAGATAGTGTTGTTTTGATATTTCATATGATTTGATTCAAAATTCTGAAAATACCACTTTTAAATCAACAAAATATGTCAATAAATAAGCCAACAGAACGAATTTGAATTTTTAGCAGATCCGACATTGTTCTTCGGGATCGTCGATAAGTTCAACATATAATAACATTCTCTCTGATGTATACATCTTCAATTGTAACGAAAACAAATATAAAAATTCTATTAAAAATGTAATGAAATATTATGTAATGACACATATTATGTAGCATCTCCTGTTATAATAACTTAATATTTTTTTAGTTGTTGTAAATATAGTGTTTAATTTTTAGATATATAATAAATTTATAATTGGTTTCTCAGTTAGGTGAATTACAAATGTATAAATGAACCACATTGTAAACTGTTGATTTCCCTAAAATAAAATAAATAAATAAATAACACTACATTTTAAAGATTAGAATGCATATGCATGCTACATGTTGTTTGATTAAACGGTATTCCTTATCAACAAATTTTACTTGTAAATTATCAAAATTGAGCCAGGTATTAATGTTAACTAATATTTACATAACCAAAGAGTGTGGTAGTATCTACTGTTAATATGTTGTCACTTCAAATTATTAAAAGTGTATCCAATTTTTTTTTCTGAAACGAGGAAGGATTCTAATATTTCTAATGCACTTTGAGCCTATGAGAGATCTACGAGTATGTGCCATTTTTAGGCAATACAATAAGCATAATATACTGAGCAGTTATAACACCTCAACTGTCATGTGGTGACCGGTTGGGCCATTTACACTTCTCATTACGCATACCCACATATATTTACACATAACAAGAACCGCTGTAGTTGGGAGTTAATTTTATTGCATTTTTCCTACTTGTTCCTGTGTGTACCTTTTCAATGATCTGCGCCGTCAGTTTAAGTTGGATCTCCGCCTGACAGGCTACCGCTAAGTGTAAGTCCGCCGCTTGCCTGCTACAAAAGTAGATCATACCACTGAATCACTCATATTCGCCTGCCGTTTAAGAAATATACTGCTGAATTACTCAAATTCACTTGCCGCATCCTTCAGAGAAACAAATCCACCGAGAGCCACTCAGTCCGAGTGGTTCGCGATTCAGTGTTTCGTTTCACAGGTTTCAGTTTTCAATTTGTGTTACAGGTTTCAGTTTCAGTGGTTCAACCACTCAACTGACATATGCGTAGAAAAACAGTTTATTTATGTCGTACCGCAAGAACCGGAATCGCAAACAAATGTGGTGTAATGTAAACCAGCTCCAGAGAAGAGAATGCCACCGAGACCAGCAGTAAGTCCTATTTTTTTATTACCTGTGTATGACATATTTCTCCTTATCAAAGTGGTTACAAATTACATTACACTCATCACTCAAAGGTCTTTCGAATACATAAAATTACACCAAATTATAGACCAGTGACTATCAAAAATAGCACCAGTTATTATATATGGTAACATACAGCTTATTAGAATTCAAAGTGCTTGGTAAAATTTTGTATTGTCTGGAAATGACACATAGAACTCTCATGGGCTCAAGGTGAATACATATTTGAAATATTAGAATCCCTCCTCGTTTTAGGAAAAAAATTGGATAAACTTCCACAAATGATTTTAAGTTAACATAATAATTACAGTGGATGCTTCCTCTCTCTTTGGTTCCTCGCTTTGCTACATATTTCCGCAGCATTTGTTTAATTAAAAAATAATTATAACTAGGTATTGAAAAATTATACTTGTAAGCTATTGGAGATATCCTATCCGTTTCGAATACCATCTTCCACAACAAGCAGAGGAATAGTGGCGTTCCAGGGACAGAGAAATGAGCAATAATGTCATTTTCATTGGTCATGGAGGTCCATTTACGGTACTCTTCATCAACAGACTTCTTCAATAACTGTTTGTTCTCTTTGGGCACTGGGTTCTGAAATAAACATTGTAAATATGATGTGAAAACGTAAGTACACATTTATGTAAATAATTGAAAATATGGAGCAGAAATTACTTTGGTACTTAAATCATTAATTTTCTTTAATCTCTGAAATCTGTACCTCTAGACCTGTACAAAAATATAGATCAATTTACCTGCGTGAAGAACTCAATAAGTACAGGTGGGAAACACTGTAAAGTGTGCTGGGACCAAAGGTGTGGGGTACTCTGCATTATGGCGCTAAGTAGTTCTTTGCACCAAGATCCATCACCACCTGTAATGGTAAGATATTAAAAAAAATGTTAAAAAAAACAAATGTCAGTATGGATAAGTAAAAGATAATTGCATTAAAATCGTTTGTTAGCAAACATTCTATTAGTATTAGTACAGAATATGTAAAATCCAATATGTATGTTAAATTGTATTACTTTTAGATCTTTATGTCAGAAAAAAGAAATTGTGTACAATGTTTATTGACTTTTGCGGTAGAAATTCCTGTTTCGCCTCCTCCTTGAGCAAAAGTTTTAGAGAGCTCGCACTAATAATGAACACTGAAAGTCGGTCCGAAAAGATAGCCCAAGAAAGAAAAAGTAGCTTAAAGTGCTAAAGTCAGTAATTTCTTATTCTCCATGGCATTGGATAGAACTTAGATGCAACAAATGTCTTACAACCCATAATTATTGAGAGAAACTTCAAGAAGAAATAATGACAGGAATATGCGAGCGCACACTTACCTGTGCCAGTGACGTGCATGGCCCTCGCCAGGGTCAGCACCAGTGCCCGATTTAGTTCTTCGCTCTCGGCAGACACGAGGGGTTTGGGCTCTGACAAGAAGCGTGACAACTGAGGCTGCACCTCTCCGCTGCCCAGACCCGTGATTAGTCGCAGGGCCGTACTCTCCACACTAGAAAGATTGACAAGTTGTTTGATAAAGGTAATCGAAATCGGATTAAGTTTGTTTCTCAACAGAAACATCAACATATTGCCTTTCCTGAACAATGTCTTCATCAGTGATGCTAAGTTAATTTGTCTCTATTATAAATACCAAGGTTATCTTCTTTGTAGTTGGAGAGTTGATGGTGCTTTAATTTATATTTACCATAAATGCAATTGGGTCTGATTCGTCTGTGGCACGGCAGCCAGTGAGTGCAGGTGTGACAGTAGTTGGACCCTGTAGTGGGGTTGGATGTGATGCATGCGGTATGAGAACATGTCCAGCAAGGTGTATAGAATTCCCCAAGCGTGGGACTTGAATACCGTTGGTAACAGCTGATCTGAAAAATATAAGATCATTCTTATAAGAAGACATATGTTACATATTTTCCCTAAAATAAAATAAATAAATATGTATATGCAATATTAAATCGCATATAATTCTTCTTGGAAAAGATTCAAAGCTCTGGTAAAAATAACAATCTACAAAGAAGATGTCGTGTGTGCTCAACCCACAAACTATAAATTCTTTGATGTACCATTACGTAAAGGGAACTGTTTCCAATGATATCATACTTATAATATTATAATACGATATCATACTACATACTTAAAATACGATATCATACTTTAAAACCCACAAAGTATATAGCGATATGATATATAAATTCTGTGATGTACCATTACGTAAAGGGAACTGTTTCCAACGATATCATACTTTAAAGCAACATTAGTGTTAATCTTTTTATATTTTACAAAATATATGTAATGTTGAACATGCACAAGTTATAGCTATAGCACTTCAGAAGTTATAGCTATTTTACAGAACTTATAGCTATTTTAACGTGAAACCTAAAAATCTGAGACGTGAGAATCTGAAACAATCGGCCGCTTTATAGAGGAGATTGATAAAAACCAAATAAGCCGCATATATTATGTTAAGATGGTTTTAAGCAAACTTACTTATGAATCCTTTGATTCCGAGAGATTCGATTTCTGTGTATACCAACAGTCGGCTATACGTTTCAACAAGAGCTGGTGCCATATTACAGTTACCCGAGACATTGGACTTATTCTGAGCCAACTTGGCCACATGTGAGACTATAGAATGGATGAGCGACATCTTGGAATGGACCGTCAGACTGTCCAGGATACACATAGACAAGGGGACAGTGGGCAGACTGCTAGCCGGGCTGGAGTTGGGCAGCGTCTTCTGACTTCCCAGGATTGTGTCCACCAAGGCAGCCATCGGTCTTGTGAAGAATTCTTGGTTTGTGGAGTACGCATTGCACAGCAACGCTATCCTGAAGTCGGAGCCCATGCAGAGAGACGCATTGTTTGTCGGCATCACTAAATGTTGAAGAAATCTGAAAATAGTATTTTAATTTTCATTTATTAAATAAGTATTTTAATAATCTTTCTCTAACTGTTTAACTTTAACACTTATAATCATAATTTAAAAGTACCTGACTAAAAGAATGTTATAAACAAATAAAACATTACAAAGAAAGAGGAAAGGCAAAGGATGAATAACTTACTCGTAGTGCAGCTTGAGAGTGTGAGGAATGGGGCGGTGCATATTAATATGCTCAGATTGTGCCTTCTTCATGAGGTGCATCCAAATACAAGTAATGGCCATCTGGTGCGTGCAATGGGCACGGCTGTAGTCCGGCACTGCGAGGGGCTCTTTCTCAGAATAGAGGAGATCATATAGCTTCAACACCGGAAGGAAATTAGAAAGAGGATTCCTCTGTATACTCCCAGATATAAATTGCAGGAGTACCCACATCAGGTGATCCCTCCCTTTCCTCAAGTCCCTCCCGGCCAATTTGTCATGCAAGGCCATGACAATGTTTTGGAAGGAAGCAAATTGGAATAAGACAAAGTATATCAGCTGCGAAGAAAGATGGAGCCACAGCCAGTGAGTTGAGGAAACTTCATCTGACTCGGTATCTTGCTCATATCTCTCCATGGCGAGAATAACAAGTTCCACAATCTGTTCCTCCAAGGCCACACATCTTTGTTTGTGTTGCTTCTGTAAACCAAGCATAGAGCACACCATGTCCCTAGAGTACGGTTGCTCTAGCACATGGCGCAGCAAACCTGTCTGTGGTTTCAGTAGCTCTTGGTCATACGGCAAGTTCCCTTTCAAGGAGAACTTCAATGTAGCAGGATCCAAACGCCAAGGGTTGATCAGATGATCAGCATATCCGGAGTGCTCCACCACAGGGAGCATATGAGAATGGCCAATGATTGATACCATCTGGGCACAAGATCTGAAGCTTTCTACAAAACTTGATAGAAGTTTTGCTAGTTGCTGGAAAAGTTAAAGATCAGAATTAATATACGTATAAGTTAAAATATGAATATTTAATTATACTGTGAAAATTATACACCACATTTAGTAACTATTAAACTTGGTCATTCTTAAACAATGCAAATACGAGTCTGATATCAACCTCTCGTCAAAACCCAATAATGTTTAAGTATTAATAACATTTATTTTATATATACACAATTAGAGCACGTAGCTCTTGTATGGAACTTGTTTTGAAAATTTAATTGAACAATCCAAACAGATTGTACATAGTAAGTAGTGCATATAAAATACGTAGGTACCCATAAAACAAAAGCAGTAAACAAGTAACAAACCCAATGCGGCCAATTGTTGCTGTCAGGATAAGCTTTCTGAATCTCGGTGACAATAAAATAAGCGGGAAGTAATGAGGCATTGCGATCAAATATATATTCCATCATGCTTTGAAGAGCTTTTAGTTGAGGTAGTGTACTAGTATCTAAACGCACGGGTAAGGTTTGGGCCTTTTCTCTGCATCCCTGGGGACAAATAATAAAAACATTAAAGTATGGCATGACTCACTAAACCATAAGTCATTCAGCAAGTACATGTAAGTATCGCACTGAGAATTGACACAAACACAGTATTATAACCGATGCGTTGTTTGGACTATATATTTCAAACTTGTTATTCGACTTCAGAAAATAAAAATCCGTTTTTCACCAGAGTTTTTTCACCACAAAAAACTTTTCACTAATTTATAATTTATTTCTCGAAGTTCTAGTTTCCCGAAAATTGGATACATTTTTAAGATTAAAATAATATTATTGTAAACGATTTATTTTTATTTTAACTTAAAGAGTTGTTAATCAAAATCAAATCAAATCTCAAATATTTAATAAATGAAGACAATATTAGCGACTCTCAATCGAAAATCTGAAACAGAAAAATCAGATACTTTTTTTTTTTTTACATTAACTCCACACAGGAGGCCCTGAGGAAAATAATTTCCCTCAGGGCCTATGTCATCTTTGAAGATGCTGTGAGGAGGGTCTTTTTGAGGAGAGGAGGGAGTGAACGTGGGTCTTGAAGAGACCCATGTTATAGGAAAGAGGAAACACAGAGGCCGGCAAGTCATTCCACGGCCGAGCTGTTGAACACAAGAACGAGTCGTAGAAGCGTCCCGTTCTCATGTGACAAATGTCAACCGTGTACATATGTTGGGCGAGCGTTTGGCGTGTTTCCCGACTATGCACCGGTGCCGAGGGGATCAATGAGGCTAGTTCCTCGGAGCATCTTCCATTGAAATACCGGTAGAACAAGGATAGCATTCCTACCCGACGCCTGTGCTCTAAAGATTGCAATCCGTTTGTTAAGACGGGAGAATCTATCAAACGGACCGCCCGTTTCTGCACAGAGTCGAGGGTGTTTTTCAGGTACTTTGGGGCTCCAGACCAGAGGTGGCTGCCAAATTCAACCGTGGGGCGCACTTGCGATTTGTACAGGGTTAGCAGTTGTGTACTATTAAAGTATCTGCGGGCCCTGTACAGTACGCCCAGTTTCTGAGAGGCTAACTTAACTCTGGCCTCGATGGAGCCCCCATATCTGAGCTGGTCACTTAGAGTTACACCGAGCATATCAATGGAAGACCTGTTCGGAAGAATGCTACCGTTGAAGGAGACTAGATTCCTTGTTCTACCGGTATTTCAATGGAAGATGCTCCGAGGAACTAGCCTCATTGATCCCCTCGGCACCGGTGCATAGTCGGGAAACACGCCAAACGCTCGCCCAACATATGTACACGGTTGACATTTGTCACATGAGAACGGGACGCTTCTACGACTCGTTCTTGTGTTCAACAGCTCGGCTGTGGAACGATTTGCCGGCCTCTGTGTTTCCTCCTTCCTATAACATGGGTCTCTTCAAGACCCACGTTCACTCCTTCCTCTCCTCAAAAAGACCCTCCTCACAGCATCTTCAAAGATGACATAGGCCCTGAGGGAAATTATTTTCCTCAGGGCCTCCTGTGTGGAGTTAATGTAAAAAAAAAAAAAAAAAGATAGTCATTTCGATCCCTTTTAGACGTAATCAGACATGATTGGGTCTTTACATTTATACGGTCACATCTAGAAATTTAACCCAGGACCTTAGCCTTGCCGGGCGGTGTTCTACCACCGAACTACAGGGACGCTATCCCCTTTGGTAATATTTAACTGTATCATACTTCGACTAAGAACTACCAGCATTATCTTCATTTACAAAATGCATATTTTTATAGTAAGTTTACTACCCTGACGAAGAAACCATCGGTTTCGAAACATGTAGGTAATGGTGATTATATAATAGTGTTTGATACAAAGTTATTTGTTTCATTTAATTAAAAATGACGCCACAAAGTGATTTTGCGAAGTTTGAAGAAATAAAAATTATTTAGATTAAAAAATTAAGGTTTTGACTTGAGTTGACCAGTCTACACATTCTAGACAGATATGAATAGTATCAATAATAATCTATATCAGCTAATCCCTGTTTCCCTTGGTCACGCCATAACTTCAAAAAGACTTTACCTATTTCATTCATCTTTTTTAAAAAGTTTTCTAATACTTTATAGAAGGTTATTAACGAAAGAAAAATTAAGAAATACGGATAATTTCAGAAAATCTAACGACTATTTTAACTTCGTACGTTAGAGAGTTTGCGCGTTTGATATATTTAGAGATATTTCCTATATTATTCATCCGATTGCGATAAAAAATTGGTGAGTTTTGTGGACATGCCCGTGAAGGTTTCTATTTAGTAATATTTCTGTATTGGTGAGTTCTAGAGTTATAAAATTTTACAAAAAAAAAATTGTTATTGTATTTTATGGGAAAAAAGATGGGATCGGGAGGGGCATCCGCAGGACAGAGGGGAATGAAGGAGGGGTGGTTTGCAGGAAGTAGGACGGGGGAGGGAGGACGAGGGATGGGGAAGGCGGAGAAGGTGGAAGGAGAATTCTTGAGGGGGAGTTTCGCTTGAAGGGTGACAGCGGGAGAGGGGAGGGGGAATGCGGCGAAGGTGAAAATGAAACGCTGGAGGGGAACGGGATGAGGGTGGGGAAGAGGTGGCGGAAGGGCCCATTTTCGCTAATAACAACAGATAGGATAAAGATAAGACAATTTTTCTTTGCAAGGATATCGCAGTCAAAAGTAAATACATACATACATAACCCAAATACGCGTTGTTGCCAGTAAGGTGGGCTATCAGGTTTTCAGATCAATTAAAATGAAAACTTGAAAGCCTCTTACTTGATAAGAATTTTTTTTTTATTTAAATACATGATTTATCAAAAGTACATATAGTTTATTGTGATATTTCACCCTCCATGCTAGGGATGACCCTGTGTAATGGCGGGTGAATTTTACAGTTTGGGGATGGTTGATAATTTTCATTAATTAATACTAAGCACACAATTCTTCTACAATAAAAAATCAAAAAAGTTATATGTAGTTAGATAGGATTACAAGAATAAGATGAAGAAGTTAAAGAATTATTGGAAAAGAGAAATTTAAGGAATTATTAGTATACAAATCACAGCAATCAAGGTAGAAAATAAAGATAAAGATAAATTATGTTTTGCCTTATTATATGCAACACTTTTAATTTTTTTTGTAAATTCAAATTTGATGCGCTTTAAGCCGTAATAGGGTACTTTGTATATAAAGCGCTAGGGGCACTGTTTATTCGTGCTTCCATACCATGTATGTAAAGTTCATACTTCTTTATTCATTGCTTTGTAATTAGATAATTTGAGGATTTTTCGACACCGTAGGCACATGACCGTTTTGTGGTGGTTGGAAGTTAAAAACAAAATAAGTATTGACATTGGAAATGAATGACGCGCTATGTTAACATGGTCTTAAAAATTATATACAAATACAGCAAAACACATTTATTCTTCAATAAACTATTTCATTTATCTGTCTGGGGACTAGGAGTCGAAAGGTTTTATGCAAATTGACAAAATAAGTTTTCTTTCAAATATAGGAGGATCACACTTTTCAGTGCAGCTAAGATGGTTTTTATTGATTGATTTTTGTTTTTGTTTTTATTAACCTCTCGTAGGCCGCAGTCCCCCCGGCGGGTCCGGATGTTTGAAGCGATTTTGCCCCTTATGTATAAAGAAATTGTATGAAGAACAAGGTCAGAATCGCTTGGGCCATTCTCGTTCTTGACATTACGAATTACTGGATAGCATTTAGCCACTCCAAATAATTCATATTAATTGCTAAAGACCCGCCGGGCACCAAAGATGGCGGACAAAATGGCTGCCGCTTGATAATATGATAGCTGTCACATTCGAAGTCTATATATTATTTATTCGTTGTTTTTGATATAAATCCATTGTGGAAAGCATAGATTTGAGTGATTATTGGGAAGTTCGTTTTATCTACATTATTTTGATGTGATTTTTGTAATATATCACAAAAGAAATGTTATAAAAATTGAATTCGTAAGAAAGGTACTGTCAAATATTTTACATCGTATTGAAAAAAATTTTTTTTTGTATGCTGGCCTTCAACAAGTTAATGGCGCACATAAATTAGGGTATTGTAAATGGCTGTCGTAATAAGCAGAATATGAGTTTTATTAAACTGTTAAGAATTAACCATTAAGGAACCGGGCCACAGGATTCTATAACAGATAAGTGTTACAAGCAAATCTTAATATATAAAAATGAATGTTTCTTTGTTTGTCCCTTATGCGGAACCTAAAGCATTCATCCAATTGCAATGAAATTTAGGTGATTTGTCATGTACATGGCCTTGAAGGTTTCTATATATATATATAGTGCAAGTGAGTTCTAGCATTATGAAATTATTTCCTAAACCATATGAAACTTTGGTGAGTTGTTATGTGCACACCCGCGAATATTTATATAAATAATAGTGAGCTCTGGCGTCATGGAATTTGTACATAAAATATATTTAAAAATGAATGTTTCTTTGTATGTCCCTTATGCGGTACCTAAAGCATTCATCCGATTGCAAAGAAGCTTTATTGCTTTGTTGTGCACATACCCGTGATGGTTTCTATATGTAGTGCTGAGCTCTGGCGTTATGAAATTATTTCTTATACCATTCATTCGATTGCGGTGAAACATTGGTGATATGTTGTGCGCACGCCCGCGAAGATTTCTATATATAATCTTGAGCTCTATGGTCATGAAATTTGTATAAATAATTATAATAGGTGGCGTTATTTGAAAAGGATTTATTTAGGATAGTATATTAATACATTAAGTACATTATAATAATATTAGAGGAACGAAGGAAAAGAGGGTTTCGCGGGAGGTGGGTGGTGGGAAGGGAACGCAGGAGGGGGGTGGGGTTCGCAGGTCATAGGGACGCGGGAAGGGGAATGCAGGGAACTTGGAAGGGAAATGTGAGAGGAGAACGAGACGCGGCAGGGGAACAGGGCGGGAACGGGACATATAGGATAGGACTGGCAGGGGAGGGGTGGGGACGAGAGAGTGTCAGGAAGGGATTGGAGAAAGGAGACATAGTAGCGGTAGGGAACAGTAGCGGGTTAATTTTGAAAAATCCATGCTTCTCACACAGACATTTGTACGTCATAGCCTTTTCATGCATCGAAAAACCTTCTGATTTATTCGTGTATGTCCCAGACGGAGAAACAAAATATATTATTTGGACCCTTCTACCCCTCCATTACTTCGACATGATAATATTTTACATGATTAATTACATAATGAAATAATAACACGCTTCAAAGAAAGGCTATGTATGATGAACATTTTACCTTCATGATCTCTCGAACACCTTTATAATCCACTCCGCCAATAATGTGTCGCATTAATATAAAGCATTCAATCCAGAAATCCAATTTATCATGAGTAAGTTTATCACAGGACAAAATAGCATCACACACCATTCTGAAAAGAAAAAAACATTATAATTTTACTGGAAGTTTTGATTTTAAGGAGTATGTGGATATAAATAAAAGCAGGATTGAGTGCAACACTTCTAGCAGACAATGTTTATTGTCTTTGTTGGATAATGTTAGGAATATAAGCAGATAGACGCTCTTGAAATGTGGTGCTGGAAAAAAATGCTCAAGATCCCATGGACAACCAAGACGTGCAGATGTGTCCAATATGGAAGAGCTAGGCATTCTCAATAGTCTAAACTAGTTGCCCTATTTAAGATATTTTGGACACATATTTTAACCTCTAAGAGAGTGAGTTTCTGAGAGAAAAAAAGTGTTTAATAACTCAGGTATGGGGCATACTATGTCTACCTATGTTAAATTGTCGTGAAAACAAGCTTATGTGCCCAAGCGGTTAAAGGAGTGAGATGTTTTTAACAAAAATAAAATAAAAATTGTATTTATAGTATGTATTATTATAAATTAACTTTTGTTAAAAAGAATACCTATACAAGATCAAAATAATCAAATTAATCCGATAAATAATAACAAAAAAATAATTTTATTAATAGAAGTATTTCTACTAACACCGTCGCAGCGTTGGCGTCCATACTCCTTTACACATTTTTTTACAGACGTACACGGTGCGGCCATACTTTCCTAAAGGTTAAGATACTTTGGACACGTTGATCGCTATGAGGACTCCAACTTGGAGAAAAAGATCACCAATGCACTGGAGTGTCCGGTTCATTGGTGTCCGGTTCATTGGTGTCCGGTTCATTGGTGTCCGGTTCATTGGTGTCCGGTTCATTGGTGTCCTGTTCGTGAGGAGTAGAGGAGCTTATCCACCATGGAAATTGGATTAGGGGTTATGATCCTCCGCAATTAGGAACTGACTTAAGAAGAAGAATGTCACAGTGGTTGGGTGGGGGCGATGTCAGTCGAAATTACTATTCTTTTTGTTTAGGTTGAAAACATTAAAAGACACTGATGAAAAGTAAGATTCCATACATTGATAGGGAACACAAATTTGTGAGATTTACCTTGCTTGCAGAACATTAGAATTGACCAGATTTTCCAAGACTTTAAGCATCGTTTTCATCTTGCAATTATTAGGAATGGTGGCAGCGCTGTTGAGGTAGACCCTGATGCAGTTCTCCATGGCTTCCGGACCAAGAGTTCCCATCACCGAAGACAGTTCCTGTTGGAAGGTGAGCAGCTTTTCACTCTGCACTTCGGGCTTGTAAACAAGGAAGCAGCTAAAGGCTTCCTCGATTGCATCCACCCTCTGAAAAATAACAATATGGGACCTTGATAAGTTCTTGCTCGCACGGTGGCAATCTTCAGCAAGGATTGGAATAATGCTCTACATTGGACACACATTGATGAAATCTAACTAAATAATAAAACGAAAGTATATTTAGTACATTGCTTGCATTCGAGAGACCAAGAGGACCACACTTCTTAGTGGTTTACTTATTTACACAATTAATTAGGCTTAAAATATATGTAGTATACCGATAATTGTGTGGTAATTTCATTCGTAAATAACTTCAGTCCATATTATATTCGTGAGACTCCAGAAAAGCAGCTTTGTCAAACATTCATATTTAAATATTGATACAGCACGAACTAATTAAAATTCGATAATTTGATAAGCATTTAAATTGTGGTGCTGTTAAAATAGAGGTACTTTATTCATAAACATGTCAAAAACAATAAATAATGATGATAGAAAATGAATTCGTTAATCAATGTGGAACAGACAAGCGCAACACTGTTTTGAATAAACTGTACTCACCAGAAAGTCATTGACAATCGCAATAATTTGGTTTTCTCCCATTTTGTGAAATCTCCCATAAATCCTTTAACGAAAAGTATTTAATAAGTCGGAAATATTAAAATCTAAAGAACATGAACAGAATAGCTTGACTTGGCTTGACTTGACGCGCGATAACCACCGATATAGACAATCTACGATAATAAATTTCCGATTTCCATAGACATACCAATCTGCCGTTTGCCGACAATAGAAGGCGACAGCGACAGCGATATAGCGATGGGAATGATCGAAACTTTTATATAATCGATTTTTTTTAATCGAGACATCACAATAATCGAATGATTAATCGATTTTTTGCTCGGAGTTCGGGAGCAATAGCTACGGTCAGGGGCAGGATTTTTGTCTGTGACGGGGGGGGGGGGGGGGGGGGTGGTAGGAAGTCGAAAATTATTATGGTGCATCATGTATGGCAACGCTTGTTGTTTGTTGTAATTTTATTTGTTGTTTTTTGGTATGCATTTCACAACATAACAATTATTGTTAAGCTACTTAGTTTAGCCCATTGGTAAAAATTTCCATTAAAAATATTTATGTATGTTTAATAATATGAAAATAATTATAATTATATGACATTTTTGATCAAAAACAATCTCTAAATAACGCAACATTAGTAAGTAAGTACTGCGACAATAATTCAATCACCGTTTTTATTTCCTGGCAATGGCAAATTGGCAAATTCCTTTTTGTTTGATGGCAACATTAGTGTTATTCCATTTTCCACGAATTTCAAATATGTGGGCATCTCACAACAATAAAATTACTAATAAGATATTTAGTTTAGCCGGTTGGTACAAATTCCCATTAATAATATTGACAGTGTGTCTGTGTTTAATACGAAGATAATAATTTTATGTCGTTTTTGTTAAAAAAATAACCTCTAAATAACATGTAGGTTATGGACACCTTTTCGTATGGAATTATTTGTATTTATATTTTTATATTTGTAGTTTATCATTAAATAAAGTTTTCTTACTATAGAAATCGTTTCATTTTTATTACAAACTAAGAAACACCTGTTAATTTCAAATAAATTAAATATATTTGGTCATATAAAGCAGATATGAAAACATATTACCTACTTGCTGATTTTAGTAGAGTATTATTTACTGCCCTGAAGAAACTACGGTTTTAGCGAAACCCGGTCGGCATTAAATATAAAAATGGTATATACTAAGTTATTGTTTTATTTTAAATTAAATATACAATACCCAAATAGATGATACATAACCTCATACTAAACATTTTTAAATTGTTGAAAGCTATCACCATCGCAATCTTTTACGTATAAACTATACTGAAAACGTAAATCGTTACCTAAAAGTATTCATTCATAATATAAAATTCACACATCAGGTTGATTATAACATGTACCTATAAAATATTTCGTTTGACAAGCAAAATCACTTTCAATGACGTTTCAAGACTATGCATTCGAATTCTGACATCGAGAAGCGAGAATCGATTCCAAGTTCGATGACGTTTAAAACCGATTGTCTCGGCCGTGCATTCGAAAGAATTTTGACATCGAGAAGCGAGAATCGATTCCAAGTTCGATGACGTTTCAAACCGATTCTCTCGGACTGTGCATTCGAATGAATTTGACATCGAGAAGCGAGAATCGATTTTTCTATGGAAATGAATCGAAATCATTCGATGGTAAAAAAGATCGAGTAAATAATCGATTATTCATCGATTGTGCCCATCGCTACAGCGATATCAAGTTTTTCAGTTTTTCTTCGACAAAAATAATTATATATCATAGACAAATTCACTTTATTAATTAATGCAGGCGTAGGTACTACCGCAAACGTCTAAGGCCGTCTTCCCATGGGTGTGTAACATGAAAGTAAGAAGCTATAGAATGGAAGTCTGTATGGAAAGTATGGTAAGCAGCTTTTAGACCATACTTGGGGAGAAAATATGAATGGTTGAAATTGAGGAGGGAAAAACTTGTACAGACTACAGACTTACAGAGTCATTCGCTCGTAATTCGTCTTCACGAGAGGTTTGTCGTGAAGACGAATTTCCATATTTTATTCTTTTGAGTGAAACATGGTTTTGTGTTCAATGGTTTCGTGTTCCAAGCGACTATTATTAATAAATTTCCTTAATTATTGTAGTGTTTACATTTATGCGTAACGTTCGTACAAAGTTAATGTTTTTTAAAACTAATTTCTATTTAATCCGAGGTGCCCGCAGCCGAATCAGTTAAAATTAGCATTTAATAGATTTGAAGTTTTATAATATTGAGCCCTTGCCCAGAATAATGTTGTATCCAACAAAACTATCAATGTTAAGTTATTGATGGAACAATGTTGGGCATATCATTACACATCTTTTAAGGTATAAATTTTTTTTAGGCCTGTGGCAGCATTTTAAATTTCGGTTTGTGGAAGAATGTTGTATATAACCGTTTATCGAAATCACGAGCATGGTTTAATTCATGGGAATAAATGGAGAAAACGAACGTATTATGGCTTCAATTATACAGCCAATAAGCTGAAGAATGCATGAAAGTAGAATTCGTCCAGAAAAAATATTGTTAAGGCTGCTTTTTGAAGTAAATACTTCTTTACGCACGCTTGACTTGGGGGGTAAACTAGCGAATGTGTAACGGAAATTAAAATACGTTGAAAAGGGAGAGCAGTGCGCGCGCACATTTTATTTCTCTCTTCCTCTCATAGCCAGTGCATGAAATATTTCAGTCAGTATTTTAAAATACCAGTGACGCGCCAAACGTGGAGGGGAGCGGACATCGATGCGCACGGCTTGATCGGGCGAGGCAAATGATAATAATTTTAAATAAATATTTGTAGAAAATTAATATATGTATAAACATGTATATATTTTATACATTTAAACATATATATATATATATATATATATATATATATATATATATATGGACATAAATATAAATGGAGCTAAAGAAGTATTTACTTCAGTCGTGTGGCCTAAAGCACACTCGTTATTTTAGCCATTGAAACAATTTTGTGAAATGTTGATCTTAAGACAAAATCTTGATTGTAATAGTTTCATTGAAGAAGAAGACAACAATAATAATCTAAATTAAATTTGATTTAGGTATGTTGATCAGCATTTCGGAGAAATAAGCGTTCACTCATCCATTCCCACTACAACGTCGCCGAGCGAGGTCATGCGCGTTGGAATTATTTTGATTAGTAATAATTTGATTGAGGAATTGACTAAAAAGAAGTAAAGAAAACGCCGACGGCATTGGGTCCGCCCGTGAATTTTAAGGAGAAACACGTTGGGAGCTTCACATAAAAGTTATCATCACATCACATCACAAAATAATTCATTAAAAAAATCATTAATTTATTCATTAAAAAAAATATACATTAATTCATTAATTTGCTGTCGGAAACTTTGGTTTCATAAGACGTACTTTTTACTTATTTCGTGGTTAACTTTTAGATTTGAATATATAGCGTGTTCTTTTCTCTTTCCAATACTGGTTAAATCATATCTATCACCATGATAGTAAGACTGGAATCAGACGGTTCACTCGAGTGAAGGTTTACTATATGGTTACTCGAGTGAATGTTCCCATCTTCGTTTCACTTTTGTTTTATTTGACGTTCAGATGTGTCATTCCGAGTAAAATAGGCAGAATGAAATACAGAAATTAACGATTGGTGAACCGTCTGATTCAGCCATAACGTCCTTCCAGTACAGAACGTGAGACGGACTGATTGAGCGTTCATTCAGTGTTCAGACGTTTCACTTTGCTCGCATCCGCGCGCGAGAGAAAGATGCCGAATGAAAATATTCAATTGGATCAGTTCACTTGAAGATTTCATTCAGCACTTTTGTTTCATTTCTTGTTCAGACGTGTCACTCTGAGTGAAATAGGTGGAATGAAATACAGAAATGAACGATTAGTGTACCGTCTGATTCAGCCATAACAAAAAATTGCGTTGTTGACGGATATGTGCTGCTGTCTATGACGACATCTAGTTTGTGGCATGTTTCTCTACTCTATACTCTATCTCATCTTTCATCCAATATCAAATTACGTTTCTACAGGTTCTTCATGTTTCTATGTGTTTTTAGCGTCACAAAGCAGCCTCCATCGATGTTCTGGATTTGTTTGTTATTTTGACTATAAAGTTTAATAATCTGGTGAGTAAACTGTTATTACTAAGGCGGTAAATGTTATGTATAACTATTTATCTGTTTGACATATTATATCTAACTATTCGCCCGTCCCTGAAACTGTGTCCCGAACTTGTTAGTTCGTTGCGGAATGTTAGCGTCTGCCTTACATTATTAAATTTGTTGTTAATATGTTTTGAAATAAAATTCGTGCTTAGGGTTTGTATGTTTTGCAATGTATGCTCCTGCGAATCGATCGTCCTCTACGTTTTTTCCTTGCATTTGATGAAAATCTGGGGAATAAATGTCAAGATATTGCCTCAGTTGCATCGGCGCAATATTATTGATTTATTATGCGAACCGACTATCCTTAGGTGACTCTTTTCCATTGCGCTACGATTCTTTTAATACGATCGAAAAATGAATAACATAATCGTACAATTGAACAATATAAGGTGCAGTTTATGTCTGTAATATTGGACATTCAAAATACAATTTCAATCGCCACTGGTGAGAATCCTTAGATTTAAAACGTAAATAAATAGGTAACTAAAAACACGTTTTCTCGATAAATGCGCTGCAAACAACAATGTGATATAAAAATGACATGTTTATTTTTCAGGCAGATGCCATTTAACAGATTGTTGATTCTAGCATCCAAACAATGGCGAATTATTTTCACTGAATTTGATGTGTAAATAAAACGATTAAATAAAATGTTGCCACCATTCAAATTTTAAAACCATTCGACTCTGAAGATAATTTCCTTAAAATACAGAAGATTTAAGTAAAGAAAATGTTTTTGCTGGGGAATAGATCATTAAATGTTAGGGAAGCCTTCGCTGCTCATCATCCATCGTGTAAGGAAATTAATTAAATAAAGGTTCAAAGGGAATTTTGAACTTAATTTGTTTATGAAATGTTCAGTAAAAAGCCAATTTGGCAGTTCTGAAAATTGCACAGTACAACCCACCATAGTCTCACATCAAAGGGCATAGAAAGCACTTGTATACCTTTAAACAAAATTATTTAAAGCAATTATTAATGCGTTGCGAACATTAAAAAACTTGGTATGATTTCAGATTTTCACAGCCAAAAGTGTTATTGTGATTTATTTTAGGGTCGTTATGTCGTGTTGCGTTACCTCCTTCTTTGGCTAATGTTTCGGACAACATTACAGTGTCCATTATCAGGGTAGATTTGTAATGTGTAATTTAAAAAAAAAACTGATTTATTGAATTTTTCTGTATGTTAAATGTTGTGCAAATTGTCCCGCAAAAATACACGGATCTGTCAAAAGTATTTTGAAAAATTAAATCCACAGAACTCCGATTAAAAATTATATGGCTTTAAAAAATATATTTATATAGATCAACAAACACTTCTAAATAATGTATATAAGTTTTATTGTACATAATTATTAAACATAGAATTATTAAATCGTCATCTCAGCGGGATCTGTTTGATGTATTGTTGCTTATGGGTTCACCAAAAATTATTTAAAAAATATTCTTATTTTTTTAAAATTTCTTCTAAATATTTACGACTTGTGTAATAATGACCTTTCTCTTAACTGACAAAATTGAGGTACATATGACTTTATGCATACCTCACCAGATTTGGATTTTGGCGATAAATTAAAACTTTGAAAATTATTTTGACTATAAAGTGACATTAAAAAAATGGTATTCAGTTAAAAGGTGGAATATTCGTACAAAATTGATAAAAATTGACTGGAGTTCTTTGTAGTGGTGCTAAGGAAAAACGTATTTTAATGTAACTTTATGAAAACAAAATGTTATTGCGTTCATGCATCTTGGATTCTATCTGAATATAAATTGTCTGAGTTTGTTCTTTCCCTAGCCATTTAGATTGTTTCCTTAGATGTTCTCCACACTATCTTAAGCGTTTTTTGTGTCTTCTGTTCAGACAAACAAAATGTTGTTGCGTTCATGCGTCTTGGATTCTATCTGAATATAAATTGTCTGAGTTTGTTCTTTCCCTAGCCATTTAGATTGTTTCCTGAGACGTTCTTTACACTATCTTATGCGTTTTTATGTCTTGTGTTCAGGCGATTAAAATAATTATTGTATATATATTATTTCATTGATGTATGCGAAATGTGTAATAAAATATAAACCGTTTTTGTAATGACCTAAATGATAAACTTTTTTGTAATGACCAATGACCCTGCTATTAGAATAGATCTTGTCAAAACACTATAAAATCCTATTAATACCAGAATAAATGCTCTTCCTTATCCTCAGCGATCTTTGGTTCAGTCACATGAAGTCAATAAATATTAATCTCTACCACTTGGCTACTATGGTCAGGTAATTGTAATACAAAGTATGTCCATTCGTTGAATGCAGGGAAGGGATGACTTATAGTTAGTTATTACATAATAATTCGATGCTGCCAGATCTTCTACAATCGTTTAATATCCTTTAACGTAGGAAGGATTGTCCAACATAGCTTTCTTCAAAGAATATATGAGTTCACACTAATAAACAATAAAAAAATAGAACTACTTATTCTTTTACAGCTTTTTTCCAATTTGGTTCTTATAACGAAATTCAAATATGATTATAAACATGAACTCTTGTAGACAATACCTACCACAATTAATTTCCTTATAAACCATTATCTTCTTTAAAATAATCTATATAATTTGCCACGTATTGTAATCTTAATGTATAATATTTCTATGTTTTTATTTCTATCTTCTTTAAAATATTTATGTATATATTTTTTTATCTTACTTTTAATTTTTATATTTGCATTTAGCTTTATTTATTCTTAAATATGTTTCCTTTTTCTTCTTTCTTGTGTTTTATCTGTTTCTATAAAATAATATTTCTTAGTTTTTATATTAATTATTTCATATCTGACTACCACAACACGGATACGGGTAAAAGTAGTGTGGTAGTTAAAAAAAATGTCAAAACTGTAAAACTTATAAAAATTTATGATATAATAAAAAATAAAAAATACAAACTCTACATAATATTTTATTATAGCAAACAGAAAATTTCCTGAACAGAGTTTTCAAAATAAACTAATGAAATAATGAAGAAATATCGATAATACCGTGTACAGGGCTTTCTCTGGTGATGTTTTGTCAGGATTAACAAATTCTAACCTTAAAAATTAATTTTAGTATGAAATGTTGGTATTATAAAAAATACCCTCTTATTTAGTTAAACGGTAAACATTGATAAAAAAAAAGTACTGGAATTCCTTACTGAAGAATAATAAAATCTCAGAGCACTAATGGCAAAATATGGAATATGGAAAAATATAAAAAATATTCAAATTTGGAGAATTAATGTAACTGTGAAAATGAAGCTACTTTGATTAAACATAGATACAATTTCCTCATTCTGTTGTATCCCTTCTTTGATCTATAGCTTTTAAGCAAGTGTCCTGTTGTTTTTTCCCATGGGTATATTCCTCTAATTAGTTCTCATGTAGATAATAGCGTTACATAATTATCGAGATTTACTAACTTTATTTCTTATGGTCAATGTCTTAACTCTGTAATATTTTGGAGAAACCAAGATAAACTGACCGGTCAGTGGTTGAGTGGGCATTGCGTTTGGGTCTCACCCAGGTGTTCCGTGTTCGATTCCTCGGCTGGCTAAGTTCTCCATCACAACACAAGCCACATATTCCGCTTAGTGTGGTGGTAGTAGGAGATTTTCAAATGTTGTTGGGTTATTCGTAACCCGGGAATGTTTGTCTTTCTTTTAAAAAAAAAAACGTATGTATTAATGTTAGTAATTTATTGTTGAGAATAATCTCTTGTAGAAGAACCCAGCTAGTTGCTGTAATTATTAGTGGTCGATATTTAAAAACAGAGAGCTAGTGACATGCTGCAGACAAGAAAAAGATGTAATAAATGGAAACAACAACATCCGACTCACATCAGCGGTTTTCCAATATAAGAACTATTTGTTCAGTGTCTTTGAGGAGATTTTTCAAATTGAAATATTATTACGAGTGCTTAGTGTTTTTGGATCTAGGATTAGACAAGGACCCAGCATCTTCCTTGATCTGTAATATCCCGGAATGTATGTGGGATGGCTCATGTAGATGAATGTAAAATTTAAAAGTGATATATTTAAATTTTTTTAAGAAGAATCCCCCAAAAAAATTGTATTTGACCACATAATAATTATCATGTTGCTGAATAACTTATGAAAAGATAAACATTTTTGTTAGACACATAACAGCACGAGTTTAATTCCCCTAGATGTGAATACCTTTGTATTGGCGTAGACAAAATGACACAGTTTGTTTATTTGGGTGTCTGGATAACTCAATCAATACAAGTCAACACCTCCTTTGAAGGGTCATTAAAATAAATGAGAAAAATATTTTTTAAATAGGTTACGTTAGGTTTATGGGCTGTGTTTCAATTTTTAATTTTCATAGTTTTTAATGTCTTTTCAAGGAGGTGTTAAGTTGAGTTGATTATGGAACCGTTTATTTGTACGTAAAAGTTTTTTAACACATTGAAAAGCGGGTGGCATTTTACAAAATTGCACCCAAATTACCTTTTATGTAAAATATCTAGCCTCTGGACAATTGCTTATTTTTTTAAAAATAAAAATTTAAGTTCTTACCTTATGTGTTTTTTTATCTTTGTTAAAATTAAGAAGCGATTGCGAAATATGCAATAAATGTGCGAACGTGTTTAATCATTTGCAAACCATATGTTAGTTAACATTATACTTTAAACATGTGTATAAAAATATTTTAATAGTAAAGTCTATCCGTTATAATATTTTTGTAATTTTTGGCAAAACTTATTTCAACTATTTATTTATTTATCATAGTTGTTTTAACTCGAATAAAGTGGTGCCAGCAAAGATTTGATTTGAATGTTTATTTTGTTCTCAGGACTAAAAGATGTCGGTCCAGCAGTTCTGCCTCCGGTGGAATAATCATCAACCCAACTTCATATCGGTGTTCACGTCGCTGCTCAGCAGCGAGTCACTGGTGGATGTGACGTTGGCAGCCGAAGGGAAGCACATGCAGGCGCATAAAGTGGTGCTATCGGCTTGTAGTGTATACTTTCAGGTCAGTGTCATTTTCACACTTGAACTGTTAAGAGGAACGGTTGCGCGGCTTTTTTAATTTAAAAACTAATGTTGGATTTGAGGCCAAATTTGATTTACAAACAAGATTTGAAGTACGGATATGTGCTATTTTATTTATTTTTGTTTTAAATTATAAAATATAGGCAATTAAAGAAATCATTTCTTCATGATTTTAGTCGCATCTTTCACATTTTTTTGGGAGTTAATCTATAATATAAAAATTAATGTTTGTTTGTTTGTTCGTACCGTATGCGCGGCCATACCGTTCATTCGATTGCGATGAAACTTTGGGAATATGACATGCGCATACCCGGGATGGCTATAGGGTGAGCTCTGGCGTTATGAAATTATTTCCTATACTATTCATACGATTGCGATTAAAATTTCATCCAATTACTATTAAATTTTTTTGAGTTGTTGTGTACGTGCCCGTGAATACTTCTATATCTATACTGGTGAGCGCTGGCATTATTAAATTTGCATAAAAAAATTAAATAGGTCACGCGAGTTGTTGGAAAAAATATATATATAATAATAAAAAAATAATATATATATATATATATATACTGGTGAATTTTGGCATTATGAAATTTACATAAAAAAATTAAATAGCTCACGCGAGTTATTGTCGAAATGGGTGTATTTTATGGAGTTAGGTGGCAGGGAAAAAAAGCTGGGGGGAGGGGTATGTGGGAGGGTCGGTTGGGGAATTAAGGAGGGGCGCTTCGCGGGAAGGGGGAAGAGGGAGAGGGGAAGGCGAAGAAGGTGGAAGCGGAATGCGTGAGGGGGAGGGGGTTCACGAGAAAGGGGAGAGCGTGAGAGGGGAGGGGACGCGGGAGGGGAAGAGGATGAGGATTCGGAAGGGGAACGGGAACGGGGACAAATGGGAAATGACACGAAGGGAGAAACAATTTATTTATTTAATTAGCATTGCAATGCATGCCGGGTATCAGCTAGTTAATTAATACAAATAACACAATGAACATCATTAAAAATCATCATTTCTTTGGGTAGAAATTTTAATTTGCGTACAACAAATTTGTGTAAACGATTTAAATCAGTTGTTTGTAATTTGCTTTTACACCCATCAAAAACCTTTTTTAATCGTTATTATTTTGTTTTTGTATATTTTATTATATTTCTATAGTAATAAAATTATTTATTATCTCAAATAATTGCCAAATTTGCCTCATTTAAATTAAGTTAGCTAAGCATCTAGGTAGCCTCGAAAAATTCCTTAATCTTCGATCCATATGGATGTCCATACGGATCAATAAAAAAATCACCTCTGAGCTATTCTAGAGAAACTATTATGGAAATTATTTACTATTTTTGTAAATATATGAACTCATTATCTGTTTGGATGGTCGTATGGAATGCAAATATCATTTTGCAAAAAAATAATCATTATTACTAAAACAAAACCCGCTGGCGGACAGCGAAAATTTAGCATGCCCATTCCAATATTATTTAGTATGTTGCTTATATTGTTACACGGGCATGTGAGAAAATGAATTAACTTTACCTAGTTGTGAATAGATCGGTTAGTCGGTCGAGTGGTCTAAAGCAGGGATCTCTAAATTACAGCCCGCGGGTTAACACCTTCCCCCAAGCACCACCAATCCAGGCCACCATAGTGTATTTCGATTTCATTGTAAAATTTAGAATGTAAGTAAATCATACCAAATATGATATTTTTACTGAATGACCAATTAGCTAACATAATAACTGACATACAATATAAAATTGAACATTTTAACTGTAATTAGTGATAAGAGATTTAGCCTAAAAACTCACAATAATTGATGTACATAGGTAATTCACATAATGAAATTGAACATAATAATTATGATTAATGAGATTTATTATATAGCTGTAACTTTCCACTGACAATTGTTTGCAGTTGTGGATCAAGTTTACTTGTGGAAATTATCAGCAGCAAATTTTCAAATCAGTTAATTTGAATCTGTAAATATCTTTAAGTAGATGGTTGGTGACAAAAATCGGTATGTCGTTGAAATATTTATATGTACTATCTATTGCACAGGCAACATTTTCCCACTACATATAGTGAGTGGTAGGAGAAATTCAAATATTCTATGATTATTCGTAACCTGGGAATCTCGTATCTTTCTTTAAACAAGATTTACTAAAATTTTATTAATTTTGCTAAAGAAAAAGTACCTCGGTTTTCGTTTTAAAAAAACTAACTAACTAATCATCATGCAGTTGTTCTACAGGGGTTGGCAGAGAGGATAGACCGCCACAAAATTCTGTCTCAGCACACATTCCTTGTTTAATCACATTCATATCGTCTCATACATACCCTTCTGTTATTCTGTCTTTTGACATGTCCTGACTAAAGTATTTTAATTTATTTAGAAACACAAACATTCACAATTTCATTCCTTTGATTTATTCGATCATGTCTTCCTCGGGCGTCCCAGACTTTTTTTACCATTAACTTCCGCACATTCTATAGTCATTATACTACTTTTATTTTTCATCTGCTCTACTTGCCTACCAATCATTTTCTTTATCTCAATTCACTTAAATCTTGTAATATATTTAGATACGTATACATAATTTACAAATCTTCTTTCAGACACTCTTTACCGCAAATCCATCTCGCCACCCGATTGTCATATTGAAGGATGTAAAGCACTCTGACCTCAAGATACTGGTGCATTTCATGTACTATGGAGAAGTGAACGTTTCCCAGGAGCAGCTGCCCCAGATACTGGAGACGGCCAAGATGCTGAAGATCAAGGGGCTGACGGAGATGCCAGAGCCGGCAGCCGGGGCCAGCGGCAATAACGCTGGCGAGAGGCCCAACCTGCTCACGCCAGGCGACTCTTCATGGCACTCGGATGTGCCACATCACTCTCTGTCGCCGTGCAATTTATCCCCTTCTGCTAGGAAAAAGAGGTAACTGAAATCCACTATTATAAGGGTAATCACCCCTCCGAAATGTTATTGTAATGTCATTGCAGGACTATGTATTTCCAAGTGTTTGGTTCTTTTTAAGGATGGTCCCTAGCAAGCGTTTTCATAAACATTACCATAAACATCAAAGCAAACATTATACACAATATTGTTTTCATCCACATCCCGTCTCCTCCATTTGTTAAAACATGGTTGAAACATTGGGGCATGGTGGGCATAGCCGCACACATTTTGTTTAGTGGTCTGTGGTGAAATTACGTAGACATCAAAAATGTCATGGTGAATTCTGTTGAGGAAGAGGTATCCACCGTTTTAGCGATAATTATAGATGCTACATCAGGGAGAAAACATAAATTTTGAGGTAAACCGTTCATACCGCCTCGAAATTTTAATAGGTATTTATCAAGAATATCGAAACCGAAACTCGGAGCCGATTTTAAAAATTTATTTATACGACAAGCGCATAAAACAGCAACATGTGAAAGAGATGTTTTTTCACCAGAAGTGTGAATTACTGGCGAAACATACACAAGCCAAATGTAGATACCATTAATTTAATAATTTCAAAACAACATATCATAAATGGTTCCGTAGGTTTATTGTGCCCTCTACAATAAATTAATAGACTTAAAGGGCTTTATTAAAGGTGAGTTTAATTATTTCTTTACGATTTATTAAACTGATTATAAATGATTAAGCTCGTTCAGTGCATATAACCTCAAAAACTCATGCGATTTAATGAGCAGTGGTTGTCAAAAAATCCCCTCCTCTGCTTTCCCTTCTTCCCCTTGGTTGACATGGTTGACTCGGCCACGGGAAATAAAAAACATTGCGTCTGCAAACAAAATCATGCCAGCCACGCCCCCATTAAGCATGTTTAAATAAAATGTTCAAGGTAATGTTTGTGGAAACAATCACAAGAAACCCCGTTTAAGTAATACATCTTGTGGGGAAAATTTGAAATTTAAATAATTAAAAAAACCTGAAATTTTCGACTTCATTTCTCTTTACTTCAAACATTAACTTTATTTTTCACATATTTATCTTATTTGTAGGCATCGGAAACCTTCAACAGAGTCACGTTCAACATCACGGGAGAGGATGACGGAAGAAAAATCATTTGATGATGTGAATAACATTGGAAGACCTGATGGGATTTCACTCAACAACTTTAACATCAACCCTTTTTGCGTCAAAGGCAGAATGAAAGAACCACAAATACCAGAATATAATACGTCTAAAGATAGTTTTGAAGAAAATGGTGGAATGGATAGCAATTTAATTATTGTGAGTATTTTTTTGTGGTGTTATAATTACTTTATTTGATGTCTATGGGTATTTCAATTGTCTGATTAATTTTCTTCTATGTCTATTTTCTATGAATTGTTATACATATTGTAATTTTTCATTATGTACATCATTCTTATATTTACAGGATCCCGAAGAAGAGCCTAATGATTGCGATTTGATGCGAGTACCTGATGACCCTTTAGAGGGTCCCAGTGCTATGGGTGCTCCTCAACAAGGTTTGATTTTATTTTATTTAAACTTAAAATATGTATGTAGTATAAAGCACTTTGCATGTACATATACGGGTCGAGTGTTGGTATTTCTTCATATATGGACTAGCATATCTTAAATAGGCATAGTAAGAAAGTTGTATGTTTTTATATTGCAGGGCAATGGACTCTAATGGAACACAGCTACCCGAGATATACAGCTCCGTGCCAGCCCAACAACTTACACGGCTTATCGGCTATTAATATGAATTCAATGCACAACACGGACCCGAGCACACATCCCTTTGGAATGCAGTCCATGATCAACCCGTATGACTATCAGCCTCAGAGTCAGAGTCAATCGCAAAGTGACGAAGTTGAAGAGAACTCCCCTGGTCCCTCGTGTTCCAGTTCCATGTCAAATTTACTTCAGGACAACCAGCAGCCGACACCCAAAAGGAGGAGGACTTCTAATCCTCAATCGGAAGAAAACTTTCAGCGAGCTTTGGAAGCCGTGCGGTTTGGAGGTATCGGCTTCTGCAAGGCGGCCCGGATGTTTGGAGTGAATAACAGGACTCTGTGGCTCGAGTACAAGAAGAAGGGTTACCCCAACACGAGACCCAGCATTAAGAATAGGATAAAGCAGGAGCACTCGTCTCCTCCGCCCGAGGTGCGCGACGAGAGCATCCCCAACATCCAGGAGCAGCAGCTGACCCTGCTGTGCCCTCCGCACCCAGTGGGCATGATGGGCTTCATCGACTCCCGCCACGTAGACTTCTCCTCCACTATACAAAACATCAACCGACCCAGGTTTGTAGAGGACACTATGAACTTGCACAATTCTCCTTTGAACTTGCACGGTATTAATTTCAATGCTATTCAGTAACATTCTTTTTGTCACAACACTCACAATTTAAGTCAAGAATATGTTTATTGAACCGTATTACAATAATAATAATATTATAAAAATAAATAATGTACAATATAATAATTTAGATCATTTAGGTATATGTATATATATAAAAATACTCACTTTTAGCATGTAATTATCACCTTTATTGTAATATCTTTATGAATTATGTTAACACACAATTATTATTATATCTACATTTTATGCAAAATACATTTTTTGTACTTTAAAATCAATCAATCTTAGTTTTAGAAGCCAACCATCCGTGATAGGGCACCCAACTAGGGGTAGAGTCTTATAGGATCAGGTAATAGTTTTAAAGTGCCAGAATCCAGGTACAGTGAAAACCTCTTAAGAAGTTTTCCTGCTTAAGAAGATGGGTTTTTCAGTCCCTTGAAGACCAAATGGCCCAATTTATCCCACATATAAGGTTTTCCCGTCTAAGAAGTTTTTTTTCTGGTCCTTTGGAAAACTTCTTGAGAGGGTTTCACTGTAATTTAATAATAAAGTCTATTGTAAATCATTCTGCAAATAGTCCCCCATTATGTTACCATATGCTTATGCATAGCCAGGCTTTTGTGGATAATATAAACAAACTATAAATAAAATAATATTGACGCGGCTAACTTTCTCAAAGAAGTTTGGCCTACAATTTTCTTAATGACTGCATTCTTATGCATTGTGGGATTTACTTAATTATAATACGTGTTATTTATACCTCACTTCATTCCATTTATTGGTCTTTTTTTAGTGTTCAATAATTGAACAGTGGTGTCCTCGATATATTTATTTTAAACAATATACTTTTTGATTGCAAACCCAACAGTCCCATATTTCTTAAAAAATTATATATGTATTATAATAAAGCATTTGGATAGAAAAAATAATTATTATATGTCAACGTAGAAAGTCTACGATTAATTTGATCCGGTTTTTATGTTCTATAAAAACTCTTTATAATTTTCGTTTTTTAGATGAACTTTACAGTCAGCATAATATGCATTCAAAATAATAAAGTAGAAGTGGATTCATTTTCAAGTGGGTAAGATTGGGAATGGTTTTAAAGAATTTAGTTAAATAAACACAATTTCATGTACAATTGCATTTATTTTCTTAGAATAACGGACCTACAAGCTACAGGTATGTCGTTTTTCACTGGATGATGATAAGAGCCGTCTGGATACGGCGAGTCCGGCTCATAATTCTCTTGTTGTCTCGAAAGCCCTAAATCGAAACATTTGGAGTTTCCTATCACTCGACTGTGCGTTCATTATGTTTTTGATATCTGGTTTGTTCTTCTAGTATTATAGATTTTCTTTGTTTTTGCTCGTGGAAGTATTTTTATCACTTTTTTCAATATTATGTAATTGGAAATATGTACATAATGTGGGAATTGAAAAATAAGGTTTTCAACATTTTTGGCTCTGTTTAACTTTCCTGAGAAACCTGTTTTTATTTTCCACGAGTATGTGTACTGAAATAACCATTTGTTCTTTTAAACTATGGTTTTTAATTATTTCTCAAAAATAGGTAAGCTTTTGATATATGTACATGGTTCACATTATTAAAGCGCCATTTTCTTACAAAACAACGAAACAGCGTCATGTGAATTATGTATTATTTTTACTAAAATCACATGAATTATTTTAAAAGACAATAATATGATTTATTTTATGTATATGAAATTTTATATATATAAATATGAGGCGTGTTGAAACGTAGACGGCAATCCCCAATTATTTTCATTTTGAGTAACACGCAAAAAAGTTCTTTTGCCGTACTATGAACCATAAAGCATAATTTTTGTTATTAATTGTTTCCATTACACTCTTCTTCTTCTTCTTCCTTGCACTGTCCCAACTCATTGCCTAGGTAGGCTGTTGGGATCGCTTTCATCCAGACCGTTTCTACTTAGGATTTTGGAGCATTGAGTCATCCAGGAGTTCTCTGGTCTTCCTCTGGATAACTGTTGATGAAGCTCCGTAGACATGTTTCCATTACGCTCTGTGTATATTTTATTGCGATTAAATGATAAATTATTTAAATGATGCCATAAAGTAATTTTGCAACGATTGAAGAAAAAAAAAATAGGTAAATTATTTAATTATTTTCAATTAATAGATGGAGATTATCGCTTTTGTTCTGTCGCTCTCATTGATCCAAAGGGATACTCCCGCTTTTGTTCCGTACCTTACCTATTACCCTAATGGAGATTGCCTTTATTGTTGCAGAACTAAATACATTTATTCAAAAATGTTTGGGTCACTGTCATTTATGCTCCGAACCCTTTGTAGCTGTCAATAGTATTTTTGTTTCTCTATCCATCGCCATATATAACTCATTTTTGACCAATGGTGGAGATTGCCGTCTTTATGTAGCGAGACTAGTCACAAGTCAAACTTTAAAATTTGTTTGTGTTTTGGTCCCCAGTGCACAAAAACATCATTTAATTCGTTACAGACAATACTTGATTTTTTGGTATTTATATTTTTTTCGACATAATATGTGATAGTAAAATAATATCATCAGATCTTTTGAAAATAATGGGAGATAATAAAGGGAAATGGGCACCAACATTTATGTGTTGATCTCAAAAATCATGAAAAACTTGATGAAGCTATTTTGCAAAATTCTATTAGCTGACTGTAAAATATGCAATACAAATAGGCCTTTTTATGAAAGTTTCGCAATTTATTACCAGCTTAGGTAACTAAGTATTCACAGCATTTTAGCAACCTTCTTTGCACAAATGTTCGAAGGAAGCGGGGAAGGGGGAATACCTGGATATTCAGATCACTTAACATGACAGGCAATGGATACTTGTGTTTAAATTTAGTAAATTTTTTTTGGTTTAAAGTTAAGGGCATTATGTTTACGCTTGCGAAAAGACACGATTTTGTAATCTAAAAATGTGGAAGAACAAAAGGAACTGAAATACATGCGAGTTACTGAAATACACAGAGGACTAACCGAAATGTCCTAAAACAACAATAATGAACCCTGGTGACTAGTAAAATGGTCAGCGTTAGCAAGCTTGACGGCGTGTTATGTTTAGATGCGATTACCTTCCGGTTCTTACTGCCGGTGTCTCATATTATGTTTCGAATCCTGGTTATGCAGCGACTCTCGCTTACCGGTATTCTGAACGATTTTAGGTTAGGATTCTAATGCTGGGTATTATTATTATTACCAGGTTTTTTTTTTAATGTTATCTCCACATTGGAGACCTTGAGGAAAACAATTTCCTTCAGGGCCTATGTCATCTTGTGGAGGGTCATTTTGAGGAGAGGAAGGAGTGAACATATGTTTTGAAGAGATCCATGTTATAGGAAGGAGGAAATACAGAGGCCGACAAATCGTTCCACAGCCAAGCTGTTAACTCAAGAACGAGTCGTAGAAGCTATTTTTGACTCTATCTCCAGTGCACTAATTACTTTATAAACCGTACAAGGATATAGATTTTACAAAGTTTATTGAGAACAAATAGTTAATTTGGGAATATTAATCGATGGTTAATTAATCTTAATATTTTGCTTGAACAACTTTCTGGGCTGGATTCTAATGACTCATAAAAATTATCAAATTAAATGGTATCAGCAAGATCTTACTTGGACAAGAGTGTTGTCGAATGTCTCCTCAGAATCCTCTAGGCCATTCATTACGTGACTTTTCACGACTGATCTGCTAATTTGCAAGATTTGTTTCACCCGAAATAATAAAACGGTTCACTTAAGTTCTCAAAACTGGAATATGGTCTTAGTTATTTATTCGAAGAAGCCCTATTAGTCCTTTGAGATTTTCGCTCACGCTTTCCATTTTTTTAATGGCATCTCCACTTATGGGAAATAAATGTTTCAAGCACATTATTAAAAATATAAATTCAATATTCAAACACTGTCTTGATATTAACATTTACGCATAAATTACTGTATGCTGTATGTAATAATATTGTGGGCATCGAAATGAATTTAAAATCGATGGATAATATTTTAACTCCGTAATATCATTGCGTTCTTATTGACTAGAATAATTCAGTGCAATAGTATTATTATAATAAGTTTTCATGCAAAAATCTATTTTAATATTAATTATTTGTCTTTTTGTCACGAGTAATAATTTATTGCCTGGCTTGAATTGTGAATGTAAAAAAAATGTCTGTGTAAGCGTCTTCCCACTGGATCAGTATCAGTAATCAGTCGACACAAACCGAAGATGCTGCGCAGAAAAGTAGAGTTTGCTACAGTTTGCAGCGCAGCCATTGTGATTTCCTGCGCAGGATCTTCAGGTTACAGATACCCAGTGGGACGACGGCATTAGATGAACTTTATTTTAAGAGCTTGAATTTAATTAATTAAATGTATCTAGTTTAATTTCGAATCCCAGTTATTTTATACTATTGAATGTAGCTATCACTTTGTGACTATCGATTATAATTAAATGATTTAAACGGTTCATTTAATTTTTATATATTTAATTTAATCATGAAATGAAAATTTTGTAATACATGAAAAGGAAAGGTAAAATCAAAAAAAACAAAAAGTTTGCTTTTGGTGGGTAAAAGGTCTCCTGTGATTTTTCATAGACACAAGCTAGTAAATTATACAATAATGCGCTGTGTTGTAACTTCACTTAAGCATAATAAACATTTACTTTATTTACAATTATTAATGTGTTTTATAACGCATCGGGATTGCCATGTACATAGCAAGAAATAAAGCATTGTTTGTGTATATAGGTATATTTTTTTTATAATAAATTACACAGAATTATTAAGTTCTTATTTTGCGATCCTGGGGCTTTTATTTGTAACAATTAGAATACATAATTGACTTAAAGATTGTTTCGTACCACATTTTTACAATTCATTGAAACACAGTATGGCTATTTTTATGAATTTTTTATTGTTGTTTGTATATTATAATGAATTCCTGTTTTGCGATACTGTTATTTAAGATTTGAAAATGATTAACGATTTAATATAATATTCTCCTAGCTGTTGTATTCAATAAATATTTGAATTCTAACAATCACAGTGCATCTATTACTTATTAAACCACCCAGTGAAATGAAATATATGTAATTTGACCCCTCTTGGTTACACTTTTGTATATATTATTATATTTAATAATAATTATGATGTCCTGTATACTATATATTAATTTTGTAAAGAAATAAATACAAAAAATTGAAATGTATTAATTTATACCTAACCTAATTATGATGACATTACCTATTCTAATATTTTTTATTGTTAGACGTATACTTTTTTTTCATGCTGATCATAATCAAAGATAAAAATTCTCAAACTGCAATTTTCTTTAATTTTAATTTTTTCTGCTCTCATAATAATGCTGAAAAGCTTTCTGTTCTGCAAGTGGCTTCATCTGGCTGCATTTGGCTTGCAATGATTGCTGAACGACGATGTATAACTGTTGACCAATTAATAAAACACTGAACAAAAAAAAACTAAATTTTCCACATCCAGGGTCATATTACATCTGAATCTAGTGAGCTCACACTCAAAAACATACTCTGAGCGGCGAACTTCTGCAATCTGGTTGCTGAAAAAGTGGGATGGGGGTTTCAATTTTGGCTTAGCCAACATTCGTATTTTGGGTGGGATTAGAGGGAGACATATGAAGCAGGCTAAACCGTGAAATAGAAGATTTCATCAAATTTCTCTACAAAAAAGTACAAAATTTTTCTTTATGCACTGATAAATTTCTCGGAAGTCTCCCGATGTCGAATTAGGTAGAGATTACGTAGTAAGTAGGAGTTTACTGTTTGGTCTATTCTTTAACTTTTTGTGAATTGCTATTAGTCGAGAGCCTTTATGTCGACATTCAGTTTTGATGCGCCTTCTGTGACGGTTGGTCAATTTAATTTTGATTTTGAATTTTTAATTGAAAGTTTTTGATATAATATGTTGTTGGAACGGTTATAACAATAATTATTAATTACTTTAGGTACAATTGAAAGCTATTTACCAATTATCGGTAAACAGCTTTCAATTGTACCAAAAGTAAACAATGTTTTGGCTGAAGTATTGATTTTATTTAACCCAAACAACGTTTTATTTAACCAAAACCACTTTCACTTAAAACTTTAAGTATAAAGTTAATGCATATAATATTTTGCACCCTTCCCATACGACTTTGATTGTGAATGAACTTTGTTAAAAATAATAAAATAGTTTTAAAGAATACATTGTTAAAAAAAATACAGAAAAGTTTATAAAATAAGAGAAACAAGTCCTAATAAACTACAATGTAGCACAGTTAATTGTTACAAAATTTATTTATTTACGGGACATTAATGCTATTTACATGTTTGGTCTATTAAAAACTGAAACGAGTAATCGATGTATTATTATATAGCAAAGATCGTGGGATGGATTTTGTCTTCTTAAATTGAACCCTTATGCGGAAAAATAGCATTATATGAAAAAGTGAGTTTTGAGATATTGGCTGTTAAATATTTCATTCGATTGTAGTGAGCATATACACATTGAAAGTCAAATAAATTTATATGTAATAAGGCATTTTTTCAATTAATTGATGAACACGTTTCATGTATTTTAATCAATTTATTCATAAGTTATGAGATGATACCCTTAAAACAAAAAAAAATATGTAATGCAATTTTTTCATAAGTCAATGTTTTTTCTTTATATTAGTAAAAAAATCCTTAAATTTTTGAAATTAAAAGTTGTGTACGTGTTACAACATGTCAACAAATTACATAATTCAGAAATATCAACGTATTTACAAATATGCCAAGCGCCGATCGCACAAACCCTCAGTTTCAATTAAGTAATGACCGACTTGTCTTGAGAGCTCACTACTGGTTGTCACCACGGACGATGTACTGACATCTGTGTTCGAGATTTTAAATGATTTTTGCTGTGAACGTTGATGGATATGGCACATAATTTGAACGGATCTGCACAAAAACAGAGATATTTCTATAAAACTGTTTTTCCACATAAAGGCTTTATTGGTACCTACAATTTTTTTTTATTGCATCCATTTAAAATGTAGATCACGGACTAGACCACTGGTCTTGACATCATGCATATTTTTTGTTATATCATTACTATCTATAACTTTTAATGGATATCTTAGAAACAATAAAATGGCTTTTGTTCTCAATGCAATAGAATATTATTTTTGTTACTATGTATGTTCAAACACATTGTATATGTATGAGTTCCAACACAACATATATTCTCATAATATTCCTACAACAATTAATAATATCAGATTTCACGACTTACCAGCATTATATAGTATGTACTTATAGCTATTTCATTGTAAACAGATATTAGATACAAGATCAGTAAAGGTTATTGATTGATAAAATGTGTGATGTGCTTTTTTCCCCCTAAGCAGTAAATTATCATTTTAGTAGCACATATTCCAGAATCTGTAAATTACTTTGATTACTGCAAGTTAACTTTCTTACTACTATGGGCTATTTTTCACAGTTAGGCAAAGATCGAGAATATGTTACAGTTTATTCTTAGAAATTAAATCATAATGTCCATCATGATAAACTTCTTCCAGGAGATATATTTTTTATAAAAGCATAAAATCTCTCTCTCATCAAGAGTCAGTTGTTAAGAGACAGTAACAACACAATAACCTTAAACCTTAAGTTATTTTACCAAAGATCGTTACTTTTCACAGCATCAATTTTCCAACATGTGAAGGAACAAGCTTGGTAAATATCAAATTGATCACCCACTCTCACTTCTTTCTGATAGCGCCGCGCGTGTCGCACTATACTTTACAAATTTATTTTACATTTTTGTAAAACATCAACAATTCTTTATTCTCTTGTGGAGAAGGCATTACACTTCTCTTAACAAAATATTATACGCTATAATAATAATATGTATGTATTTTTAAAGGGAAGTCTAGCTTGGCCCATGGCACGTACCATATAACACAGGAACCCTAGATTTTTTATATGTTAATTTTAATAGAGAATGTATGTGAATTTGTATTACAGGTAAACGAGGACTTTATCCCATATAATAATTAAGAACAATTTTATGTAATTAACATTTTTTTTACATGATTTGACTTTTGTTAGATGATGCTTATAAATGTACTTAAAAAAATAAAATTGTTAATAAATTTAATTTTCTTTCATTTTCATCTCATTTCCCATTTAACCTATTCAAACATTTGAGCTATTGATGATCTCTTTCCCCGCTACGCTTCGGCCGAGTTTGTATTTCTTGAGGGACTTTAATGTTCATAACGAACCATGGTTTAAGTTCTCAGGATAAACAGACTCGGCTGGACGACAGGCGGAATACTTTGCCCTTTGCCGCGGATTTGAGCAAATGGTTCAGGAGCCTACAAGGGTTCCTGATGTCCAGACTCGCCGCTCCAATCTGTTAAATCTATTCATAACCACTATGCTACATGGTTAAGGATATCAGCACACAAGATTAAGGTCACGGCGCCTTTAGGATCGTCCGACTACTGCCTGGTGACGACATCAATAGAGCATGGCGACGATGCCAAACCAAAGGCTGAAGAGAAAAGTGTGGCACTATGCAGCAGATTGGTTCGGTCTGACCCAATCATGTGTGATATTGTCTAAAAGGGGTCGAAATGACAATCTAGTCTCCTTCAACGGAAGCAATCTTCACAGTACGCCTTCCATTTGTATGCTTGGTGTAAATCTAAGTGACCAGCTCAAGCACGGGGGCTCCATTGAAGCCAGGGTCAAGTGCGCCTCTGAGAAGGTGGGCGAACTGTTCGGGACCCATATTTAATAGTACACAACTGATGACCCTGTACAAATCGCATGTGCGCTCCACTGTTGAATTTGGCAGTCACCTATGGTCTGGATTCACAAAATACTTGAAAAAAACCAAAACAACACTAGACAAGTGCTTCATTATTAAATAATTGTTTATTGTTAGTCTACGTTTTTTTTTTTAAATATGGAAAAGATAGCAATTTTCTTATTGCATAATGCATAATTTTACGAAAAAGAAAAAAGCTTGGCACTTGTTGGTCAGGGCTCTTGGGAGGCAGATCCCTCATCGACGGTCAAACGTGACCTCTTGATCTCTAAAAAATGTAGAATCATATGTTAAAGTAAATCGGGATATTACAATTCACATTCATTATCATCATAATTGGCTCTACAACCCTTGATAGGTCTTGGCCTCCTCGAGAGTCTTCCTCCACTCATCTCTTTTTTGTACTAGTATTCTCTCCAGTTTGGAAGCTCCAAGGTACATAAGTCTTTGAGGACGTTGTCGTTCCATCTTAATTTTGGTCTTCCCAGGCTCCTTCGCCCTACAGGTCTAGACTTTAGCAGGGACTTTGGTGCTTGATGCTCTGTCATTCTTTCCACATGACCCAGCCACCGCAGTCTTCCCAACTTTATACATTGTGTCACTTTTGGTTCCTTAAACAGAGTGTAGAGCTCATCGTTGTAACGTCTTCGTTAAAATCCATTTTCTAGAGTCGGTCCAAAGATACGCCTTAAAATTTTTCATTCAAAAATGTCCAGTGCTCGCTCATTCCTCTTAGTAAGTACCCATGTCTCAGCTGCGTATGTGAGCACTGGTCTAATAAGAGTTTTCACTGGTCTAATAGCACTGGTCTAATCAATTCACATTATGTTGAATCATTAAAGAAAAATGATTTTCTTACAAGTGGATTTCGCTCAGAATTCAAATGGTGTGCAACAAGTTATCTTGAATTCGAATGCTACACGCGCAACTCGCGATTGCGATACTATAGGCATATCTTGCTTGATCTCAAGGCAATCCTGCCTATAAACTATACATGAGCCAGAGTTCTCGTGTAATTTTGAAGACCACTACAGGATGACTTGCCCCCGTACGATCGGGTAGACTTGGAATTTGGAAATTACAACTGTCCACGAGGAGATCTGACTCGCCAGAACGCAACATTGTTCGTTGGTTGGAGCAGTCTTTTCGCACCAAACACCAGAAACCGGATGGATGGGCGATAACCTTCATCATATTAGCTAGACGGATAGGTTATTAATATGGTTGATCCCGGGGTAAGCCTCTTCTAATGTAATATCTGTATATTTTATGTTACCTTTTTATCTATAACTAAAGAATTTGTTATATAATAAATATACGCTAACCTCTTGTTGAATACCGCTTTACCATTGAAATTCTTATTGACCCAATAAAGTATGTTTATTCCCCTTGGCCTTATTAAAGAGAATATTGCTCCCCGCTGTCGGCTCTGGTCTCAGCGACCAATGGTGCCCTAAATTAAAAAAAATAAAGCCTACAGCCACGAAGAAGTCTTTTACGGTAAAACCTCACCCCATGAACCCGGGTACCAATGCTAAGTCACCAAACGTAGCTAACCACTTGGGGTAACCTATGGCAGAGGTATTGGTTACCAAATAAATGGGTCCTGGAGCGGCGGTACCCATGCCAGATGTAGAGATGTAAAGATGCTCCAAGGAATATCACCATTGATCCCTCTGGCAGGATCCCGCGGGAAACAACCCAAATGCGCGCTAAAAATATGTACATTGTTGACATTTCGCTTGCTGAGGGTTGGTTTGTACTATGTTTATGTTTTTTTTTTAAACTGTGAATGCAGTTATATTAATCATATTTTTATCTACTATATCCACATTAAAAAAAAAAAAATCAGCGGTAACTTACATTTTGAAAATCACTTTTTGTTCTATCTCCATGGTAATTACAAAAAAATGAGGATTCAAGTGTACTTTGTCCATTGGCCAATACTAATTTTTTTACTATTATTTATTTAAACCTTATGTGTGTATGCAAAAATTACAAATGTTTATACATTTTATTCCACTTAGTGTGGTGGTAGTAGGAGATTTTCAAATGTTGTTAGGTTATTCGTAACCCAGGAATGTTTGTCTTTCTTTAAAAAAAAAATTAAAAAATATATACAAAATTTTCCTATTTCTATTGAAGAATTTTTAATATTTTTTATTTTATTATTATTTATTAAAAACCTTAAGTATGTGGATGTTAAATTATTGTTGTTTGATGTGCCATAGGATGAAATTACTGTTGGTTTGGCCTATCTCCGCCCAGAATACGATTAATTGTATAAACCAACATTAATTATGGTCATGGTGCAAACCAACATTAATTTTTTTTGCTATTTTCTAAAAAGTGTCCCTTCACAGTCTTGATTATGTTTTTATTCAAATAAAAATTCAACCAATTATGTTCTTTTACTTATAGGTAGATTATAAAAATTAATTAAAAAATTAATTATAAATTAATTATAATAACTTACCCTTGTATTTTATATTATTATTATTATTTATAACAATTGGTTTGAAGTAAAGGAAACTAAAATAGATTTTTTTTAAACTTTAAACCTTGTTTTTCAATACGAGTTTTTGTGGACATAGTACAAACCAACCCTCAGCAAGCGATTTGTCCCACGAGAACAGGTCGTTTCTATGACTCGTGGTTCGGTAAAAAATCGACAACACCCGAGTGCTGTAAGACCCTTCTCAGAAAAGTTGCACAATGAACTGCGCTGCGGACCAATTCTAACCGTAGTTGGCAGCTCTTCTTCCTCTCCACATGAAATCAATGCGGGGTTGTCACAAGGATTTGTACTTTCAACAGCTTTTTTTGTTGCACATCAACAATCTCACTGAAATTGCACCAATTCATTGCTTCGCTGACGACAGCACCGTTCACGAGGGTAATCTTTCCGACAAGCCCCCTTCCACTATGTCCAAAAAGCTCGGGAAGTTTTGAGATAAAAAATTGACCACCACCTCGAGAAGATTCGTACCTGGAGTAAGGCCAACATTGTCAAAATACAATGAATATGTTAAAGTTAAATTCTGAAATTCCAATGGTTTTAAGGTCAGTAATATTGTCACTCTCTGCAGTTCATATTTTTAATTAATAAATGTTAATGTATATATGTTTCACAATCTCAATTTGAACTTCTTTACGCACGCTTGACTTGGGGAGTAAGCTGGCGAATGCGTGACGAGAGCATTACGAAAAGTGTGATCAGGCGAGGCGAACGATAATAAATTTAAATATTTGTAGAAAATTAATATTTGTATATACATATACATGTATATATTTTATACATGTATATATTTTATACACATAAACATTTATATATTCATACATACGTTTTATATATATATTTTTTTACTTCATTTATATAATTCATCACTAAAGCTAAAGAAGTTTTACTTCAGTCGTGTGGTCTAAAGCACAGTCGTTTTTTTTTTTTTAATAAATTCTAGAGAATTTTTATCATCACTTTTTATATTGGGAACAGGCTATTGGGCCACAAAATAAAATGTTCAAAGGTTATTAAAATTTTTATTATGTACATAAAAACAGTATGACAATATAGTCATTTATTTACTTTACATTAGAACACACAGATAACATTGATATAATATATTACTGTAGTTATATAATTTTTAAAGAAAGTCAAACACTGTCGGGATCTTAATCTAAACAATGATTTTTATTTGTCTGCTCGTTTCCTACTACTTCTAAGAAAATAAAAATTTGTTGGGAAAAATGTTTTTTTTTAACAAATTCTAGAGAATTTTTATCTTCCGAGTGTGTTTTGTATTGGGAAAAGGCTATTGCTCCTTAAAATAAAATGTTCAAAGGTTATTAAATTTTTTATTATGTACATAAAAATAGTATGACAATATAGTCATTTATTTACTTTTACATTAGAATACATAGATAACATTGATGTAGTATATTACTGTATTTATATAACGTTTAAAGAAAGTCAAACACTATCGGGATCTTAAACTAATAATGATTCTTATTTCTCTGCTGGTTTACTGCTACTTCTAAGAAAATAAAAAAGAAAGAATTGTTAGGAAAATTGTTTTTTTCTTTTTTAAATTCTAGAGAATTTTTATCATTAGAATGTGTTTTGTATTGGAAAAAGGCTATTGCGCCTCAAAATAAAATGTTCAAAGGTTATTAAATTTTTTATTATGTACATAAAAAATAGTATGACAATATAGTCCATTATTTAATTTTAGATTAGAACACATAGATAACATTGATATTTGATATAGTATATTACTGTATTTATATAATTTTTAAAGAAAGTCATACACTGTCGGGATCTTAATCTAAAAATGATTTTTATTTCTCTACTAGTTACCTAAGAAAATATGTTAGGAAAAATGTATTTTTATTAAATAAATTCTAGAGAATTTTTATCATCCGAGCGTGTTTTGTATTGGGAAAAGGCTATTTCGCCTCAAAATAAAATGTTCAAAGGTTATTAAATTTTTTATTATGTACATAAAAATAGTATGACAATATAGTCATTTATTTACTTTTACATTAGAACACATAGATAACATTGATGTAGTATATTACTGTATTTATATAACGTTTAAAGAAAGTCAAACACTATCGGGATCTTAAACTGAGAATGATTCTTATTTCTCTGCTGGTTTCCTGCTACTTCTAAGAAAATAAAAAAAATTGTTAAGAAAATAGTTTTTTTTTTTATAAATTCTAGAGAATTTTTATCATCAGAATGTGTTTTGTATTGGGAAAAGGCTATTGCTCCTTAAAATAAAATGTTCAAAGGTTATTAAGTTTTTTATTATGTACATAAAAATAGTATGACAATATAGTCAATTATTTACTTTTACATTAGAACACATAGATAACATTGATGTAGTATATTACTGTATTTATATAACGTTTTAAAGAAAGTCAAACACTATCGGGATCTTAAACTAATAATGATTCTTATTTCTCTGCTGGTTTACTGCTACTTCTAAGAAAATAAAAAAGAAAGAATTGTTAGGGAAATTGTTTTTTTTTTTATAAATTCTAGAGAATTTTTATCATTAGAATGTGTTTTGTATTGGAAAAAGGCTATTGCGCCTCAAAATAAAATGTTCAAAGGTTATAAATTTTTTTATTATGTACATAAAAAATAGTATGACAATATAGTCCATTATTTACTATTAGATTAGAACACATAGATAACATTGATATTTGATATAGTATATTACTGTATTTATATAATTTTCAAAGAAAGTCAAACACTGTCGGGATCTTAATCTAAAAATGATTTTTATTTCTCTACTAGTTACCTAAGAAAATATGTTAGGAAAAATGTATTTTTATTAAATGTTCAGATTAAATATGTTCAGATAAAAATGTTTTTTTTTTAAATAAATTCTAGAGAGTTTTTATCATCACTACGTGTTTTGTATTGAGAAAAGGCTATTGCTCCTCAAAATAAAATGTTAAAAGGTTTTTAATTTTTATTATGCACATAAAAATAGTATGACAATGCAGACATTTATTTACTTTTTTACTTTTATACATTAGAACACATAGATAACATTGATATAGTATATTACTGCATTTATATAATTTTTAAAGAAAGTCAAACACTGTCGGGATCTTAATCTAAAAATGATTTTTATTTCTCTACTAGTTACCTAAGGAAATATGTTAGGAAAAATGTTTTTTTATTAAATAAATTCTAGAGAATTTTTATCATCCGAGCGTGTTTTGTATTGGGAAAAGGCTTTTCGCCTCAAAATAAAATGTTCAAAGGTTATTAAATTTTTTATTATGTACATAAAAATAGTATGACAATATAGTCATTTATTTACTTTTACATTAGAACACATAGATAACATTGATGTAGTATATTACTGTATTTATATAAAGTTTAAAGAAAGTCAAACACTATCGCGATCTTAAACTAAGAATGATTCTTATTTCTCTGCTGGTTTCCTGCTACTTCTAAGAAAATAAAAAAAATTGTTTTTTTTTTAATAAATTCTAGAGAATTTTTATCATCAGAATGTGTTTTGTATTGGGAAAAGGCTATTGCGCCTCAAAATAAAATGTTCAAAGGTTATTAAAATATTTATTATGTACATAAAAATAGTATGACAATGTAGTCATTTATTTACTTATACTTTAGACCATATAATTAACCTTGATATTGTATTACTTTATTTATATATATTTTTTAAAGAAAACCAAACACTGTCGGATTCTAAGAAAGTAAAAAATATGTTCAGATAAAAATGTTTTTTTTTTAAATAAATTCTAGAGAGTTTTTATCATCACTACGTGTTTTGTATTGAGAAAAGGCTATTGCTCCTCAAAATAAAATGTTAAAAAGTTTTTAATTTTTATTATGCACATAAAAATAGTATGACAATGCAGACATTTATTTACTTTTTTACTTTTATACATTAGAACACATAGATAACATTGATATAGTATATTACTGCATTTATATAATTTTTAAAGAAAGTCAAACACTGTCGGTATCTTAATCTAAAAATGATTTATATTTCTCTACTAGTTACCTAAGAAAATATCTTAGGAAAAATGTTTTTTTATTAAATAAATTCTAGAGAATTTTTATCATCCGAGCGTGTTTTGTATTGGCAAAAGTAATGTACAAAGGTTTTTAAATTTTTTATTATGTACATAAAAATAGTTTGACAATATAGTAATTTATTTACTTTTACATTAGAACACATAGATAACATTGATGTAGTATATTACTGTATTTATATAACGTTTAAAGAAAGTCAAACACTATCGGGATCTTAAACTAAGAATGCTTCTTATTTCTCTGCTGGTTTACTGCTACTTCTAAGAAAATAAAAAAGAAAGAATGGTTAGGAAAATTGTTTTTTTCTTTTTTAAATTCTAGAGAATTTTTATCATTAGAATGTGTTTTGTATTGGAAAAAGGCTATTGCGCCTCAAAATAAAATGTTCAAAGGTTATTAAATTTTTTTATTATGTACATAAAAAATAGTATGACAATATAGTCCATTATTTACTTTTACATTAGAACACATAGATAACATTGATATTTGATATAGTATATTACTGTATTTATATAATTTTTAAAGAAAGTCAAACACTGTCGGGATCTTAATCTAAAAATGATTTTTATTTCTCTACTAGTTACCTAAGAAAATATGTTAGGAAAAATGTTTTTTTATTAAATAAATTCTAGAGAATTTTTATCATCCGAGCGTGTTTTGTATTGGCTAAAGTAATGTTCAAAGGTTTTTAAATTTTTTATTATGTACATAAAAATAGTTTGACAATATAGTAATTTATTTACTTTTACATTAGAACACATAGATAACATTGATGTAGTATATTACTGTATTTATATAACGTTTAAAGAAAGTCAAACACTATCGGGATCTTAAACTAAGAATGCTTCTTATTTCTCTGCTGGTTTACTGCTACTTCTAAGAAAATAAAAAAGAAAGAATTGTTAGGAAAATTGTTTTTTTTTTATAAATTCTAGAGAATTTTTATCATTAGAATGTGTTTTGTATTGGAAAAAGGCTATTGCGCCTCAAAATAAAATGTTCAAAGGTTATTAAATTTTTTTATTATGTACATAAAAAATAGTATGACAATATAGTCCATTATTTACTTTTACATTAGAACACATAGATAACATTGATATTTGATATAGTATATTACTGTATTTATATAATTTTTAAAGAAAGTCAAACACTGTCGGGATCTTAATCTAAAAATGATTTTTATTTCTCTACTAGTTACCTAAGAAAATATGTTAGGAAAAATGTTTTTTTATTAAATAAATTCTAGAGATTTTTTATCATCCGAGCGTGTTTTGTATTGGGAAAAGGCTATTGCTCCTTAAAATAAAATGTTCAAAGGTTATTAAATTTTTTATTATGTACATAAAAATAGTATGACAATATAGTCATTTATTTACTTTTACATTAGAACACATAGATAACATTGATGTAGTATATTACTGTATTTATATAAAGTTTAAAGAAAGTCAAACACTATCGGGATCTTAAACTAAGGATGATTCTTATTTCGCTGCTGGTTTCCTGCTACTTCTAAGAAAATAAAAAAAAATTGTTAAGAAAATTGTTTTTTTTTTTATAAATTCTAGAGAATTTTTATCATCAGAATGTGTTTTGTATTGGGAAAAGGCTATTGCGCCTCAAAATAAAATGTTCAAAGGTTATTAAAATATTTATTATGTACATAAAAATAGTATGACAATGTAGTCATTTATTTACTTATACTTTAGACCATATAATTAACATTGATATAATGTATTACTTTATTTATATATATTTTTTAAAGAAAACCAAACACTGTCGGATTCTAAGAACGTAAAAAATATGTTCAGATAAAAATGTTTTTTTTTAAAAATAAATTCTAGAGAGTTTTTATCATCACTACGTGTTTTGTATTGGGAAAAGGCTATTGCGCCTCAAAATAAAATGTTCAAAGGTTATTGAAATTTTTGTTATGTACATAAAAATAGTGTGACAATGTAGTCATTTATTTACTTTTACATTAGAATACATAGATAATATTGATATAACATATTACTGTATTTATATAATGTTTAAAGAAAGTCAAACATTCACGCGTTAAGAATAACCGGACAATATTTATAAAACTCCTACTACAATGATGAACGAATAAAACTAAAATACACTGTTCTACTGCAGCATACCTGAGCACAATTGCATTGTTCATTCCCCCACACGGCGGATTAAAACAATTATTTTATTTCTTTCTCATGTTCAAAATTATTTCCCACATTAAAGTTTTACTTACTGTATGTAAAAGCCCTCTTGAGGTTAAATAAATAAATAAATTTATATGAAATTTGGGCAAAAATCATTGAGAGGGAAGTACAAGAGTGAGGGATGTCCATTTTGATTGGGAGTTTGAAGTGAGTTTATGGGTAGATCAAGGTTTGGGTTCCTATGGCTGTTCTCAAATGGATCGATCCATCCATCATCTTCGATAGTCTGAGGATCTTCGAGAACTTCAGTTCGTGCAAACTTAGCGGCCTTGAAACCTTGAACAAGTCTAGACGAAGAAGATTGAGATGATGCGGAACTCCCAGCTTGGAAAGAATGCCGTTTAGCAGAACGCATGGTCCGTCTATCCATCCATGAACTCTGTGGAACTTTAAAGACTTCAGTCTGAGAAGCGTGTTGGGGGCTGTCAACTTCAGCCGGTGAAGCCTGTGGGACCGTGCCAACCTCAGGGAGTGAAGACTGGAGGGCCCTGTTTACTAAATTATGCACTGGCAACGGGCCCCTATTGAACACATTCTCCCCTGGGGATAGAAGTCTGTCATCTGTATTCAGCACTGAGTCTGGGGCTCTGTTAACTACATTTTGTTCTGGGCTCGGGACCCTATTACGCGTATTGTGCAATAGGCTTGGGGCCCGGTGAACCATATTCTGCCCTTGTCGTGAGACCCTTCTAACCCTTCTATGTCGCAATGGGAGTTCCGCACCTGTGAGAATAGTTCCTGTGGGAACTCTAGGGCCCAAGTACTGCATCCTGTTAGGGATGTTACGAATCCTGTGCATCACATTTGTCATTAATCTTTCTATAGTATCTACATCGTCATCATGTTCCATGTTGCCCGGCCCCATATGGTCATGTCCCATGTGGCCATGTCCCATATGGCCATGCCCCATGTGGCCATGATCCATAGGATCATTTTCCGTGGGGCAACGTTCCAAGTGCACATGTTCCATATGGTGATGTCGTCTATGATCATGTCCCATGTAGCCACGCCCCATGTAGCCATAATCCGTAAGATCATGTTCCAAGTGAACAAGTTCCATTTGGTGATGACCTATGTGACCACGTCCCATGTAGCCATAATCCATAGGATCTTGTTCCATGTGACGATGTCCCAAGTGGTCATGTTCTATATGGTGATGTCCCAGATGACATATGTACTGATGCCCCACATGACCATAATCCATAGGATCATGTTCCATGTGGCGATGTTCCAAGTGGTCACCTTCCATATGGTGATGTCCCAGGTGACCATGTCCCATGTAGTGACGCCCCACTTGGTCATAATTTATAAGATCGTGTTCCATGTGGTGATGTTCCAAACGGGGATGTTCCATATGGTTATGTATTGTGTGACGATGTTCCATATGGCCATGACCCATATGGCCACGATCCACGGGGCCATGTTCCATGTGGTCATGTCTTATGAAGCTAAGGTCCATGTGGCCCGAGGAGCACATTCGAAGCATGTGCAGTGTGTTGGCATCACTGATAGCACTCAATTGGTCAAGCATATGGGGATCCGTAACCTGCCAAAGTTGTGTGTACCTGTCTTCCGATGGTTTAACATCGGGACCATTAGGTAGCAACAATAGAGCGGGTCTGGTAGTCGCAAATATTGTATATGGATCTCTAGGATCCTCTGATGTTAATTGTAGATCGCTGGAAGCCACAGATGGTGATGATTGTGGGTCCCTGGGATTCATACCCAGAGATGACTGTGAGTCCCTGGGATCCATACCCAGAGATGATTGTGGGTCCCTGGAATACATAGCTTGTAACGCTTGTGATAATTGTATGTCCATGGTATCCACATCTTGCGACTGAGGGCTGTCTGGATCATCGTCATCTCCTAATATGGCATACGGAGGGAGTGTGTCAGTTATCGGAGACACTCGAAAGGCTGTAGGAGTAGGCACATAAGTTACTTGTGAAGGGAGTGGGTTGTTAGCAGCTTCTGGGAATAGCATGTTAATTCTTAGCCTTTCTGCTTCTTCTCGTTCTCCTTCAAGTATCTGGAAGTAATTTCACAATTATTTACATTCAGTTGAGTATATAAATATTTATTTAGACATACAGAATGTATTATTACAAATTATATAATATTTGTAAATATATATTATAAATAATATAAGGTAAATTCATATAATATTTCATTAAATTGAAATAACTAAGAGTGTATTAAAGTTATATTATTTATTTTTACACTAAAACACGCTGAAAATGATATATTTTTAACATTACTTGAGACTGGTTGTTTAGCAGAATTTGAACTAATCATTAAATTTCAAAGTTAATATTAAATTTAAGCTCTGTGAAAGTCATAATCAATTTCTGTTGTTATCCAAGTACTGTAAAAGAATCAGCCCATGATGAAATATTAACAGAACTTCAATACAACTTTTACATAACTTTAATTTTAACCATGAAATTTGATGAATTGTTTAAATTCTGTCAAACTAGTATCCCATCAAAACTGTGGTTCCTACAATTCCCCCAGTTTTCCAAAAAAAAATTATTTCCTCACTTGTGCAACGAACATTTAGACATTGTTCCGTCCCTTCTCACCTTTTTAAAATGCATGTACTTCACTCCCCAGATTGTTCATTCTGTGGTCTAGAAGTGGAAACTTTAGATCACATCGTTTTTGGTTGATTCCTCTCTTCAAACACGCCATGTCTAAAATTGCCTTTCCCCCTTTCAACATCTCATCTCTTCTAAGTCTGAACTCGACTTCAAACTTCCATATAATTTTGAAATTTGAAGAGAACTAGAACACCCAAGAGGGGTGAAAGCCAGAAATATTTGCATTTGAATGGCAAACATCTATGCGATAGTTAAAGTACGTAGTAATAAGCGGAGCACCGCCTCACTAAGCCTTAAAGTGCAACAGATTCCCTGGCCATTGATTGGTAGGAATGTATACAGTTTTTTACATACTTTTCAACTACCCCACTAGACACATGCCCGTTTATGGTAGTCGAATTGCGACTATGATCCTGATGTGATTGACCTGGAGGGAGGGCGACTATCGTTTTGATGTTTGCCGTGTAACAGAAGGAACTCATCGAAATTGTCAAAGTAATCTTAAAAAAAATTCTGTATGTTTTAGTGTATAAATAAATAGTATTCCTTAAATACACACTGAGCTCTTTTATTTTTTATCACGGACAAGGAATTTTTCGATAACCCGTATTTACATTGTTATAGTACCTAATAATGTCCATACAAAATCCTAATTTTGTCTGAAATAAGAAGACTTCTTAACTACCAATAATTTTACGTGTGTGAGTAGATAAATATAGAGAAATTATGAAATTCAGAATTAAATGCTCAATAAAAAATAAGGGTGATGTTAAATAAGCTTGTTTTCACAATAATTTAACGTAGGTAAACATAGTATGCCCCGCACCTGAGTTATTAAAAACAACATTTATATATTAGTAAAGAATCATGTAAAATGTCTAAGTGGAGACATTTTTTATAATGGGTAAAATGGTGTGATCGCGCGAGTAATAAATTGGCTAGTTCTTTGCTGCATTAGTGTATTGTTGGATTCTACAAAATGAAGAAGCGTAATGTGCCTGGCACGTGTTGAAATGTTTAAACCAATGACGGACAGCAATTATTACGGAATCTATTTTATTATTTAGCAAGGTATATTGGGCGTGTTGTGAAAATTGGGAGTTCTCTTCAGCTAAAGGAAGTTTTTGCATCATTTCTTGGAGTTACTGGATTTGGTTATTATTATTTGCACCTAAAAGAACAGAATGAAAAATATGATATCTAAACCCATTAATTTATAATAATAATAAAGTAAGTAGAATTAAGATTAAATCACCTGGTCAGCGTGGTCTTCATCTACCTCTTCCTCATCTTGGGAGCCCTCCTCCTCGTCTTGGGAGACCTCTTCCTCGTCCTCCGAGGTCTCTTCGTCTTGCGAGACCTCTTCATCTCTTTCGACCTCTACGTCGTCTTCGTCAAATTCTGGAAACACCACCTTGTCTTCTGAAAAGTCCTCATCCTCGTCTTGTAAGGGCTCCTCCTCTTCTGGAAAGGTATCCTCCTTGTCTTGTGACACCTTGAACTCATGTTTCAAGGCCGACTCATTTTCTTGCAGGAAATCTTTCTCCTCCTCTCCTGAGGACTTTCCCTTTTCCAAGGCCTCCTGACCATCTTGTACGGCCTCTTCGCCTTCTTCCGAGGCTTGAAAATCTTCGTGAATTAAATTTCCTTTAAAGTTCTGGCGATCCAAATCCAAATTGTGGGCAATAATTCGGCGCCTGGCGCGCCTCGCCTGCAACATGCGCCTCAACGGGGAAAGACGCCTGTTCATTTCTTATCTGGAAAATGAGTGTGCACATAATTAATAAGACATTCAATCACCTTTGGGGACTATCTATCATAGGGAGCCGCTTCACAGTTTTTAGAAGATATCACTTGTCCAAGAATGTTGTAAAAGATGAGGAGCATATTATAAAGCTCAACATTATTTTTATAAAATAAAATTTTCATAGCGAACTGGAAAGCGTTTTTGTTTTTATAAAAATAAGCTTATTTAAAAAAAAATTATTTATGTAAAGACACATATATACATAATACATCGAACGATTGTTATACATAATACGTCTAACCATCCAATTTTACAAAAATCTGCAGCTTTTCATACCTTACTTAATAGATTAATTAATGTTCCCTTATCTTTGAATAATTTTAACATTGTTATTAAATATTGTAAAACAAATTGCAATCAATAACGGTTATAGTATAAAATTAATACATAATATGTTAAAAAAAAAATATTAGAAAAAGTTTATTAACCCTATGTTTTTCCACACGTAATTGACAACAATAATAATTGAGCCCTTCCTTAAATAATGTTGCATCCAACAAAACTATCAAGGTTGAGTTATTGATAGAATAATGTTGGGCACATATATATATATATATATATATATATATATATATTTTTTTTTTAACTTTATTTATTTCCATTTCTTTATACATATAAGATATAATAACAAATAGTATATAATAACATAATATATAATAACAAATAGTATAAACAAGAAATGAAAACCCACTAAGGCACTGCCTGAGTGTAGGTAATATAAAAACAAATACTATATTTCCAAGTACCTAATGTATAAAATGGACTTATAAAACATATAAAATATAAAAAAAGTTATTATTAAAAATAGAGAGCAAACATATTGTACTAAACAAATTGAACATACTAATAAAAAAACATATTAAACTAAAAAACATATTGTGTTTTAATTTTTTTTTTTAGTTATTATAAAAAATAAAGAGAAAACATATTGTACTAAACAAAATTGAACATACTAATAAAAAACATATTAAACTAAACATATAGAAGTACAAACATATTGTACTACTTTTATAAAAAATAAAGAGAAAACATATTGTAATACAGTTTAGAAAATTATTGAAAGTGATAGATAAATTTAAAGAAAAAAGAATGCATCATTCAGCCATAATTTTACCTCTTTTACATATTTTATTTATCTTTTGAGTTTGTAGTGGTAGAAGGTTAAATGTCCGAGGACCAATGAAACTGCTATATGTCTGCATTAATTTAGTATTGGTTTGTGGTATATTATTACCCACCTTTTAAGATAACTTTTTTTTTAAATTTCATATAAATTCAACACAGTGCTTTTTGAACGTATTCAATAGCTTTTTGCATAAAATCACTTAAATAAATTAATAGAGTTTTGGTTTATTTGCACTGCACATTCTAAACGGAACTAAATTTGAAGAAACAGTTTGCAGAACACGAAATTAAAAAAAAAAAAACCCAGAAAGGTGAAATTTTGAGTTTTGCTATCAACCCACTCCCTCAACGAAAACTAAAAAAAATCGTTTGTAGGTCGCGGGCCGTCTGATAAATAGGCAAAGCGGCCGGCCCCTCAGCTAAAAAGGTGCATCACTGTCACAAATTTACCTCTTGCAGGAATGTAGGTACTCATACCTAGGTACCTTCTAAAACATTTTTATTGGTTTTTAAAACAAATGGACGATGAGTTGATATACAAAAGAAGGTGTAAAAAGGGAACACTTTATCAAACTTAAAATTCAGTAGCAATGTTTCACATAGCCGACAATCTTACACAGGTGGTGCCATAAAAATATGAATCTGTCCCTAACGGGATGGGAAATTCCCGCCAGCCGCCGCCATTAGGGCAGCTGACTACTGCCCTAAGCCGCCACCTTTGATTGTTGTTACTTACTTCGAGAATAATTCCCATTTATTGTTTTTTCAAACTGAAATTGTGTTGACAAAATTATTTGTACGTTATATCAGTGAATCGTCCTCGCTATAACAGTCAACAATTATACGGAAATAAGTCTGAACTAAAATGTCATTTGATAATTGCTCATTATAGCTCGCGCCCTTGAGGTGATTTCTCACAAAAACGGCGCTCTACAAATTATCCAATTATTTTTTTTTTTTTTTAATTCACCAGATTTACAGGAACGGGTTTAGTTTTTCCCATAGGAAAAACTAAACCCTTTCATACACTTTTCCATATAAATGATCATCTAGTAAATCCACGTTACGCAAGTGCATTATATAAGTATAATTAATACAAAACAATACAAGAACAACACGTTAATCTACCAAACTATTAAATGGGAATATAATTCACCGTCTCCAGATATTTTCATATCAGAGGGTTCGGCTCTGTGGAATTCCTTATTTGACCGATAAATCCTACTGATCCCTCAATATAAATATTTAAAAAATCTTTCGTAATTCTACATGTATTTAAAATGACTGATTTTTGCATTTTTATACACAATTTCTTTGACAAATCTAATATGCCTAAATTTTTAATAAGAGAGCTAGGTATAATGCCAGTAGCCGAAATAACAAAAGGTAACATTTTTATAGTCTGAGAATGCCAAATTCTTTTAATTTCATTTCCTAAATCTGTATACTTTCTTATTTTTTCAGAAACAGATTTTTGAATATTACAGGAATTTGGAATAGCTACATCAATAATATATTATTATTATTATAGCCGTGACCTCGCTATAACCATGATCGTTATAACCAATCTAATCTGTTTATCAATGACCATTCAGATAGTGCATCCAGATCAGCTTGCATTTTAAGACAATCTTGTTGGGAGCTTAGTTCTAACAGAAATTTAAGGTCATTTGCTATTCCTAGTTTTGGATGTCATTTATTAGTGTTAGAAACGACAGCGGTCCGAGGTTAGACACTTGAAGAATTCCAGATTTCGCTGGGAATTTTTTTGAGTTATGTCCATTTACCGAAACAAATTGACTTCTGGATTTAAAATATGATGAGAAAAAGTTTAGTGTTGGTAGGTCGAAGCCTAGTTTAAACATTTTCCTCGGAAGGATATCATGGTTAACACGGTCAAATACTTTGGCAAAGTCGGTGTAAACTACATCTTCTGTTTGGTGAAAATATATCAGTAAGTGATAGTTTTTTAATTAACTCTTGGATTCAGGAGGTCACGGGCAGGAGGTGGAGCAAGACAAACACGCGGGACCAAACAAACTGACCTTTAGGATCCCCTCTACACACCAGGTGCACCAACTTCCAAACAGAAAATTTCCCGCGGATTCAGGAGCCCTTGTAACCTTACATTTAAAAAAAAAAAAATTATATAATATATGTAAAGAAAACCACTTATGAGCGCTTTCCTTAAGTTACCGACAAGTTAGTTGGTGGCCCATCAGATGTCACTGCTGACAGCTGTGACGTTAGCGAAATCAAGGGAGATATGAAAGTAAACTGTCAGCATTATTTCATTAAACATTCCTGAATATAATATCTTATATTATAAAGAAACCTGAAATAAGGGCTTTAAATGTTGTTTCTTTTGTTTTTACAGAGAAACACAATTACACCTTTGTTTTATTCAAAATTATTAAAAAACCATTATATATATATAATTTTAAAAGAAATTCATATTTATACATTTAACTATGTCTATATATATACGTAACTAAACCATCCAGTGAGACTTGCAATTTATTATTATATGGATCTAAATCTAAATGGTGCAAGATAGTCTGCTTACGGCGCCCTTTGGTGATTTTTGAGGTGATTTTTCACAAAAATGGCGCTACACAGATCATCCAAATATTACTTTCATTATTGTTAGCGAATAATGTATGTGTATTAGGTTTTTGATGAAACTTCTCCTTACCCTTTCCCTTACCCTGAGGGTGGGGATGAGGCACCTCCCAGCATCCTACTTCCCGTCTGGTTCTGGTCTCGATCCAGCACAGTGGCCCACTTTCTCGTCACACCGCCACACCTCGCAATTAAATTTAACCCTCGCACGACAAACGCAGAGTTTATTTATGTAGGTGGTACTTTTTCGTAACTATAAAATTTTTTTTTTCATCAATGCAATTTTACAACAATTATAACGTAACGCTTCAATGATAAATTTTGAGGTATGAGAGGGCGCATTTGCAACAATATGTTAGGTTTTTTTAAATGTTATGTACTTATTATTATTATTAGTAACCAAAATATCAACGCCTTTTAATTTTTCAACAAATAGAAATTTTATACATTGTTACTACGAAATCGCATTATATCTGCAATTATATGATAATATAAGTTACCAAAAAATCAGTCAATATAAATAATCTGTAATATAAAAATAAATGTTTGTTTGTTTGTTTGTTCATCCGATTGTGATGAAACTTTGGGAATATGATGATTATAGGATAGTGCGCTCTGGCGTTATGAAATTATTTCCTACGATTGCAATTAAAATTTCATCCGATTGCTAATTTTTTTTTTTTGAATTGTTGTGAACATGCCCGTGAATACTTCTATATCTATACTGGTGAGCGCTGGCATTATTAAATTTGCATTAAAAAAATTAAATAGGTCACGCGAGTTGTTGGAAAAATGGGTGTATTTTATGGAGTTAGGCGGGAGGGAAAAATGGCTGGGAGGAGGGGTATGCGGGAGGTTCGATTGGGGAACTAAGGAGGGGGCCTCTCGGGAGGGGGGACGAGGAGAGGGGAATGCGAAGAAGGTGGAAGCGGAATGCGTGAGGGGGAGGGGGTTCGCGAGAAAGGGGAGAGCGTGAGAGTGGTGGGGGAACGCGAGAAGGGGAAAAGGCATCGCGGGAGGGGAAGGGGACACGGGAGGAGAAGAGGAAGAGGAGTCGGAAGGGGAACGAACGGGACGAAAGGGAAATGACACGAAGGGAGAAACAATTTATTTATTTAATTAGCATTGCAAGGCATGCCGGGTATCAGCCAGTAAGAAATAAATAAATTATAAAGAAATATGATTTACGTTGGGGTAGCATGGCTGCATTTTTATATTTCTTTATGATTCATAATAAATTGTTTGACCATATTGTACATAAACATTCCAACTCACACATTGTTAAGATAAGATGATAGCATTTATATGTTTGCACATTTAGACAAATGATTACTTCACCGTATTAAATGATAGATGATAAAAATAAGATTACAATAAAAAAAATTACTGTGTGCAAAATTCAAAATTTTGATTATTTTGTAAGTAAGGTCACAGTTTGACATTTCAAATGTTGAATGATTTCAGAAAAATTAAAGAAATAACCGAAATCTTTTTTTGTTTCAAAGTTTTTGATTGAGAGTTGCTAATATTGTTGTCAGTGATAAAATAAAATGATAATTAGAATTTACAAATTTTATTAATTTAAAACATATTTATTATCTACACAAGTAACTATGCAGGAAACTGTGATACGATATTTACAAAGGGAAAAAAAATAATAATTGTCAATTTTCATTATTATAAACGCAGCAAATATATAAAATAATTTAAATGGTTTCGTTCTAGTACCTTCTTTTTCGTTTTCAAACAAGACGCATGAGAAAGAAGAGGACGAACGTCGATGACGCCAATACAAGCTCCCGATGGTTTAGTGAGCAATTGATATTTACAAAGGGAAAAAAATAATAATTGTCAATTTTCATTATTATAAACGCAGCAAATATATAAAATAATTTAAATGGTTTCGTTCTAGTACCTTCTTTTTCGTTTTCAAACAAGACGCATGAGAAAGAAGAGGACGAACGTCGATGACGCCAATACCAGCTCCCGATGGTTTAGTGAGCAATTGATAAGTGAAAAGTAAGTAAAGTGGGCAATTTACAAACTTGGGTAATCGCCAACAAGGATTGGGAGCAAACCTTTATACACATAAAATATTAATAAACAATTCGCTCATCGCATTGGTTTTATTACTTAAGCAGTATACCTAACATAATATAAATAAAAATATTAATAGACCTATAACATAAATTTTATACAATAATAATAATTAATAAGCAAATTTATACTTTCTGTATAAAAGCTGCATTCATAAAAAAACAATATTTAAACTCAATAAAATATTTTCACCATAAAAAAACCTAAATGACCATATTGATTTTTTTTCTATGTGATGTAGATACTTTCCGCTTGTACTATGAGTTTCCGGACACCGTGCATAGAAGAAAATTAGATTTGAAAATAATCTCGCTGCAGCTGCCTTGGAAATAATAAATGAAAGGATGTAGGTACCTATGTACAAAAAAAGACAAATTAATGTATCCAATTTTCTTTCTTGCATTTTTTCAAATGTAAATGAGTTAACGAGAAATTTCATTATTCCTAATTTATTTTTTTACTATGAATGGTAATGTTTTGAGATTTGAGATAAAATTTGTGTAGTTTTAAGATGAAAATAATATTATTGTGTAACTAAATAAGTAAAAAAAAATCTTAAAATAAACTTAAAAGAAAGAAAAAAAAAATTATAACAATGCAGTGTTTTTTTTTTTTCCATTTCATTAGTTTCACACCGTAGACCCCTAGGAAAATAATTTCTCTCAGGATATCTATGTCATTTTGGAATATAATGTATGTTTTATATATATATATATTTAATCATTTCTATTCACTTAATTGCTGCTTCTTCCTTGGACTTCCCCTACTTGTTCTACCATTCACTTCCACGACAGATCACTTGATGATGCCATGTCTTCCTCGGGCGTCCTCGACTTATTCTACCATTCACTATCACATCATACAGTCAGTAACCATAACATAAACATCCTTCCCAAATTTACCAACTCTTTCTTTATATACACTGAAGCATTAGCGATATAATATTTTCCTTCCCAAATTTACCAACTCTTTCTTTATATACACTGAAGCATTAGCAATATAATATTTTTCCTAAACTCCATAATAAACATTTCCGAGATAAAAAGCTGGAAAGGATTTTCGGATTTACCTTTGTGTTATGTAAATATGTAGTACTTTTTGCCATATGGGTGCCAGTTTTTTTTTAAATTTATTGAAATCAAAGTATGTAGTAATTTACACAGATGTCCGGGGTAAAGTACACTAACTTTGGAGGTAGATGGTAATGATAGTAGGTAAAAGATATAAAAAACTTTTTTTTCAAAAGTCCATTTGTTCTCTTACAAAATATTTTTTCAAAGTAGAATTATTTTTTCTCATGCAAATAATAATTCTTTTTTACTTGCATTGTCAGGTATATTATCATAGTCATTGTCATTTACTTGAATTCACCTCCTGAAGTTAGTGCACTTTACCCCCGGACAACTTGTTCATGTAACACCGACCAGCATATTGTTTGTAAAGATTTTTCACAGGTAAAAGCTAGTATAACACAAAAGAAACACTTATAGACCATACATACAAACACACTAGACTACTTTATTCAGTACCTAGTACCTCCATAACTCCAAACATATTATGGAAGCTTTGTGGTTCAGCCTTAGGGAAGATGATTAACAAAGATGAAGATTAACAAAGAACACTATAAATGCATGAAAAAAATAATTTTAGGGGCCAACACCCTGCCATAGGTCACCCCAAGTGGTTTGCTTGGTGACTTAGCAGGGGTGCTTTTTCCTTCCCAGAACTTCATCTCCCTCCTTTCCCTAAAAAGACCATCCACACAGCATCCCCAAAGATGACATAGACCCCGATTGAATTTTTGGGGGGGGGGGGGGGGGGAATATAAAAAAAATGCAGAAAAGTTTACCACCCTGAGCAGCATCGAAGGAAGCCGGCCCAGGGATGGGTCCCGACGATGGCAACCTTATATGGCATTCTGTGAGACACCCAACAGCTTAAGGATGTGAGTTACCAAGGTGCTACTCCTGAGTCAATATTGGGCACAGGAATAATGCCTCAAATCACTTCGTACCCACTACATTTAAATTCTATTTTTATTTTTCAACTATTATTATTGATCCATTAATTCCTTGAATATTCATTTCAATTTTATTTATTAAAAAAATATATATATTACTTACTCACATCTGGTTTTTAAATAATTTGTTTTCAATCAGAAAAAACAAATGTATTATAATCATGCCTGCATTATTGTATTATTAGAATGATGGCGTCGTTCTTGTAATACAGGATGACCTGGTAAATGACTAAGTACAAATCTGCAAATATTAGCATCAATTATTGTAATGATATTCTACCTACCTTTCACGCGCGGAAACCGGTGGAAAAAGGATAAAACTCTGACAATCTTCCTCTTGAAGTGTCCAGCACGTTATTTAAATCCAATAACTAGCACAATACGCGTTTCGTAAATTTGTTGCGATCTGTTTCGTTGCGACTTTGAATTTAAAGCCTCGCCATAGATTGGCGCAATTTTATTTGTATGTATACAAATGGAAATGTCATAATATTATGCTGACCAAACCGGGGTTTGTCAAAATCACGTGCGTATTTAATATTTTTTAGTCTGCAGTGTAAAACAAAGAACGATAAAAAACGAATAAATTGTGATACATCTACATTTTTCATAAGCTTGAAATGTACAAGAGAAGTTAGTGTAAATTAAATTTGATTCATTTTCATAATTAAAAATGTAAAATAGTCTGGAAATAGTATGACGCGTACGTCAGTTATAGGCGTAGGTGAAGTGCTGAAGTTTGTCGCGATTCGTTATGCGCCGCGTACGATGACCATCGGTCGCTGAGGCGCTGAGTCGTTGGTCTACCGACGGTACGCGTGCTACGATTTCCATTCTTATAGATTATGATTTAACAAATAACCAGAAAAATTAACATTTTTCTAAAAGTTAAAACTGTTATAGCATACCCTCCTTTCAAACAATAATATTAATGATATTTTTTCCACACCATTGTGAAATCTTCAAAATCCCATAACTCCAAACTAAAGTTTTTCTTTCTTCAAACTTTGCAAAATCATTTTATGGCGTCATTTTTAATTAAATGAAACAACTAACTTTGTTGACAACACTATATAATCAAAATTACCGACATGTTTTGAAACCGATGGTTTCTTCGTCAGGATAAGAAGAACATGAAATAACAAAGAAACAAAACAGTATTTCTGTATATTGGTATGACAGACGAGTAGTGGCGTAAGATCACCATTTAGAATTGAAACGTTGCATGAAATGGCTTTAGCCGTGTTTGGTGACCAGACCTGAATAGCCAGGTACTTCCCCACCTTCATCTTTCCCATCTCCTTCCCCTCCTCACTACCTTTGCCGCACAGCATACCCCAATTGGGGATGCCATTGTTTCACTGGCTCCAGGCGGGAGCAGTTGGGACCCTTGCGCGGTATACATATTAACAAAAAGAAAAAGCCAGGCACACTTCAGCTAGTACTAAATGAAACATTCTTCATTACCACAGTAATTGGCGTCCCACACTTTGGGTATGATCGGTGCAAAAGCCATAGATCAAAAATTTTGCGTTTGATCACGGTTGGTATTCGTGTTTTCAGAGTACGTTTGCAAGTTGGTGTCCCGGACATTGCACCCCAGTCGCCCCAGTCCAACCAACTTCACTCTGGTGGATGCAAATCTGACATGCGATGGACATGCGCCTGTTTGTCAATCAATAACAGAAGTCGAGGGGCGAGGAAGCGTTCCTTGGTTTGCAATTCTTGCATGAAATACACATCGGCGCCGACGCCGAATACCTGTTCCTGGTGTGGCTGCACTAGCAACCCCCGGGAAGCCGGCAGATCGATACTTTCTCAGTTCCCACTGAGACTTCGCAGATGCAAGTGGCGAAGTGGCTGCCTGACGGTCCTGTCACTTAGTTTCAAAACGACAATAAATTGTCTAATTATCAATGAAACAAAATGTTTTTCCACCCGAATTGTGGAGAAAATATTAAATTAGTGAATGCAAGATTAACTGCAGAGAAACCGTCGCATGTTACTCAAAATACCCTGGTTTTCAGCGGATATCCACTTAACGGAGACTTCAAATTTTTTATTCGAGTTATCAGAAAGGTTTTTTATATTTCGTTTACTAATTTGAATACAATATTGTAATATTTATTAACACACTTCAGGCGGGCGAAAACAAGGAAGCCGTTAGAGAAAATAGAATTGGTTTTAAACCGATATATCTTTGAAAATAATATGTACATTCGAATATTTTTTTCTAATATAGAATTCACCACACCCCGACTATAAAAGTTTTGTTCAAAATTACTACTTTGTAAAACATAGGACTCCATAAATAGAAGTTAAAGTCAGTGTTGGGTCATTTAGTGACGTTTTATGTGTAGAAAATGTACATATTTTATTACACTACAAAATAAAATAGTTTTCACTTTGGTCATCAACAAAAAAAAGGTAGTTACAAAAAAAATATTTGCCCATATCCAGTGCCGAAGTGTAAGTTTTCTTTTGATAAAATATTCTTCCACACAAAAGACAGGACAAGGAGATAAAAAGATTTCCTGATCTTGTATCACATATACATATTATTTATATGTTTTATACATATGTACGAGGGTCGATCAAAAAGTACCCATGTTTAAAGACATGGCGTTGCTGAGGGAAGTTGGCATTATCGTTGTGTACCATCTGTCAAACGATACCATATCAAATTTCAGACTGTTTTTTTAGGTTAGTTTTTATTTGGCAGCCGGTTGTATCACACGCGTTTCATGTTTTTTGATAAAATGGAGAAAGAGCAACATCGATAAGTAATTCGCTTATTATTTTTGAATGGTAAAACATGCAAAGTTATGAAAGCAAAGTTGGATGCGGTCTCTGGGGACCCTTCACCATCTATGACAACCGTGAAATATTGGTTCAACGATTTTAACGATGGTGGTACATCTTTTTTTGATGAGGAGCGGCCAGGCAGCCCGGCAGACTTGGTTACCGAGGAACCTTATGTGGTTACCGAGGATACCGTTGAAAAGGTCCATGATATGATTCTCGCTGATCGCCGAACTAAAGTGCGTGAAGTAGCACAAGCCATAGGCATGTCGTATGGAACAGCAACAGATATTTTACTTGATAAGCTAAGTGTGAGAAAGCTATCAGCCCGATGGGTACCGCGATTGCTCATGGTGGACAACAAGCGGATATGACTGTAAATGTCGAAGCAGTATTTGGACCTCTTTAAGCAAAATTTGCAGGATTTTTTGCCTCAAGTTGATGTTGAGTCACTGTTGATGAAACCTGGACACATTATTATACGCCAAAGACCAAACAACAGTAAAAAATGAATTTTCTTTGTGAATCTGCTCCAAAGAAGGCAAATATGGTCCCATCAGCCGGAAAAGTTATACACCATTTTGGGATTCGGAGGGAATAATCCTCAAAGACTTTTTACACTATGGGGCGGTACTATGGTGAATTATTGAACCGATTCGAAAAGATATTGAAGGAGACAAGGCCCCATTTGGCTAAGAAAAAAATGCTGTTTCACCACTATAACACACCAGCACATTCATCCGGAATTGTCACGGCCAAATTGGATGAACTGTGCTATGAACTGCTGCCACACCCACCGTACTCACCCGACTTGGCTCCCTGCGACTTCCTTCTGTACCCCACCATGAAAACATGGCTCAGGGGAAAAAGATTCAGCTCAAACGAGGAAGTTATCGCCGAAGCAGAAGCGCATTTTGAAGAGTTTGACAAATCATATTTTTGGAGGGGTTAAATAAATGGCAGAAACGTTACGAAAAGTATGTTGTCCTAAAAAAAGATAACGTAGAAACAATTTTTTTTTTAATGAAAAACTTGCATCTTCATTCCCAACATGGGTACTTATTGGTCCACCCTCGTAGTTGGAATCCTTAGAAAGAAATTGGTGTATAATATTCATATAAAAAATATTTTACTGTAGTGTCTTTCCAAGCATTTAAGTAGGACCGGTAAAAACGGCGGTAAAAACGACCGGCGTAAACGGTAAAACTACCCTTCCCAACCAAAGTGTGTTAATATTAATTTAGTTTTCTGTAATTTCCAGCTTTTTTAAAAATGTTTCACTATTGGAAATTGCACTTGCAGTTTTGTATTGTAAGGATGTATTAAATTCTCATTTTTGTGATATTTCAGAATGAAGGGCATCGCAAGCATATTATGAAGATAGGAGTAACAACACTCGATCCCAACATAGCTCCGGTGATTCCAAAATCTATTGAAACACTTCATAGATATGCCGATACATGGGTGAGTCATTTTATTTAATTTCCATTTATATCTTATTGTTAGTTTGAAACAGTATCCATTATTCATCTGCACTCTTTGTTTTAGTTTCTCTTCGGTGATTGGGTAGCTAACAACCAAAGTCTAAACGGAGCGCGCTATGGAGGGAATATTAATTCTATGAAAGAAGGAGATACAGTTGGAATCCTGCGCACATCTGAGGTAAATATTGAATTTTAAAGTCTGGCATAATTTATTCTTCTGGTGGATGTTTGCTATAGCTATTTTAACACATTACAGTCTTTAGCAGCCGGAAGGAGCGACCATGAAATATGAAAACTAAATTTTTAATTGTGGATGGCCTGGGAGGAAACAAGCAGACAGTACTAAAAATTGATAATATAGAAAGGGTTAGCAGTATTAAATATCTGGGTGTAATATTAGACGATAAATTAAAATTCGACGAACACTTAGAATACATAACAAAGAAAATTGCTAAAAAAGTTGGATTCCTTAGAAGGATCAGAAATAACTTGGATCTCAAGACAACGCGCCTTGTTTACAATTCTATTGTAACTCCGCATTTAAATTATTGTTCTAGTGTTTTATTCCTATGTAACGAAGCACAAAATAACAAACTACAGGTTATACAGAATAGGGGAATGGGGATCATTTTAAAGTGCAACATTTTCACTAGAGTCAAAATTATGTTACAAAATTTAAATATGATGAAAACCAAACAACATATAATATATAATACCTTAACAATGTTGTACAAACTCAAAAATAATATGCTGCCAAGTTATCTGAAAAGTAATACAGTGGTGCCTCACACAACGAACTTAATTCGTTCCAGGAGCAAGTTCGTTATGCGAAAAGTTCGTTATGTGAAACGCGTTTTCCCATAACAATACATGTTAAAAAAAAAAATTCGTTCTGTAGCATAAAATATGGTAAGATGACATAAAAAAAAAGATAAATTTTTTGTTATTATTTTTATTTAGATACATCTAAAAACAAAATGAAAAAAACACACATTTTTTAATTTTAAGAAATAATCGAATCTTGCACATCTTCATCCATTTTCCGCTTTTTGGCCGATGGTGCAGTGAAAAACCTGTCCAAAGTCGTTTGTTTCTCTCTTTTCTTCAACATCTGCCGGAAATAACGGACAAGAGTATCTGAGTACAGGTCGTTGATCCTTTTTGCTTCAGCGGAATCCGGATAGTGGGCATTGGTAAACTCCTGAACTGCTTTCCATTTGACCAGGATGTTCTTGATGTCAGCAGTTGGAATTGGTTGATTGTTGCTTAAAAGGACGACTGCCGTGATACGTGTGCGATTTAATTCGTAATGAAGAACGATTGCTGCGATACGTGCGTAAGTTAAGCGTACTACGCAGTGACTAACGAGTCTAACGACTGCCTTCGCGGGAGGATGCAATTAATCGGCAGTGATCGTAGAAGATCGGGCGACTTCGTTGTAATGATGAACGATTGCTGCGACACGTGCGTAAGTTAAGCGTACTGCTCAGTGACTAACGACTGCCTGCGCGGAAGGATGCAATAAATCGGCAGTGATCGTGTGAAGTGGGCGACTTCGTTGTGTGAAGCGAAGTTCGTTGTGTGAAGCGGAGTTCGTTGTATGAATCGTGAAATGAACGAAAAGGAAGTTCGTTGTGTGCAGCGTTCGCTGTGCGAGGCGTTCGTTATGCGAGGCACCACTGTATTATGTATCACGAAAATGTTCATAATTATCCTAAGAGAAGATGCAGAGATTTTAGGCTTCCCAAAACTAAACTTTCGTGCACCCAAAACAGCGTGTTTTATAAAGGACAAAAACTTTATAATGACCTACCGAATGCCGTTAAGGAAGCCTCAAACCTTCGAAGCCTCAAATCGATCAGTCCGAAACACTCAATCCCAGTCTTATTTCCCAATCCTCGGTCCCATTTCTCAGTCCTTCAGTTCTTAAAAGGTCGCAGCTCGCGAGTTAATAAGTAACTGCAAGGCAAGACACAAGACACTGGTCAAAAGTTACTATTCATTCTCAATGCCTGTCGCAAATCCGTTCGGGAGTCCAATGCGATTCCCATGTGGGCCGAGCTGTCAATTTCATTACATCGTGGGTTCATCGAAAATTTCCAATTTCGAGGCCAAATTGTTGCGGAACCCCTACTCAGGTTCAGCGGAACCCTGGTGTTCCGCGGAACACAGTTGTCAAACCCTGAGTTGGCTTAGATAAATAGTTTAAATAATGGTTTTCCTTCTCTACACGGCTTTTATTTTATTAAGAATATTGTTTCAGGGAGACCTCGAGTACTCCGTGAATGGCAGGAATTTAGGAGTAGCTGCCCGAGATGTTCCATTGAACGTTTATGGAGTCATCGATCTCTGTGGATTGGCATACCAAATATCGATTTACGACAAGGTAATTACGTTTTGCAAACAAAAATTATTATTTTTTACTGTGATTACCGCCCATGAGTCCCAACTCTCCGGAATCAGTGAGCGGGATGTGAATAAAACAAACTTTTTATTTGCAATAAACTTGAACGACACTGGGGAACATTGTCACGAACGGTGCCTCTGGGGTGGACCTTCTATTTCCCTAAATTTTCGTGGGTCCAAAATTAGACCATTCAAACAGTAAAACTAGAGGCTTTTGGGAAACCAGGGTGAGTGAAGAGGAGAGCTGGGGTGGACTCTTCCCTTGTGGAACATTTAAGAAACCAAGGGGGAGTGGATCCTTCTCTCGTGGAGCATTTAGGAACCAAGGGAGAGTGGACTCTTCCCTCGTGGGGCCTTGAAAGGGGGAGTGAAAAGGAACCAAGGCCACATCCGGGGGCTTTCAGGGAACCCAAACAAAGATAGATTTCGTATGGAAAAACCTTTGCCTCTACAGGATTTTCCAGGGGATCAATACGCGAAACCTGGAAACCAACTCAAAGGAATGAGGTGAAATGGGAGATAGCATAATGGGCCCCATGGCCTGAGTGCTCACAAGAACTATCCGAAGACCGTCTCCGCTTTATTAAAATAAAATAATATTTCAGTTTCCTGACGGTTCCACCAGCCCAACGTGCTCGGCTTCATTTCGCACTCCGAGCCCTCCAGACAACCAGACCTGCTCACAATTCCAAGTGCTGTCCGATATGAACTTCGAGTGCAACGTTCGAGCTGTTGATACCACTCATGGCGCTATTCCGAAAGGTAACTATATTAATCATGTATTAATATCACACAACCAAACACAACATAGCCATCCTTGATCGTTATTATTGAAAAAAACTTATCGGTACACTGATTGGTAGCATCTCAATATATTTCTTTTGTCACTTCGCAAGGGCCGTTTGTTGACGCCAATTGAAATAAGTACAGAAAACGGAGCACCCCTTGCATAACGCATGCTTACTGAGCGTAGTTCATGTGGATACCAACTCCACCGAACTTTATGCGGTTGGATTAAAACCATGCGCCGATGGTTCATCCTATGATACAAATATAATCACAAAATGTATCTATGTAAATGCCACGACCTACCTACCTTTATAAACCTACATTCCTATCTTTATTAACCTCCTCTTAAATCCTTTAACGCATGCGGTCTCCATTATCCCCTTTCACCCACTGACACCCCATCGTTTCACTGAAGTCGTCTCTCTATAGCGTAATTGTTTTTAGATAGCAAGCAATAGACATTCAAGGAAGAGATTATGATGAGAAAATTCAGATGTGGTTGGAGGAAGAGGAAGAGCTCAAACTCAATGATGGCGACGATGAAGTAGCCGATCAAATTTTTTTTATTGAAAAGGAAATCAACGAAGAGAGTGAAATTTCTGGGGGCGAAGTAGCAGATAAAAATTTGAATGAAGACGATCGATGAAAAGCTACTAGCTTTTACACATCTTTGCAAATTTATTGTCCACATACCTAACAAACTTGCGAAATGTGAAATCAAGATACTGATTTTAAGTTTTTCTCCTTTACCCTGCATTCTTCATCCATAATATAAAATTGGGCAAACTTCTCTATCTAACACAGTACATATTTTATCAAATTTTTTTTAGGAAAACCGACTAAAGCCATCGAAGACAAACTGCGCTTTCACAAGCGCACTGGCACGCTGGTCAAACTGAGCACTAGTCGCAGGTAAATTAAATCAGTTTTCTTTTCCCTATTTCTTCAACAAGATCTTGGTACCGTCAAATTATGGATAAGCTTGTTTTATTGCAAGTAAAAAGTAGAAATCTATGTTTCTTAAAAAAAATTTTTTTCTGGAATTTCTAGGTCATCACAAGGCCATTAACAGCTAGTAACGTCATTTCAACCATGAGAATTTTTGAAGTATTCATGTAATTAATAGAAACATTACTTATTAGACTACATCTTCTTTGTGATTTTTCCATGTTTTTCTGATACAGGGATTTGTGCTCTCGCCTATTCAAAGAATGAGTATCCAGTTCTTTTCAGTTTTATATAAAATCTCAAATAGTTAATTCTCATTTCAGAACCGCTCAACGTCGTCACCCACTCGACGAGTTCAACAATGGAGTTGTGATGACGCACCGTTACCTGCTGGACGATGAGCTGTTTGAAATTAGGATCGACTGCCTTGTCAATAAATGGAGCGGAAGCATTGAGGTAAAAAGTATTTCTTTAGTAGTTAAAGCTTAACACGGTTGACTTTGCAAACGCTAGTGCCTATTTTGTGGATGCAAAAATGAAAAAAAAGTTTGTGATTAATAATTCTTAAATTGAAATATGAGATCGATAAAAATGATTAAATTTTATTAGGTCTCACTAGCTCAATTGGTAGATTGTTGGTCCTGATAAGATTAGAGGTTGTGGGTTCGAGTCCCAGTTGCCCTATTTTCATATTTTTATTGAGAATTTTTAACATTATTTTCAATGATTAAAAATTACATTGAGGTTTAAACTTGAATAAGTTAATCCTAATAATTATTAATAAAACAATTTGCTTACTTTTATTAATATAACCGCAATACACCTTTTCCTCTTTTTCTGTTATATTACGCCATTTATACCAACATTGAGAAATGTATTTTCCAGATGGGTGTAACGTCTCACAACCCTAGCGCCATGGAGTTCCCGGCCACCATGACCAATATGCGCACTGGAACCATCATGATGTCTGGCTGTGGCATCCTCACCAATGGAAGAGGAACTAGGAGGGAATACGGAAATTTTAATCTTGACCAACTTCAGGTAGCCTTTTGCTTACTTGCAATAAAACTATCCTTTTGGAGAATCAAGAAGTGATGACCCTCAACTTGTATTTTACGTGTCTGGGCAAATTTGATTCCAATTCTTTCATTTTAGGCAGGTGACAAGGTCGGTTTGATCCGCAAGACAAATGGCAACCTCCACTACTACATTAATGGGCTCGACCAAGGCGTGGCTGTGTCTCGTATAAACCAGCAAGTCTGGGGTGTAGTCGACCTGTACGGCATGACTGTCAAGGTAATTAAAATAGTTGTCATTTTTCCACAAAACAGCTTTGAAGCATATTTTTTTTAAGTGTCTCTAAAATTAACCTTTTCTATGAGGCTATCGCAAAATATGTGAACCATCGACAACATCGTCCGCTTGTCTCGTGTGTGGTCCACGAAGTTTCACTAAGGGGAGTATTTCACCCTCATTTGAAAGCTTATCCACAGGATAATGTATATTTTCGATTTATTTATTTATAGTGCCCAAGTTTACTACAGTGAAACCCTCTTAAGAAGTTTTCCAAGGGACCGGAAAAAAAAATTCTTAGGCGGGAAAACCTTATAAGTAGGAAAAATTGGGCCATTTGGTCTTCAAAGGACCGAAAAAACCAAACTTCTTAAGCAGGAAAACATCTTAAGCGAGAACTTCTTAAGAGGGTTTCACTGTATTCGGTATTCAAACCTACGAATAGTGGCTACACATCGGATAAGTTAGCCGAGTTTTCTATCTACATATTTAGTTTTCTATCAAGTATTTATTTGTTTATTTTTTAATATACGTTATCCTATGAATAAATACCCTCTAGGATACTTACATTATGTCTAAACGATCCTCAAGGTGATTAGATACATTTCATTAAAAAGTCAGTCAAACAAAGAATATTAGTTGACATACCGTCACTCTAGTTCGTTTTTGTCCAACAGACCATTTTTCGTGAAATTAAAGTAAGTATCCAAATGTTCTCAAAAAGTCTTTATTTATGCGATACTCGTTATAAACAATTATTTAAGTGTTTTTCAAAACGCACTTTGTCTTACATCCTCCAAAATGTATGTTCTTCTATCGTAAAAAAAAGTTTAATTTTGTTGCTATTATTATTATATTATGTAGTTGCCATTTCTTCCGATTCGCGTTTTGGTCTGTTGGATAAAAACGAACTGAAGCGACGAGACATCTTCCAAATTGGATATAATTTGTAATTTTCACAGCCAAAAGTATTATCATTAATAATTTTTGGGTTATTATGCCATTTTGCGCTTCCTCCTTTAGCCGCATTCCGTGTCCATAATCACATCTACCCTGACGATGGACACTGTAACGCTGTCCAAAAAGTTTGGCTAAAGAAGAAGGAAGTGCAACACAGCTACCTAAAAAATTAATTATGATAACTTCCAGATTTACATCGTCCATTTATGCACAGGGAATTTAACTCATGACCTCCCTAATCAAAGCCAAGTTCACATAACATTTCATGAGGCAGGAGGTTTTTATTCATCTATATTATTTATATTTTTGTTAATAAGTTAAAAACATTTTCAGGTATCCATTATGGATCCCGATGGAGAAGATCTTGAGGAACATGAAGATATCATGAACGTTCTAGAAATTGGTGAATCGTCTAAAGGTAAGCACTTTGAAATGCAATGATTACTGTGCTTTGATGAGTCGACAATGCCACTTCACTTGGGACAAATCTATTTATTACAATGACTTTGTAATAAATAGATTGTAAACATTATTTTCACAAAGCACTCTTCTTAGGGTGAATTGCCTATTCCATAAAAAAAACATTATTTCATTTATGGTGTACAGATTAACTTTGTTATAGATTTTCACCATCTCTTGTTGTGATTTTCAATATAGTGTCTAATATCAATATGATGAATTTCTAGCTCCTACATTGCCGGCACCCATGCTGCGAGGTAACCCCGACCACAGCCCCTCCTGCAGCCAGGACGTGCTTGCCTTCCACCCTAACTGCGGTGCACATGCCGTTGTCATCAACAATGGACAGACAGCTCATCGACCCTTGTGAGTACATAATACATATTATCAGACTTTGTTGAACCCTGTACCCATCATCAGTGTATCTTTTTTTATATTTACTATTTTTCTTATAAGTGTAGCATATTATATGTTGATATAGGCTTCTGGCCTTCATAGGATCTCTCCAAGGTGTTTTTCACTGCCTTAAATAGATATAAAGAATCTCTGTTTCTTCCAGCTTCCTTTTTGGCTCTCCAAGGGTCAAGCTGCCCCTTTTTGCTAATTGTATTTCCTTTTTTCATGTACATACTTCTGTTTCCAGTGCTCAAGATGATTTCAACAATGGTGTGGTGTTGACCAACCGCCCCCTCCGTCAAGATGAGCTATTTGAAGTTCGACTGGAAAAGATCATCAGCAAATGGGCCGGCTCCATTGAGATAGGAGTCACCATGCATTCTCCAGATGACCTGGAATTCCCTTTCACCATGACCAATATGAAGTAAGTTTATTAATTCCATTAATTTTATGTGATGATAAAACAGCCTTCGTCCATCTCATCCCCATTTGTTTTTCAAGACTTGCATAAATAAATCCCTTCCTGCAGCCGCTACCTTAACGCGCCTCTCATCTGCCCTGCTGGGTGGTGATATAGTTCCCCTGTCTTTACACTGTACAGACAGGGGCACTCTAATGAGGTATAACATTAAAAAAATATAAGTGTATACACAGTGACCAGAAAATTGGAGTGCAAGCGGGAAACTGATAAATCTACATCATATTTGTTTTTTTTCAGCAACTAATAAACTTTTGGAGCCTGATCTAAACTTCGACGCATTTTAAAATACATTAAAAGGCTGATGTTAAAACGATAACTCAAATTAAAAAAGTTATATCAATTGTGATGTGGATTCACCAGTTTCCCACTTGTACTACGAGTTTCCCCACACGTGTATATATTCCCTTCACCCTAAGTTGATGGGAATGCATAACTCAACTTAACATTTACTTTAAGATCGGGAACATGGATGATGACTGGAATTGGGATAATGCACAATCGTGTCACAGTGCGCGAGCAGTATGCAACTAGCAGCTTGGATCAACTAGGTGTAAGTACATTCAGTCTAACTATTGCATAAGTTGTTTCACGGCACTGGAAAAGAAATCCAATCAAAGCAAAATATTTCATTCTAGCCGTCATGTCGCTGATACGATTTTTCAATATTTTGAATCACATTTTAAACTCTTAAAAACTTGCCAGATTGATTTTAGGTTGAGGTTCTGAAAAAATATAACGAAAAGTGTTAATGGTTTTAAAATTTTACATTCTAGGTGGGTGATCGCGTTGGCGTAGTGCGGCAAGCCTGCGGTACCTTGCGCTTTTACGTAAATGGCATCGACCAAGGCCCTGCTACAAGCAACATTCCGGAAGGAGTCTACGGTGTGATCGGTAAATTCCATTCTCCACCAAACAAATAAACCACCATCCATCAATACCGATGAATCTTGCAAAATATAATTTTCAATGTCAAATGTAATTGAACAGTACTACGGCAATCAAAAGATATAGGTCTGCCTTAAAGCATATTCTATGTTTTATTTTGCGGGCTGACAGGCAACCACATGAAAAATCCTTTTGATCCTCTGCAGTGCTTTTGTGAGATCTTGTAATTCGGAAAAAAATTTACCAAATTTTGGCCAATCTACCTACTTAAATATGAATGATAAATATTTTATGTAACATTTTTTTTATTACATTTAAATTATTTCGATCATCATAACAAAATGTTTGTATAAATTAGGGTTGTTGCGGATGCAAAAATTTAACATCCGCGGACACGGTTGCGGATTATTAGATAGTCACATCCGCGCATGCGGATGCGCATTTCAGGATTTTTTTAGGATATTTCAATTTTAAGTACATAAATAAAGAAAATCGATTTAATTTTAATATATTTTTTTTAATCATATTTTAATGATACAACATCATTGGATTCACTTTTTTATTTAAATGATATTTTTTACATTTGATAATCAAGTTAATTATCAGGAACTATTCAGAAGGATAAATGTGTAGACAAATAAAACACAACCAACCAAGGTGACGCGCACAACAGAACGGCGTTCCGATCGTTGTCTTTTGTTATATTAGCTGTCGCTAGGTTACTGATCCAGTGTTTTAAATTATAAATGTTTTTGGTTGTTCAGTGCAATCTACACACTTCCCCTCCAGTTGTTAAACGATATAAGGGCAAAATTGACCATGCTTTGTAGGGCACATTACACAAACATGTCGCTTAATATTTTGTGGCCCAACCATATATATGAAAATAATAAAAAATTCTAAATTAAAAACTCAAATACTTGTAAAACATGAATACAGAACTATAAGTATGGTATCTTCAAATATCTATATGGTAAACAAAAGTAGTATTTTTTAACTTAAGTTTAAAAAATTATGTCTAGGAGAATGCTTCGACTAGATTTATTTTTGTATCTTTATTTTAAAAACAAATGTTTTCATCTACAAACATTTCGTTTGGAACAAGTGTTCAAAGTAACTGTGACTATGACACAATATTGTATATCTAATAATAACTGGATTCAATAAAACTTATATATTAGTATTTCTTAAAAATAAGGTACATGTTTATGAGACGCTATAAATTTTACAAAGCGTTTGATAATTATATTTTTTTTTTTTTTTTTTTAACTGTTTACTGGAGTGCGTTATTGATGAACTCAACATATTTATTGAGTTTTTTGTAATTACAGTAAATTAGACTGGGTAGTGAATCATCCAGAGTAGACATATTTGTTTTCATTAAAACTTATCGCTGTTATTTAAATAAATAAATATAATACATTTTATTATATTTAAACATTCACACGTCTCCGTAAACACTTGAAAAGAATTATTACATAATATAAATAAGAAATTTCAACGACATGTTCAATCAGATGTGAGTGCCATTATACATCTGAAGGATCATGGTTAAAATAACTAAAAGTAAACATTTTTTCACAGTTTATGATTTAAAAACTTATTTTTTAGTTGAGATACAAAGTTTGTTTAGTAACATTAATATATTACCTCTGAAATTTTGTTAATTTTTTTTGTAATTTTTAATCAATTTAGTATGATTTACAGAAGATAATTATAATCGTAAAAAATAATAATACCTTTTTAGGTTTTGAATTGTCCCAATCTGTCTGGAAAATGAACTTTTCGACCAGATCTTGTGGTTCTGGTAATTTCGGGAAGTGGTTTAGGTACAATTGTAGAAATTGGAACATTTTTTTCTACAGGAACAAAAGCAGGCTTTAGACGGTCTATCGTGACGCGTTTTGGTTTTCCTTTTACGGTAATAACGAATGTTTTCTCATCACGTTCTTCAACTTTGTATGGACCTTCATATGGATTTTGGAGTGGTTTTCTTCCACCATCGGTTCTGAGAAACACATGTGTAGTAGTAGGTAGATCCTTATGAACGAAGAATTTTCCTGTACCATGGATACTGGCCGGAGTCGATTTGATATCTTCGAACTTTCTTTGGAGACGTCCGACGTATGTATCGGGTTCTTCTCGAGAAGTTGCTGTGAAGAAATCGCAAGGTAATTTTAGAGTTCTACCGTACGTTAATTCAGCTGGTGAGCATTTTAGATCTTCACGCACTGTCGCTCTCAGGCCTAGTAAAACGAGTGGAAGGTTTTCAACCCAATTCTGGTCTCCACATGCCATAAGAGATGCTTTCAAAGTACGATGCCATCTTTCAATCATGCCGTTGGCTTGTGGGTGATATGCTGTGGTTCTCAAGTGTTTAATTCCAAACTTTTCTGTGAGTTTTTTGAATAGATGACTCTCAAATTGACGACCTTGATCGGTTACTATGCTGTCAGGGGTTCCGTGACGAGCAATCCAATGGGTTGTGAGTGCAGTGGCGACTGTTTCCGCTGTCATGTCTTTCAGGGGAATTGCTTCGGGCCATCGAGTAAATCTATCAATCATTGTTAGTATATACTGGTACTCATTGCACTTTTGAAGGGGTCCAACTAGATCGATATGTACATTACGAAATCGATCCTCTGGTAATATATACGTTGCTAATGGCGCAACAGTGTGTCGAGAAACCTTAGCTTTTTGACAATGAATGCATTGTTTGACAAAGTTTTTTATGTCCTTTGCCATGTTAGACCAAACAAACCTTTGTTTAATTGTCTTTGTTGTTCCCGAGATGCCAGGGTGGCAAACATTATGTACACTTTCAATTACTTGATTTCGCATGCAAGCAGGTACAAACGGTCTGACGTGACCTGTTGATATGTCGCACCATACTGAAGTTTCAGTACCAGGCATCACCATTTGACGTAAGGCGAGGGCGGTGTCATCTTTTGCCTTCATAAATCCGTCATCTTGACACTGCGCTTTTCCCATCTGCCTATAGTCAATAGAAGTAGGACAATTAATCTCCTCTATTCGAGATAGTGCGTCAGCTACTGTGTTGAGTTGTCCTGAAATATGTCTAATATCCGTTGAAAATTGTGCTATATAATCTAACTGTCTTTCCTGGCGTGGAGAGCTAGAGGCACGTTTCTTGTTAAAGGCGAAGGTGATTGGTTTATGATCCGTGTAAATTATGAAATTCCGTCCTTCAATGTGATTTCTAAAGTATTTTACCGCTTCATAAACACCAGTAAGTTCACGGTCAAAAGTACTATACTTTCGTTGCGCGGGTGTGAATTTTTTTGAAAAGAATCCTAGCGGTTCCCAAGCGTTTCTGTTGGACTGTTGTAGTGAGGCTCCCATAGCTACGTCACTGGCATCTACCATTATAGCTATTTTTGCATTGGGATTTGGATGTGCAAGTAAAGCCACGGTCGCTAGGTTTTGTTTGCATTCCTCAAATGCTTCCGTCAGTTCTTGATTCCAAACCAATATTCTCTTGTCATTTTTCTTGTAACCAGCAATGCAGTCGAATAATTTTGTTTGAGTGTTAATTGCATTGGGAAGGAATCTTCGGTAATAATTCAACATGCCTAAAAATCGTCGCAATTCCTTTGCTGTTTTAGGTAATGGAAAATTTATGACGGCTTCAACTTTTTCTTTAATAGGTGACATTCCATTTTGGGTAATTGTGTGACCCAAGAAGTTGACTGTAGGTTCGCCAAAATGACATTTGTTTATGTTTATTACTAGGTCAAATTCAGCCAGGCGTTTAAGTAAAGAATCTAAATGTATTTTATGTTCTTCTTCATTTTCAGAAGCAATCAGAATGTCATCTATGTATACAAAGCAAAAATCCAAGTCTCTAGTTACCGCGTGCATGAAACGTTGGAAGCTTTGTGCTGCGTTAGATAAACCGAATTGCATGGATGTAAACTCAAATAATCCAAACGGTGTGATGATGGCTGTTTTTTGTACATCTTCTGGTTCAACTGGAATTTGATGATATGCTCTGGTCATATCTATGGTACTAAAGATTTTTGCATTTGAAAGTTTGTGTGCAAAATCTTGTAGTTGAGGTATCGGGTATTTGTCCGGGATTGTTTTAGCGTTCAATCGTCGATAATCGCCAACAGGACGCCACTCTCCGTTGCTTTTCTTCACCATGTGTAAAGGGCTGGCCCAATTGCTTTTTGATGGCCTGCAAATCCCTTGTTCCATCAGATACTTAAATTCTTTTTTCGCTGCCTCTAATAGGGCTGGTGATAGTCTTCGGGCACGTTCCGTGACAGGTGGTCCTTTTGTTTCGATGCAGTGAGTCACAGAGTGTTTTTTTGTATCCGGTATTTTCATATTAGGCCTCATTAATGTAGGGTATTTGCTCAAGATGTCACGAAATTTCTGTGACGAGGAAATTGTAGAGATACCAGATGTAGGTCCTTTATACGTTGTTCCTTTGATCATTAATTTTGTTGATTGATCTGTGATTATTGCCTTTCGTAAGTTTACCGTTAGGTTAAAATGGTGGATAAAATCTGCACCTAGAATTGGTCTTGATACGTCAGCAACAATGAAACGCCATTTCAACGCACGGCGTAGTCCAAAGTCGAGTTCGACTGTTCTCGTGCCATAAGTCTTGATGGGGTTTCCATTGGCTCCATACAATGTAGTTGGGCAGTTGTCGGAAGTGATATTATTTTTGTTATACGACGGTTTTTTAGGCATTACTGAAACGTCCGCGCCAGTGTCCACCAAGAATTTTTGTCGAGTTTGCAGATCGTATACGAAGAGACGACATGTATTACTCGGAATCTCACATGTCCCTACTGAGAGGTTCCGCTGTCGTTTTCCGAATTTTTATTTTTAAAAGTACAAGGTTCGTAGCATTTGTATGCATGTTCTCCAAACCGTCTGTGGAAATAACAATATCCATCAGGATCTCTTCTAGGTGATCGACCGCGAGACCCAGACCTCGGTCTTCTAGCAGGATTCTCTCGAGATGAATTCTGATATGAATTATTTCGACGAGGGCTCTGATTTCGCCGTTCTCGGAAGGTTGAAAAACTGTTATTTTGAGATATTTTCAATTGTGACACTTCGTGTGTTAGCTCAGAAATTTGTTTTTGTAGCTGAAATAATATTGAATTTTCTATTTTCTCGGATCTTGATGTGCTGGGTTTGTTATGTTGATCCATTGCACCGCATTCTGTTGATGTATAAACATCTGTAATTTTGTCGGCAGCCAATGCCAGTTGGTTTATGTTGTTATCAGGAAGAGCTGACAGGATTGCCTGGACATGTTGGGGTAGACGCTGTAGCCAGAGTGTACGTACTATTGCACTCTCTGCTAATGTGGGTCCAGCTAGCTCCATCATATACCGAAGAAGTCCGGAGGGCTTTCGATCTTCCAGTTTAATGCCCGTTAAAAGTCGTGTAAGTCTTTTTTCAGCAGAATCTTGAAGTCTGTCGATAAGTGCAGTTTTCAGTTTTAAATATTTGTCTGATTCAGGTGGCTTCGTGACAATATCACTAACACATTGTAAGGTTTGTGAATCGAGTGCTGCGATGATGATATTGTATTTTGTAAAGTCTTCTTTAATACGTGAGTTTGAAAATTGAGATTCGGCTTGAACGAACCATAGCGATATGTTTTCTTTCCAACATGGTGGTAATCTGACAGAGACATGGTGGATGTTTGATTCATTACTAGTTCCGCTTGATGATTACATTGTAATTGAATCTGTAATTATCTTGTTGCTTGATGTTTGTAAACTTGATTCCGCTGTTTGCTTCGAGATGAGAATATTTTCTTCAGTTGTCATGGCATTATTTCAGATATTGACAATTCAACGCATATAAGGCGGTTACTTTAAAAAATATTCATCAGCAAAAAATTCGAAAAAACATTAAATTAAATCATATTAAAATATACATATTTAAAATTATCGATAATTTATCAAACTGATTTGGGGTACCATCTATGCATTTTTCTATAAATCATAAGTCAGATACGTGTGATATTATCTGAGGCGCAAACCTTTTGAAAATCTACTAATTTTAGAACATTTTTATTAATGTTAAATTATTTCAAATTATTTTTTAATAATAGAATAATTTCTCAAAACAGATAATAATCATTGACATTTAATTCAAATTTTAAATTTTGAAATTAGGTTACGTAAAAATAATAGTCTTTTGTTTAAACATTTACGTGACTTGAAACGAATTCCTAATGGTCTGCTGTCTGTGGTGATGTTTTTTTCTCAGCCAAACGTCTCTCGTGAAGATAGATTCGCTGCGATTGAGTACTGCGTCATGAAGTCTCCTTGTTGTGAAGCTCCGCTGCGATTGGGTACTGCGTCATGAAGTCTCCGTGATGTGAAGCTCTGCTGCGATTGGATACTGCGTCATGAAGTCTCCGTGATGTGAAGCTCCGCTGCTTTGGTAGTCTCTATGTGGTGTCAGCAAAACTCGTTCACCTGTGCAGCCATGGTCTCCATGTGCGATGATGGTCTCTAATTAAATCACCATTTTCGATTTCTTTGGCCTCAGGATCCTATGCGTCGGTCGTTCTGACTGGTTTGTTGTGGTGCGGAAATTTAAAAAGAAATTTTTCGTATAATTGTGTCTAATTGCGTGGAAGGTCGGGTGGTCACCATTTTAATGATACAACATCATTGGATTCACTTTTTTATTTAAATGATATTTTTTACATTTGATAATCAAGTTAATTATCAGGAACTATTCAGAAGGATAAATGTGTAGACAAATAAAACACAACCAACCAAGGTGACGCGCACAACAGAACGGCGTTCCGATCGTTGTCTTTTGTTATATTAGCTGTCGCTAGGTTACTGATCCAGTGTTTTAAATTATAAATGTTTTTGGTTGTTCAGTGCAATCTACAATATTTTCAGAATAAAACTAAAACAGTTTTTAGTCTTACTTATTAGTGTTCTAAGCTTAGAGTTTTATAATAAAAAACTGTTTAATAATAAAATTTAAAAAATGGTAAATTAAATTTAATAAATAGTAATATTGCAGCCTTCTCGGCCTCCAATGTGTTTCATATATTATATCATTGAAGAAGAATATAAAAATAATAATCTAAATTAAAATGAACAAGACACAGAAAAATAATAAAAGATAACGGTCACAACTGGGACTCGAACCCAGATCTCTCGTCTTACCGGGATGTGCGCTCTACCGATTCAGCCATTGCCACCTATTACAAAACCTCCATAATTGTCAAAGTCATATTTCAAATTTCAGAATTAAAGATTACAAGACATATAATTAAAGATTAAAATTACAAGACAAGAGATCTGGGTTCGAGTCCCAGTTGCGACCGTTATCTTTTATTATTTTTCTGTGTCTTATTCATTTTAATTTACATTATTATTGTTATCTTCTTCTTCAATGATATATTACATTGATGGGAATAACCTTCAAAAGTTAAAAAGAGAGTTTTTCTTATAAAAAATTGAATGATCATGTATTAACCCAGCTCCACTAAATAGTTGTTCGCTGGGAACACTGGCTGGTGGAGATGATAAATATCTGCGTGCAAATCTGGAAATAGTTTTAAGTTCACAATGATTAACTTTCCACTTATTAAGTGTATTTTCATTTAAATCAGAAAAGCATCTGTTTTCAGGTACTGTTTTCAGGTTCTCCTTCACCTTCATCTTCACTCGATGAATCTAACATCATGGCAAGATCCCTTTTTAAGCAAGTCTTATTACCCTTACCGGACGTTCCTGGTTCCGGATCGAATGAATCTCTCATTCGTTCAACGAAGATAGCAACTAGCAAACACCCAATGATGCAGATATGAATCTGCATCCGTAAAAGCTCCTCATTAATTGATGCGGATGAAGATGTCTGAATTAATGCAAATATTCTGCAATTGCAGATGCGGATGCGAATATCCGTAACACCCCTGGTATAAACACACCTTTATAATCATTTTCATTTCTCCGAGCTCCGAATACACTAGCTACACTTACATTAGCCAATTTTTATTACAATTTTTTTTTTGTAATTAGAACTGCTTTGTTTAAAAGAACTTATTAGGATTTTTTTCTTAAATTATCAAGAATAATCACCCCCTAAAGTTCAGCGGAATGATCGTAGGTGCATGATGTGTGTAGATTGCAGATTATTTATGTAATTATGTTTCCTTTTAGATCTTTATGGACAAGCGGCACAGGCTTCCATTGTCCAACTTGCCAGTCCCCCGGAGTCGCTCCAGTCTTCGTATTCCAATGCTACATTGCACGGGTGAGATCCTGTTGTTTTAGTATATTTTAAATATCTAAACCTGTAAAAAAAGAATAACTCTTAACACTGTGCCTCAGAGCATGTTTTATTATGTACAATATTTTTGTTAATATTGTAACCATTTTTGTCATCTTTTGATATTATAGACCCCTGAATTATTAAGGTTTAAAATTAACTCTCACCTCTGAATTAATTTTGTACAAAAAGTGGAAATCTTTACAAATATATTTTTGCCAAAACTATGAAATGAAATGTCAGTCACTGCTGGGTTCGTTTTTCGTTTTTAAGCCGACTTACTTCTGGACTACCATATTTGGGATTAAAGGTGTGTTTTGGGCCTAATGGGTTAAGTGAAAGATTTGTTTCCATACATGTCGTGACACTTTAAAAAGCACTATATATGACTTCTACCACCTTGTCAACCACAAAAAGAGAGAAATCCAAGGGAAGTGACAGCACAGTCTGCCTTTTGTATTTTTGTATTGCCGTCATGGACTTATCCTGTACAATAATTTTTTAGTGGTGAGTTGGCGTTCCATCGCATTTGTGGGGACAATGTTACTGTTGGCCGCAACGGAGATATTGCATACCGCTTCAAGAAGAAGATAGTGAAGAACAATTTATTGCTCAGCAATCGGCCGCTGCGAGAGTTTGAGATGTTTCAAGTCCGTATTGACAACAAAGAGTTTAACTGCTGTGGCTTAATATCTATGGGTAAGAAATCACATCACCAAATTTGCTTTGTAAAATAAAAAAAATTAAAAAGAAAGACAATCATTCCCGGGTTATGAATCACCTGACAATGTTTAAAAATCTCCTACTGCCACCACAATAAGCGGAAAATGTTGCTTGTGTTATGATGGAGGACTAAGCCAGCAGGAATTGAACACGGGTCGCCTGGGTGGTATCCAAACGCAATGCCAACCCAGCCACTGACCGTTCTTATAAATATGTACATGTATATATATTTCATGCTCCTAGGCATCCACCCGCGCGCACTAGAACACCGATATTTGAAACACTAATGACATTTAGTAAACAGATTACACACAAAATGACAGATTATAGATTAAATGATATTTGTACGGTGTTAGAACATGCCTTTTTTTACTGACTTCTTTGTGATTTAAACAACTAAAAATTTGTATTTTATTTGAAAGATTATTGATTGTTCTATGATATAGTTACAAAAACTATGTTCCATTATCGATTTATTAAAGGAAATATTTGATGCACTGTAGTTGTGTACTTATGGTCCAAAGTTTGTAATTTAAAAGATATGTTTCAACTACATACAGAAAAATAATTAATATAATTTTTTAAACTTTTATCAATTCAATATCAATTACTAAACTTTCTACAGATAATATCAGTAAAATAAAACCCTTTCAAAGACATATTTTAGAAACTAACAAAAAAAAACTAAAAATTGAGTGATTTTAGACTACAGTTGCGTGAAACTATAGGTATAAATGAATAATAATATAATGCTAGTTTCTTGTTCGTGCATGGGAGTATAAGAGATTCATCCTGTTTGTTTCTCTAAACACGCTGTGTTGTAATTCAAATCCCCAAGGCTTTCAAAAACTATTGTTTCATATATAATTTGTACACTTGAGGTGAACTATCATAAAACCGCACCATAGTGAAATATTCATTCAATTATTCATTATGAAAAAGAGAATTTTTGCTGACACTATTTTTACATATATGTAATTTTATTTTCTGTCGAAAGGTGTGACCACCCAATTCCCAACGAAAGTGGTTCTGCCTCCGATACCACAGGACTTATGCCGGGAGATATACATGCTGGAGGGAAACAATCTCTACAACAACAATGCTAGAAATCGTAGACCTTACACTTTTGACATTGACACTATTCCCGTTGGAACGCTGTTAGGTATTGAACTTTTTTATCTTTGCTTAATAATTTAAAGCTTGTACTTTATACTTATACTTTGTACCATATTTTTCACTTTACATTTATATTTTACCCTTTTCCTACTACTTATTACCTTACTACTTACTTTTAACATTTTTTTTTTCCTTATATTTAACTTACATTTATACTTTTAGTTATTCTTCATGTTGTTGTACTATTTATATGTTATGTCAATTATGTTAATGGCACATGTTGTGCCGTATATGTGTAAATGTGTAAATAAATAAAAATTCTCCTAATCAATCCTTCACTAATATTATTAACTTATCCAAGTTCTTCTAAAGTTATAAATTTTCTATAAATTATAACTTATTCACCATTATATATTTTCTTTATCAGTGAAACATCAGTATGTTAGTGATTTTTTTCAACATTTTGTTACTAAATTTTGATTTTTTTCATCAATTTGTTATGTACTAAATTTTGTAGGTGTGATGCGCCATGCTGATCGAAGTGTGCACTTCTATGTAGATGGTGTGGACCAAGGAAAGGCTTGGGATATTCAGAACATCAACATGTTTGCAGTTATTGATCTGAATGGTCAATGCACCCAGGTGAATTGAAAATATTCAATTATCATACTCCATTATTGTGGTTTACTCCCAAGTAATTGCAAAGCATAATTAATAATATATTTAATAAATTTTGATTTAATAAATTGTAGTGTCAAAAGCAGAGTTGCTAGCGCAATAATTAATCAGCATCCAATCAGTACCATCCCTTCCTATGGATTTTCATAATTTATTTTTATTATCAGGTAACCATTACTCCACCAAAGCCACGAGCCTTTGCTAATTCGGAAAATTCTTTGATGCTTTACACCGGGTCATCTCAGATCAAGCAACATACGTGAGTTCCAATTTACAATGTTCTTTATACAACACAACGGTTGAATTTCACTACATCTTCTTCCCCCTTAATACCTTCGGTCTTACAACAGACCCCGATTGGGGATGCCACAGTCTCACTGCCTCCAGACGGTTGGGTGCAGTTGGAACTCTTGTGCGGAATTCACATTTAAAAATAGTTTAACTAATGATAATCTTATTTTTCAACAGTTTTTCTGAGTATTCTGGAGCCAACGTCAGAGTTTTGTCAGATGGTTCGAGAGCATTAAGTAGCAGCTTTACTCCCAGTGGGAAACTGGTTTTCAGCTCAGCATTGTTGAAATTAGATGAAATATTTGAGGTAAATACTTATTTCAATAGTTCTAATTAGTCCTTTGTCGACTACGACCCACTGGCGAAGTGATCAAGTTAAGAATTCAATCTTGATCGATTGATCGATATGCTGGGTACCGGCTTAAGAAAGACTGTAGAAGGCACATAATGCCAATAGATGAAATAGATTTCATCGGTCATTTCATCAGATCGGTGTGCTGTATTGAAGTAAACTATTTATATCTACAAAAAAAAAATCAAATATTTATGAAGACCGGGCATCTCGAGTATCGTACCTCATTCTCGCGACAGAACAATAGAAATATATTAACAATAGTTAATCTGAAATAGACTATCACTGTTGTTGATAGCCATTTCAAACTGATACATTGAACTTCTTCATTATATAGTTACTTTTCGAACCGGTTCCTAGTGGTGGGAGGAAGGTTTATCAGTGAGTTAAAATGATCCGATTTGGAAATGAAGGACAAACTACAAGTACATACTGTCAAGTATTAAATCCAAATCCATTTCCATTCTGATCTACCTTCCCGCCATCGGGTCCAGTTCCAAAAGAAACTGAAAAAAAAGAATAAGATAAACAAAAACTAAAAGTTCCATATCAGTCTCCGGTAACTGGAATCTCAATAACTCGGGAGCTGAGGGGACAGCTGATCGATTAAATTTTTTTCTGTCATAGTGAGTTGATCAATCATAGGTGGTTCACGATCAGGTCAAAGTTATCCAGGACTGGTTCTAATGTGTATTAAGCTTTTGATTTTATTTCTGATTTTGACCTATCTTACTTACGAAACTAGTTTTTGCTTTCAGTTTGAGGTTATGGCTTGTGATCACAACCTGATTGGATCCTTAAAAGTGGGAGTCACTGACTTCAACATCCTGAATGCACACATAAACTGTAACATCCCCAGCCACATTGAAGGGTTACCTATGAACACATATTACATCGATGGTGAGTTTTATAAAAGTCACCGTTCTGTTCCAGATCCTTCTTTCAGGGTTATATATAAATATTTTGAAAATTGCCATTCACAAAATAAATAGTATTGGATAACTATTGTTTCCCAGGTTTTATATTTGCCAGCATTTTTCTCTAAATATTATATAATTTGTAAAAAGCATTATTTTTGGATTTTGAATACTTTGGCTATACATATTTTATTATTTTTATTTTATCACTTGCTCAATACATATATTACGTATTTGCAATATACTCTAGGTAAATATTGAATAATATAATTTTTTTATTTCAGAACAATTCTTGAAGAACAATATCAACAGCAATGTTGGCTTCTCTTCATTCAATCTGAGGAATCTAAGAAGCAAAGACACAGTCGGCCTCCGGCGTATTGGATACACAGACGCTGTCTGTCTAATCATTAATTCTGTTGAACGAGGAGTTGTGTTTGAAAAGATTCCTGACGTGAGTGAGATTAATATTTATCTCCGTAATAATAAAAAAACAATAATTTGATTCAGCATTCATATGTGCAAAAGCCTAGCCATAATTAAAATTAGATTTTTACACACCTCCCAATGGTGCCCAACTAGTTGACGAGACATAATTCTCTTTGTTAAATACTGTATAGAGAAGTGTCACATATTTAAAAAAATTAAATTTTACTACGGTTGTGAATCTTGAATGTGCGATAATTATATTATTTTGATTGCAGAAAGTATTTGTAGTGGTGGAGATCAATGGGCCTCCACAGGGGCTACGAGTGACCTCCCTAGACGGCCAACTGGACATGAGTGGGGGTCCGGAAGACAATCTGCACAGTGTACACATGATTGATTCTATTGGAAATCATAGCGAAGGTTAGATCATTTTCACACATGTCGTACTGGTATGGTACACATACAAAGTAAACTGAATAACTTTTATTGCGAAATTCTAAGCTGCAACTACGATGTTATTTGTCTCACTGAAACATGGCTTGACTCTACCATTTTGGATAGATAGTTGATGATCGCTACAATGATTTTCGACGGGACAGAGAAATATCACCCTCTGTAAAAAAAAGAAAGGGGTAGGAGTGCTTGTCGCCATTAAAAATATGTAGTATCATATCTTCTGCAAACCCAAAATTCGAAATCAACAGAAGATATCTGGATGAGCATAAAACAACACGCATCATCTTTGTTATGCACTACATATTATGTTATGCACTACAAATTATCGTGTTATCACCACCTATCTGGTACCAGACAAATCTATAGTTTTGTATACCGAATTTATATGTAATGCATGTGGAGATGATGTAAAAAAAAAAATTTCGATTCTTGTCATAACGATTGTGAGTTCACCATCTGCTTAATTTAGCAGAGACTTAACTATTTTGAATTAGAAAACCTACACAAACGAAGATTATTAATTTAAATTACTATGTTTTTCAAAATGGTTAATAATTTAGTTGACAGTAGCTTAGTGAGCAAGATCATAATATACATTAGACCTAGATGTACATGAAGTTTTGATTTTTTCTGGATAAATATACAAAGACCTAAATATTACGGGATATCATAATTTTATGCCAAGAACGTCAAAATTGGTCAATGAAACTCAACAATTAATTAATTTATTGACAAACTCGTTATAATATGCCACAGCTAATGATTTTTTTTCTTCTAAATAATTAATAATTAAAATATTAATTAACCTTTATCAAATAATAATACAGCAAGTAAAATCTTCGAACTGTTTTGTTATGACTTTGTTCTGCCTTCAACACTGTTCTGTTTGCATGCACAGTTTGAAAATCACTTTTCTTCTGATTTCAGTAGAAAAATTAACGTTGTTGATTTTAACTGAACAATTCTCAAATTTTATAGTGAAAATGTTGTAAACACATTTATTTGAGATATTTACATGCTTACAGCCTTACTAAAAAAAAACACTCCGCGGCCGTTAAACGGTGTTTCTGTAGCACGTTGTGTAAAGTCTGTACATTTCGTTTTTGAAATTCTTACTAAACAAAATATATGGTTTTGATCTGACAACGTCGCCATTTTACCAGCCTTACTAATAAACTTTCTGAAAAATTTGTACAGTGGTCAAACAACCATGTATGAAGAATCCTTACTAATTAAGAACTGACAAAAAATTGTTCATGGAAAGATATGTACATTGCTTAGCGCCTCCGCCCACTCAGGCAACTGAAAACTCTCAACTGCCAACTGTCTTTGTATGACAATGTGATGGGCCGCACACTACACAATCACACAAAACCCCGTTGTCAATGGTAACGCAAGCGGTGACTTGCGACCATCTTGCGACTATCTTGCGACTGTCACGACTGATTACCCTGGGTGGCCGTTGCTAGGTTGCGAGCTGTCAGCTGATTGTTCTTCATCTATGGTTAAACAAGCTTTTTGACCAATCAAGACAGAGAAAACAGCCGGTTTTAGTTGGTTTTCAGTTGCCTCAGTGGGCGGAGCGCCTTACACGGCCAAGGAGGGTAGTTTATCTGTTATATATATTTGTTCCATTTGTAATTTTCAACGAATTTCGAATGTCTTTTTTTAATGTCCTATATATTTATTATTTGTCTTAAAAACAAATACCATTTTAGAACCAAAATGTAATTACCTTAAAGATTTTCATATCTAAAATATACTTAAATGTTTAAAAACTGTAGTATTTTAAACTTCAAACATTAAGTTGAAAAAAAAAACTCACTTACCCCAAACACTTTCTATTAAAATATTGAAATATTTGGAAAAATTCAAAATTCAAAAAACACAGTCCTTTTATTTAATGATTTTGAAATAAAACTGTCACCTCACTATTTACTCCTTCACACAATAAAAAAATATAAATAAATCTCGAAATTAGCTTTTCATTCCCAAAAATTTACAATAAAAAAACTCACATTTGAATACATTGCTTGCACATCTTAAGACATTATTTTCTTTGATACGTTTACTAAAATATGTATTAGACATTTTAGTCACCAAAAAACATCACTTTCAAGAATTTATAATAAAATAAAGATCTTAAAATGCAAATTATTTCTGAATATAACCTATAGAACCATTTTTTGACAGATCAATTTAGAACACACGATTTTAGTGTCACAATTTGACTTACACTAACGAAAAACAACACAAATTAATAGTAAATATATTGCGTAAATGAATATAAGTGCGAATTAGTCAAGGATTCAAATCATTAACGAAAATATCATCTTAATCACACACACACTGGCGACCGACTTTTTTCAGCATTTCCGCGGCTATTTTTTTTTCAGCGGGAGAGCAATGCGCAGGCGCATCAATCACACCACCTAGCGGATTATTATGAAAACTCCAATTTAAACAAGAAAATACGGCGTTGTCAAATCTAAAGATTCACAAAAACACCGTTTAACGGCCGCGGAGTGTTTTTTTTTTAGTAAGGCTGTTTATGTTTAAAATTTATTTGGTTTTGAAGTTTTTTAATAAATATTTTGTTTGTGTTTCTAAATAAAAAAAATTGCATTAACTATAATAGTTTGATTGTATGTTTCATAATAGATTGCGTCTATCTTCCTGTCAACCGCATAATGCGAGGAACCCAAGCGAAGCGTCGACCGAGTCTGCCTTTTGTAGGGTTCCACACCCCGGAATTTTATTGCCATCATGGAGCTAACATAATCCTGGACCCAGAAGGTTTGTACCACTCTTCAATATATTTATTTATTTTACGACATTAACTGCGGGAAGGATATTTATACCTAACTGGATTGTCAGTAACGGTGGAAGGGTATTTTTACCCTTTTCACTGACTCAATGTAAACTGGGGGTGGGTAATATTTACGCCAAATTTTGGTGCTATTTTTCGATCTCATATTGAAATATACCTGCATATAGTTTGACGATCTCCATGGCCGAGCCCCTCGGATATGAATCCAGAGATCGCCTGTTCGAATTGCGGGGTGCGAAAATAATTATTACTTGATAATTAAATTTTTTATCATTATTTCACATTTCATTAATAGAAAATAATAAGGTATATAAAATTTATGCTACATTTATATACACGTAGCCGGAAAACGTAGTGCTACAAGCAGGAAACTGGTTATCTCTTGATTCAACCAATTAAAAAAAAAATATGCTCCCACGTTTGTTATTTTGGTCTTAACGAAGCTATTGAAATGCTTTATCTATTATAACCATAGATGTCCCAAATCCGAACTTCGTAGACTATTTTAGAACGTAGACGTAGAATCTTCGTAGACACTTATATATTATAAATTTTTTAAATATTTTTTCATGCAGAATTTCTGATCAGCTGCTTACGGTTAAAATTAAGTCCCTTTTCCACAGATAGGTACCTTTAATTATCAAGTATAATACCAAAGACAACATACAAAAATCGAAATATTCTACGTTGACTCGAATAAGTACCTCTGACGTCAGTTTCAAAGTATCAAACTCGTAGGATCCGCGAGGTTATAAACTATTTTTTGTATGATTTTTTTATATTTTTTTAATAAATTCTACAAATATGAAGTAAACAATAAAATAAGGTTAATTCATTAGCTTTGCACTTTAATAAGTTTTTATGTCTCTACGTTAAAATTTTAAGGTATTTTTTTTTTAATGTTGGCAAAAAATTAAAAAAATTATCGTCTGAAATCTCGAGCAATCGAGGCAAATTTATTCATTTCACGTGGTCGCTCCAGTGGATAAAGATATTTTTTTGTTTTTTTAGCGAGGTCAGTGTATCGTGAGAACACATACAACCATGGTCTGGTGGTGGCCAATCGACAGATTCTCCGCGGACAATCTTATCAGGTGTGTAGAATATTTTATGTAGACTAATCTTGCCAACAAAACAAATTTTTGATAAGTGGATCTTTTTAATGCTAATTATTCCACACCTGTCTTCAATATATAGTGAAGCCCAAATCCCTACCGACGACTAAATGATTTATTATGTTATACACATCTCCTTAGTGTAACACTTTTTGTAATTATTGTATAGGTGTCTGTGCAGAGGATGAACACGAAGTGGATAGGTAGCCTTGGCGTGGGTGCGGCGCGGCACTGGCTGCCCAACTGCTTCCCACCATCCGCCGCTGACCTCGGCGTGGGCTACTGGATCGTCACCTATGATACGTTGTACCTTGATGGCTACAAGGCAAACTGGATTCTTTCATTTACATCTAATATTTAGGAGTTACCATAAATCCTAAGACTTATAGCTTTCATCCAAAAGGGACGGGTAGGATGCTCAACCTTGAGCAATTCTTTGAATCAGTATGCATTATGAATCTGACCATTCTAATTGTATCTTCTCAAGAATATGCAAAGGAAACTGTGGCTGCTTCAAGAGAGACTTGGTTTAATATTGAGCAATGCCACCAAAATAGTGCAGGAGGGGACTTTTGAGGGTGCCTTATCAGAGCAATTAGGACAATTTATTTATCATTTAGACATAATTTAATGTTTTTACTGACGTTATATTATGTACATGTATTAAGCTGGTGGACTTTTGGGATATTGCAAGATGGAGGAGGCATGCCTCCTCCTTCTTTCAGCATCCCATAAGTCAACCAACATAACATTCTTCACAATTACAACATACATTAATGACTGATTGCAGAAAAAGACTGACTATGGTCAGATACTGGATCGCCTGCGCGTTGGAGCCATTGTGTCCATTCTATTCACCGAGCAGGGGGAATTACAAATGGTGGTAGATGGAGTTAACTTTGGCACCTTTGTGAAAATCAACCCAAAGTTCAGGGAGCTATACCCCATCATCGATGTGTATGGAAAATGCGAGCAGGTGAATGTCTTTTTATTTGTCTGCCAATTTGCTATTTTATGTCTGAATGCGTCAAAATAAATGATTTGCGTAGTATTTATTTGCCACTGTGCGTTTTTGCGTTTTCTATTTCATTTGCGTATAATTTTTCCTTTGCAGTTTAGCCAAACTAACATGAGTGTGTTTTGGTCAAAGGTGTTATGCTACAAAAACAAAATTTGATATAATAGGGGAACTTGAAGAAATATTTTTTTCACTTACCAAATTAATGATTATAGCATGTTTCTGCAGAAACACACATTCTTGAGAGCTGTTCCAATTTTTTAAGATTATTATAATATTTACAGGTATTTATTTAAAGCAATCATAAATTTTAGTTTCCTTGCCTAAAAGTGTGGGATATCACCTTCAACTAAAAAATGGTAAATATGCAAAATGCATCCGACTAAGGAATTATCTCTGTTGTTTCAGGCTGCATTTTTGAATGCACCAGAAGATGGAGATACGGTGGAGGTGTCTATGCTGGATGATCTATCTAACTCTGTCACTGTGACGGTCAAGGGAAATCAAATAGACGACACCCATAATGATGATGTTGCATCAGGCTATGATGCCACGCAGCAGTGTGAGAAAGCAGATCTAGAATATCATGAAAAAGAAACCTTTCATGGATATGAAGACTTCGCTAAAGTCCCTGAAGGTTCTTCTATCGCCAAGAGTATATCATATGATGAAAGTCTTGACATCCTCATGCAAAATCCATGTGTCGCAAATGAGTTGAAGAATATTGAAATAAAAAACAAGTCAGTCTTGTCGATTCAACGCAAAGAATGCAGCAATGTTTGGACCAAATGTTTCGACTCCATTGATTTGCCCCCTTCGATGGGTATCACTGATCCAAGGTCACCATTCCAACACTCCTTCCCTTTTACATCGGAGGACGAGAAGAGCAGTGTCAGCAACCTCTCAAGAAGCCTGTCTTCTCAGCATATGTCAGCCGCCCCTGCAGCCGCCATAGCTCCTCCAGAAGCCTTTGCTGGAGCCAGCAATGTACAACTTCCACTTCCAGCCTTCTTCAAGGATCCTGGGAAACCAAATTCTGATAGATTTAACCAAATAATGAGTGCAATGATCGAGCACTTTGAAGTCGAAAATGCAATTGTCAATGTCTATCATGGGCCAGACACAAATGATCATGCCTCCATCACCACGGGAGATGAATTCCGGACCCCGGAAAACGATTGCAATCACGGTTTCGCCAATAATGGTTTATTGACTGGCTCTTGCATAATCGACGGCGATCCTGTGACAGAGGGTTTTCATTGCAACAACATGAGCTGTGTCTACATGAGGCAGTTGCTGCTGTACAGGCAGCAAATGATATTACCTGATTGTTTCTCCAACACCTATCCCCGCTGCTTCTGCCACGCCTGCTACCTGGCTGTCCCCTCCAGCAGGATCCCTCATGGTGTGTATTCTATTTATTATTTGAATTCACACATTGTGTGATTCCATCAATATACAAATACTACATAACAATTACATAAATAATAAATATGCATAATATTGTTTGTTAGTTCTTCATTTGAAAATCTTTCTTTTTGGAAAATGTTATTTCTGCGATTTTTTAATGCAAATGTTAATAAAAGGTTGTATTGAATAGAACGATTGTATTATGGCAATGTGATTATTGACACAGACTGCCAGTCTGGATGCGTATTTATTAAGTTTGATATGCCGCAACAAATAAACTTTATAACTCTCTTTATAGCGAAGACCCGAACCGCGCTTATAATGCATCATCTTTTTACGTGTGGCGTGTCTGTATGAGATTTATGACCTATAAATAAATAATGTTTTTGTGATGTTTTTTATTTATTTATTTTTATTTCTACTAAACTGTTTATATTATAAATACAAGAGAATGTATAATTACGAGTAGATCAGTGATGAACCCGCCTATTTTTGGAGCTGGCCAAAACAAAATTTTTAACATTCCTTTCGTTTATTTAATATAATTTAGGTTATGCTAGGTAGCGTATTTACAATAAATTCTATGTTTTGGGTTTAAAATGTATGTAAAAAAAAAACTATTGTTTAAAAACATGTTATTTTTATGAATAAATATTTGTCTCTCAGGTTGGGTGCGTTTCCCAATCCGTGGTTTCGAGAACCCAAATCCAAAATGGGACAGGGGCTACTGGCACGTGCCCCCCTGGGCGGCCAACCAGGCTCTCATGATGGGCAACTGCCAAGACGCTCCCTTCCGGCTGGAGAGGGCCCTGCGCTCCACTACTGGATCCAACAGTCTTAAACAGAGGTTTGTATATAAGCACTTTTTAAGTTTTGTTTCATTCTTTCTGTTAAATAAACTACACATCAGTGATAAATATTTGATTTTAATTTATTATAATTTTATAATAATACTTGTTTTATATTTTTAGGTTCAGAGCAAGCCGAGGGAGAACATACTTTTTAGGAGCTGCAATTGAAGTGGCGCTGTGCCTTGGAGATAAGAATATGTGCGTAAATCAGTTTTTTAAAATTTACGATTTATAACAATGTAACTATAATATAAGGTCGGTTCGGAAATTAATCACCGTTTGGCTATACATAAAAAAAACCCACGAAAATACAAATATTACATTACATGTCTCTTAAAATTTCAATTTTCCACTATTTTTCAACATAGTCACTGTTTATATTCAAGCACTCGTCATAGCGTTTCACAATTTGCAAATTCATTCTACATACAACTTGGCTGCTTGGGAATGTAGCCAACCTGTCACAGCATTTTGAAGATCTTCACTGTCATTGAAGTGCTGGACGCCAAGCCACTTTTTTATGTGAGTGAACAGATGGAGCCAAGTCTGGGCTGTAAGGGGAATGGGGAATATTTTCCATCGGTTTATGGTACGATGAGATCTTCAAAATGCTGTGACAAGTTATTCTTAAGGCTATAAGGCTATTCAAATGATTTTTGAGACTAGACTTAATCTTTTTTTATACCTATTGTTATGAAGCGATTTTATTTTATTATTTTATTTCATATTTTATTTATCGAGTAGTTAGGTACTATCGCTATTTATTGTTAGTCTATCATGTTGGCGGCACTTGTAGATTTTATTCGGCGCGAGCGTGGGCAGCCTGGGGGCGTTTCCGTTTCCTCACTCTGGTTTTGGGAGCGACATTGTGCGACTCGCTTCGAAAACAACGGTCAATTATTTCTAAGTTTTAAAATGGCATAATGGAATCCTGAGGTTGGATTGTTATCATACGGGCGTAGAATCATGTCCAAGTTATCAATTAAAAGTTTCCTAGTAAACATCCGCGCGTAAAGCGAGATTTTTAGTTTCGGAAAGAAACTCGAAACATAGTGCCGGTCGGCTTGTTTTGTGGAAGAGTCTATTCCGCATTAATCGAATGAATCGCTCTATGTAAGACGGCGACACGCCGCGAGTAATTAATCCGCAGCGAGTGATCTCCGGTCGGGATTATATTTAAAACGGGAGCCGCCGTGCTCGAACAAAGTGCCGCTAAAATGATACGAGTCTCACATATAAATCTTCCGTTATAAAACGGCTGGAAGCCTGCATGGTCTTCCCGGATGCAGATGGATACAAGGGTCCCTTTCTACTTGGCGACCGAGACAGAGGACGTATCTTCTGGATGCCACGGATGTCGAGGCGATGATGTCACCGCGTGGAGGCGAGATGGGCCTCTCCTCTCTTCACCAGCAGTTCTTCCGCCGTGCTCATTTTATAGTTAAATTAGCATAGGGTAAATAGTACTATGGTCCCGGGGGTGAGTCCTTACCGTTATAATCATTATTATGTTTTTTAACAGCACAATACAGTGTCTATATTATTTACCTACCTTGGTTTTATTTGTAGAGAAACCTAATAACCTTTACAGGGATGGCATGGCAATGTATGACCCATGCTCTGATGATGGAGTACTTGTGCTCTCCGCAGATTGACATACTCTGACTTTGGTCAGGGTTTGGCGTCCAAGACTTCCCATTACGGAAGTCAAAGTTAATTTGCGGGCCACAGTGCCTGACATTGGCACACACCATCAAATAACAACCTTTTCAACAAGTCTCATTTACATTTATCCCATAACAATTTGGCGCCCATACGCGGTATGGTTTCGAGTTATGCCATTCCGGTAAACGTTTTCTTCGCCCTGATATGTAGTCTGTGTAAAACAATATTATTCATCTGTTCAGTGGGGGTGTTAATTTCGTTTGTTGATAATAAACGGTCGCTGTCATAACCTATAATTGCAGTCACAGTGATTTGAAATGTCAACAAATCACTTTATTCCAAGTCACCGGTCTTGTTACCGGCGTGACTTTGTAGTTAGATATTGTGCGCAATAATATTGCAGGTACCTTATAAATAATTAGTATATAAACGTGTTAATTGGCATTATTCAATACCGCATAGATAGGCATGGTATATGTTTTATTAAGTTGTGGTGTTCTTGAATTAAATTTGATTTATAATCAAATTTCGGTTTGCATATCATCTTAGGTAAATATTAAAGTTATTAATATCTACTACCTATCAATTGGTGTGGATGTTTTCCATACGTCAAACTGACATTTATAGTACTTATTTGGAGAACATCGCACGCTAAATAAGACTGACGTGTATGCACTTTGTTTATTTCGCACATTAACAAATGCATGCACTATTATTGTGGATTGTGACAGCCTCAAGTTGTGAATATGTTTTATTTAAACTAATTACGCACGTCCAATTTTATTAGCACTATACATAAATGTACTCGCGAGAATTGTTTTCATCTTTATTTGTTTGTTTTTGAAGTACCGTTTCATTAACATATAAATGACGAAAGAAGGCAGGAGTATTGAACAACGATAAAATATTCCTTATTTTAGTTTTAAAAAAACAGGGTTGTCACAAATTTTAACCAACAAAAAAAACAGGGTTGTCACAAATTTTAACCAACAAAAAACAGGGTTGTCACAAATTCTAATTAACATAAAACAGGGTTGTCAAAAATATTCTTTCAAAAATATTTTTTTTTATTTTTGGAAAACGGTTTTAAAAGTATTACTTAAAATAATAAATTCCCTTTTAGAATTCTCGGCAATTATTTGGGAATACCTAAGAGTTTTATTGGGGATTTATATATAAATATATATTTTTTTGTTTTTTTGTTTTTTTCTCTAATTGTAGCAAGCCTGCCACAAACCTTCACCATGTCTACCCCAATTCCAAATGTTAATAATGCCTCCAAGGAAGAACTAGTTAAGGAGTTAGCTTCGCGATCTATAGAACCGGAGAGCACCGTTCAGGCGCTGCGTACACAAGCGCGCGCCTTTAATAAAACAATTAAGAAATCATTAAACGTGGTTATGGAGGAAAGCGATTCGGATCTAGATTCAGATATTGAAAAAGATGAGAAGGTCACGGTTATTAAACATTCCAAGATTATTTATAAAGAATCATCTTCGCGGGGGGTTACTAATTGGGATATTAAATACGATGGAAAAAGCTGCGTAAGAGATTTTTTGTTACTGGTGGAAGAGCGTTGTAGGACACGAAACATTTCGCATAAAGACTTAGTTAAATCTTTCAGTGAAATTTTAGACGGTTTAGCACTTCTTTGGTATAGATCAATTTATAGCCCAGACTTGGAGTGGGAAGACCTCTCCTGCTTGTTAATAAAACAATTTGAGGGACAGGATAAGCAATTGGATCTCGAAAATGAGATTTTCAATTTTAAACAACCGAAGGGAATGTCAGTTTTGGAATTTACTTTAAGACTGAAAGCACTTAACAATAAATTAGATTCTAAAATTCCGGATGTTAAACTGTTAAGAATAGCCATGAAAGCATTGTCACCTATGTATGCAAATTTATTATCATCTAGGGATTTTAATTCTTTTGAAGAATTAACGAGGTGCGCAGCTAAACTCGAGTCATTCACGGAGGCTTCAACGTCTTCGGCGACGTCGAAATTAGTAGAACCAAAAAATAATACAAGGGACTTTAAGAAGTTTACTTCGTTTGCCAACCAATATAATAAACCTTTTCACAATCAAAACGATTACAGAACATTCAGTAATAAAAATAATAATAATTTTAATAACAATACTAGGTATTATAGACCTACAAACAATAATAATAATTTTAACAACACTAATAGGGATTATAGACCTACAAACAATAGTAATAATAACCATTTTGTTGCATCGGGCCCTCCAAAACATCAACCTAATTCTACTTTTTGTACCTTTTGTAAGACCAAGGGTCATTTAATCGCAAATTGCTGGAAAAAAATGGCGATAACAAGAAACCACAAGTTGGGAGTATTAAGAATGAGAAGCATAGTAAGAATCCAAAAAACTAGGACAGAGTCAATCTTACCGCGCCCCTTCTTGTGCACAAAGAAAGAGGGAGTGGAAGCGTTGGCTCCGCCTAGTACAACAATTCCTTTCTAGCCCGTCTCAGACAGTGGACGCACTGCCGCAGAGGAAGGATAGTATAGAGGATGACCGTCCTTATGCCGACATTTATGTCTTAAATAATAATTATAAAGCACTGTTGGACAGTGGTGCTTCCGTGTCTTGTTTAGGGGGAGATAGTTATAAGATATTTTTAGATTTAGGGGTAGAATTAGTTAAAGTAGATTTTAAGGTTACTACAGCAGACGGTACCTGTCAACCTGTTATAGGTTCCTTAACTTTGCCGGTGACGTACAATTCAACCACAAAGGAGGTTCTTTTTTACGTCATCCCATCGCTGACCCCTAATTTCATTTTAGGCGTGAACTTTTGGAGACAGTTTCGGATCGCGCCGGAACTGTTCTCAGAGGGTCGCGCACCTCAACATAACAGACAAATCAATGAGGTACGAGCAATTCGGCCTGCCTCATCTCTGACAGCTACAGAAAATAAAGCTCTTTCAGACATTATCAAAAAATTTGAATCCATCTCTTACGAAAACAAAGGGCTGGGCTTGACTCATCTAGTCAAACATAAGATTCACACAACAGGCCCGCCTATTAAACAACGTTATTACCCACTGTCTCCGGCAAGACAACGTCAACTTGACGCCGAAGTAGACGAGATGCTTAAGTTAGGGGTAATACGCCCGTCTCGTTCACCATGGTCTAGCCCAGTTTTAATAGTTCAAAAAAAGGATGGTACAGGGAGATTCTGCCTTGATTCCCGCAAATTAAATAACGTAACCATCAGAGACAGTTATCCTTTGCCTTATATTGCGCGGATTCTTGACAAACTTGGAGGCGCAAGGTACGTATCGTCAATAGACCTATCGAAAGCTTTTTGGCAGATAGCGCTAGAAAAAGACTCGTGCGAGAAAACTGCGTTTGTCGTTCCAGGTCGCGGACTTTTTGAATTTACTAGAATGCCGTTTGGGTTGAAAAATGCACCCAGCGAGCTCCAAAGACTAGCAGACGCCCTTTTTGGGCCAGAATTTGATGATAACGCATTTTGCTATCTAGACGACTTAATTTTGATATCTGAGGATTTAGATTCACATCTAACACTTTTAAACCGCGTGTACGAAAGATTGAGAGACGCGGGTCTTACCATTAATCAAAAAAAATCAGAATTTTGTAGGGCAGAACTTAAATACCTGGGATACATTGTAGATTCACATGGTCTGCGCACAGATCCGGTAAAGATAGAGAGCATAAAGGACTTTCCGGTGCCTAAAAATGCGAAAGGCATCCGGGCTTTCCTTGGCCTCTCCGGCTACTTTAGACGCTTTATTAAAGGCTTCTCAAGCATAGCAGCTCCTTTGTCGAGGCTTACTGGTTCAAAAAACGGTGTCAGCAACTTCAAGTGGACACCGGAAGCCGAAAAAGCTTTTAATGATTTAAAACAAGCTCTTATAAGTGCCCCAGTGCTAAGTTGTCCCAACTTCTCACAACCTTTCGCGATCCACTGCGACGCCAGTTCGGTAGGAATTGGTGGGATTTTGATTCAAACCGTAGACGGTGCGGAACACCCGATTGCATATTACTCACGTTGTCTTAATAACCACGAACGTAACTATGGTGTCACTGAAAGGGAACTCCTGGCGGTATTGGATTCCGTTACTCATTTTAGGCCTTACATAGAAGGGGCGCACTTCACAGTAGTAACAGACCATTCTAGTCTAAAATGGCTGGGGTCCTTATCGAATCCAAGTGGTCGCCTAGCGCGTTGGAGTACTCGACTTTCTCAATTTACTTTCGACGTCGTTCATCGTAAAGGAACGCAACATATTGTACCAGACGTCCTTTCTCGTAAGGATCTTGCATTTATATCAGGAATAGACTATCGTTCTACGTCAGACAAATGGTTCCTAAATGTATGGCAGGGTTGCCAAATTTCTCCGCAAAGATTTTTAAATTTCCGAATTGAAGACAACGAGTTGTATCGTCACACGAAAACCCAATTGGACTTATGTGAGGACACCGCATGGAAAAGGGTCATTCCTCAAGAGGATAGGAAAAATATTATTTCAGACTCCCATGACTCCGTTCGCGCCTGTCACCCAGGAGTCTTCAAAACGTATAAAAAGCTACAACTTAGGTATTACTGGCCTAGCATGTACAAAGACGTCAAAAATTTTATTGGTCAATGTACTGTTTGTAAGGCGCATAAGATCAGTACGGCACCACCGAACGGTTTTTCTACAAACCCTAAGAAGGTAAACAGGCCTATGCAAATGCTTTCCTTAGACTTAGTGGGTCCATTGCCTCGTAGCTACTCCGGACATACAATCATTTTATCTTGTGTAGATGTTTTCTCCAAGTTTACTTGGTTATTCCCGCTGCGCAAAGGCACCGCGGGCAGCATTGTGAAAAACTTAGAGGAAAACATTTTCCTGGTACATGGTGTACCAAGGACCATTGTTTGTGATAATGGTCCTCAATTTATTTCGAAAGAGTTCAAAGAACTCCTTAAAAGTTACAATATTCCTTTACCGTTTTACAACTCTCTTTACACCCCACAAAATAATGTGGTTGAGAGGTACAATCAGACATTAGGTACTGCCTTATCGATTTTAGTCGAATCAGACCATCGTAACTGGTCAAAATTTTTGCCACAAGTTCAGTCTGCAATGAATAACACCGTCAATTGCGCGACAAACTTTACTCCGTATTTTCTAATGCACGGCCGTGAGCAGATACTTGATGGAGATTTGCACCGTAATCCTATTCACGAGGGGGATAGCAACGCTCAAAGGGAAGCTTCACCTACCATATATGCACAAAAGTTGCAAGGTTTGGCAAACGTCTATGAGCAAGTCTCTGATGCTCTACTTAAGGCGTACAAAAAGGGGGCTAACCACTACAATTTGCGTAGGAAAAACGTCACTTATCGCGTTGGTGACATAGTGTGGAGACGAAACTTCGTACAATCAAATGCGTTGAATTATTTCTCCCAAAAATTATCCCCACGCTTCGTGCAGAATGTAGTGGTAGAGAAAAAATCAGACCTCGTTTATACTTTAGCAGACTTGAATGGCAAAGTGTGCGGCGACTTCCACGTAAAGGATATCGTCAAATTGGACAACATACCTATGTAGTCCCTGCACTTCAGTACCTAAGAAAGTCTGGCCATCTTTCTCAGGGACTGTTAGGTTTAACGAATTTTATATTATTCATTTTTCTATTATTTTTTTTTCAATGCACGGAACTTCATCCGGCCTGATCAACCGAGATGGAAGTTCCATGCGTTCTGACAGTCATTAGTCCTGTCTTAGGTTCTTTTCTAAGGAAATGGGTTATTTACTTCGCGGGGGTGTTTTGTAACATTGATGATGAGGGTGGTTTGTTTCATTACAATAACAACCTCAACTCTAGTGGCAATGCTCGAGTTGAGAATATATATATTTAAAAATACATATGTGCATGTATAAGTATAAATTTATCGATAGTATTAACGCTAAAACAGACGTAAATTTGGACGTCGACTGAACAGATGAATAAGCTAGGATTATTAGTTATAAGTTTTGTATCCTGAAATACACGGACATGTCCGCACTATATCTCGGTGTGTTTCAGGCATACCTTTTTTTTTAGGTTATGTTCTTGTTTTTTATTATGTATCACTATTTGTTCTCTAAGAGATTTATAAGATTTTACAGAAATTATAATGTGGAACGATGTGAACGATTCCACATTTTAAAACAACATAGGAAGTAGGTTTTTTTTGTTTGTATAAGATTTTGGTTGTATACTGTTATTATTGTCCTGAGAGACTTATAACTTTGTTATTATATACTCTGTGGTTGAACAACGGTTTACAGTGAAAACCTTAAAGTTGTTCTTTATCTACTGCTTACGCCTTCTATAGAGTTGGGCGTATGTATACCTATATAACTGCACTAAATTATAGATGCATATATCATTAACAAACCACACCTTCTGAAAAGTTGGTTGTTTTCTCTAAAATTGGCACCATCCGATGCGATGGTTGTATACTATTAATACTACTTAAATTAAAATAACATGGTATCATTGTTGATTAGTTAAGTATTGTACACCCAAGGACCAGAATAGGAGGTTAGTTAGGAATATCCTTCCAAAAGAAGATTGGTATTTTTATCCTAAAGGATGTAGAGTCAGTGAAGTGTAGATGGTGAACCCATCAAATATTTTCGGCCTACGAGAGGCAATTTTAAATTCAGTGATTTTTTTCGGAACAGTGATGCCTAGTGCATTGAATTTAACTTGTCGTATTTGGAGGAGTGATTTATTCATAAAAATGTATGTATTTAATTTTAAGACTTATTTTTTTAAGTTAGTTTAAGTGTTCTGTTCCAGATTATACGTCAATGGCAGTGTTCGGAAACAGACAATATTGCAATCACCCAGTTTTTTTCTGTGGTAAGGGGTGCTTGCTGTCCATTCACGTATCATCTTACAAGAAGTTGTTGTTAAGTTAAATGGGTTTTCTAGTTTTAAGGTTGAGAATGGTTGCATCGCGAGCCTACTGTCCGTCCCTACACGTTGGATAGGCGCGATTGGGATTGCGATGCACTCATTCGTCATAAGATTATTGTATAAGGATTATTATTTATATATTTTTTTTTCTTCTCTACCTCTGATAATTGTATTATGTGTTTCACATCTACTGTTTGTTTTATTTTTGTTGTTTTTCTTACTAGGTACTCCTCGGGACCAACCTAGCCAGTTCAGGGCATGTTGAGGTTTTTGATAGTTTTGTTTGAGGGCAAACATTTTTCTGGGAAGGGGGGTATTGTTATGAAGCGATTTTATTTTATTATTTTATTTCATATTTTATTTATCGAGTAGTTAGGTACTATCGCTATTTATTGTTAGTCTATCATGTTGGCGGCACTTGTAGATTTTATTCGGCGCGAGCGTGGGCAGCCTGGGGGCGTTTCCGTTTCCTCACTCTGGTTTTGGGAGCGACATTGTGCGACTCGCTTCGAAAACAACGGTCAATTATTTCTAAGTTTTAAAATGGCATAATGGAATCCTGAGGTTGGATTGTTATCATACGGGCGTAGAATCATGTCCAAGTTATCAATTAAAAGTTTCCTAGTAAACATCCGCGCGTAAAGCGAGATTTTTAGTTTCGGAAAGAAACTCGAAACATAGTGCCGGTCGGCTTGTTTTGTGGAAGAGTCTATTCCGCATTAATCGAATGAATCGCTCTATGTAAGACGGCGACACGCCGCGAGTAATTAATCCGCAGCGAGTGATCTCCGGTCGGGATTATATTTAAAACGGGAGCCGCCGTGCTCGAACAAAGTGCCGCTAAAATGATACGAGTCTCACATATAAATCTTCCGTTATAAAACGGCTGGAAGCCTGCATGGTCTTCCCGGATGCAGATGGATACAAGGGTCCCTTTCTACTTGGCGACCGAGACAGAGGACGTATCTTCTGGATGCCACGGATGTCGAGGCGATGATGTCACCGCGTGGAGGCGAGATGGGCCTCTCCTCTCTTCACCAGCAGTTCTTCCGCCGTGCTCATTTTATAGTTAAATTAGCATAGGGTAAATAGTACTATGGTCCCGGGGGTGAGTCCTTACCGTTATAATCATTATTATGTTTTTTAACAGCACAATACAGTGTCTATATTATTTACCTACCTTGGTTTTATTTGTAGAGAAACCTAATAACCTTTACAGGGATGGCATGGCAATGTATGACCCATGCTCTGATGATGGAGTACTTGTGCTCTCCGCAGATTGACATACTCTGACTTTGGTCAGGGTTTGGCGTCCAAGACTTCCCATTACGGAAGTCAAAGTTAATTTGCGGGCCACAGTGCCTGACATTGGCACACACCATCAAATAACAACCTTTTCAACAAGTCTCATTTACATTTATCCCATAACACTATAGCAATGTATCCCCCTTTAGTTTTACCCGATAGAGTATATCTGTCATTTTTACCCACGTTATACTGGCAATCAAACAGCTTAAACAGTGCTGATTTGCTGTTAACTAACCATGTCTTGCTAAATTATGATTATGTCGAAATCGTTGATAATAAAAATTTGCTTTTTACAGATGCAGAGGCTGTTGTCCTAAAGGGACACATGCGTGGAATGCAGTAAATTCATACCGATTTATTGCTGTGTATCTTCACCTCATAGTGCAACATGATGTAAATACTTCAAATATTTTTATTTACAAATCTATTCTGTATTTTATTTTTGATAAGTATTTACTAACTGTACTTACTTATTTACAGTTTGATTACTCCGACTCAGAATCTGAAGTAGATGAGAATGAAGAAGAAAATGAAGACGATGACGAAGATGAGGATGGAGATGGTTATGGAGACGAGGAAGATGACTAAAGACAAAAAGGAAGGAAAACTTGATTAAGAGTTTGAAGAAACACAAAGAAGGAAACTTTTTCAAATTCTATTTTGGTGTTATACAAAATGGTCCAAGACGGATATATTTACTTACGTCTGAAATTAAGCAGAATTAGAAGACTCGTAAAAAGTATAATATAAGTATTTATTTTTTTAAATTAAGTGAAACGACTGAAGAAAGAAAATTAACCCAAAGATAAAGAAAAAGTAGGTATTTAAGTTTAAATTATATCTACTGTAAGAAGGCACGGTGAGAAAGCTTGGTTCATACTGCATAGTATGAATTAAAATGCTGAGGGAATAGTGACATCAAGGGCTGTGAGTAGGTACTACTAGGAAGGCTATTAGGGAGCAAGCGCAAATGACATGACAAGGAACGTTTCCATAGAATATGTGTGACTAAGTGAAATTTCATGAATCACATATTAAGCAACATCCGATTTCCAGATATTCTCATCAATTCGTGGATTACAGAAAAATTCTATTGTCTATAAATGTAAACTCTTTATGAGGCTCGATGAAAGTATAAACATAAAATTAATATGGTATATAAACTCTTCATTGATCTCTGGAATCAGATAAGAACTATCACATCATTATTTCATTTTTCCTCAAAATTACAACTTACATACATACTATATTAATACATATATGCTTTGTATTGAAATTTATATTTAATAAAAATATTATAAATGTCTTTAAATGTGTATTATTATATAATGTTTATCTAAAAAGCTCACCATATTTTCTTGTACAGGTTTTGATGCAGCATAAGACACAATCAACCATCAGAAACATAGAAAAGCTCTTTAGTAATTAGAAACTGAGAACTCGACTCTATCGACTTGTACAATCACATTGAAACTTCACTTTTTCTTAAGTCGGTTTCTCATTGCTGAGCAACATGACCCTTCCCCCCCTGCTTCAATTTAAACTACGCTAGTTACTGACCTAATAAAATATTACCCTAATAAAAGTAAATGTAGGGTGTTTTAATGCTAAGCTGATGAATTAGATTTAACGATTTAGGCCATCGTATTTGAGATTGATCAGATCATTCGATAAATGAAACAAACTAATATTAGTTATTTGTATTTTATGTTAATGCTGTAAATAAGTGGAGTTGAGTAGGACTGCGGTGAAAAAAGATATTTAGGATATCCAAATTCCTGCTCCAAAATTAATTTGACCAATAATGATATTTTCAGAAGACACAGTTAACAATCATTTTTAAAATACTGCTTTTATAGATCTGGACAAGACATTATTCTGCGTATCTAAGGAACAACTCTGCGATCACTGATTTTACACTGTAACTTTTCTTCTGGCGAGCCGGGGCCACCTTTTGATTTGATTTTATTTTGATATACACCATCAGACAGGCCACACTTTCATTGATCTAATTTGACTTTTGAAATAAGAGATATTTTAATTTTCTGATACTCTGCTTAAATTACCAAAATTTGACATAGGCAATCCTAGCATTATCCCACAGAAACATTTTTCAATTTCAATACATCCTCCAGTTACTGACTATGATGGTCATAAATCAGTGGCAGAGGATGTGATTATTTTTTGATAACCTCTTATGATCTTGATCCCATCATTTGAATTTTATGTAATTGGCACACTAAGTTTGGGGCACATTTTGAAAGCCATGAACCTGCCAGAAAACAGATATCAACCACAATGTTTCTTTAATTTTATTGAAGGGTTCATGCAAGACGGAAATAAATATGGACAAAGCCATCTCGGAAGTATGAATCCATACATTTTCTAATTTGATAAATTATTATTTTTTTTAACTTTCTTTATTCATTTTGTTTGTTACAGGTTTATTTTACATGGCTTTTTGACTACCAAGCTAGGCAAATGCCCGTATTATGGTAGTCGAGATATAATAACTTAACAAAGGAATTTTAAAGTGTGCTGAGTAGGAATTTCCATTGAGGATTGATGTTCGTCTACTGGTACAAGATGTATTAAAAATTAATAGAAGAATTTCTGCAAACACCGCCGCACTGTTGGTGTCCATACTTCTTTATGCATATTTTTTTACGTATATGGTGCGGCCATACTCTCCTAAAGGTTAAGTCAGGAAAACAGTAAAGTCACTGACAAAATAAATAACTCTATATTCAATAGGTAAGGCGTTAAGAGAAATTCTGCCTACAAAGGAATGCCACCACATCAAAACCTGATTTGGTAATGCTGAAAATATTAAGAGAGTGCGATCTGGAGTTAAAAATCACCCTAAAAAGAATATTTCAACAAATGAGGCGTGTAAGGCGGCAATCTCCACTTCCTTTCATTTTGAGAGATATGAAATAAATGTTTTTTTTTGGGTATTTTCCCCATATTTTAACCGCTTGGGTACATAAGCTTGTTTTCACGACAATTTAACGTAGGTAGACATAGGAATGACGTATGCCCCGCATCTGAGTTATTAACTATACAGTACTATAAAGTACAGTTTTTGTTTTTAATAACTCAGGTACGGGACATACGTCATTCCTATGTCTACCTATGTTAAATTATCGTGAAAACAAGCTCATGTGTCCAAGCGGTTAAATGTATTTTTGTATAGTTAAAGGGAACATACCAAAAAAATTTATATCTATTTCTCAAAATGAAACGAAGTGGACATTGGGGCCTTTGTTATATCACACCTCAAATAAATGGAGGAAAGTCTTCGTCCATAAAATGTATAACTACGATGAAACCAATTTTCTTTGTAACCCGGGAAAAACTAAGTTATTCAATAAACATGTATTTTTTTAGAATTTTTTTATTACTCACTTTTGTTGACTCTTCTCCATGTTCAAAATTTAAAATTACAAATTTGTTTATCTCCCTATATCATAGCGGTCCGGATTCACCCCGGTTGAAGTGATGAATCTGGACACTTGAAAATTTGCAAGTACAAAAATACTACAATATGGTCTCGGTAATGTACTACTCATGTTCTTAAAAAGTTGAATAATTTTATTTACCAATTGTTTACCTTTGGATTATTGGTGCTCACAAAAGGGCTCCCGTTTTTCTTTGCATTCCATAAAGTCTAAACAATTGGTTAATAAAATAATTGTAGAAATTCAGAAATAGTACAAAATTTTTTTATTAATAATAGGAGTCATATACACATAAAGTACAAATTTTAATAATTATTAGAACTACTGACAAATTATATGGTGCTTACATTTGTTTAACTTAAATAAAAAAAATTGTATTCCCTTGCTCCACACAGGAGGCCCTGAGAAAAATATTTCCCCTCAGGGCCTATGTCATCTTTGGGAATGCTGCGTGGAGGGTCTTTTGACGAAAGGAGGGAGAGGATGTTTTGGGAAGGAAAAAGGTATGAGGAGTAGGTAGGAATCTGGGATCAGTGTCTCCAGGAAAGACGGACGTTTGAATCTATCCCTCCCATTGCGGTCCAAGGCGATGTTCCGAGGGACTCCTGCTGGAGTGGTCCAAAGGTCTTCCTCAACCAGTCTCTCCCGATCCGGCCTGCAGCTGGTGGGCAAATGCATCCACCGCCAAGACCCGGACTTATAACCCGGGCACCCCTGCTAAGTCATCAAACGTAGCGAACCTCTTTGGGTGACCTAAGGCGGAGGTGTTGCTTATCCAATAAATGGTTTACGGGGCGGCGGTACCCACACTCGCCTGCCAAATTAAAGATTATAGCTAGAATAGCTTTAAAATGTTTATTTGTGATTATTTATATTCATAATATTATACTTGATATATCGACCCTTTGGAATAACAAGGTTCCATCTGTTGCTTTAACGTCATGCGATAATGAACTCTAAGGTACTCATAGCCGCGTGACGTATCCGCAACAGATGGAACCTTGTTATTCCAAAGGGTGGATATGTGATAGTGGCGTCTAGAAGATCTGTCCTCTCCAAGGGCTCGATAGTAAGCGTTCAAAAGGAAGATGAAGATGGTTAGAAAGAGAGATATGTAAATATAAATGAGGGATCGCTAATTTAAAAAAAAATGCGAGTGTGCTTTAGTCCACACGACTGAAGTAAATACTTCTTTAGCTCCATCTAAATGTATGTCCATAATATCACTGCTACGCTGATGACCAGCAAGTCTACTTTTACTGCTTACCAGAGGAAATAGACAATCTTAAAACTCGTATAACTGAGTGTCTAGAAGCAATCACCCGCTGGATGACCTCAAATAGATTGAAACTGAATCCTTCAAAGACTGAGTTTCTCTGGACCGCCACCAGCAGACGTCAGCGTAACATTGATAACTCCCCAATAACCATTTCAGGAAGTGACATCAGTCCAAAGACTTGTATAAAACTACTGGGTGTTAATCTCGACGCTGATTTTTCCCTGAAAACTCAAGTGAACAGAACCGTAAGCACGGGGTTCTTTCAATTGAGGCAAATTAAAGCAGTGCGAAGAAACCTGCCAACAGAGGCGACTAAATTACTAGTCAATTCGTATGTTGTTTCACGTCTAGATTATTGCAACGGTATATATGCAAGTCTCCCAAAATATCAAATAAACAAACTACAATCCGTTTTCAACGCTGCGGCAAGACTTATCACCGGCGTATCTAAATATTCCCATATTTCAGAACATCTCAAAAATCTTCACTGGCTCAAATGTCCTGAAAGAATCCAGTTCAAGCTCTGCTGGATGGTATTTAAGTCGCTTAACGCAATGGCTCCGGCTTACTTATCGGAACTGTGTATTCCTGAAAATTCCAATTCTCGACAATCAACCCTCAGGTCAGCAGCATCATCAGCTATCGGAAGGTTGAAGGAACCAAAGCGCACACCAGACACTAAGTTCGGTGAGCGCGCTTTCGGAGTGTCGGGACCTAAAGCATGGAATAGGCTGCCACATGAGTTAAGAATGATTACAGACTCGGCGGAATTTAGAGCTAAACTTAAAACTCATCTGTTCAGACTGTCTTATCCATAAAGTCAAAACCTTCTCACTTTCACATTCACAGCCCGTGACATTGTAAATAACTAATTGTGAAAATATGAGCTAATTCTTTTTTGTAAGCTTTTATAATGGTCACTTGATGAAAAATCTCCAGTCGTAAAGAATCATTAAATTCTCAAGTCTTTCAAAGTAAGTATTAACTCACCTTTGTCATTATACTTCTTATAAGTGAATACCAAAAGTGATGGGGTCAGTAAATGTAAAATCATGCAAAGTCCAGTGTTTTCAATATAATGTCCTCCGCGTGCAAATTGGTATCTTCTCCAAGCATAAACTTTCTTATTAAAGTGTGTTTATCGGAAGTGACCGACCAGGTAAGTATGTTTCTGTATACAATTGTAAATAATAAACTTAAATATAGCCTAAGAATTATATTTTAAATTGTACAGCGCCCTTGAGGTGATTTCTCACAAAAACGGCGCTATACAAATTATCCAATTATTATTATTATTATATGTTAATATGTATAAAATATATACATGTATATACATATATTATTTACAAATATTTATTTAAATTTATTATCATTCAACTCGCCCGATCAAGCCGTGCGCATCGACATCCGCTCCGCTCCGCGTTTGGCGCGTCACTGGTAATTCAAAATACTGACTGAAATATTTCATGCACTGGCTATGAGAGGAAGAGAGAAAGAAAATGTGCGCGCGCAGTGCTCTCTCTTGCTTCTACAGTGACCTCGTTCAAATTTCACTTTCCGTTACACATTCGCCATTTTACCCTCAAGTTAAGCGTGCGTAAAGAAGTACTTATTTACTTCAAAAAAACTATTATAATTAAAGACGTAAGCGAAAATATTTAATAAAGCAAGACCTATTTAAAATTGAGCAAAAGAAAATAAAAAAAAGAGCCAGAAAGAAAATTAGATTAGATTACTAAAGAAATATTTACTTCAGTCGTGTGGTCTAAAGCACACTCGTATTTTTTCACACCTATATCGACAACTGAACAAATTACGTTTTTAATAATTTTCGGAGCATTCGGCTGGCAAATGTATACATATTATCTTAAAAATAAAACATATATTTTTTTAACAGCTTAAAAAATTAATTTATTCATTTTAACCTTATGGGTAGGATAACAACTACAAGAGGGTAGGTACCGGGTACCAGTTTCAGAAAATCATTTATGGTGATTTATAAGACACTAAGGGGGTTTCTCACCATCCTCCCGTTAGCTTATCTACCCTAATAACGAATATTATTAAAAATAAAAATAAAATACTCGCAGTGGTTAGAAAACTCGGCCAACTTATCCAATATATAGCCACTATTAGTAGGTTCGAGTACCGAATTATAAACTTCAACTTAATACATAAATAAACCGTAAATCGTAAATCGAAAATTTTCGTTATTAGGGTAGATAAGCTACTGGGAGGATGGTGAGAAACCCCCTAAGAATAGACATATTTTGTTGGCTTGTTTATTCCTTAATGCCAAGTATTGTTGCTGTTGGACGCGTTAATTTCATAAGACTTGCATAGCAAATAACATCTTCTCTCCAAATTTGATATTTATCAAATCCAGATATTCGGATTTCATATTAACAAACCGAATTTTATCTCCATGTATCCTAAAATCCGTAATTTTCGCAATTCTGATTGTAATCATAATAATAATTCACGAATGTTAACTGTGCATGTACCCATTGTAAAGTCTCGAAACCGAAGTAATATCAATTGCACGTGTTCTACCCTTAAGGTGAAACGTAAGCGGCAATTCTCACACAATCTGTTTGTAAGCCCCATTCGAAATCTACAGACAGTATTTTACTTATTTTAGTACTAAAAAATAAGTCATCAAAGGAAGTTAAATATTTGGTAAATATCATAGGCGAAAAAACCAGGGTGGCAGGCCCATACCAGTGACACAGTAAAAATTAAGAAGCGTATATTTTGACCTTTTCCAATCCATAGAAACATATGGTATTGTGGATTGTGGGAGGGGGTGGTCACGCTGAATCCATTATCAATCAGTTGTTACATTTCAAATAATACAAATTTTGAGAATTATATTTAAATGCCAACCTATCCACCCCTCAAAAGAACTCTTTGTTTAAAACAGTGTCTTAGATGTTCCACAGTTATTTACTAAGATAGCGTAGATATGTTATGTGTGGAAAAATAACCTACTCACACACCAGCTTTTCATCAAACCTGGGTGCGTGGTCCCTAAAACTAGAACCACATTCGCTCAACGCTCCTAAAATATTCGAGCATTGAACACCGATATAAAATCAAATAATATCCCCTTTTACTACCCGAAAATTGACAAACTGGGAGCTTTTTCTGAACATGAATATTAATACATTTTACTCTTCTTTTGTATTGGTCGGTATTTTTTGAGGGCTCTTAACCGCTCTATATATTTATATAGTTGTAATCAATTCTCTGATTTTCACCTTATTCAAAAGGGGGGTCTTATAAAACAATTATCTGTGAATTTTAATCTTGTTTTTTAATACTATTTGAGTTCTTTTATTCGTTTTCTTTGAAATGTTTATTTTTATTATTCAGTTTAATTTTAGTGTAGATTTTTATTATGGTTTTTAACGTTTATTAGTTTTTAAATATTGTTTTTACTACATTTATTATTATTATAAATAAATTGCAATATAGCATACACGCGACTGCCGTGATACGGGCAAGAGCCTAGTGCTGTGGTCGAGATAATGCAAATGAATTGTATTGTGAAATTTATATAAAACATATATTAAAAAATCTTTAGTACCTAGCGGAATATATTATTTTGTTTTAAAAAGTTCAAAAATAAGAAAACGCAGAATTCCTCGACCTAAAAGCTAAACCACCAATACTACTATACTAGAGGCCCCCAGGGAAATAATTTTCCTCTGGGCTAAGGGTCCTCTTTGGGGTATTAGTTTCGTTCAACTATTATTACACTACGCGATAGCAGCCTTTAGTAAAAAATAATATAAAATGGTGGTACTTGTATTACTACCAACTTAATAATAAAAATCCACAGTCTATCAAATATCTCTAGTGATCTCTCTCAAATCTGTGCAAATTTTTTTAATCTTAAAATCATCCGATTTATTTAAGTACCTGCCTACCCATATCGGAGATAATAAAATATTATGTATCTAGATATAGATAAGCAGCTAACAAAATTGTGAGCGCTTTGTAAAAAATGTTTTTTTTAATAACCATCGAGTTTAAATTTTGGTTAAATTTAAAAAAAATATTTTTTGACAGAAACAGATTTTTTAAGATTGTCGCGAAAGTGTTCCACTCCGAAATATTTGTAAATTTGACAATTTTGCGTCACACGCAAAATGTGTATAAAAAACATCGCGGCATGTTAATCAATTTTCTATTAATATATCTAGATACATAGGTATACGTACATACGTATTTTTTACATTGGCTTCACACTGGAGCCCTGAGGATAATAATTTCCCTCAGGGTTCATGTCTGTAGATGCGGTGTGGAGGGTCTTCTTTAGAAAAGGAAGGAGAGGAAGTTCTGGGAAGAAAGAAGGTATGAGGGGCGGGTGGGATTCCGGGGGTCAGTGTGTCCAGGTGTGAAGGATGCACGAATTCATCCCACCAACTGCGGTGCAAGGCAATGGGTCGAGAGAGTTCGGTTGGTCGGAGAGGTCAAAAGGATCAGAATCAATTGCCCCAAGACCTAGACAAACCACACCCAGGTTAAGTCACTGGGGGACCATGTGTAGGTTATCTAATAAATGGTTTCCGGGGCGGTAGTACCCACACCCGCCTCTCAAATTGGTACACGGTATTTTTGTGATGTATTTATTGTGACCATTTATTTTTTCATTGTGAAAAAAAGGTAGATACTTAATAATAATAATAAATTTGAACAATTATATTACCTCTTCAAAGGAGGTTAGTTTAAAATTCATTTTGCTGCTACCAATCGCATGGACGATTGAAATTTAATATCCCTTATTTAAAAAAACCGGAGATTTTTGAAGTAAATAATTCTTTAGGCTCGCTTGTTTTGAGGGGTAAACCGGCGAATGTGTAACGAAAAGTGAAATGCGTTGCGAAGCGAACGGGCTCACTGTAGAAGCAAGAGAGAGCAGTGCGCTCTCATTTTTTTTCTCTTCCTCTCATAGCCAGTGCATGAAATATTTCAGTCAGTATTTTGAAATACCAGTGACGCGTCAAACGCGGCGGGGAGCGGACGTCGATGCGCACGGCTTGATCGGGCGAGGCGAATGACAATACATTTAAATAAATATTTGTAGAAAATTATTAAATGTATATATTTTATACATATATATAGACATACATATAGATGGAGCTAAAGAAGTATTTACTTCAGTCGTGTGGTCTAAAGCACACTCGTATTTTTTTCACTTATAAACGAAATCAAGCAATATGTTAAAGTAAACATATTTTTCACTAAGTTAGCATGGATTTACTTTACTATGTAGGAGACTAGATCACAACTCGTCTTGATTCTACCGCCAGGATTCTTATGTGCGCGCTTTTTAAAATATTTTTTTAAATTCGGTTAAGTTAGATAAGGTTAAGAGTGTGTTTTTTTTTCAATGTTCTAATTAGTCACTGTTCTGTTTTGTCATAACACCCTTTTTATACAAAGCCCGCTTAATCTACAGATGCGAAAAAAATACCAGTAAGCTTACTCGTTTGCAATCATTTTTGGTGCACTTGACAGAAACGATAATTAGTAAGTGTGACCCGGCCACAACAATCGGGTGTGTGGGAAGCAACGTATCATAAAATTTCAGTAGGAACATACTATGTTGTGGTTAAGTGTGACGCTGGCCGTGGTGGGTCTGATAGCCGTGGTGTTGGGAGCCGTCCTGGGATGGGCCGTGTTCCCGCCGCTCGTGGACGAAAAAATTGGGGAGGTAATTATTAATTATATCACCAAATGATTTGTTATTTTTAGGCTAACACAACAAGTCAACACTTGATTAGTTCTCTAATAAAAAAATAATTAATAGTGCAAAATACCCACAACTCTATGTGGTTATTTTGCATGGTCGATAGATATAAGTTTGGATTTTTTTTTTTTTTTTTCTTCTGATCGTTATCCAGCATGACTGCAGATCGCTAACAACAGTTGTCATCGAATAAATTAAGAACACATTGTGAAGTCATTGTGAATTGTTATTTATTCGTTGGCGATCTGCAGTCATGCTAGGGAACGATGAAAAGTTAGATACGATCCGTACCAATCGTCCGGATAGGGGTCCTGGGGTGCTAGCATAGTCCATCGATAAGGATCGGTAGGATAATTGTCAGTAACTTCTCATCGTTCCCTAGGACAACTGCAGATCGCTAACGTACAAACAACAGTTGATATCGAATATATTAGGGACACTTAGTCATTGTGAACTGTCACCTATTCGTTTGCGATCTGCAGTTGTTCTAGGGAACGATGAGAAGTTACCGACAATTATCCTACCGATCCTTATCGATGGACTATGCTAGCACCCCTGGGACGTGTTGTTTTACGGAGTTTGAACAATTCATCAAAATTTAAAAGTTAAGAATTCAAGTTCTGTGAAAAATCCGTTCAAGATCAGTTATTCTTTGTTTCACAGCAATAATAAAAGGATAGGAATTCACAGAACTTGAAAATCATCTTTGAAATTTGATGAATTGTTAGCTCGGCCTATCACATGTTATCGCTCGCCATACAATCCCATACAGACAGGTAATATAACATATTAGCGGAGAATATTTTGATTGTAGGATTTGTTTAGTTTTTTTTAATAAACTTAAATACAAGTAGTAAAGTTCGTAAAAAGTTCTTATTTTCAGAAGGTTCAATTCCTGGTATAGTTTTTTGTGGGAGTATCTGGGTTATAATAAAAAAGTTTTTTAATAACTTTGTTTTGTATTCTTGGTAAGTCGTTTAAGTACGTAATGTATGTGTTTCCTCATAACTCTATTAAGTAATTTAGGTGGGACTGTACCAAGCTAAAGTATGAGCCCCTCTTTGAGAAGATGAGCAATTTTACCAAATATTTATTTATTTATTGACGCCCTATTGGGCTTTTACATTTCGAATACAAATTTCATTTATAACAAGAGTATAACGTATATTTAAAAAAAGATTACAAAGTATATAAATAAAGCATATACACAATGTGATAAATTAATAAGAATATATCGAGAGCTAAATCCACATGGATGACTTTAGAATAAAAACAACAAAAAAAAGATAAGAAAAGAAAAGAAACAATAGAAACAAAAGAAAATCGAAATAAAATAAAAAATAAATATACCAATTACTGGGATGATTTTTGCTTTTAGTTTTTCTACGTGCTGTTTAAATAACAAATGTTTATCAATATATATATATATATATATATATTTTTTTTTTTTTTTGTTCATACATTATAGGCCCAGATATTTTTCGCTATCCAGAATATGTAGGTCTCTTTCTTCTATGGTTTATGCCACGCTATTATTCTTAATGCACTTGAATGCTATGTTGTAGCCTTTAGAAAAATGTAAAAGATGAACTGGATACATATTTACAAGTAAGATATTTTTTTACACAAGTTAGAATCTATTTTACAAAAAAAATCAAATTTAATTATCAAATTACTTTAATTTTTATTTATAAAACTTCTTCATTATTCAATTGGGTATGTTTTTTTAAAATGTTCAATTTAGACTTAGGTACAATCTTATTTTTATGATGCTACCCTGATGAAGATATGGGTCGTATTGAAACTGATTTGAATCTTGACAAAGATTAAAAAAAGTATTGTTGATATGTCTATACAAAATATTCGTAATAAGTCTCTAAAATTTAATAAGTGAAATAAAATTTTCTTGATTTAAAAAAAAAAAGAATCCCATAATTTTATAAATATAAAAAACAACAAATGTTTTATTGAAAATGCCTATAAGTCATAAGTTACAAGTCATGGTTGGTTTAGTTATTATTTAATTAATATGTCTGTTAATTTATGCTCTTCGAGTATAAATAAACCGTCAATTTTATTATTGATGATCTTATCAAGAAATGATTTTCAGCCTGAAAATTCATCATAATAATAATAGCGTAGGTTTGTCTATTACGCATTGGCCATGTTATGTAAATAAACATGATAATAATAAGCTACAACAATCTTCATAATTATTATTTAATTCATAATCAACTGAAAAATGTCGACAAATAAACATCATATAATATTATGAATTGAAAATCGTTTTAAGGAGGTAAACTAGAAAGAAGCGCAATCCTTCGGTAGACTTTTGACATTAATTTATTAAATAAACACATTTAATATTAAACATTGCGACAAGAGTATTAATCGATAAGCGTTAGGTATTACAAAATAGATATTAACAGTAATGATTACCCAAGAAATAATCGCAATTTAGAATGTAATCCCTTTGTCAATTTCTAAACATAGTAAAGTAAATTAAAGTAGGTAATCTTTTTAATCAAATAAATTGAAAACGCGTAAAAATACATCACAGATTTTTTTATTATTGGGCAATTAATTGAATACCTAAAAAAATATTGATAATAATTTTCTTTATTACAGAATGTATGAAGGTTAGTGTAATTCCTCCAAATCCTAATAATTTATATCGTCCCTATGGCAGAAAATAAACAAAATTAAATACAGTCACAAATATTAAGTGTTATAAAGTTATACAATGTACAATTGCACAGTTGTACATGAGCTGATTTTTGCTTAAAACTGTCAACATTTTGTTTAAAATTTTTGACAGCTGTTCAGTAGTGTTCATGACACTCCAGTGCAAATAAAGCAGAGTCCCCCCTGGCCCCTTTTGGAATAGTCATAAGTTGGCCCCATAAACATATTATAATGTCAGGTTATTCGTAACCCGGGAATGTTTGTTGTTCTTTAAAAAAATATGTATGACCGGACAGTGGCTGGACACATGCAACATTTTCCGCTTACTGTGATGGTATTAGGAGATTAAAAAAAGTCAGTTATTATGAAAACCCTAAGGGCATAAATAAATAAATACTTAATATATCATAACATTGGTTGGGCACCGATGAGGAGTAGTCGAAAAACAATTAATGCTAAAAATAACACAAAAACAAATGCGTTTGATACAAAAAAATCTAAGTTTTAACAATTTTATATTAGAATTAGCAGGCACTTACATATTTCCAAAATTTCCATCGATTCGTTCTCATAGAGTCAAAGAAAACAGAAAAATCTAACCCTGTCCTAGGCCAAATTCTATTACAATCTTGTATATTCTACACGGTCTTGATAGATAAACAATTCTCTTGAACGTAATATAATTTTTTAATGATTTTTGATTTTATGTGAAACTAGCTGATACCCGGCATGCGTTGATGCAACTTAAAAAGGGAAATTGATTTTCCCTACGTGTTCTTCCCATTCATCCCCGTTCCCTTCCGCCCCTCCGCCCCTCTTCGCGCGTTTCCCTTTAATTTTCCCGCGTTCCCCTCCCCTCTCACCCGCTGTGTATTCTCCTTCTCGCGAACCTCCCCCCCTCGCGCATTCCCCTTCCACCTTCTCCGTCTTCCCCCTCCCTGGTCCCGCTTCCGTGAATTCTCTACCTTTTTCTATCGATTTCTATAAACTCCATAAAATACACCCTTTTTCAAACAATTCGCTTGTGACCTATTATTATTTTTTTGGCAAGTTTCATAACGCTAAAGTTCATCAATATAGAAATATCGCAAAATAGAAATCTTAATTCACGGAAATCACACCCTGAGTATATTCTTTATATGGATGTTTAAATAACCGAAAAGTATAGGAAATAATTTCATGACGCCAGAGTTCACTATCCTATAACCATCGCGGGCATGCGCACATAAAATCCACGAAGTTTCATCGAAATCGTTCAAGTCGTCCTGAAGTTGTGACCAAGGGAAATAGGGATTTATTTTTATATAGACTGCCTTCCGACCATCATTCGGATAGAATTTCTGTGCTATTTATTAGAAACTGTAAAAAGTAATATATAGATAAACATAAAAAAAAACGCATGTTGCCTAATAGTATTTTATAATGTTCTGCTTGTGGTCATTGAAGTGCCTCATATCTCTGAGCGGACAGGCGTACCTACGCTCTTTATCTGATCGTCACTACGTAGGTGCCTTATCTGCCGATGGCAGTCACTAATTCTGATAATAATAAATAAGTTGGGATTACAGGTAATTCCCCAGGAGGTGAAAAATCATTTCTTTACTCGCCAAACAAAACAGATTAAAGGTCAAACGTACATACCTTTCACGATAATATTTACTGTGCGTTTGATAAGGCACCATGGCAAAATATTTATTGTGTTTTGTGCTAGAATTTTGATGTTTTTTAAGAAGTTTGAAATTGTACAATAAAAAACATAATAAATTCATTGTGATTTGTGATCCAAAAGTATGACTATTCTTTGCTTAAATTTCAAATTCAAAAATGCAGGAGGTAAGTTAATAGAATCGCACACCTTATTGAAGTAAAACTTCTTTATGCACGCTTGACTTGGGGAGGTAAGCTGGCGAATGCGAGACGAAAAGTGTAATGCGTTACGGGCAAGGCGGACGGGCTGTATCACACTGGAGAAGCAAGAGAGAGAGAGAGAGAAGATTCTTCCTTTTCTTCCTCTCATAGCCAGTGCATGAAGATTATACGTAATTTCATTTCGTTCTTGAAAAAAATTATAAATACCGTAGGAGCAAGAGAGAGCAGTATTTTATTCAGTATAAAATATTTGACATGTCTCACCTTTCTTACGAATTCAATTTTTATAACATTTCTTTTGGGATAAATTACAAAAATTACATCAAAATAATGTAGATAAAACGAACTTCCTAATAATCACTCAAATCTATGCTTTCCACAATGGATTTATATAAAAAAACAATGAATAAATATAGACTTCGAATATGACAGCGTTCAAACGGCAGCCATTTTGTCCGCCATCTTTGGTGCCCGGCGCGTCATTGGCAATTAATATGAATTATTCGGAGTGGCTAAATGCTATCCAGTATTTCGTTATGTCAAGAACGAGAATGGCCCAAGCGATTCTGACCTTCACATTCACAATCACATTTTCTTTCTCACTAGAAGTTTTACTTAAGTCGTGTGGTCTAAAGCACACTCGTTTTTTTATATATCAACGAAACCATTTCGTGTTTGTGGGTGTGTTGTTTGTTACATACATTGCGTAATTTGGAAATATGATAATATTATATCGATACTAAAATAGAGCTATCATTAAATGAGATAAATACATCATATCTCTTAATCCCGAATCTGCTTTGTTGGAATTTTAAAGATTTTGTTTTTCTCATGACATTTCAAAATATATGTAGGTACGTAAGATTATTATTTAATTATTTTGCATGATGTATCTATAGATCTGATATTAAATTACATTGATTTGATTAAATTACACAATTTTAAAAATATCAATATCAATAATGAATCACGTACGTATTATTATTTAATCAGAAACATCTGATATATATAAATATATATATATATATATTTAATATTACATAATAATAATAATATTTTTTGAATGGCGCTATTTTCGAGAAAAATCACCTCAAAGACTAACTATAGACAATCTATTACAATAACATATAACATCCATCAGCTAATAACATTAAAAAATATATGTGCCTACATGTACAATGTATCTGTAATGTGCGTAATGCTACGTAAAAAAAATATTATGTGCAGACAGGCAGGAAAAAAATATTTTAGGGGAACATACTTACTTGGCAGGTCACTAAAGTGTTTATTACTTTCACTGTTTATTAGATAAGTATAAATACAGAAACACTGGTAACTAACTACTTGTGTAATTGGAGATGTTATTTCAAAAATATTTATTTATGTTCCTTATACTGTTTGTCTTGGATATGAATATCAAATTTTCCGTTTGGCGGTGAAGGAATTCGATTCGAACGTTACGGACGTTACGAACGTTACGGAGGCGAACGATAATAAATTAAAATTAATTTTTAAGTTCATTCCTCACAATTTAATCATTTAACAGTGCTCAAATCCACAGTAATGGCGTTTGGAATGAGTGCTGGCATTTATGCTGACAATAGTTGTGTTGTTGTTTTTCACATTCTAAACGTTAAAATCTAACTAACTAGCACTTTTAGGATTGGAATTTTTAGAATTTCCTGCTGTTAATGTGAATAAACGTCGCTCTCTAACAAAAATCCACGTAAAAAAAGTTTTATTTTAAACTTTGTAAGAATGAAATCATCAATTAAAACACATAGTGTGCGAACTCAGTGCATCGATTTGTCACGATGATCGGTAACATTCCGAACGAATCTTCGATATAGATTCTTATACACTGATGATTGGAATGGTTTTATTCGACGGCAGAAAGAAAATTAGATTAGATTACTAAAGAAGTATTTACTTCAGTCGTGTGGTCTAAAGCACACTCGTATTTTTTTATTCCAAATGTGATTCAACAGATTAGTTTGAAGGGAATATTCATCCAAGTAGAACAAGTGTAATTATGTTACGTAAACACTACACGAAAGGTACTATAAGGTCTCAGGTACATAGATTTTACGAATATGAAGCCTAAAAAGTTTTTAGTTTGGTTTATGGGTGAAAGTCTAAGTAGATGGTAGTTTTTAGTTTTTTGGCGGGCTTATTATGCATCTTTGTTCCGGATGGATAAGTTCCTGAATTTTATATAATATAACCTTAATATTTATAATAACCGTTCCTAAACTTAGGCACCGAAAACGCAATCTCCGGACTAATATTTTTTGAAGTAAATACTTCTTTACGCAAGCTTGACTTGGGGGTAAGCTGGCGAATGTGAAACAGAAATTGAAATGCGTTGAAAAGAGAGCAGTGCGTGCGCACATTTTCTTTCTCTCTTCCTCTCATAGCCAGTGCATAAAATATTTCAGTCAGTATTTTGAAATACGAAATACCAGTGAAGCGCCAAACGCGGAGAAATATATGGACATAATATATATTTTATATATATAAACATATATATATGGACATACATATAGATGGAGCTAAAGAAGTATTTACTTCAGTCGTGTGCTCTAAAGCACACTCGTATTTTTTTATATCATCGAAGAAGAATATAATACTAATAAAACTAAACGAAACATGAAACAGGAATATTAGGTTAATTAGGTTGGTATTGCTGTTAGTTTTTTACTTCACTTTTCTTCAATGTTCTGTTTTGTCACTGTCCAGTTTGGCAATGTAATAATAATATCTGTTTTTTTGCAGAGCGTTGAGTTGGCCGCAGGGACCGACCAGTACACGCGGTGGGAGACCTTGCCCTTCGCAATGTTATTCAAAGTATACATTTGGAACGTGACCAACCCAGAAGAGGTACAGAACGGGGAAAAGCCCATCATGGAGGAAATTGGTCCATACGTTTACAAGTAAGTTACAACAGTGAAGAGTTATATTCATGATCACGACATGTTGGTATGTTTATAAAAGCATTATTATTTTACGTAGATTGATTTTTTTTATTAACGTGATACCGTGACAATTAAGCAAGCATGTAAGCAGACATCTACTTGATTTTTAAGGATTTTACAAACAATTATTTTCATTTGATCGATGTAGGTTTCTTGTAAAACTATATACCCAAACACCCTCTGGAGGTAAAGAGCATAAACTTCGGGAGGTTATTCTACATGATGGTAAAAGAAGACATAAAAAGTAACTTCTCGAAAATACAATTTCCCAAACAAAAATATTTTTCCCTAAAATAATATTATTTTTTCTGTACGAACAATTCAACTTCTTTACACGAAAACTAATCTAAAACGTTGGAATTTCTAAAAAAAAAAACTAGTTTGCTTTAGACCACACGACTGAAGTAAAACTTATTTAACTCCATCTCTATGTATGTATCTATAAATAGTAATTTTCTACAAATATTTATTTAAATTCATTATCGTTAGCCTCGCCCGATCAAGCCGTGCGCATCAAAGTCCGCTCTCCCCCGTATTTGGAGCGTCACTGGTATTTCAAAATACGGACTTGAGATATTTCACGCACTGGCTTTGTGAGGAAGAGAGAAAGAAATTGTGCGTGCGCAGTGCTCTCTCTTGCTCCTACAGTCGCCAGATATAACGCCTTTCGTAACGCTCTCGCCAAGCATTCGCCAGTTTACCAAGTTTTACAAGTCAAGCGTGCGTAAAGAAGTTTTACATCAAAAAGTTATTCATATTTTTTACTTGCACTATCATGTACGATACTTTTCGTGTTTGTATAATAAATTATTTATTCAATTTCAATTTGTTATTTAAGCCTTTTAAAAATGTTGATATATGTATAATCGTATTCAGTTGTCTCTTTTCTTCTTCTAAGTCTTTTAATTTCTCTTCTTAGGCTAAAAAAAAATGGGTGCCTCTTTTTCGTTTTCGATTCTCTTTTCTTCTTCTTCACCTTTCAATTTGTCAACCTCAGCTTTTGAAATTGCCTCCTATTCTTCTTTTTTGATTCTCTTCTCTTCTTGCACCCTTTTCCAGTGTTCTTTTTCTTCTATCTTTTTCTGTTTATTTTCTTCTTTGATTTTGTTTTCTTTTTCCAGTTTGATGGGTTTCAATTTTTCTCTTCCATTTCCTTTCTCTCAATTTCGTATTTTTCTTTTTTAATTCTTTCTTCCTCCAATTGTTTTTGTTTTTCTTTACGAATTTTCTCTTGTTCAGATTCTTCTCTTTTAATTTTACCAATTTCGGCTGCTTTTGAAATTGTTTCTTCCGCTTCCTTTTGGATTCTCTTTTCTTCTTATTCACGGTTCAATTTCTCTTATCGGCTGCTTTTATAATAGCGATCTCTTTTTCCTTTTTGATTTTATCCAGTTCTTTTTCTTCGCGTTTCAATTTTTCAGCATCAGCTGCTTTTGAAATTTCCTCTCCTGCTTCCTTTTTGAATCTACTTTCTTCTTCTTCCCGTTTTATTTTCTCTACTTCAGCTGCATTCAAAACCTCCTTATCTTTTTCTTTCCTGATTTGCTCAAGTTTGTTTTCTTCCTGTTCAAAGTCTTCGGCTTTAGCTGCTTCTAAAATAGCCTCCTCTTTTCAATTTTTTATTTTCTGTTGTTCATCTTCTTCTAGTTCTTCTTCCCTAAAGTTTGATATCGTCACTATCACTATCGATATATCAATATCGATATCGTCACTATACTACATTTGAAAAAATCGTTCCTATCTTGATCACTAAAATCACTCCACACATTTTCTAAAAAGAGTGCTTTATAAATACCTTTTTTTCGTAGGTACTGTTTCGTTAAAACGTCGTTCACGTTGCCGCAAAAATTAAAAAGCAACCAAAAAAGATTTGTCTTCCCGTAGGAATATTTTATTGTGCAATAATAGAGGGTTTTGCTCATAGATAGTTTGTCTCTTGAAAACTTGCCACTGTTGACGCTGGTTACTCCGCTGCAAATAATAAGAATATAAAATTTTTAATGTTCTATCTGATGTTTTAGTTCGGTAAGTATAAAAAAACCCACATGAAAAACGTAAAAAAATACGAATGTGCTTTAGACCACACGACTGAAGTAAATACTTCTTTAGTAAACTAATCTAATTTTCTTCCTGGCATCGAATAAAACCATTCCAATCATCAGTGCATAAGAATCTATATTGAAAATTCGTTTGGAATGTTACCAATCATCGTGACAAATCAGTCGTTTCCAATTCGAATTACGCTTAGAATGGGATTGTTGATTTAATTCTTACAAAGTTTAAAATAAATGCCAGCCCACATTCCAAACGTCATTACTATGCATTTGAGCACTGTTGTTAGCGCCTCCGCCCACTCAGGCAACTGAAAACTCTCAACTGCCAACTGTCTTTGTATGACAATGTGATGGCCCGCACACTTCACAATCACACAAAACCCCGTTGTCAATGGTAACGCAAGCGGTGACTTGCGACCATCTTGCAACTGTCACGGCTGATTGCCCTGGGCGGCCATTTTTAGTTGCGAGCTGTCAGCTGATTGTTCTTCATCTATGGTTAAACAAGCTTTTTGACCAATCAAGAAAGAGAAAACAGCCGGTTTTAGTTGGTTTTCAGTTGCCTCAGTGGGCGGAGCGCCTTACGATTAGATTGTGGGGAATGAAACTCAAATTTAATTTTAATTAATAATCGTTCGCCTCCGTAACGCCTTCCGTAATGCTCTCGCCAGTTTACCCCATAAGTCAAACGTGCGTAAAGAAGTATTTACTTCAAATACAAAAAAACTGTAAAGGAACTGCAAGTATTATCGTGAATTATCGTAGGGGTGTTATGCCGTGTTACGCTACCTCCTTTATTAGCCCTCATGATGCAACGCTGTCCGAAACATTGGCTAAAGAAGGAGGTATTGCAACACGGCATAATACCTAAAAATATAACGATATTATATATATTATATGTATACATTTAATTTATTAAACGTCTGTCCTGGTGATGGATAGTATGGATACTGGAACGCTGTCCGAAATGTTGGCTAAATAAAAAGGTAGCACAACACGACAATATACCCCATATCACTATAATGCTTTTGGCCGTGAAAATCTCAAATCATATTCGAGTAGTTGTAAGTAGTACCTTACCTACATGTTACCCTTTTGCTTACCGGCTTTGTTATTTTTTCCAGTCAAAGGAGACAGAAATTCAACATTACAAGAAAGAATGGATTGTTGTCTTATTACCAAAGACAGACATATGATTTTAACGCAGCAGCTTCCGGTTCCCTTGATCAAGATGATGAGATCACAGTTCTACATATCCCTCTTCACGTACGTAACCTTTCAATGTGTCACTGACTCCTCACTAATAAACATATTTTAAATTTTATATAACTGATAAAAAAACAATTTGGCATTTTCTCTATATTACAAAGTGGCGCAAAAGTTGTCAGCTGATATTTTTGGCTGTAATTTTTTTTATTATAAAAATTTTGGTTCTGCTTTTGGATTGTGTTTATTTGATGTATTAATTTTTTTTCTATTACATTGAAAAAATTATATCGGCTAAGTGGCCGCCGCCAGAATTGTGACCATACGGGCCCAATTTATGGCATTATCCATCATATGACATCTTTCATTGTTGACAGTTATTCTTTTTGAGGGCTTCAAGAGTCTGAAGTTTATTGACATAGACTCGTGACTTCAAGAAACCCCACAAAAAGAAGTCTGGAACGGTTAAATCGGGAGATCTTGCCAGCTAGTGCAAATCGCCATACGAGATTTTTTGTGATTTTCACTGGCCGGTGTCAATAAAAATAAACAGTTTTTCGCATTCTTAAGGGGTATAGCGATTCATGTTTAGTTGATGTGTATTTTGTATCTGTTTACTTCACAAAAATTATGGCATTTTCCGATTGCGCCATCCTGTATAACAGTTGATTAACCGCCCTAGATTGTACCACTTTGCACTATCCCGTATCACATACGCATGTTTAAAAAAAAATTTAAATTATTATTATTTTTTTTTTTTTCAAAAGAAGCAAACACATTGTGACTTGACATTTTAAATTAATGAAAAGAATTTTTTTTTCATTTATTTTATTTAATGTTTTAAAGTTTTTTATTTTAATAAACCTATTGTAAATGCATATATTTTGACCAAATATTATCAGGTATGAGTATTTAGCGGAAATAACCCAAAGGTAGAGGGGAATGTAAAACAAGAAATCTTCAGATTAATAGTTAGGGGGTTTCCCACCATCCTCCTAATAGCGTATCTACCCTAATAACGAATATTATTAAAAATAAAAATAAAATACTCGCAGTGATTAGAAAACTCGGCCAACTTATCCAATATATAGACACTATTCATAGGTTCGAGTACCGAATTATAAACTCCAACATAATAGATAAATAAACCACAAATCGTAAATCTAAAATATTCGTTATTAGTGTAGATAAGCTATTGGGAGGATGGTGAGAAACCCCCTTAGTCTAAAAATTATTCAACAATCGGTCGTAATCCAAATATGTGTGAAGTGTGTACTAAGACTTTAATTATGCTCTAAACAATTACCTCATTCAGTGCTCTAATTTCACAGGCGGTGGCCCAGCAGACCGACATTGAGACAGGTGCCTTAATTGGCCTCTCACTGTTAAATACAGGGCTTAAAACAATATTCGAAACAAGCACACCGTTCCTCGAGACCAAGGTGAGGAACTTACTCTTCGAGGGGGTGCGCTTGTGCCAAAAGGGCTCCCCAGCAATTATTTGCAATGCTGTTAAAGCCAGGAACTCTAAGACGATGCGAATTGAAGACGATGGCATCTACTTTTCCTTATTTAACCATGTAAGTATTAATAACTTTTTAATATAAGTATTAATAACTTTTTAATGTAAGTATTAATAACCTCGTTTACATGTGGTTGGAAAACATAATCTATTATTTCTGAACAGTTTCATGAAACAAACAACTGTGTTTTCACCACTAAATATTATTCACAAAAATCTACAAGTTTCGAAACCGATGGTTTCTTCTTCAGGATTATAATATGAATAAAAATAACAAAAAGGAGACAAAAAAACAAAAAAGTATAGACTAATAAGAACGATAGACAAAAATATTAAAGAGAGTGCTGATTAATTACTTAAAAATAACATAAAAAATATTTTATATAGGGAAGACTTCTAGGAATTTTAATACTAGAGTTAAGGAACATCTAAGGTGTTTGAATAATAAAATTTATTTTTTATTTTTTTCGTTTTCCTTATTATTTACATCACATTGATAAAATAAATGCTGAAAATAATATTTTTGTACTTTCCAAGAATGCTATGAACAAGGGTGAGGGGGGGGGGGTCCGGACTTTAAACCCCCTAGAAGCCCCCTTATATACGCCCTTGATATCAATATACATGTTGTTTAACAGCATCACACCCCCTGTCATGCTGGTCATCAATACGTTTGTTCTGCCATATGTAATGCATAGCAGATCGAGGTGCCGCCTACGGCAGTAGTTGCTTGGTACAAACAACTTATAGCGTTCCAGGAGGTATGGACTCTCCATCAAAATAATTTTATATGCAGTTCCTGCAAGGGCGTCATTCCTTCTCGTCTGGTGACTTTAATAGTGCGTCCCAGAGAGAAAATCAGAGTCGCGAAACACCGCTTGCGCTTTCTTCGTTCCTTTCCCATAATTCGTGGTTCATAATCATATACCTGATTTTTTGTATTTGTTCCAATATAAAGCTCACACGGACCTTATAATACAGTTGATTATCTGTTCTTATCTAAAAAATCACCTCTTTGTTATTTGCTCAGTTACCAGTATATATATATATATATATATATATATATTTCAAGTAATCTGAAAGTACCTACCTACAGGTATCATTTTGTTTTTTAAGCATTGAATAATCGTTATTTTTGGGTTTAAGTGATTAGGATTAGATTGTTATTAGTGGATTAGTGGCAGGTCCCGATAAAGTTCCGCCGAGGTTCTTATTTATTACATTTTTCGAAGAATAGTTGTTCTTCTGAAGGTAGGTTTTACATTATGATGACATAATTCATGAAATATTTTAAAATTATTTTGACTACAACACTTTATTAGATACAAAATCTACATGTTACTAGGATAACGTTCTCTTCATCATTTCAAGTTATCATTCAAGTAATTTTAATAAAAATATTTTAATGTGGAAAATATCATTATTATAAAAAGGAATTAAATAGGTTCATGCTCATACAGATGAATCCGGAATTGTCTAGTACGAGCCGGAAACTGGTGAATTTATATCTAAAAAAAAAATCCAAAAATACATTTTTTTGATGTGAGCATTTAAAAAAAAACTTTTATCAATTTTGTTTTTGGCCACTAAAAGGTAAAAAAAACTTTCTGAGCCGGGTCCACGCTTAGGTATGTACACAGTAGGTATTAAAATACACTTTTTTTGAAATTAGACATAAAAATCCCATCTTTTTGACAGTTTAGTCGAAAACGAAAGCCCAAAACAAAAAAAAACGAGTGTGCTTTACACCACATTACTGAAGTAAAACTTGTGCGCGCGCACTGCTCTCTCTTGCTCCTACAGTGTGATACAGACAATAGGCCTGCACTGTGTCTTAGATATACGAAAACGTAACTGGCTATGAGAGAAAGAGAGAAAGAAAATGTGTGCTCGCACCTCTCTCTCTTGCCCCTACAGTAATATACGAAACGTAACTCTCTCTCTCTTTCTATCTTCACTAACTTATATCGCCCGATTATACTTTTCGTAACGCTCTCGTCACGCATTCGCCAGCTTACTCCCAAAGTCAAGCGTGCGTAAAGACGTTTTACTTCCAAAATTTATTCTAAAAAATCGACTTCCAATATGATGTAGATTTACCAATTCCGGATACATTTTTTTTTGTAATCATGTTTATAAAAAAGCACTGAGGGCCATGCCGCGGAGTGCAGTAACCTTTAGAATATGTATTTTTACATAATATTAAAATTCGACACCACTTCACCAACTCTTATTCATATTATTTGATTTGGAAGATATTGACAGACTATTTATTTTTTCTTCACTTATATTTTCTGTTACCTGTATTTTATCAACTATTTATTTTCACTGTAATTTATCAAAAAAATGTATTTATAAAAGCCCAATGGACGTATAAATAATAAAATAAAATATTTTCAAAAAGTTCGTTTAAAAACAAACTTCATTATTATGGGGAAAGTAATAAAGTTATTGAAACGAATTTAATTATATTTCATATATGTTTATCATATAGAAAAGCTATAAGTAAGAAAAAATATAAAAATATTAATTACTTACAATACACATTTTAAACAGCTCTCCTTGTTTTAATTTGGGTGCGGATTGAGTACCGCCGCCCCGGAAACTTTATTGGATAACCGCATTAGTGCAAAAAAATGTTTATTAGTATTATTAAAAAAAATATATATTAAAACCAATTATCACTTTTTTTTAAAGAAAGAATAAAGTTCCCGGGTTACGAACATTATTGATATTTATTTAACCTGACGATATTTTAAAATCTCCTTCTACTCCTAGTTTACCCGGCTGCAACAAGTCGTAATATTATATTGAAATATTTTAAAATGGTACTTACTTGTATCGTTTTATTAGCCGCTAAATTCTTACGTACCCCTCCGTCTAATCATCATAGTTTATGTTTTATGGTTTCCAAATTGATTCAAAACGACCAATGACTAATTTGTGTATAATTTAAAACAGGTTGTTTCTAAATTTAGTTTAAATTTGTGAAAATAATCGAAATATTCTCAGACGAGAAATTGTTGTAGAACCTGAATTAAAATATTAAATGCGACCTAGTACAATCTTCATAATCAAATAGGTGTACGTACGCCTTCTTTAAGAGCTGTTAATTTTAAAATACAAGTAAATAGTATACTTCTGTGTGCGTAGAAACTTACGCAAGTCTATATTATTGGTACCTACTACGCAAATAAATAACGTATTTATATGAACTATCAACTGATACAATATTAAAAACAAATTTTGTATGCGCTTCAATTGTTAAAAATAAATATATACAAACTGGTATCTATGTAAAGAATGTAAAAATCTGATTTGAACCAACTAAGAATCACGTCGTTTTAGCTTAAGTGGAAAGCATAAACCGCAACACAAGTCTGTATTTCACACACTTCTGGCTATATTTACATTCAACCATTGTTTCATGCATACTCTTCTTTTGATAACCCGAATCAAGTATGCAGTAGTGCCATTCTTCGGAGCCCCCTTAACTTCCACGTCATATATTGTTTTCTCCTTACACTCCTTTCTTCGTTCATTCGCTCTACATGGCTGAACCATCTAAGTGTCTATTTCTTAATTAGATTTAGGGGGTTTTTCCCCCTTCCTCCTGATAGCTTTTCCATACTATAACAAATATTAATAAAAATAAAAATAGAAAAATAGAAAACTCGGCCAACTTATCCAACATATAGCCACTATTCATAAGATTAAGTACCAAATAGTAAACTCCGTCTTAATAAATAAATAAATCGTAAATCGAAAATATACGTTATCTTATAAATAAGTTATGGAGAGGATGGTGAAAAATCCCCTTAGTTTAATAGTTTCTAATTTGGACACTTTTTTCAGAAAAACTTCTCTCACGATGGGTACTATGAGGTGAATTCTGGCGTGGGGAATCCATCTCAAGTTGGTCAAATCGTGCGGTGGGAGAACGAAGAAAAACTGGACATTTGGCCAGAATACGACCAGAATGACACTATTTGTAACATGATCAATGGCTCAGACGCCAGCATCTATACTCCATACGTCACCAAGAAAGATATTGTACAAATTTTCAACACTGATGTATGCAGGTGAGCCCTCAAGACTTTAACTTTTGTATATATTTTGATTAAAAAATAATATATTATTTCGATGGAATACTAACAATTTAACGATTCCATGTTATTTACAGTATGATAATGCTGTCGAATGGTGAAATTAATTTAATTAAACAAATAACTTTGTATCAACCACTATGTAGGTAATTGTGATTATATAATAGTGGTTGATACAAAGTTATTTGTTTAATTTAATTTAAAATGACGCCACAAAGTGATTTTGCGAAGTTTGAAGAAATAGTGAAATTGATTATTGATATTTTGCAAAATATTCTAGAGTATATAGTGTGGTATACCTTAGTGACATTTCATTATATCATTGGTCGGACAATTAGAGTTGGGTTGAGTTGACCAACACACTTTGGGTTATGTGTTTTTGTGCATACATATAAACTTCTGACAGTGATATCCTCGCGAAACATAATTGAGAAATAGCCGTTTGTCTTGCTTACATTTACTGATTGGATTTAGGGACAAAGGGACAAAAATTAAGAATATAATGATCAAATTCTTGGTTGTCTGTGCCGTGCGTTCGTTAGTCTTGCGTTAAATATAGTTCAATGATCTCAAAGTTTACTTCGAATTAAAGTGTCAAGTGTTTTTAAAATTTTAACTGATTGTGTGACGAATTCGAAGGACCAACATAGTGATTATGTTATAAAATTTTATTATTTAAAAAATTGCAACCTAGAATCAAGAATTCAAACTATCCCATGAGTCATAGGTAAAAGGAACTACTTGCTTACCTTTATTTATTATTTATTGTGAAAAGCAATATAATCCAATTACATTTCACAAATTACAGTTTAACATACATACATACATTCAATAATATCAGATGAGATCTTAGAGTCACTTTATTTAAAATTGAAAATATGTCAGAAGGAATGTGGTTTAAGAGAGTGGATATTCTCCCCAAAGGCTTCATCTCATTAATAGGTTGGTCCGGAATTTTGGAAAAATAAGCAGTCCGTGCTGTCTAGCCCTGATGAAGTTATCGGGGACATAAAGCGAAATTAGTTCCAGAATATCAGGATTGCAAATGTGCCCATTTATCAGCTTATGTGCCACTAACACCATTGCAATCTTTCTCCTAACGTCTAGACGATATATTCCCAGCATTCCGGCGAGAAAATCAGAGGGATACAACAAAGGGTAGTATCCGAACTCTCGCATGTAGAGGTATTGCATAAACTTTTTTGTGGATTGAAGGCAAACAGGAAAAATGTAGATCGAGAATTTTTCACCAGATCTGTATCGATGCATTACCACCGCGAGAACGAGTACAAGGGAATAAAAACCTACGAGTTCCGGGCGTTCGAGGACATGTTGCCCGCCCCGTCCGAGGAAGATGGGACCTTGTGCTTCTGCGTCAACATCACTCAGGGCATCACGCAGGAAAATGGCTGCCTCAAGAAAGGCGCAATGGAATTGTACCCGTGTCAGGGTAAGTTATTGCTAAATAACTACTTATACACTGTGACAGCCTAGTGACATGTTTTACTGCCACTTATAAAAAAAGGATACTTATAAACAAATATTATGTGTGAAAAAACTGAGTAAATAACTAAAAAACGGGTGACCCGACGGTTGACCTTCCGAAATTATTATTATAATTTGGGTGAAATATTTACCAAATTCAAACCTAAAATCGACTTAAAGAATATCTTTAATAATAATTTGATATGGATATCGAACGTACACTTTGTCAAATAAGAGTAGAAAATATAAAAACCGGAACTAAAAAAATTGTAGGCTAGCAAAACCAAATTTACTGTCCAAATGACAGTAAATTGACAATGACATTGTTTATGTAGAATACTGTAAGTAACATTTTAAATATATTTTTTTTAAATATAAATATTTTCAGTTTTATATTTTATAATAACAATTTTAATGCGCTTTGTATAAACATTTTTAAACACAAATACATGTTTTAAGTGTGATTTTATTTTATTACGTAGATATACAATATTGTTAGCTATCATAGTTGTATTTTTTAATTCAGAAAATACCACCCCAGGCAAATTGTCAATGATCTAAAGCCCAGGCAACGCTGGGTACTTCAACTAGTATTAAATAAATGTGAGCAAATTCTAAACTGCTTTTTGTTTTACTGCAATAACGTTATTTTTCATTGTGTTAACACAAAATTGCAAAGGGATAACATACATATATGCAGTTCTAATTTTGAGATTAGTGGGTTGCAAAGAAAAAATATTTTTTCCACTTTTATTTGTTTTTGTTTTTTTTTACAGAATTGTAGGTTACACAGCTTTGCATTTCCACCGTGTATTATAATTTTAGTATTGCTATTTGAAGAACAGTGGCGCCGTTCTATGTTTTCTACTCGCGTTTGTTAGACAATATTTATTTACGGTTACAATTTTTTAAATTTCCGTCTATATATATATATGTATATATATATATGTTATTCGGCGGTACATTCTCTGCATACCCCTTCGGAGACACTTAGTTATGCTTTGTGCAAGTAGGTACGTCGTGTTTTCGATAAACCGACTGCATATTGCATACAAGTATTCCGGGGGGCAAAATGTCGTGAAAGTGATTAAAATATTTTAGCAGGGTTATGACAAGAGTCAGAATAATCATAGAACATGTGTGTGAAAATGAAAAAAGCAAGGAGGGAGTGTATGTGTCAAGAAAGAGTTATGTGGCGGTCTATTCTTTCTGCCTAAATATACGACTAACACTTCGATTGTGGCATGTAACTTTTTTTAAAATATTATAACTACCTACTTCATATGGACAAACTTTACTAACGAGAACGTCGATATTTCACATATTGTGGAAGAAAATTTATTGATTAAATTATAGTTCGTCGACTGTTTAATCTTTTGACCGCCCGCAGGGTTAAAAGTTCTTTTTTTTTACATTAGGTCCACACAGGAGGCCCTGAGGAAAATAATTTCCCTCGGGGCCTATGTCATCTTTGGGGATGCCGTGTGGAGGGTATTTTAAGGAGTGAAATGAGAGGAAGTTCTGGGAAGGAAAAGGGTATGAGGGTTGGGTAGGAATCTGGGATTCAGTGTGTCTAGATCATCCGCCGCCAAGACCTAGACAAACCTTACCCCATGAACCCGGGCACTTCTGCTAAGTCACCAAACGTAGCGAACCACTTGGGGTGACCTATGGCAGAGGTGTTGGTTATTCAATAAATGGTTCCCGGGGCGGCGGTACCCATTCCTGCCTCCCAAATTATATATAGTTAGATTGTAGTTATCACTCGTTGTATCCTATTTTTGAAGGGGCTTAATGCTCTTTTTCGATACCTCTTTTTTTATATCGATAATTGAAAAATACTAGATAAATGCAATTACTTGTATAAAATCAAAGAATATAATACTTAAATGGACCTTACGAAACTCCGTATCTCGTAAAGTAATAGATGTTATAAACTAAAAATTCGTGAAATTTTCATGACACCAGAACTCATCACACACATATTTACTTTTTTATAGTTAAAATTAATATTTTCTATGCACATTGGCATATTTAAGTCACGCTCACGTGTGCTGGTGAATTCCAAACCTACTATAAACTGGGTTAAAGAATAGATAATTTTAATTCGTGATAAAATGTAAACATTACAAATTTGAATAAGTCTAGTAATAATTATTGCTTGTGTATATTGTCCTAGATTCTGTGCAATACATATTGGAAAATGCCTCGGTAGATATTTTTCAGTTGCTTTGCTTATTTATAAAAAAAAATTTTTTTTATATGTTTACCAAAGGACAATTAACACTTTTAAAATGTCTGAAAACATCAAGTTTAACTTTTGTTATTCTTGGTTGAGAAATTTTAAAATGCTTGAATTAAAATAATAAATTTAATGGAAAGCAACAAACAAATTAAAATTATAATTTTTTTAATAAAGAATTCAGACAAAGATGAATCAATCAAAATGCTTTATTATTCAAGTTCAAGCAAAGACCTGTTTTAATAAATCATTTCAGTAATTATAATTTTAAAAAATCAGTAATGGCCTCTGAAATAAAATTAACGATGCCTTCAACAATAGGTAGGTTAACCACCATGTAGTGTGAATTGTAAGGATCTAAAGTTTATGACTCGTTAACAAAATGAATTTGATAATTTTTTTTATATTAAAAAAAGTATTAAGTAGGTACACATATATTATATGAATTTTGGTAAGAAGCGCGAAGAATGTGTGGTTATTTGCTATAATTATATCTTTGAATATATTCAGCAAACAAAATATACGAGTTTAAAAAAAAACATCACAACATTCTCTAATTTGTAATCTGCCGCAGGTACGTAGTCCTTAATTTTGTATTAATTGAACAAAAAATGCTTTTTATAATAAATATAACCTCTTGCTTTGTAAATAAAATCAAATGTATATATAACAGTTATTTTTTGCAATGTATTAGTTAATTACATTATGAAGTTTGTTTTCTTAAGAGCGATTGACCAGCAGCTGAGAATAAATGTTTAAAAATGCTTGCAACTGTACAGGGAGAAAGTTCGATTATTCCCTGAATTTAAATAAAAAATTTCCGTTTTTAAATTAAAAATTTAATATGGATTTATTTCATTCAAAATTTGCTTTAATATATACCTACATTCAAGTAAGCAATAAAAATGCTCAAAACGCACGCTGATAACATTTTAAATATTGTGTACTTCTTGTAAGTATTTTTTGATCATAATTATTTATGATTTTTCAATAATGTCTAAACAAAATAACTTTGTAATTTTTTTTGAAATATTTTTGTTTTTAAGACCTTAAATAAATAGAAAAACTAAGGTATTTTTGTCACAAAACACGTTCTCGGATTTATTTTTTAATGATTTGAATTTAACTAAAATTTTATTTTTTAAAACTGTGTTGACCAGATTGTCAATTGATTTATTTTGTTGTATGATTATATGATTTGAAATTTGCGTTGTTTAATACAATATATCGTTTAAAAATTGAACAAATCTGCCAACGACTAACGGTATAACCTAGTATATTAAAAATACACTTCGCTTTTCAAAATTTTAAAACTGCGTGTAGCAGATAAAATAACAATCTTTCAAAATCAATTTATGTTTTTTTGTAAAAAAGGGTCAATACGTCTGGAATTTGATTTAAAAAGTACTAACTTCCGGTATTCTCTGGTAATACCTTCTTAAAGAAGATAAGATTCCAACAATAAAGTGAAAAATATATAATGTTAGCGACATAAGAAGTTGTAAGTACCAAAACCAAAAAGAACCTGTATTATTTTATGAAATGGCTAGTATTTAATATAATGAGGGACATTTCATCAAAAGAAACCTTTTATTTTATTATTTTTCTGTATCATCGATATATTGGTCGACTTATATATTTAGGAGTGTTCAATGCTTTCTAGCTCTTCAAAGTTCAGGCAAGACTTATCATTCTAGAACCTGGAAAGTTATTACTGTGTTTAAACTAAAGCTTACTATTGCTGGCGTTCATTGCTGTTTTTCTTCATAATGATTTCGTAATACAGGAAACAAGATATGGTATAAGTGGCATAAATAGTAATTTTTATAATACTTATTTACCATTATTTATTCCAGAGTATGGGAAGGTTAGAATACCATACATTCCATAAAGTATGTACATACACACACACACATATATATATATAAATAACAACAACTTATGTATAAATTACTATTTATGCCACTTACACCATATTTTGTTTCTGACATTATGACATCATAATGAAGAACATCAGCAATAATAAAGTTTAGTTCAGACTTAGAAATAACTTTCCAGCTTCTAAAATGAAAAGTCTTGCCTGAACTTCGACGAGCTTAAAAGCATTGAACACTCCTTTATAATCAATGCGCTTAGAGGTGACAGTTCACACGAAATCTGCATATGACATTCTCATTCTTAGGACCGGTATAACAATAATAAACTGCGTGGGCTCTCAGGACAATTTTTATGTTGCTGCCTAATTGTCTTGTTATTGTTATTTTTATTACCCACCAAACAAATTGTTTATTAATTAATTATAAATTGTTTAAAGATTAATCTGTTGGACAGAAATTGAAATTATTCCTATTTCTTTTGTTTAAAACTCTTACTAAAATAAAGATTCCATTGACAGATTACATACAAGATTCAGATATTTTAAATACAAAAATACACGATTAAGGAAATAAGTTAATATCCATATTTGTTTGTACCGGTAGAGAACATTCTGATATTTATGATTTTAAAATTATTCTTGTTGTTTGTGAAAGAAGATTCATTAAAAATTTAATTCATTGCAAAGTTTCTGCTTTTTTATTGCCTATCTAAGGTATTAGATAAATATAAATAATAATAAAGTAGAAAACATTATGGGTGATTGATTAACGATGAATTATTCATATTACGCCTTTTGATTACAAAAGTGTATACTGCACAGCTTTAAGCTGGTTGCAGGTGCCAGCATAGAGGTCAGTTAAACATATTAAGGAAAAGTAAACTTCTACCTTAAAAAGATATTATGAATTTTGATCGCATCATAATATATTTTCTCGCATTCAAAATGTCATTATATTTTTTCCACCTGTTGCATCACTAATTTTAGAGGAAAATTGAAACCCGCGTAAAATCGGTTTCGTTTGTAAAATAATAAGCAGGTCCTCATTTGCATTTACCACCGGCTGGCTAGAGTGGTTAGAGGGCCACGTGACTGCGGAGTTTCTATAAACAGGCCGCCGCGACGGGCAGTAGCCAGACATGCGCGCGCTCACCCTGTGCGCAGTGCTGCTGGCGCTGGGCGGCGCGCGGGCCAAGGTTTACGAGCGCTGCGAGCTGGCGCGCGAGCTGGCCGCCCGACTTCAAGTGCCGCTGGTGGAAACGGCCACGTGGGTCTGCATCGCCTACCACGAGTCGCGCCTGAACACTGCCGCCGAGGGTCGCCTCAACGGGGACGGCAGCCACGATCACGGCCTGCTGCAGATCAGCGAGCTGTACTGGTGCAAGCCGGACTATCCGGGCGGCGCGTGCGGCCTGGCGTGCCCTAGCCTGCGCGACGACGACCTGGAGGACGACGTGCGCTGCGCCCTGCAGATACACCGCGAGCACGAGCGCCTCTCCGGGGATGGCTACACGGCCTGGTCCGTCTACCGTCCGAACTGTCAAGGGAAGAACATCAAGAAGTACACGGCGGGCTGTGACTTTGGGCCGGACGATTTCAGATATGACAGTGACCGTGATAGTGAGACGCCACCTGTGAGAGACCATTATAGATCCCCTCCCGTGTCAACTTATAAACCCTTTCCTACCATTGCCAATATTGATAAACTGCTTCCAATTACCAAAACCACAACAACGAAGTATTCGGTAAAACCCGAATATGATAAGCCTGAATATTCTAAAAAAACAGAGCTTTCGGAAGTTCCAGTGTATACAAAAGTTCCAGAGTATTCCTATCCACCTGTGTATAACACAATACCAGATTATCCGCGTTCGCCTGTTCTAAATTTGACTTTGTCTACTGAGAAATCAACCGAATCACCTGGGCCGTTCATCATTCAAACGACCAAAATGATCCCTACGACTTTAAAAGTTTACAGAACGACAGCTCGCCCAACCACAACAACACAGCGAACAACAACACAACGAACAACAACACAGCGTACAACCACAAAATATTCCGTGACGCCGTCTACTCGTAAACAAAATCCAATCACTCAGAAGTATGTGCCATACTATTTTTCCACCACAAAAAAAACTATTCCCACACTCTCCACTCAAACCACTCGAACCGCGTTATTAACAACAAAAACTAAAGTCTATACCGCACCACCAGTATTTAATTTTCCTACAAAGAAACCTAATTTTTCTTCTTACATTCCTATTACAACTCCGAAGTCATCAACACCTTCCTCGACACAAGATCCCTACAACACAATTCGGATAAAAATGTTCCCCGCAAGCACCACAGCGTTAATCAAACCGACGTTTAACTTCTACGCGAAACCTAATACCTTTAAAACGCTGCCTGACAAACCTTCACCTTATTTCACACGCTTTTCAATGAAAGTATCGAGTTCACCGGTCTTCAAAGAAACACAAACAACACAGAAAGTATCAACAGCTACATCAACTCCCAGAAATATATTTATAACTAGTTTTAAACCGAGTCCTTCGCCAAACGTGCCAGTCAAGTTTTCCACTCAATCAAAGAATCCCTTTGAAAAAATAACGTCTTCAAGAGTAGGACAAATTACCGATCGTGCTCCAGTTAGTCAAAGCGTCGCAAATAGCGTGTTTCACGGTGAGAAGGCTAAATACACAGCGTTTGATCCGTTCGGGGTGTTCCGGTATTATTAAATCAACGAGTGTTGTGAAGATTCAATCATTGTTGTATTCTGTGTATTGGGTAAATAATCTTGCCTGTAAATGTTCCTTGACACCAAGCGAAGGCTAGGCAACTCTTTGCGCGATATTTGCTGTTACACTGCTGTGCTTAAACTTGTAATGATCATGTTTATACATTAAATTACTATGCGATGTGTATACGTGTTCATCGTGAACACAATGTTGATGCGATAGAGGTAGGCATGTTCATGTCAAAGATCAAGACCATCGCCTATTAGAATATGATTATTTAGTATGGAGTTGGCCTCCCATGGACTATCATATTCCTCCCTTTTCTATACGCTTATTACCATGTTCTCTCATATGTAAAGCTTGATCTACGTAAATATTAATTTATTTGTGTATATTATTTATGAACATGGTTGATGAGTTAATTATTAGCAATTATAATTGTTTTTTTTTTTAAATTATCGTTCATGCGACTTATGTATTTATTATACTTAATTCAATTAATTTACGTTATAACGGAAATAATTATTAATGTAAGGAAATTAATTATAAATTCTACTTGTGTAAAAATAGCACATTACATAAGAAGAAAAATTTCTGACAAATAATTTTGCAGACATAAATATAAATTGTATAAAGTGTTGTAAAATGTTAATGTACAAAAAACCACGTCAAATAAAAATGTTTAAGTAAAGTTTATTGTTTTATTATTATCATTGGAACTTTATTATGTAATCAGTTTTTTATTACGCTAAATATGTTTTTGAATATACTTATATATTGCTCTAGCATCTGATTGTATTTAAAAGAAAAACTTATTTTTGAAGTAAAACTGCTTTACTCACGTTTGACTCACGTCAACGAGAGCGTTACGAAAAGTGTAGTCGGACGAGGCGAACGGGCAGTATCACACTGTAGGAGCGCGCGCGCACATTTTATTTCTTTCTTCCTCTCATAGCCAATGCATGAAGATTATTCGTAATTTCATTTCGTTCTTGAACAATTTTATAAATACTGTAGGAGCAAGAGAGAGCAGTGCACGCGCACATTTTCTTTCTCTCTAGAAGTTTTACTTCAGTCGTGTGCTCTAAAGCTCACTTGTTTTTATTTATTTATTTACATAATTAATGAAATATAATCTAATACCATTAAAATTTTGAAAATGAAAACGAGACAACATAAATATTCACGAACATAAACTTTTAAAACAAATTATACAAAGTGGTGGAGCACAATTATTTATTTTTCTGTTTTTTTTTTTTAAGTAGAGGTTTTGATTTCATTAATTTAATCGGTTGTACTTACTATGGTAATATACGATTCTCAAGATACATAAGTTTTATGGTTTCATACTTTTTAGATTCGAATAAATGCCATCGTATCCGAGTAATATTTCTTAGAGTAAAATAGAATCGCAATTGAATTACTGTGTTTTGTTAGCTGGATGTTTATTTACATGTAGTGGCACACACTCATAGCAGTAAGTGTCAATATGTCAAGCGATGACATAATTTTTTTAAGAATCGCAAAATTTAATTTGATATTCTCTGAGGCATTGGTTATTTCGTTTTAACCTTCATTTCCTAGAACAATTCGACAGGTTTTAAGGAATATTTTCAAATACCAAGAATTCAGTGAAGAGTTTAACAACCGACAGCTAAAGTCCGATTTATCTCAAAATATTTATTTGTATTTCCATACGAGAGTGTATTTTTTAAAGTGGAATAACCAACATAAAGATGTTTAAAAAGACATCTAAAATTGTAATAACTCCAAAGAAAGGTCAGAAAAAGCTTGCAGTTGTTAACCTAAGCCTACTTAAGGCCGCGCTAATTCGCTCAAAGAGAAGAAGATGGCGATATACGACAATACGAACGTGGGAGCGAGCGCACTAACATTACAAACCATAAAATTCATGCGAAAATTGTAAAAATGTTTATAAAAGACGATTCATTTGAAAAGGACGAAAAATCTCATGGGGGATGTGTCAAGTAGCATTTAAATAAACATTATGACATTTTTCATACATATAACTTGTAAAATAACAGAAACAAACGTGTTAATAATAATTTTTGGAGCATACTTTGCGATTTATTTCTATCGAGGGAATTTCAAATAATTACCGCTTCGGTGTGGGGAATGTATAGATACTATCTTAAAGAATAACATATATTTTTAGAGTTTAAAATCTTCAAACGTCTAAGGAAAACATGTCAGAAATTGGTAGAAATTGGTAGAAATTGGTAGAAATTGGTAGAAATTGGTAGAAATTGGTAGAAATTGGCAGAGCGGCCCCTTAAACATTGCGGTTATAAAAGTAAATATTTCTGATTCTTGAAGTGAGTTATGACTTATACGAAATGTGAATTTCCGATGACATCAATAAATTAACATAATCACAAGGTCACAATGACAGCTCTTTTGCATAATTGAACGTTAACGATTTTAAATGAACAATCTTTAAATGCGAAGAAAATAATTATAATGATGCCCAAGTACAATAATTGGGTGCTACATAAATAAGCAGATTGAGAAATATAATGTTATGATAAAATATAAAATTATAATAATGTTTATATTTTATAAAACTCTATGCCGTTGTGGGGAGGCAATCGGGCCCAAATGAGCGACAGTCGTAGAAAAATTAAAGATTGTGCCAGTCAAGCTCCGTTTGTGTCAGGACACGTGGTTATATAAGTATTTAGTATTGATCTTTTTATTACTTACGTATATTAATACTTTCAATTATGCCAATTAAAAGCAAATCAAAAGGTATATAAATCTAAATTACTATTTCGAATAAACCATTTAATCTTTCTACATTTATTGACAATAAAAACTAAAGAAAGCTCACATCGAAATACCAAAGTGTTTACTATAGATTATCTTATTACAAACTGTATAATATTAAAGTTCCAATTCTTTTTCAAAAGGTTCTAATTCAGGTACCATTATTAAATAAAATAATAATAATAATTTAACAATTTACGATCTGTAATAATAATAATTATAAGGAATATTTTCAAATAATGTAATGTTAAAAAGATACTTTGAGAAATTTAATATTAATAAAATATATTAATATTATATTTATTTCGTCAATTTACATAATATCCACTTCGGACCATTTTCTCATTGGTTTTTACAAATTATTATCGTTTATATCAGTTTCGTTGACGTTTGGGAACATGTGGGGCAATTTGAGGCTACAAAATTATTTCAATATATAGATAATTTCATAATGTACTCTCCTTCTAGTGAATATTGTTAGCTATAAGAAATATGATGTACCTGTAAGCTATACCCTTTGTAATTTCTATATTATGTTGTACACTGAGTGCTTTTTAAATTTGAATTAGGATTTTTATATGTATTTATTTATACCTACACCAAAGCAGGTGGTAATGCGATAAAAAAAACACAACAAAATACTTGTAAATTACGATAAGATAAGATATGATAACGATTTGTAAATGTGTAATTGTGAAGTGCACTTGCAGTTACTACCCGGCATTGCCCGAGTTTCTAAGCTGATATTCAGAACAATAAGAAATATGATTTATTTAGTAGCTCCGTAGCTTATGATTTAAATATTGCGGGGTAGAAAAACCAGCTTTCAGAAAAAGCTTAAAGATTTCAAAGCGTGTTAGTTAAGTACATAATCCAAACATAAAATTAAGAGAGTCTATTCAGCGGTGCCCCCCGATATAAACAGAGGAATAATATTGTGAACTAAATAAAATAAATTGTTAAATACCAATATCATTCCTTTGTTTATGGCACACGGATGGTTAGACGATTTCAACATTAAGAGCGATTGACCGGCGGCTGAGAATAAAAGTTTAAAAATGCTTGCAACTGTACAGAGAGGTTCCAATGACAAAGATCGATTATTCCACGTATCAAATTTTTAAAATTAAAAATTTAATATCGATTTATTTCATTCAAAACTTGCATTAATATAATACCTACATTCAAGTAAGCAATAAAAATGCTCAAAACGCACGACGATAAATTATTAAATATCGTGTACTTCTTGTAAGTATTTTTTTATAATAATTATTTATGATTTTTCAATAATGTCTAAACAAAATAACTTTGTAATTTTTTTTGAAATATTTTTGTTTTTAAGACCTTAAATAAATAGAAAAACTAAGTTATTTTTGTCACAAAACACGTTCTCGGATTTATTTTTTTAATGATTTTAATTTAACTAAAATTAAAATTATGAAAACTGTGTTGACTAGATTATGTATTGATTTATTTATTTATTTATAAAATACAAGATATACATATAAATGACATATTAAATCACCATACTAGGCGGCTGCCTGTTTTATGGTGACCAATTATATATAATAATAATAATTGGATAATTTGTATAGCGCCGTTTTTGTGAGAAATCACCTCAAGGGCGGTTTAATTGGTTACTTTATGAAGTCTAGTCTAAACATATATGGATTAAGTATATAAACATGCTTGAAAATTGGAAAAGTTGTAGAAGAAAAAATTATAATGAAGTTGAAAAAACTATAACAGAAAGAGTATAAAAAGTATAAAAGAGTGTGATTATAAAAGAGTATGATTAGAAATTTGTGTTGTTTAATAGAATCTATCGTTTGAAAATTGAACAAATCTGCCAATGACCAACGGTAAAAACTTTGTATATTAAAAATACACTAAGTTTTTCAAAATTTTAAAACTGCGTGTACCAGATAAAATAACAATCTTTAAGAATCAATTTATGTTTTTTTGTAAAGAAGAGTCAATACGTCTAGAATTTGGTTTAAAAAAGACTAATTTCCGATATTCTCTGGTAATACCCTCAAAAAATACAACATTCAATATAAATATAATATTGAATGTTGTATAATAATTATTGTAATTCGTACAATACACATCTATTATATTATATTTAAATGCCATGAATATTATAGCCTATCTTCATTGATTGAAGGATCATTGGGTATGTTGATTGCATCGTGAGAAAACATTGATTGAGATTATTACAAAAACAGCAGTTGGATCAGCAAATTGTTTCTAGGAGAGGTCGTAACCTGGGATACGCCTATTGCTGATAAAGATCACGCGGCTTCCTACTAACGCCGTCACGCCTTTTCTCTCTGTGAAATAAATATTTACCTCGACAGGCTATGTAATAATATTAAGTATTATGCACACTAAACCCACAATCTCCAAGGTTTCTTCGTGTATTGAAGCAGCATGGTCATTGAAGATGATCATATAATTATTAATGGTCGTGATGAAATAACAACCAAACACTTAAATAATTTACTTGAGCTATGACGGAGAAAGTTATACAGATAAGAGATACTTGTCAGCTTAGGTGGTTTTGGTTGTCGGGGCTTTCAAAAAATAATTTAAAAAATACGAATGTGCTTTAGACCACACGACTGAAGTAAATACTTCTTTAATAATCTAATCTAATTTTCTTTCTGGCATCGAATATAACCATTCCAATCATCAGTGTATATGAATCTATATTGAAGATTAGTTTGGATTGTTACCAATCATCGTGACAAATCAGTTGTTTCAACGCACTGAGTTCGCACGCTCTAAACGAAAATTTGATTAATTTTATTATGGGAATTACGCTTAAAATGGGATTGTTGATTTAATTCTTACAAAGTTTAAAATAAATGCTAGCACCCATTCCAAACGTCATTACTATGGAGTTGAGCACTCTTGTTACTATTAGATTGTGAGGAATGCACCTCAAAATTAATTTTAATTTATTATCGTTCGCCTCCGTAACGTTCGGAACGCCCTATATTACGCCTCTCAGAACGCCCGATATTACGCCTCTCGTAACGTTGTAATTTCCGTAACGCATTCGCCAGTTTACCCCTCAAGTCAAGCGTGCGTAAAGAAGTATTTACTTCAATAATTTCAATTAATTGTCATCACCGGCTGTCTGTCTACCTATATCTTTTGGCGATAAATGGAGATTTGATTTTTCAAAAATAATTCTTTCAAGGTATATTCGAATTCAAAAAGATTTTATTATATTTACACTTCGTTTGTCAGCAAAAAAGGACAATAGTAGTTCGAAAATATAATTTATTTGAAAAACCGTCGTGATGCTATCATGCAACTATAGGATAGGACCGGGAGTTGCCGACACCTGGTGGTTATATCACATTTTTATGTACCCTCATAATAATTTAACTTATTCAAATGCGTTGATATTTACGCCACTGATATGGCTCTCTTTCATCCAAGAGTAGTGTAAAATCCCTCAGTTGAACCCGAAATGTAATTTTATCGTACCTTTGGAAGAATTGCGAATAAAATACACAAATTTATTGAGTTTCATTTAAAAATATTCTATCGCAAAGTTGTTAATTTGCATACTACTTTAAATATTTTCAAAACGGAGTCCTCATACCTATTAAGTCATAAACTCCTTACGCAAAGGTATATTTTTACAAACCTGAAAAACTGGCTTTGTTTTCGAAAAAGTAAAGATTAGCGTGTTTATATAGCGGGCATGTTGCATTAAGTTTTCGTTCTTTTAATGCACTACTAATAAAATTCAACATTTTTATCCTTATGTCATCTTAGGACCGACTGCAAAGCAATTTAGTACAAGATATTTTACCATCCATTTACATAATTATTTAGTGTTAAAAAAATAAATAAAAAATTAAGCCGTAATCTCCTGTAGATTGTTAATATTATGCAGGATCCACTTGACTCTTTGCATTCGAATTCTTCGAGGATCGAAGAAAAGAGATAATCAATATTTTATGCAAACAAGGTGTTCTCGAGCGGAAAGCACACAAGGCACTCGTCCAAATACTTAAGTGGTACATATTCCTCATATAATGTAATAATTATTCAATTCTTTAATTATCTTACTTTATTTGTGCTGGGATACCGGCTTCATAAAGTCCAATGCGTTTATATAATTAAAAAAATTCCAAAGCGCATTTTAAATTTAAATCAATTTTTGTGATATTCCAATTTGTAAAGTAATCTATTTAAAATGCATTTTTTATTAAATATATTAATTCGTTACTAAATATACTAGATGGTCGATAGCTAGGCGCAGTCAGTGCCGAATTTATACTTTCGACACGGAGAAAAATGTTATTCTAAAATACGATCATTTTATTCGTAAAACGGTTAAAAACGGGACTGAAGTTCTTACGAACAAATTAACATGGTTTCAATGTTTATTGGCAGGAAAATGTAAGAATAAATTATTATTATTAATTATTAGAATAAATTTCGTACGTATACCAACAAATTATTCTTTCATTTTCCCGCCAATAAACATTGAAACCCTGATAATTTGTTCGTAAGAGCTTCAGTCCCGCTTTTAACCGTTTTACGAATAAAATTATCGTATTTTAGAATAACGTTTTTCTCCGTGCATAAGTATAGGCCACTTCATTTGCGCCGCCACTTCCATACAAGTTGCCACCTATCATAATCACTCACTTGTAGGCTTTTATTAGGTGACACACGATTTTCAAAATCAGTATTATAGTTATTAAGTAGGTATAGAAAAATGAAATAACGAATGAACTGATCATAAAGTAAAAGTGTAATATGAAACAAGAATTACAACCGCCATAACATTAACATAAGTAACTATCTAACATCGGATAGGAATAAGTACTGAGAATTAGCGACTTTTACCAAATTATATTTAATGTTTAATAGAAATAAAACGGAAAAACTATCTACAGTGACTTGTTTTTAAAATAAAACTTCTTTACGCACACTTGACTTGGGGAGTAAGCTGGCGAAAGCGTGACAAGAGCGTTACGAAAAATGTGATTCGGCTAGGCGAATGATAATAAATTTAAATAAATAAATATTAGTAGAAAATTAATATATGTATGTGTATATATTAAACACATAAACATAAATATATACATACATATAGATGGAGCTAAAGAAGTTTTACTTCAGTCGTGTGGTCTAAAGCACACTCGTTTTTTTGTTGTTGTTTATAATCGCACACAAACTTAACGGCTTACCAAAGCGAGCGAGCGCCGCCCCCTGAAATCTGCCGCCCCTAGGCCGCGGCCAATACGGCCTGTTGACAAATCCGGGACTAGCTAGGCAGGTAAGGCCCTCAGACAAGTTATGATTCTAATTTTACCACTGTACTCGTACTGTTTTTACGAATTTTCAGAATAAGTCAAGCTTGGAAATTTATCATAATTTAGAAAATGCTTGTTAGAGAATATTGGTTTATTTTGATAAAATAATTATTTTTGTGTCTTTGTACTGACAGTTTTCAGATAGGTACTGGTTGAAATGTGATATAGCTTACAAAAAATATTCGAATCTGGTCATTAGATTTTTGTTTGCTTAATGCATTCTATATTTTAAATACAAAAATTAATTGGAAAATTTGTTTAGTTATATTATTTAAGTTGTAAATTATAAGATGCATTTATTTTTCTATTTCCTACTTCTAAAAACCCGCAGTTGTGGATGCTTTCGGTGTATATGTGGCGATATAATATTATCCACTTAGGCGCTCCGCTGACGAGGCAACTGAAAACCAATTAAAACCGGCTGTTTTCTCTGTCTTGATTGGTCAAAAAGCTTGTTTAACCATAGACGAAGAACAATCATCTGACAGCTGGCGACTAGCAACGGCCGGCCAGGGCAATCAGCAGTGCAAGTCGCTTGTCACTGCTTACGTCACCATTGGCAACGGGTTTTTGAGTGATTGTGTGGTGTGCGGGCCATCACATTGTCATACGAAGACAGTTGGCAGTTGAGAGTTTTCAATTGCCTCAGTGGGCGGAGGCGCTTACAGAACATACTTTTTGGGTCACCTTTTTTATCAATATTAAAAGTACTAAATTCAAATTGTGCCACTGAAAGGAATGTTACCTACACAAAAGTCAATATGCAACTAGCGCCTCTAGTGGCCAGCGTTGGTGATACGGCCAAAATTTAATGGAGTTGGACTATTTTGACATTAAAATTATATATAGGGTATTTCATAAAACCATTATACGCTGGGTTAGGGGTGAATCTGTCCCCATGTCATGTTAATTTATTTACGCCTTTTGTGAATGGATCGTGATGAAACTATTTCCAACAGACGCCCACTTGGTACTGACATTCCCCCATTTCCTGATGGCCGATGAGGACTACCAGAATGGCGTGGAGGGAGTGCACCCGGACACGGAGCTCCACCAAACCACCCTGGAATTGGAACCGGTAAGAATGGCGCCCAATCTCCTTTAAAACTTGCCGTTTGTATGCGAATGATGTGAAGGTTACTATCTTGCGTGTGCGTTCTATTTTGCATATATTATATGTATTTATTTTGCGTGGCGATTGAATTGGCTAATATTTTTAATTAATTAATTTGTTTTTATTTATTTACCATGATAAAACCAAAATTAATTACAATTGATTGTTATATGCCTATCTCACTGGGAATTTCTTATGTAGAGACTAATGGGTAAATAACATTTACTGAAAGGTATTTATGTCATTTCTGAGATTACATATTATTGTAAAGAGAGATTAGTGTAAAGTACAATATATCCAAAAATGAGTTAAAAATATAATTTTTCTCGTTTTCTTTTTTTTTTCGACTGGTGTCATCGAAATATTTATAGGAAAATAAGTGCATCTTTTACAACGTGCATTTTAAGGGGATTTTTTTCTAAATAATTAAAATAAATTAAATAGTGTCATTAAAGATATTTACTTATTTATTAAATTTCAAAACAACTTTCTTTTTGCTATCCTGAACAATTAACATTAAATCCTTTACAGCATTCCAAATTTCATTGATTGATATTATCATCATCATCATTTGAATATACACACCGCACGATAATTATAAGTATTACATATTACTTTTATTCACCAGATTTACAGGAACGGGTTTAGTTTTTCCCATAGGAAAAACTAAACCCTTTCATACACTTTTCCATATAAATGATTATCTAGTAAATCCACGTTATGCAAGTGTATTATATAAGTATAATTAATACAAAACAATACAAGAACAACACGTTAATCTACCAAACTATTAAATGGGAATATAATTCACCGTCTCCAGATATTTTCATATCAGAGGGTTCGGCTCTGTGGAATTCCTAATTTGATCGATAAATCCTACTGATCCCTCAATATAAATATTTAAAAAATCTTTCGTAATTCTACATGTATTTAAAATGACTGATTTTTGCATTTTTATATACAAATTCTTTGACAAATCTAATATGCCTAAATTTTTAATAAGAGAGCTAGGTATAATGCCAGTAGCCGAAATAACAAAAGGTAATATTTTTATAGTCTGAGAATGCCAAATTCTTTTAATTTCATTTCCTAAATCTGTATACTTTCTTATTTTTTCAGAAACAGATTTTTGAATATTACAGGAATTTGGAATAGCTACATCAATAATATTAGTTATTTTTTTTAATTTTGTCATGTAAAACTATATCAGGTCTATTATGACCAATTGGTCTCTCTGTTAGTATAGTTTTATCATAGTCAATTTTAAAGAAATTATTTTATATTAAGTTATTATTTACGTAGTAAGAAAATCTCTTTTCATTTATAAGAAAACCCCAATATCTTTTAAAAGTATTGAATTTCGTAAGTCTAAGCTTTTGGTTATAGACTGTTTAATATATAATAAATAATGGCTAACAAGTAACAACTAAAACATATATACATAGGCACCCAGTATTCTTAAAAAAAGGAGCTTTTGAACAAATATGAACTATTGTAACCTTGTGAAAAAAAAAATAATCAGCGATATTTTAATTTCATTATTAAGATCATCAATTAATATATATTTGGATTGTTAATAAATTTATAAAAAATTAATTACATTTTACTAGATTTGATTTATGATATACATAAGTCAATATTAATCTTGAATGATTAATTAATGAATAATTTTTGGCTGATCTGATACTTTGTCTTTGACAATATTTTTTAGCATAATCGTAATGATTATGATATGGGGATGACGTGCAGGTAGGTGTAGATAGTCCTCTTTTCAGGGATTAAAGGTTTTGTAGTATACTAAGCTTACAAATATTTCTTGACCATTTTGTTTCTTCACTTTTTTTATTTATGTTTGATTTAATATTATTTGTTATTCTCTTTTGTTGAAACGTTTTTTAAAGTATCTCGTGAATGAAGTGCATTGGCTTCTGAGTTTGGTGTTCTTAAAGTTAGAGCAGTTAAACCTGATATTATTATGACTGTAAAAATATAATATATGGTATGAGGTAACATTAATAAACATAGATATTGTTGGATTTAATGGAAGTACTGGTATTTGTTGATAATGATGTTAGGAATATTTTTAAGACCATTAAATATTTCATCCTTTTGTAAACATAATGATTGTGGATTTGCAGTGTAAAAAATAAAATAATTTTGATATTATTTTATTTATGTCTTTGATGAATTTAGTTTTGGTTGTTGTTTTCTTTGAATATTTTTAATATTGAATTTTATAGATGGCTTAATCTTTTGGAACTTTGGATTATTTTCAACAATATTTCTGATGGAAATGTAATTTTTTTTCTTCAATATTACTTATTTTTTATTTGCACCTTCCTTCTAATAATTTAATTCTCAATTAATGAGTTCAATAACGCGCATACTTAAAAAAATAAATGTATTTCTATGTTATTAATTTACTAGTATTTATTCAGTATTTTGCTTCTTAAATATTATTAATTGCTTTTCGAGCAATATTTAGAATTCCGTTATTTTCTTTGAATAATGAAATAGCGTTTTTCAGTAATTAAAACAATTATTTTTTACAGTAAAAATATAATTATTTTACTGATTCCATGTACATTTGAAAAAAAGACAGAAAGTGTGTTGTAATAAAATAATTTTTTTATTTAGTATAAAATGTATCAAATAAAGATATTACTCTTAGGACGAGTTGATTCACGGGATTTCAATAATTCATCATATTTTTAATGTTAAAATTCAATTTCCGTTAAATTTTTACTCAAGTTCTGTTATTATATCATTATGGGTCAGTTGCCTGACAGAACTAAAATAATAACAAAAATATAATATAACTCTCACAGAACTTTAAAATTAACTATGAGATTTGACGAATTGTTCAAATTCTTTGAAACAACTAGTCCTAAGGGCCAGTTTTTAATATATATGTATACTAGCTGACCCACCCATGCGTTGCTGTGGCTAACGAAACACAACGCCATCTACCGGACGGTTATCTAACCTAGATAACCAAGTGTTGTGTCAATAAATCAACTCACACTGCCATCTGCCAGAAACTTATAAACTTATATAATTACAAATAATTTCAAATAATTGTCCCATAAAAAACTCTTGATTCGCAATAATAAATATTGAAGTCAATAATCGAGATAAAAACTACCATATCTTTTAATTTTGGCCCAAATTACACATGGTAAGCCAAATTACACATAATATACATTATATTTCATCAAAATCGGCTAAGTAGTTTTGGCGTTCACCTTGGACGAACATTGTGACGCGAGATTTTTATATATTAAGAAGAAGAAGATATATATAATAATTTAATTTAATACCTGTATCATTTGCTAAGTATTTAATTTATTTGCAATAATTACTTAAAATGTTTTATTTGAGTTTATTATGGACCATCTATATATAATGTTTAATTGCACAACAAAACGAGCGATCAATAAAATAATTTACAAAAAATGCTACATTTTTACAAAAAATATATTTTATGTATTGCACCTACCAAAACATCATTACGAAATGTATTATAATTAAGAGGCTAGACTTTGAACCACACGCGGAACACCCGCGTCTGTCATTCTGTCCCGCTCACAATAAGCTCACGCACACTTACAATACATGCGAATGCGAAATGTGCGAATGAGACAACGCTCAAATTTACATACAGAAATCGCTCGAAAAGGGGTTTATGGAGAATACACTTTTCTACACCGAAACTTTCACGAAATTGAAATTTTAAAAAATATATATTTTTTTAGAAAGAAGAAGCTACGTTGGTAGCTTTTTATAATTTTATAATTCTTTATGAGAGTTGAGTTAGCAGCACTTTTTCCTTAAATAATATTTTTTGATAAATCGTATATGTTTGACAGTGAATGTTTACGTTAACACGAAACCCATCGAAAATTCGAAAACATACCAACATATTTTTCACCCTCTAAAAGGCAGTATAAAAAAAATATATTGATTTTGTGCAATTTTCGATGTAGAAAAGTGTTTTTTTCCGGGCGTCCTTTTTGTATGGGCCGAAAAGCAAAGTCTATCGTCTTAAGACTTTTTGACTAAATTCTCACGACAATAAGAAATAACATACATGATTTAAAAATAAATTTGCGCATTACCAGGCACACACATTGCTAATGTAAAAAGTCTGACATTATGTGTAATATATGTAGGTGGTACTTAAATTGTTTTGTAACTTTTCAGAATACAGGATCGCCTCTCCGCGGCGGGAAGAGGGTGCAGTTTAACATGTTCCTGCGACCGGTCAGGCTACAGAATGTTATGAAAAATGTCAACACCACGTTGTTCCCGATTGTGTGGGTTGATGAGGTTCGTAAATTTAACATTATACTTCAGATAGACATTTGAAATATTAAGAAGCAAATCGGAAAGTGGATTAAAAAAATACTAATCAACAAAGTTTAGTTGTTTTGGTTAGGAGGTTTATGGTAGGTTCAGACTGGACGACGTACGTACGCATCGCTACTCAAACAATGCTTAGCAACCCATACATTTTCTATGAAAATGGCCACAGACATCGCACGTCGCGATGCGTGTGGCCAATGTGATTCTAAAACATAAATTTTAATTGAAAATCTATGGTTGCTAAGCAGTCCAGATATTGTTAGGCGTAGCGATGGGCACGTACGTCGACCCAGTCTGAATCTACCATTAGTTGTTGGTCTAGTAGTCCAAAGCGTCTCAACGAGGCGTCGTTCTTTCCTCGCTTTACGAAGTCCTTCGTCGTAGCACAAGCAACATTATCTACTTACTACTTGTAGATAGATGGAGGAATCCACAAGGTCAAAATCCACAATTTGCTTCAAATTTCCCTAAATTAGCTGTTGAACTTTAGACTTTCATAAAAATATATTATTTTTGGTGGTTTTAATTACCGGCTAGACTGGTTTTAATGTCTTTGTCATTTATAAGTTTTTTTTAAACAATAATGTATTTTACTAAAGGGATATATTAAAGTGACGATTAATGGTAAATAAAATGCTAATTGAAACAAGTCGAGCATCCTATAATGATTCAGTAGTAAATACCCCAAGGCACTGGGGCAAAATTATGCAGATCTGCATAAATGTTGAGGAAATTTTATATAATTATCTGGACTTCTAGACGTGTACACACAAATATATATGTTTAATTATAGGTACTCGCTTCCTGTCATTGGCCGTACGTACTCCGGTGTACCATTGATTTTGCAAGCGATTTTGTCCCTTATGTATAAAGAAATTGTATTTAGAACAAGGTCAGAATCGCTTGGGTCATTCTCGTTCTTATTCTCATAATTCAAATTAATTCCCGATGACGCGCCGGGCATCAAAGATGGCGTACAAAATGGCTGCCGCTTGATAATATGGACGGAGTCGTATTCGAAGTCTATATTTTTTCATTGTTTTCGATATAAATCCATTTTGGAAAGCATAGATTTGAGTGATTATGAGGAAGATCGTTTTATCTACATTATTTTGATGTAATTTTTGTAAAATATCACAAAAGGAATGTTGTAAAAATTGAGTTCGTAAGAAAGGTGAGAACTGTCAAATATATTACGTCGTATTTAAAAAATATATTTTTCCTATGCTGGCTTTCAACAGGTTAAAATTAAAACGCTAAGAAACACTACAATATAAATAGATAAATTATAAATCTTTTGTTTCTTCTTGAGCACAGAGATGATTGAGTCACCACGGGCAAAGAAAATGTTGTAATATTTTTTATGAATCCATTTGAAGACAGAATACAGGTTTTAATAGAGACATTCTTAAAATATGGGATTGAAGATAGATGCACTTACATATTCAGCAGTTTGTTGTATTTTTTTGGGAATACTAATCTACCGAATACAGCGGACATAATTGCGTGTCTTGTTAATACCAAAATCGATTAGGGTTACAATCTGATACGAGCGTGTTTGATAATAATTTGGTTTTAGAGCAAAACATTTCGTAGTGATTTACGGCTTTTGCAAAGTGATTAATTACTTGAATGCTAATTTAGTATCCGCGTATGACATTATAACTTTTTTATGTCTGTCTTGAACTTTAAAAATATTTGCAAAACATCTTCAACTCGGAACGCGAGGATTGACCAAAAAACCAATCGAATTGTTTTTTAACAATATTGTCACTTAGCGAACATATTTCTTTTAAGTCTTTAATGACTATTTTATAGTGTAGTTAAGCGCGATATAGCTAATTGTGTGATAAATTTCACAGATTTTTTTAAATACTTTTTTATATATTAATATTAATAATTGGATAATTTGTAGAACGTCGTTTTTGAGAGAGGGCGCTGTGTACTTATTATTACGTGTGACAATTTGATAATGCCTTCAGAAGGCGAAACATCTGTCACGCGTAATAACAATTACAAAGCAGAATTTGTTTATAAATGAACTGTTTTTATAAGTTAAATGATAATATTAATGGATAAATTAAAAAATAAAAATGGATTTTCACAAATTAAATTTGATAAAAAATTTTTTTTGTACATTTCTTCTCTAGGCGGGTTTTGTATTTTTTCTGTAAAATATCTGTCGTGAGATTCGTAAAAGATACATCCAATGGTCAGCAAAACATCCTATTTACCAGACAATCGAACTGAATTTTTTTTTTTTTTTTTTTTTTTTTTTTTTTTTTTTTTTTTTTTTATTACAGAAAAACAGATTTTTTTTTCATGTTAACAATATACCTGCAAAGCTACTGCAAGTAGCTTGTCTGCAGGAAAACAGTGTGAACAAAACATTGTACAATTTAAATGTCTCAAGTATAATACAATAAGAAAAAAATTGCAATTTAATAAAATACATAATAAAAACATAAATAAGTATAAAAAATAATAGAATACTAAGTCTAAAAAATTTTTAAGTGCAAGAGGTACAGTCATTCAATACAGAAAATCTGATTCCAATAGCCATGTTTTTAACAATAGCGCAAATTTAGGTGTCGAGTAACATTTTTTCAAATCATATGGCAGCATATTAAATATAAGTGGTACAATGTATTCAAAAGTTCTCTGGCCATGTTTATTAGAAAATCTAGGTACTATCAACCCTTCATTTTGTGTAAGCCTAGTATTGTACACGTGATCCACCATTGTTTTGTATGGGCTATCTAAGATATGTTGCATACAAATTTTATGCCAAAAAAGAGCTCTAATAGGTAAAACATTTATGGATTTATACATTATTGTGATATTTTGCCGCTGGTCATTATTTTTCGATATCGTTTTCCTTTGGCTGTGGTATCAAACTCCGTACAAATTTTGGCGCTACGTTCTATATGTCCACGTGACTCTTAGAATTCGTGTTTAATATTTATCATGATACTAAAATATTATTTATGCAAATATTGGAAACTTCCGAGACGCGCCTTATAGAAACTGGTTTGGGTCAAAACCTTTTGTGTGGGGCCAAGTGTTGGTTGCGCGTCATAGAGGCGTAGTTTTTTGTCACTGGAGAGGCTTCTATCAACTCATATATTATGATGATATACCTAACAGCAGACTGATGGTCTATTATACGTTTAGCATTATTAATAATAAACCTCTCAAGCAGTTTGTTCAAATATTTCACATTGTTTTTCTTGGCAGTTGTAAAGCAATTTCAACAAAGTTCATAACACGGGTCTAACATCACATCACAAAGGCAGTGTAATAAAAACGAAAGATTGAGAAGTACCTACCAAAAGTAGGTAACTACTTGACTGATTAGAAAGGTTACTATGCTAATTACTAAATACCGAATTTTCATCGATGTGTACAACAGATACATTTAGTAATAAAAGTTGATGTAACTGATTCAACTTCTGAGTGTAGAAAAATAAATTTAATTTTAATTGCATTTTAATAGTAGTCTTAATGATTAGACTATTTAACGTTACTCAGGTCATCGATCAAGGATATTTATTTAAAACTAGCTAAAACCCGGCATGCGTTAAATGCTATTTAAATAAATAAATTGTTTCTCCCTTCGTGTCATTTACCATTTTCGTCCCCGTTCCCCGTTCCCCTTCCGCCTCCTCTTCCTCTTCCCCTCACATGTTTCCTTTTCACCCCCCCCCTCCCCCCTCCCCTCTCCCGCTCACCCCTTTCTCGCGACCCCCCCCCCCTCTCCCTCACGCATTCCGCTTCCACCTTCTCCGCCTTCACATCTCCCTCGTCCCTCCTTCCGCGAAGCTCCCCTCTTTAATACCCCATCCGACCCACGTGAATACCCCTCCCCCCAGCCTTTTTCTCTGCCGCTTGACTCAAATACACCAATTTTTCCAACATCTCGCGTGAGGTATTTTATTTTTTAATGCAAATTTCCTAATATCATAAGATCACCATTATATATACATATAAATATTCACTTGCATGTTAACAACAATTCAAAAAAAAAATTAATAGCAATCGGATGAAATTTTAATCGCAACCGTATGAATAGTATTGTAAATAATTTCATAACGCCCGAGCGTTATCCTATAACATCCCTGGAATGCGCCATCATATTCCCAAAGTTTCATCGCATTCGGACGAACGGTATGGCCGCGCATAACATACAAATACACAAACAAACAAAAAAACAAAAATTAATTTTTATTTATTAGATTCTTTTTAAAGTAATAAGTTCATGATGTTATAAAAATACGCAGATTCAAAAATTATGATTACTAGTGCAGGCGCTGGGTGGAGTTGAGTGTGCAAAATCCGAGTGCCGCATTTTGAACATAGTTTTGAATTCAGAAAAGCTTGCAGATTATGATTCTGGATGTTGCCAGGAGGTTTGGTGGTCCATGTCTGATTTTGCACACTCAACTCCACCCAGCGCCTGCACTATACATTAGACGAAGATTAACAAGACAGGAACCAACCATAATTAAATGAAAAATACACATCACCAGCTACGTACCCACATTTTTTTAATATATTCTGCACATATCAACCAAACTTTTCGATATAATGTATTCATAGGTATTTAAAAAATTTTCTTCAGCTAAGTAACGATGCTTGAATTTAAATTAAAATGTATTTAATTTACACAAACATTATAGTGTATCCCAAACACAGAACTTAATGCCATTATTAACATGTCTACGCCCGAATCAATCAGAAAAAAATAAAACAAAAACAAAATAAAGACTAATGATTACGATCTCAACGAGCTTTGAATTCAGCGTCCCAACAAAGAGGAGGAAATTATTTATCTAAAAGAACAATAATTAATTATTAAATGCCACTAATCATACCGAGTTGTTTTGTTTATTTTTTGTCTTTTTTTAATTTGTGCTAGGTATTTATGAATGTCGGAGACATAATGTATGTTCTTCGGCTCAGAAACTCACCGAATTAATATGTGAGAAAAATACATAATCATTTCCTTATTGTATTGTTTAAATGTAGGTAGGTTTTGAAAATATTATTTCTTTACGGTAGAAAAATTTTACAAGTATAACTTGTAAAATATTTTGCGGTAAAATATCTCGAACGTTTCGATTTTTTATAAAACAAAAAAATGTTTTTTGACGGCACTATTAAGCCTTACTTTTTTTATTTTTCTATCGTTTTGTGTTCAATAATTACTCTTTCTGCGGTGTCTGTTTCCGCACCTCGTATTCAATAGTAGATTAGTAATCTCTTGAATATTCATAGTAGATTTAAATCTCTTGAATATTTATAGTAGATTAATAATTATTAGCATGTTTATGGACATTGGAAATCTGTTATCTATTTTGATTAATTAGCTTATTTGGGTAAAACAAAGAATTAATTATAGAAAAATATGAATAAACAACAAGAAGATGCAATAAAATATTCCCGTAATCAGTCGATTCCTAACAGATAAATAAGAATATTTCATTAACATGAATATATATTATTGTGTGTATGTTTATTTAAGATGCTAGTCTGGCTTCAGCAAACATATTATTATGCAATTTTTAATGGTCTTAAAAGTCATTTGGTAGACTCTTGTTTTCTGTATTAATTAAATATCGATAATTAAAACACACACCAGAATAATATTGTAAAAACAAAACTACTTATTTTTATTTTTAACTTAATGAGTTTAACCTCAAATTGTAATATTAATATAATAAATACTCGAGCCCATGGAGTCCCAGATGTATCTGTATCTTTTTCTGATTTTTCTGTTTCAGATTTTCGATTGAGTTTCGCTAATATTATCTTCATTAATTAAAATACTTATAAATTGACAACCATCTACATTTAGCAAGTTAAAGGCTCCGTCAAACAGTAAGCATACTTATCGCGGCGTCAAGGCGTCAGTACTAAAGCGCCGTAACGTCGCGTACTTTCTATTTGAACGGCTTCGACGTGTTCAGTACAACACAACGCAGCGTTACCTCCGGGACGCCTTGACGCGCGGTAAGTACGCCTTCCGTTTGACGGAGCCTTAAGTCCGTATGATGAAAGTTTTTATAAAAAAATTGACATTTCGAAAAAAGGTAGGCTGGTATTAAGTTCTGTTGGGTTAGATTAATATGTTCCAGTGAAATTTTGAGGCTGAAGAAAGTGAGGAATTATAAAGAAGTGGTAGATGAAGGTTGGAAAGTAGTATGTTATTTTTAAATCACTAAACACTGCTAAAATCATTTCAAGCAACGTTTCATTTCTGAACAGTGACAATTTTAAATCGTTACAGAAAATATATTACATCAAATAAAATTACCTACATAATGTTTTTTTTTTCGAGAATAAAAAAAAACATTGAATATCCACCTTTTGAGCTGATAAGACTTATCCTCCCGTTAGGAAAATTGCAAAATTTTTACCAGAATATATTTGCAACCAAAGGGGTGACTCGGTTATACCTTTTGTATTTTAATACAATAAATTTGTTGTAAATTACAGCATTCAGCCTAATAAAGTAGACATGGTTATAGTTATAATATGCACAACAATATAACCGTTATAATATATTGATAATAAGCTGCAATACAGATTTGAAAATGTGATTGAAAATCTGTGAAAATTTGATGGTTTTGCGATTCAGAAATAATGTTGACTTATTCATTCCAGTCACCAAAACTGTACAATTTTCTCGACGTCTGCATTCCATATTTGAAAGTTATAGCCTTATCTTAGTCGATTAAAAAAATTACTGTTTCGTAAACAGAGTTTACCTATTTTTTTTTAAATTACGAATAACTACTCATGCGAGGCCAGAGGAAAATATTTTCCCTCAAGGCCTGTGTCATCTTTCGGATGCAGTGTGAAAATGCGTCTTTACGGGACGTCCCGTTCTCATATGACAAATAACAACCGTATACATAACAGAAAAAAGTTCTATCAAATGTCATGAAGTGATTCATTATTATAACAAGTCACAGTTTTCGTTGCTTCTGAAAACATATTTTCTGCTTTATTGTTTCCTAATGTTAAACAGAACATATAAATAATAACTCTTGGCGATCATTCTTAGGTGGACAGTCGTTCGTGGATGATCTAAGAATCGGATATAAATCATGTATTGTAGCAGCGACCTTTAGGCTTAATCTCTATCGTTAATTAAACACCACTGATCCTTGGATGCCAGACAACATTGCGTTAAGATTATAATATTTATTAATGAAATTGGCATATGCGTCAGTGTTATATCACGTGTACGTTACAATAACATCTTCTTTTCTGCTGTCATAAATCAAGACAAAACCATAAACTTTCAGTTTTTTCATATATCAAATACCAAGGTGTGTAGGTTTCCAAACTCTGATGTTTATTTGAAGGATGTTGAAACATGCCAAAAAAATCACGCTATTTTTTAAAATTTTTTTTTTATGTATTAATGTTTTAATTCGTGTTATTGTAATAAAACTGCCAAGTCAGGTTGTATTACAAATCCATTATCGAGTTTAGGATATAACACGTACTGCTACGCATCATAAAAGTGAAATATGAATGACTTAATTGATTAAAAAAAATACTATTCATTTGTATTTTTCCTATATTAGTCGTAGAGCAAAACTTAGACGCCAAATTAAATTTTGCAAAAAAGCACATAGATAAAAAAGACATACGAATTACGACTGGTATGCAGTAAATTCTTGTTAGAAATATCAAAAATATCTGTCGGACATCAAAGCGGCTATTTTGATCACGTATTCTCGAGATGAAATCGTGATAATTTGAAAAAAAAATCAAAGTAATGTTTGATATTCATAAATAGCATGAGCCCTTGAGATGTTACGTTGTGAAGTAGGAATAAATCATTCGAAGTAATAATACTAGAAATAAATATTCGGTACACGGAGAAAAATGTTATCTGAAAAAACGATCATTTTAATAGTAAAAACGGTTAAAAACAGGTCTGAAGTTCTTACGAACAAATTAACCGTGTTTCAATGTTTATTGGCGGTAAAATACGTACGAAATTACGTATACCAACAAATTATACTTACATGTTCCCGCCAATAAACATTGAAACCGTGTTAATTTGTTCGTAAAAACTTCAGTCCCGTTTTTACTATGTACTTATATTTTAATATAAAATGATCGTTTTTTCTATTAAAATGATCGTTTTCTCTATTGAAATGATCGTTTATTCAAATAACATTTTTCTCCGTGTAGGTACAGAAAAACTTCAACGTTTTATTAACCAAAATTTAGTACAATACCAGATTGATATAATGCTGTATTTCGCAAATTATGGCACTCGTCACACGTTTTAAGATAATATTATTATATTTATTGATTCGTGGACTTAAGCGCATCAGCGCAAAATAAATAACCAAAACCGGCACTATCGTAAATTAATGATAAATATTACCTAATTTCTATAAATATCTCCTATTCGTTGTTAAAAGTTGTAAAATCTACATTTTTAAAGTGTCACTAGCACCTTGTATGTTTGATTAAAAATTAGTCTCGTGGATGTTTGCTTTATTTTACCCATCTCAAAATAAACATACATTTTATGTCCCGTAGTCGTATATGAAATGTTTAAAATCTTTCCTTTGAGAAATGCTTATTCTGTTTTTATATAATTTGTGAAGAAACATAAAACAAGGCCTTCGAGTATAATCGAAGTTAAAAAATATGTTTTGTTTGTAGAATCTAGCAGAGATCGCGGGCCCTCCCTTTGTTCCGATGTTTTTTTTTTGTTTAATTATTTAGTTTGTATTTATATGCCTTAAAAGATATTTTGACTAATTGATTTTTTATACTTTCAACACAAATAAAGGGTTCAACAAAAATTGTCTATGAATAAGGCAGTATGTGAAATGCTTAATAATGTTGGTATTTTAAAATACAAGTGCAAATTTATTTGCTTTGGAAATTAACAACAATCAAATTAAAGATTAATAGAATTTTTAACAGAAGAAACGATTCATTATAATAATTACTAACCTAAAATCAAAAATCCTAATAGGTAGGTAGGTTAAAATAAAACCTCGAAATCAATAGCGAATAAATAATTCAAAGTATTTCCAAAGGTCCTAATAAGGAAAATTAATAATTGGTCATAAATCTTCCGTAAAAGCTTTTAAATGTTTTCATGTTCAAGGTTTGTAAAGGGATTGACATTAAAAAAAATTATTGGTCACTGATGTGAATTCATGAATATATGATAATCTATGTTAATAACCTGCATGGAAATACGAGAAATGATTTTTTTAATTTTTATTATGTTGCTACTATGTATATTAAAATATGTTGATAACTTACCAACACAGCATAATAATATGGCTTTTCTGTGTAGACGGATGAAGCGACGATTGATAGATTTCATCTTTTAATTAAATCTTTACATACAAAACTGCAGATATCGCATCATCGCATCGCACCTAGACATTGATTCAATTCCTTGGCTGGTCAAGTCCTCCATCACTACATAATCATCATTTTTACGCTTACTGTGGTGTTGTGGTAGGGGATTTTCAAATAATTGTCGGTTTATTCGTGACCCGGAAATGTTTGTCTATAAGATATACTCGTATATCTCGACATCGCACCAGTGATATTATTATTCCGTTTGTCTTGTTGGCTTTCCTTACCGAACAAAGCAAATAATAGTGCCCCTTTTTACTGTAGAATAGACACTTCAATGATTTATAGTCTGAGACTAAAAAGATTATGATTGAAAAAAAGAAAAAAAAAATATTAGTCGAAGATAATATTGTTAATTCTGAAATTTGAAATATGAAGTTGACAAATACGACAGTCTCGTAATAGATGGCAATGGCTAGAGCGCCCGTTCCGATAAGACTTGAGATCTGGGTTCGAGTCCCAGTTTCGACTATTGTGTTTTATTAATTTTCAGTGTCTTGTTCATTTTCATATTTTAATTTAGATTATTTATTTATAATATTTTTTTATTGTCGTCTTCTTCTTCAATGATATATTACATTGATGAGAATAACATTCAAAAGTTAAAAAGAGAGTTTTTCGTATAAAAAAATGAAAAAGATTATTATCTAAAACTAGTTGCGTTGACTTTGATAATCAATAGATACAAAAAAGGCATTCCGTATTTCATGAAGCCAGAACTCTCAGTTTTAGAGATTTTGTTACATTAATCATTATTAGGCAAACGAATATTTTGTATTTTAAAATAACCAGCTATGTTGTAGCCATATCCTGTACAACATAAGTAGAGGGAGGCGCAAAAGTCATCACCCTATCAAAGAATGCCATAATTTTTGCAAATTGCGGTTAATATGAGTTCTACTTTGATATTTGTAAAGTAAATAGATACAAAATACACGTCAATAAGACATAATCTCTATACTTCTCGAGAACGCGAAAAAAAAGTTTTTTTTAATTGTTTTCGGGCCGCAAATAACCAAAACTCTCGTTTGGTCAATTGCACTAGGCGGCAAGATCGCCCGATTTAAGCGTTTCAGACTTTTTAGTGGGATTTCTTGAAATCAAGAGTCTATGTTAACAAGCTTCAGACTCTGAAAAGCCCTCGCAGAGAATATCCGTCCAGAATGCGAGAACCTATTGCCAGAAGGGTGATGGAAAATGCCCCAAATCGAGCCCGTACGGTCATAATTTTGGAGGCGCTCACTTGGCTGATAACATTTTTTGCAATTTAATTTAAAAAAAAATTAAGACATTAAATAATTTCAATCTAAAAACAGAACTATTTTTTTTATTTATAAGAAAAATGACAGCCAAAGAACATCTAGTGATAACTTTTGCGCCACCTTGTATTTAAATGGATAATACGGTTTGTAAAATGCTTTATCAAACAGCAAATTACCATATATTTAAAAAGTACATCTATTCTAAAAACAAAAGCAAAAAGTTAATTTTTCGAAGAAAACTTCTTCGGAAAGGTTTTTACTTTGTGATGGCATTATTTATTTTAATGAGAAGGTTGTTTCGAATACTTATTTCAGTTTGAATTTCATGTAGTTGAGAGATGATTTTTTTCACAAAAACTAATTTGGTACGTACATAGATTTGACTCTATATACTTTAATCTATGTATTGCAATTAATATTTATACTTTAATCTATGTATTGTAATGAATATGATTAAAACGACAGCAATAATGTATTTATAGTAGATACTTAATCGTAAATATAAAAACAAAATTTAATTAAGATAGTGTGATAAAATTCCCCAAGTACCTTATCCTTACCGTCACATTTATCATCGTATAAAATATTAATCGAAAAACATCATAACCTGCTAAGATAAAAGGAATTAATATATGACGTGATTTCAGATTACATGCATTCGGATTTATAATTAAAATAAGAGTTCAACGAGCTCTCTTTCTCTTCTGTTCAATATCTTGAATTACCGCACGAGAGTTAGTTTGACTATGGTATGTGCGGAGCGGAGGAAGGGAGTGGGGTGGGGCGGGGGGGGGGGGGGGGGGGGGGGGGTTATAAGGCACAGCTACTAAAATATGTTATCTTACTACTAATCGTACAGCAATTTCAGACAATATACCGATTCTGAATGACCGTCTTTCACAAGGACGACTCTCAGAGAATCTTTCACTCACTTTCGTTACACCACTTTCTACAATACCTGCACAACGGAATTATCTAACATCCAAGTGAACTAATAAACTACTCTTTTTAAATATATCTATTTGAATTTCACTTTTGTTTTCTTCATTGAATGAATGTATGAATGACGTGGAATCTTGAAAATAACTTGGAAATTAACCCACTTCCCGACATCCGATCGAGCTGAAACGCATCGGCAAAAAGACTCGTTGTCGATGACAATGCACTGTATCAACTTTTGGTGGCAATCGCGCATACACCCAAGGACATATACGCATTTTTCTGAAATTTTTCAACAATTAAAGTACAAATATACGAAATGAATGTCGGCTTTACCAAATTACGCTTTTTCCAGGTTGGAAGCGCGGTTGATTCCGATCACTTAGATATGAAGTTCAAAATTGAAAGTAAAATAAAAAAAACAAGTTTTTTGAAGTAAATACTTCTTTACGCACGCTTGACTTGTGGGGTAAACTGGCGAATGCGTTACGGAAATTACAGCGTTACGAAAAGTGAAATGCGTTGCGAGGCGAACGGGCTGTATCACATTGCAGAAGCAAGAGAGAGCTGTGCATATATTTCCAATAAACCGGTCTGTTAATCTCCCACGTAAAAACCTATTTTTTTTATCTATAAATATATATATATATATATATGTATATCTTTTTTAGATATAGCCTTTTGTATCGTAGGTTAGTTTTAATATTCTCCTGACGAAGGAAGGGTTCTTCCGAAATCAGTAGAGTTTAATTAAAATTTAAAGTGGTCTAAAACAAATCTATATATTTTTATTGTAAATTATGGCGAGCCACAAAGTTAATGCTTATTACGAATATGAAATAAAAATTGAATTTAAATGAATCGTTTTGATCCACGTCATTAAAAAAACCAGTCGTCAATTTTGAAAAGGTGATTAGCCGCTTTACAATGTAAGATACGCCTAATCCCAAATAACAGATACCGAAAATTAAATAATTGATTACAGGCAAATCATTCGTAAAAGATTTGTAAATGAATTGTAAATGGTTTGAATGTTTTTGTGTCCACCGGTAGTAGATATCGAGAATTTGTAAAAAAAAATAATCAAAAAGTTCCCTCTTATTCTGCAAATGCTCTAATATTGTACTGCTTAGTAGTCTAAAACAAATTTATATGCAATCCCTTAATGAGTTTTGATAGCTCGTGGGAGTGCAACTTTATTGTATGTTTTATTTAATAATAAAAAAAATATTATTGTCAATTTTTATTTGTTTATCGAACTACTAGTATTATCTTGAAATTTATATCTCCCTGTCGTATTATTACAATCCTAAATGATATGCGCTACACATTTTTCGCATTTCTAGTAGACGTATGTGTATCTGGAAAATGGATAAATCTGTTCGTAATCGATAATATTATACAACCGCGCGTGTCATTTTTTTTTCGTAAGAGATATACTGGATGTCCGAGGGTAAAGGGCATTAACTTCAGTGGTTATTCCACGTGATGGTAGGAGTAAAAAAGATTAACAACTTTTTTCGAAATTCCAACATTTTTCCCGTACAAAAAGACCTACCTATTAAAAATCCTTAGTGTAAGGTATAAACTTACCCGATAAATTTGTCGTGACTCAGCCAGGCGCGTTGTGGCGACGTTGGTTTTGATTGGCGCGTATCGTTACAACGGAAAATAGAGCAGGCCGCACACGCCGTACTATTTTTATCTTTTTAATAAAAAAGTACCCCTAAAAGTTAGAATTCTAAAAAAAGTTATTTTTGCTTTTTTATTTACACTATTATGAAGAATCACCTCCCGAAGTTAATTCACTTTACCCCCGGACAGCCTCTATATCTATATTATTATCTTTTATTTCTTAAAGCATGAAATATTATGTACGGTCGATTCCGGTTATTTGGTATACCGGTTTATCGGGACAGCCTGTTATTTGGTACAAAATCCATCGAACAGAAAGCAAATAATGAAAGAAATATAGTAATATTAACAAATTTACTTTGTGGCGTCATTTTAAATAAAGGAACCCAAATCACTTTGTATTACTTATTTAATTAAAATTACTTAATTATCAATTTTTTATTCTACTTTTTTAATTAAAATTATGAAATGGATTAATTAAATAAGTAATCAAATTGATAATTTTAATTAAATAAGTGGTGTATACAAAGTGATCTGTTTTCATTAAATTTAAACAAATACCAATTTACTTTTATTATAACAAGGACAAATTACAATTTGAAGTCTATGCAAAACGTGTCTCAGTAAACAATTTTTTATTAAGAAGTGCGGGCTTGCGGTATGCGGCGTGGTGAGGAGAAGGGATGCCAATATTTCAGGATTGGGTTTCAAGAAATTAATAATGTGAAAAAATCAAATTCGGAGGGGAGTGAAAAAAACAATTTTGAAACAGGTAAATGAAGGTTGACCTCCAATATATCGTCGTTGCATATATAATATGAACCATGTGATGCTGAGTACATTCTGAAAAAAAAAGGTAAAAACTGTAAACTGTAAAAATAAAGAAACGGAAAATAACAATTCTGTTTATGGAAAAAGTAGGTAAACTATATTTTGTTCATTATAAGAATATATTTATGGCAAACATTAATTATTTTATGCCAGAAAATTTGATTTTAACGCGTTTTTCTCACATACTTCGTATTCTATCCACAGTTTTTTTCACATGGTTCATATTCTACATACAGTTTTCATCATAATTATAATAGGTTAGTACCATAATAATATCAAAACATTTAATTTAAATTTATTCAAATTTGACAGCTATAGGCATCAGAAAATGATGTTAATATTATGTACATACCAAGGCAATTGAATTGTGTAGTGGTATGCAGAGGATATGACTTTATTTTTTATTATGAACTATTTTTATTGTCCTAACATGGTTTATTTTCTATCGCCTTAAATATTTGATATTTTTACATAGCTCAAATTGTAGAAGATGGAGAAAAATATAAGTAAAATAACTGGGTATTTAACTCATTTTCGTCAAAATTGTTACATTGTTTATATTAAAAATGCAACAACGATATATTTAAACTAATATAATTATATTAATAACTATTTGTACGTAGTGTACACAATAAGTAAACAAGTCTTATGTTCCTGCTTAAAAATGTGTTTTGTAACTATAATGTAAAAAGAAGATACTGTACTATTGTTTTGAATATTAAAACCCATTCGAGAGAAGTCCAATAAACACATTTTTTGCCTCCATTAAACTTCGCATATTTGGGAGAGCCGCTTATTTTGGAAAAAATGTTTGGTTCCTGATGTCCCAATTAAGCGGAATCAACCGTATTATTATTATTACTTAAGACTAATTATCGTGTGCGTAAATTAACACATGTTGTTGAGTCATGCTTCCTAAGTAAAAAACGTTTTTGTTTGATTTAGAGAATTAGTCACGATTGGCACTCAACACTTTTATTTTATGATTATCAAAGTGCTTACCATACAAATGTGAATAAACCCATTAACAATATAACGTCTCTATATATTTGTATGAAGGTACATTTTAACAAAGAATTACGTCTGCTTTATAAATTGAAAATTTGTATTTTTCTCGATGGACAAAAAGTTGTTAATGACATCTATACACGATCAAACTTACTGTTCAATTTGCAAGATCAAGTCGGCAGAATCGTAAATCGATTCTGTATTCAAGTACTCTCGTCATGTCAAGTAAGTTGTCATGCAAATTGGACGGTAAGCTTGAACACGTCTGCCCTGATGATGGACACTGTAACGTTGTCCGAAACGTTGGCTAGAGAAGGAGGTAGCGAAACACGGCATTGTACCCAAAAAATAAATAATAAAATAGTGTGACGTCCTTTATTCCGATCATAGTTAATTAATTTTTAATAATCCAATAATAATTAATTTCCAAGGTGGATTTCCAATCTAAAATTACATTTTACAAAACTATAAAGAAAACAACATATTTATATGAAGAGATAAGCTAATGTTGTAAGATAATATTTAAATAATTAAACAACATAGATACGCTGTACATAATGCGTTAGAAATGATAAGCAAATCAATTTGGGAGGTGATGGGTACCGCCGCCCCGGAACCATTTATTGGACGACCAACACCTCTGCCATAGGTCACCCCAAGTCGTTCGCTACGTTTGGTGACTTAGCAGGGGTGCCCGGGTTCATGGGGTTAGGTTTGTCCGGGACTTGGGGGCGGATGTGTCTGCCGACCATCTGCGTAGCACGCCGGATAACGAGAGACTGGTTGAGGGAGACCTTTTGATCTCTTTGGCCGGACCCTCCCGACCCATCGCCTTGGACCGAGGTGGGAGGGATGGCTTCACACGTCCATCACTCCTGGACGTATTTATCCCCAGATTCCTACCCAACCCTCAAACCTTTATCCTTGCCAGGGCTTCCTCTCCATCCTTCCCCTTAAAAACCCTCTTCAAAGTTGACATAGGTCCTGAGGGAATTTTTCCCTAAGGGCCTCCTGTGTGGAGCTAATTTAAAAAAAAGAATAATAAAATAAAGTAGTAAACATTTATATGGTGGTATAGGTCTAGCAAGTTAAGTTGGTTTCATCACAGTAACCACTCGCACACAAGTAAAACGTTCATACAGCGTGTTTCGTTTTATTCTTTTATTAAAAAAAAAAAAATTGAATGAAATATTTAAAATAATTAATTAATAATTATTAAAATATTTAGAAACCTCGATGTATATTATTTGTAATTTAATTTAATTTAATTTGTATAATTTAGTAAATTATATTTCAATTTATCAACCATACTATGTAACATTTTTATTTATCTGTAACCCACATTTCCATAAATTCATTGTTATATTATCCGTAAACTACACTATCATTAATTATCATATTATCTGTAAACTTCGTTAACATAAATTCAATGTTATATTATCTATAAACTTCATCTATCAATTATTATTTTATCTGTAAACTTCATTGTCATAAATTCCTTTTTATATTACCTGTAAACATCATTATCATCAATTACTATATTATATGTAAATTTCATTATCATAAATTCATTGCTGCATTAACAGTAAAAATCATTATCATTAATTATTATATTATCAGTAAACGTACTTCATTACCTTAAATTATAAAATCTGCAAAATTCACCCGCCATAACACAGGGACATCCCTAGCATGGCGGACGAAATAAAACAATATCTACACTATGTATAAAATTATTTTAATAAATAAATAAATGATTGAGAATTCGAATCAAAGCGTGTTGAAGTCGGTTACATAAAACTTATTTTGTTTTATAACATTGTCAAGGCATACTGAAGGTTATTAAAATATTTTTTTAATCTTAAGGATTGAATTCAAACTTGCCGTACTCTACTAAATAATTGACAAAAAAATTGACAGATTTCACTTTAACAATATGGCTGCTATCACCTATCAAACTTAGAGCTAGTACCAATGAAAGACCTAAGTAGTAAAAAAAGTAGTAGTACTAATGAAAGACCTAAGTAGTAAAAAAAAGTAGTAAGAAAGTACCAAGTACCTAATGAAAGACCGTTTAGATCAGCGTTTCCCAACCTTTTTTACCGCTTGGGCACATAAACTTGTTTTCACGACAATTTAACGTAGGTAGACACAGAAATGACGTATGCCCCGGATCTGAGTTATTAAGTCTGCGGCCCGGTGAAAATAGGAGAAAAAAATTTTGGACCGGTAACGCAGAAATAAAAACTTTAATTTATTTTGTATTTTGTTTACTGTTTTTTAATATTTTATTATGACAGGTATGGAAATAATAAATGACGATTTTAATGAAAATACCAACCAAAATTAAATTAAATTAGTAACATAAAATAAAATTGATTACTGGATCAATGGTACGCGAAACGCTGCTTTAGATTACTTCCATTGATTTTGTGTAAAGTTGTCTTGGATAGAGTAATATATAAATAATTGTATTAATATCACTAGGTTCATACTCGCATTTCTAGGTACTTATTTATTTGCCGAAATTCATATAATTATGCAAAGCATATAATTAAACGAATTTTACGTTATGCATCATTATTTCATAATTTTAATCTTCTTTTTTTCGTGTTCACATTTAGTTTTGTATTACGGTGACTTGAGGGAAACTCTCAATCCATGATCTAAGGGGCAAGCAATGTCGCTGGGAGCAGCTTGGACGAGAGTGTTCATATTTAGCACTTGTATGATGCTGGAGGGAAACACTCCATTCATGATCGCCGTGCCACTAGGCATTACCCTGGACTAGAGCTTTTATATTTAGCTGTGGATTGAGGGAAACTCTCCATGTATGATGAAGGAACGCGCTGTGCCTCCGAGCAAAAGCCTGGACGAGAGGGTGCATACTTAGCCCTTGTATTGCAGTGGCTTGAGGGAAACTCTCCATCACGACACAGGGGCGCTCTGTGCCACCAGGCGATAGCCTGGATGGGAGCATTCATATACAGCACTTAAAAAGTATTTATTTTGTTTCCAGGGTATTGAACTGCCAGATGACCTGATTGACATGTTGAATGGTGAGCTGTTCGACGTCCTGGAGACCTTGGAGATAGTGAAATGGACCCTCATAGGAGTGGGCGCGGCGCTCGTTGCCATCTCATTCGTCTACTTCATGACGACGAGGAAGAAGGCCACCGCGGTCTGAACTGGTGAACAAAGGAAATCTATAGAATAATCATCTGAATTTATTACTTCGCTAGTGACACTTAATATATTTTTAAAATGTGCAAATAAATTTTCAAATTTAAGAGATTTTTGAACTATGCCAAAGTTTGAGTAAAAACGTCACATGTGGCTAGCTATGTATATAGATAACTATCAACTTGTAAATATATTTTTATATACTGTATTGCAATACTTACCTAATTATTAAATATAGATTTATAATTACTTTTTTTTAAATGTTTTTGCCATTTTTATCCTTGGCTAAAATAATCAATTGATATTTATGTATAAAGGATAGTAGGAGTATATTTGGAAAATGCATGCTTCTCACACGGACAGCTGTACGTGACCTGACAAGACGGAAAAACAAAATATATGAAAAATAAAACTCTTCGGTAAACTGAAATAAAACACCAACACTTTATTTATAAGTGGCATTGCAATGCATGCCGGGTATTCGCTGGTTGTAATTATCCAAGTATTTAAAACTATTAAAAATAATGATATTACAATTTAAATGTAGCTTTCTGAAAAAAATCATTACAAAATAAACATTGCAATCTCATCCAAAAACATTATTTTCAAATACTATCAATAAATTGAAAAATGATTTGTTGGCAAGATTATAAGATTAATTATACAACCTTTCATGGCGTTTATCTCAAATCTTTCATAAATTATTTTCGCGAAGCAATTTTTTATTTTTGATAAAAAAAGATAATATTATCTAATGTAACACTGATCGAAGAGGCATGTCAGTTATCGTAGGTCACAATATGATACTACGGATAAATTAACATGATCATTAATTTTATTACATATAATTTAGTTTAGGTGTATTTGGGATACATAACCCAGCGAAAACGTCGATATGCTATTTGAGTAAAGTAGGTAGGTTAATGTAAAAACGAACTAATGAACTGCTACGATAAACGAAAGATTGTTGTATGACAAATTAACTTTCAAAAAGTAAGGACCGTTTCACAGAATTTGAACAATTCATCAAATTTCAAAGTTATTATTAGGAACTGACATATAATTAAATAATATCAGAAGTCGCACAGAACTTTCACTGAACTTGAATTTAAACTTGGAAATTTTATGAATTTTCAAATTATGTGAAATTACTCATCTTACTAATTTTATAAACGCGAAAGTTTGTATGGATGTATGTGTGTTTGTTACTCTTTCACGCAAAATTTACTGAATGGATTTTAATGAAACTTTACAATAATATAGGACATACATCAGAATAACATATAAGCTATAATTTATAAAGCTAGCTACTAATTTTAAATATATTGAAAATAATAATTATTGTTTAATAGAAAATGTCAAAATTTGAGAATGACATTTTGCAAAACAATGATTGTTAAATCAAAATTCTATTTTAGAATATTTAAATTAGAGAATTTATTTGAAGTACTCGCCTAATATGTTAAATCGAATCAAGAATTATAGATATTTTAAATAAATACGTTAAGAATTTTGGAATAAACGTAGATGGGACCTAGGAAAAGAAAATAGATTACTTACTCGAAGTACTAATCCCACGCAGACGAAGTCGCGGGCAGAAGCTAGTTGTAAATATACTGAAAAGAAAAATGTAACACAGAATTTCAAATTTCTAACTCCTTTCTTGGCATCGCAATTAGTCAATGCCTCCGTGGTCGGTAAAGGGTCGTGGTAAGTGTCTCGACTATGGATCCGGAGGCCCCGGTTTAAATTCCGACGTATGCAAGTAAATTTTGTTTGATTGATTTATGCTTTCACAATTTAATAATTTAAAACAATAAAAGGTATATTTGCGGCGTGTTATAGAGTGGAAGATACTCTAGGTATCGCCCTGGTGTAAGACCACCTATCAGAAACGAAATGTTGCTTGAAATGGCGTTAGCCGTGTTAGATCAGAATAGCCAGATACTTCTTTACCTTCCTTTCCACCATCAACTTCCTTACCCCACTTACCTTCAGCCTCACAACATACCCCAATTGGAGGTGCTATAGTCTCACAGGCTCCATGCGGTTGGGGAGCAGTTGGGATTCTTGTGCAGTATTCACATAATTTTTTTAACCTTTAAAAAATCTATTTTAAAATACTTGGAGTAAGTTAATGAGTGTGTATTTGGAACTATGTTTATTTAATAAGTATGTTAAATTACGAAGTGAAAATTAAAGGTAGAAGAAGCCGAAGCTCTCCGAGGAAGACACCATCAAGGGAATCAAATACTTATGTGTGTTAAAATGAGGCTTATATTTATAAGGCTGGTGTGATCTCTTAAATTTGCGTGGTAATGAAAATAGATAAGGTTAAAAAAGGGAAGTTTTATGGTTCAGGCGTAAAGGGAGAATGAACGAAGAACGAAGAAAGTTGAGATTATATGACGTGGAAGTAAATGATTAAAAATATAGGGAACGCCCAAGGAAGACATACCACGATCAAGTGAATCAAATGCTTTAAAAAAAACCAGTGTGCTTTAGACCACACGACTGAAGTAAATACTTTTTAAATAAATGAAAAGAAAATACTTTGTTTTAAGTCACTTTATTTTTATTTAACGTCTACCGGTTTCGGTACCTTTGTACCATCATCAGGACTGTTACAAAAATAATGTCTAAAAATACATAAGTACACATATATATATATATATATATATATATATATATATATATATATATATATATATATATATATATGTTGTGAAAGAAAGGGACAGTATACGTCAGTATAGTGGGACAGAGCGTCAGTTGTTGGAGGGAGGAGAGGAATGGGGGATAAGTGAAGACATGGGGAACATACTTAAAATTGGACTGAAGGATAAATTTAGTTGATTATTAATGATTTCTTCTTTTGAATTTACTGATTTTTTTTTTATTTCTAAAGCTTCCAAATTGTTAAGTCTTAAACCTATTCCGTTCTTATGTAGGACTTTGATTCCCGAATCGTGGTTAAAAGTATGATCTTTATCAATTAAATGATCTGCGAACTCTGAAAAACCTGAACTAGTTAAGCATCTTAAGTGTTCTTTTGTTCTAATTTTTACATTAAGGCTGGACAATCATTACAACTATGTTTATAAATGCCTGATTGGCTTAAAATATCCAATAAGATTATTCCAACCTTTGTCTACACCCAGTTTGTTAGAATTCACAACTTCAAAACATTACTTCAAGCCATTCATAACGCCAAGAAACGCCTGTTACACACATCAACTAGTTTGTATTAAATAAAAAAAATTCCATTAAAATTGATCGTTGCCTGTATTCAGCAAAATACTTTTATTTCTCTTACATATTTTCTTATCATTAGTTCCATCAGCAACAAAACATTCTCAAATGTATGGATGTCGTAAGTCGTAGACCCTTTGGTGTGTGCAGCAGACCATTATAATGTGATGTTATCACACATAATTCTCGTAATTTAGAAAAAAACTAACCAGCAAAATTTTCTGGGTTGAGCAAGGGACAATAAAAGGAGGAGTTTTGTTACTGTTACACACGGAGAAAAATGTTAATTCTAAAATACGATCATTTTATTCGTAAAAACGGGACTGAAGTTCTTACTAAAAAACTAACAGTGTTTCAATGTTTATTGGCGGGAAAATAAAATAATAATTTGTTCGTGTACGTACGAAATTACGTATACCAAGAAATTATTCTTACATGTTCCCGCCAATAAACATAGAAACCCTGTTTATTTGTTCGTGTACTTTAGACCAGAAACTAACAGTGTTTCAATGTTTATTGGCGGGAAAATAAAATAATAATTTGTTCGTATACGTACGAAATTACGTATACCAAGAAATTATTCTTACATGTTCCCGCCAATAAACATAGAAACCCTGTAAATTTGTTTTGTTTTTACGAATAAAATTATCGTATTTTAGAATATCATTTTTCTCCGTGCATTAGGTGAAAAAATTAAAGGAAATTTATGAGAAGCCGTTGAGCATTTCAGAGATAATGGAGGCAAGGCAATGCCAATCTTTCTGACAAAGATCATATAGTTACAACGACATGACGAAGATTTTCACATTTTTTATTAAATTTCCCAAGAAATTAATATGCTTCATCCTAAAAATATTAAAGATTCATCATAATCTTCCATGAATAATTTTTTTAGTACAATTATATTTACGCCTAATAACTTTTTTGAACTCATTTGCCAATAAAAATAAAACAAACCAGAATTTTATAGACATCTGGCAAATATTTAGGCCAACTAAAACTGTGGTTTAGTTAAATGCCATGTATACGGAAAAGATGTTTAGGAACACCACATAATATCTACGTCATTTTTCCAATGCTCAACCTGCGATTGATTGCTGCCCAACACAACAGTTCCATTGATTATCAACAGGTGTCACTACTTTATACACAAAATACTGCCTGTTTAAAATATTAATAATTTTTTTGGTCGGTTGTTTTACTATCTCTTCCTTATAACATTTTTATTTATTTACTAGCTGGGATGCCCGGCTTCGCTCAGGATAACATTCGAGAGTTTTCTGGAATGTTCCAGAAAAAGATGTTCCTGATTCCCTATTCCGGAATATTTTTCTAGATTTCATCGAACCTTCTACAACTTTCCGGAAGACTGTTCTTTAAATTTGTAGAGGGCGAAACTTCCAGTCCTTATATCTTCAAAAGCACGCCCTTTAGGTAAAAAGGGAAACCTCATCCTGAAGGGGGGATAGAAATCTATCACACCATATAATCCATTGATCATAACGGGACTCTTTTCTGAGTTATTGAGGTCCACATGTTTTATTGGACTTTTTTTTTATGACACATAAATAAAGAAATTTGTTTCTCCCTTCGTGTTATTTCCCATTCCTCCCCGTTCCCCTTCCACCTCCTCTTCCTCTTCCCCTCCCGCGTTCCCTTTTATATATATAATACATTGAAATATTAATGTTAAATGAAATATAGATTGTTAAATGTCACTATTTAACAATCTATGAAATATAAATTGTTAAAGTCAAGTCAAAAAATCTTCTAAGTTAAAATTGAAAGGCGATGGAGTTTTATTACAGCTTAAAATTAATTTTAGGTGAGGAGGAGAGGAAGAGGAATATAAAATAAGGATAGGGGATACATTCCATACTCTTGTATTAATTTTCGATCGTTCGTGGTACTTCTAATCGATATTTCTGAAGTGTATTGCTAAAAATGTCCATATTATGTTTTATTGCGCACATATAGGGGAATTGGAGTTTTTTTCTAATATTAGTTCTACATGTGAGAAAAAAAATTGGATTGTTGTGTTGTCGGAATATGAATTGTTATTAAGTTGGTAAGCTCTGGCGAATCCAGGCCATTATTAAAAAAATTTGAACATTATGAAGATTTGGTCAAAAAAATAAACGTCATGTGTGAAGGGAGTTACAAGTTGCGATAATTAATAGATTCTATGTAATTTGGAAAGTGTATAAGTTAGCTTTGTAATTTATTTGTTTACATTTATTTTTTAATGCTTTCAATGTGAGCTTGGTAGAAAGGAATTCAGATCAGTGTGCAGTGTTCTAAATGGGGTGGATGAACGTTGTCTAAATGGAATATAGTCTTAGGTTGCGGAAAGCTTTCGTTATACGAATTATAAATCCTATAATTTTGTTGGCTTTGTTGATGATTTCATCAGTGTGTTGAATATAGTATAATTTAACATCAAGTATTACCCCAAGGTCCCAATTTTAAAACCATTACGCAGCAATCGAATCAATCGGCAACCAAACACTGTCGACAACGTGACAACGCCCATTTGTTGAAATAATGCAATACATTGTACATTCCATTCGGTGCTCGCCAAATTGCCTATGTTCAGGAGTAACCATTTAATTTTATTTTCGTTAGGTGAATACATCTTTCTCAGCATAATTCCATTTCTTTAGACATAAATATAAATTGAAAAATAATACCCTATTGTACTGGTTGTAGTACAGTGAAATTTACCTTTAGTAAGATACCTACATCCGGAAATTGATTTCTTCTGGATATTCTTCTTTCTCAGCATTATTCCATTTCTTCAGACATAAATATAAATTGAAAAATAATACCCTATTGTACTGATTGTAGTACTGTGAAATTTATCTCTAGTAAGATACCTACATCCGGAAATTGATTTCTTCTGGATATTCTTCTTTCTCAGCATAATTCCATTTCTTTGAACATAAATATAAATTCAAAATATTACCCTATTGAACTGATTGTAGTACTGTGAAATTTACCTCTAGTAAGATACCTACACCCGGAAATTGATTTCTTCTGGATGTAGAAATGGCCGAGCTGCGCTTATCAAAAGTTTTAATAAATAATAATAATATAATACTTTCCTTATCGTGATTGTATATAAGCCATATTTATCAAATAATAACATGTTCAGTGAACAGATAAATTAATTAATTTACTTATTAACCTATTTATTTTTCGTTGGGAAATCAGCAGATGAATTTAATCATTTTTTACATTACCAAAAATTCAACCAATTATACATAGATGGTCTCCTCGTGTTAGGAAATGAACAGAAAAAAATGAAGTAAAAAATGCTTTATATTGTAATAGGAAGACAGTATTTACATAAAACCAATTAATAATTGAATAATACAAACAAGAAGAGAAAAATTACTTCTGACATTTATTTATTTATTTTATTCAACGCCCATAGGGCTTTTACATCTTACTTCTTACTAATATTATAAACGCAAAAGTTTGTATGGATGTATATATGTTTATTACTATTTCAAGCAAAAACCACTGAATGGACTTTAATGAAACGTTACAATAATAGAGCTTATACATCAAAAAAACATATATGCAATAATTTATACCCAAAGCTTGCTATTTTCCATGTATTACAAATAATTATTATTGTTTAATAGAAAGTGTCAAATTTTGAGAATGACATTTTAAAAAACAATCATTGTAAAACCAAAATTCTATTTTATAAAATACTTAAATTAGTGAATTTATTTGAAGTACTCGCCCTTGAATCGAATCAAGAGTTATAGATATTTTAAATAAATAGGTTAAAATTTTTGGTATAAACATAGATGGGACCTACGAAAAGAAAATAGACTAATCGAAGTACTAATCCTGCGCAGACGAAGTCGCGGGCGGAAGCTAGAATTATATAAAGCAACATGTTTTGATTGATTACAGTGATTAATTACAGTGAAAATAAAAGTTGATAAAATACAGGTAATAACAGAAAATACACGGAACATAATATAGATTACGTAAAATAAATGAGTTGACAAAATGTAGGTAACATAGAATATAAATGAAGTAAAAATAGATAGTCTGCCAAAATCCCCAAATCAACAATAATATTAATAAAAATGTACAAAACTAGTATTCACGAACTAAGTAGATATAGTTAGTAACAGGCGTTTAAAGTTTCGCCAAATTCAAAGTATTGTCAAATACATGAATATTGGTTACCAGGACTATGTAATCGTTGTATTGGGGAATGTAAACTGTAGTTGGAATGAGATATGACATGTCAGAAAAACACGATTTTATACATTTTTTATACGTTTTCAGCTGGCATTTGAAAACATCCACTTTTGAAATCATGTTATTGTAAGTGTGACGTAGTCTGTTCCAGCAAGAATTTTATTTAGTGTTTGTTTTATTTGTTTGTTTATTTTGTTAATGTTTTTCTTTCGAAGTATTGGAACGACTATTTTTCAGGGTCTTGTTTACAAAACTGTCAGTAAATAATGTAGGTACTTATCGGTAGAGCTGACCGACCACCAATTTAAATTTCAGGGCATTTTTAAATTTGCATTTCCATTTTGCAAATATAAAAGTTAATTTTATGTTTTCAAAATGGAAATATAAAAAGTAACTTTCGTGAATCTGTTACATGTCCACATACCCATTAAAAATAAAGTACGTAATATTTTATTTTTGAAATAAAACTTCTTTACGCACGCTTGACTTGGGTTGGGGGTAAGCTGGCGAATGTGTTACGAAAAGTGTAATGCGTTACGGGTGAGGTGAATGGACTCTATCACACTGTAGAAGCAAGAGAGATCAGTGCGCGCCCACATTTTCTTTCTTTCTTCCTCTCATTTCCAGTGCATGAAGAAGTTTTACTTCAGTCGTGTGGTCTAAAACACACTAGTTTTTTTATTGTTAGAATTTTTCATTTGATATTTTGTATATCATTTAAGTATGAAATATACTGTTCAACAAGTATAAATAAAGTTTTAAGGCGCAATAAAGACGTACACAACTTTACGGGCATAATCACACGTATTTGTGTTATATACCTGAGCAGGTATATGCTAATGATTCGTGGGTGATATTTCACAAAAATTCGCATGACCATGTTGGATGTTGGTATTATACTATCTACAATAAAAAAATTAAAGAAGTTTGCCACCAAATTTAGCCCAATTAAAGTCATACCCCCTTAATGTATTACATAGGATATAGATACTCGTAGTAGCTTGTAGTATAACCACAGACATTAAAAAAAGAACAGACATAAGAAACAAAACCATAAACTAAGACATAAACAACAGACAAAACAAACAACACTATAACCACAGACACAAAAACAGACAAAGAACTACCCTCCTATATGGATTCAATCAGTATTGCCAAATTTTCTGATTCTCCTGTTCTCGATTTAATTTATCCATCAATACTAAATATAATAAAAAAAAACCAACACTGACTCAACACTGGAAGCTCAACTACTACTTACCTATTACTTTACCATAACTATATTACGGAATCTTTTACCAACAACAAAACTAGTTGACAGTCTCTATACAGACTTTTAAAAGGTTTCGACAAAGTATCCCATAAATTATTATTTAGTAAACTGTACGCATTAGGACTGAGAGACAAGTTTTTTTTTTCAATAGCTCCATACAGGAGGACCTGAAGAAAATAATTCCCCTCAGGGCCTAAGTCATCTTTGGGAATGCTGTGTGGAGGATTCTTTTTACGAAAGGAAGGAGAGGATGTTCTGGGAAGGAAAAAGGTATGAGGTTGAAAGTTGTTGGATTGATTCTCAAGTTACTTGTCTAACAGAATCTTATTTGTAAAAATTAAACTTTCCAAATGCAAGTTATTATATGAAATAGTGGTCTACCGCAAGGGAGTCTTCTCGGCTCCATACTTTTTCTTACATTCACAAATGATATCAGATGTTTATTTTATTTAGATTTTTAAGACAAATGATTATTAGATTTATATTTTCCACGGGCGTGCCCGACCTTTTCTACCATTAATAAATTAATCAAATGTCATGTAGTGTCATGAAGTGTACAACAATATTTCTTTTGAAAAATTACGTTATATCGACTTTAATTTAACTCGACTCCGTATATCATTCCGCTGCAGATGTAATGCGTTAAGTCTTCCTTGGGCATACCGACTTTTTCTACCATTTAAATCACTCTCTAAACTAAAAAGAACAATCTAAAAATACACTAAAAAGGTTGAGAAGCAATACCCTAAAATAATGGTTGTAATAATAACCGGTCAGTGGTTGAGTGGGCATCACGTTTGGGTCTCACCCAGGCGTTCCGTGTTCGATTCCTCGGCTGGCTAAGTCCCCCATCACACAACAAGCAACGTCTTCCGCTTAGTGTGGTGGTTTTTTTAAAATCAAGAAAGCACATAACCTAATTAACTCTATCAAAATATTGCTAAATACAATAAATTGTGCTTTCACTGATTTAAATAATGATTGCCGCCATATATCCAATGATGCGTGAATTTTTGTGAAAGATTACTGCCAAATTAGCGAATGATAAAAAAATTTGGCTTTTTAGTAATAAAAGCGGTAAACTTTGCGATCAAAAAATTAAATGACACTAAAGAAATCTCTAATAATTACAGAAAGAATTGAATAGTAATTTTTATTTCAGCACACAAATAATACAATCGACCAAAATAATAAAACAGATGGTAAAATAAAATGTGGTCTATTTTTTTAATGCGTGAAACTAAGGTAATCCATTTAGGTAAGTCATTTCCTCAACTCTCTAATTTCTTTAACATGTATATTTTTAATTTTTCGAGCGTTTGGAATAACGAGATTCCATCTATTGCGGTAACGTCATGCGATAAAGGGATCTATAGTTAGCAACTTTGTTTACCGAACGAGATTACCGCGATAGATGGAATCTTATTATTCCAAAGGGTTGATCTATTAAAAGTATCTCAGGAGCAAATAATAATAATAATTTATATATTAATTATTGAGTACTTAAGTCCATTATCGCGAGTCCATTATGAACGCGAGTCCATTATGAACATCCATATCCATCGCGAGTCCATTATGAACGCGAGTCCATTATGAACGCGAGTCCATTATGAACATCCATATCCATCGCGAGTCCATTATGAACGAGATTACCGCGATAGATGGAATCTTATTATTCCAAAGGGTTGATCTATTAAAAGTATCTCAGGAGCAAATAATAATAATAATTTATATATTAATTATTGAGTACTTAAGTCCATTATCGCGAGTCCATTATGAACGCGAGTCCATTATGAACATCCATATCCATCGCGAGTCCATTATGAACGCGAGTCCATTATGAACGCGAGTCCATTATGAACGCGAGTCCATTATGAACGCGAGTCCATTATGAACATCCATATACATCGCGAGTCCATTATGAACGAGATTACCGCGATAGATGGAATCTTATTATTCCAAAGGGTTGATCTATTAAAAGTATCTCAGGAGCAAATAATAATAATAATTTATATATTAATTATTGAGTACTTAAGTCCATTATCGCGAGTCCATTATGAACGCTAGTCCATTATGAACATCCATATCCATCGCGAGTCCATTATGAACGCGAGTCCATTATGAACGCGAGTCCATTATGAACATCCATATCCATCGCGAGTCCATTATGAACGAGATTACCGCGATAGATGGAATCTTATTATTCCAAAGGGTTGATCTATTAAAAGTATCTCAGGAGCAAATAATAATAATAATTTATATATTAATTATTGAGTACTTAAGTCCATTATCGCACTACTTTTCTATAAGAAACATTTACGCCCAACGTTCACGTATCTATTTACAAGCGACGCTACCGCTACCTGTCATGCAATTTTGCTAGTGCAGCGCCTAGTGGCGATTTCAAACACTAATAATAGTATTGAAGATACAGACGAGCGGCGATCGCGTCGCTTTAACGTAACTCCATGGAAGAACGGCGTAACTGTAGCTAAATATCACATCGATATTTCCTTTTTTTCTGGTTTCGAAAATAATCTTTAATGTGCAAAATAATTTTCAAATATTATGTAATCATGAAAACAATTTTCCAAATCTTATTTGAATAAATTATCATTTGTCAATATGTATTTGAATTAAAAATTCATATTGCATGTTCGTAAGCATTAACTTTGTGGCTCGCCATAATTTACAATAAAATATATAAATTTGTTTTAGACCACTTTAATTTTAATTAAAACTGTTTTAATATTCTCCTGACGAAGGAAGGGTTCTTCCGAAACCGGTAGAGTGTAATTAAAATTAAAGTGGTCTAAAACAAATTTATATATTTTATTGTAAAAATTCATATGTTTTATTGTAAGATTTCTTAATCGCGTATTTAAAAGATTATCGAAGGGTAATTTGTTGGGGTTCTTGTCACAAGACTTGTGATGGCTTCAACACTACGTTCGAAAGAAAAAAAAAGCATCTTCTTTATCGGAAGAGCTCATACAAAATTTTTCCCACCTAAACGAAATTTCAAATCGACTACACTAGCGACCGCTATTGAAAAGGACAGAAAAATCACAATCTGAGAAGGGCTGGGGTAAATAAAGGTGATGACATAATGAAGAGCTCGAAGTATTCAAATCGATACCACGTTTAAAATTTATCAATATTGAATGTAAGCCGACACTTCAGACCGACCATAAATTTAAAATCCTAGAGCTTGTCGAAGAGAGTTTGTTTAGTAATAAAAAAAACTTACATGGTTTTGAGGAATAAATGGGGTAATTAAGCCCAAATTACCACTACAGAATACAGACGAAGTATTGAGGAAACCAATTAAAATTAACGACGTATACAATCTATGAATTAGTGCTATAGATCGAGATTTTTCGAAAGGTAAACAAAACACTCAGATTAAAAGTAAATAAGATTTTACTTTTGAGTACACAAAAAATGAAGTCAAACAGGTACGTACTAGACTTTAGAGCTATTTGAAACGCATTAAGAAAATGAATTCTGAATTAATAAGGTGATATTAGTTATTACCAGACAAAGTTTTATGAAAATTATATCTGATCATGAAAAGGGACGAAAGATAAAAAAATTGTTGTAAACATCTACGGACGCGGAAAATGAATTATTTGCACGAAACTGCAAGGAATGTGGTGAATCAAGTAAATGACAGAAACAATTTCATGTCACCATGAGAATTAAGCCGAAATACTATTGAATTCAATTTTTACCTGCCGCAAACGTTAAACAAAATAATAAATGGAAGAGTGGAAAGTGATAATTATTTCAGATGTAAAGTCACTATTAGCCGAGGAGATTTACCGATTATTAAGGAAAGACCGATTGCTGAATTCTAGGAAAAGTTTAAAGCAAAATTGCATCAAAAGGGTGAGTTACACTTATCGGCGGCCAGATAATGAAATAATTAAACGGACATATTAAGATTGGAGATAGAGAATCAGGAAAAAATATCCAAATGAAAGTTGAAATTGTCCGATTTTGCAATTATAAAACGCCCTACGGAAGACTAGGTGTACGGCCTGAGTCCACACCTGGCACCTTTTTTTGGACAAGAGATTCAAGACGGTACCGGGGATTAGGGCAGTCGGAGTCGTAAGGGGTCTAGGGAGTACTAGCAGTGATAAGATCGTTCGTACTTAGCAAACAATTAATCAATATTATAAAAACGAGTGCGGTGAGTAATAATCCAAGAGAGAATGAACAAAATAGTGCTAAACAGTGCGGGTGTTTCATAATGTATGGAGAAAACAATTACGTAATATTAAAGAATTATTAAGTTTGTGACTTCGTGAGGAACAATAGTTCGTGTACATAAATTAATTTTTCGGCTTGTTAAAATACTCCATTGAAAATTAGCTGCAGTGAATGACAGTGCGCCGTGGGTGAATTAATTAAATAATAAAATTAATTTGAATTATCAAAACCAAAATAATAACCAAAGTGAATGAAATACTTAGCTTCTGTGAGTTAATAATAACGTAACTTTGTGTTTTAAAAATAGAAGGGAGTGCATCGCGTGAATTTTGATTTGAAATATAAAATTAGTCTAGTCAATATCATTAGTCGTACAAATATCATTTTCAAACTTGTACACACAAAATAATAATATCAAAACAACATCAAAATAAATAACCTACATACAAATGTCACCTTCGATCTTCCGCGAGCATAATAATAATATAAAATAAACTATTGCTTGTTTTTGAATCCCCCAATTTGCAATTGTTCAACGATAATAAACAATACCTACGCGCTTGTAGTTTCTTCAATATATCATATAATCAAGATAATACAAATATTCAAAATAATATCAACATATACCTACGTATAAATGTCATCTTTAATAGTCCCAAAAAAAAAACAAAAGAAAATAAAAATGTTAACAAATAATAATTAATAATCTACGTATTTTCTTAAACTCAAATAAAAGTGTGACATAGATCCATGGGTGTTACTACTTCTGGGGACTAAATTACCGAATCATAAATATAGGAAGGTTCTTTCTTTATTATTTTTCCTCTACAGGTATTTAGTGCACTTAATCAGGCTTCGTCCAGGTGAGTGAATAAAACATTTTATTAATTTACAGGTCGTACATGGTCCCGATACCTGAGAGGATCTGCCAATCTACAAAACTAATAACAAAATAAGTTTATGTTCCAGGATTTAATTGTGTTCTAAATATTATTCTCGATGTGTAATTACGAGATTTGTCCCAAATTAAAGCTATTATCAATGTTGGTTCAACGAACTTATATTTTTTTTGCGTGCTAGAAAGGACGAGACGGATGTGTACAAAAAAAAGGTCCCGGCCATAAATCGTAGCCGTACGGTCATCCAAATTAGTAGGGTTTTTTTTTTCTGAGGTATGCCGAACCAAAGTGAGAATGACGGGAACATCCATGCCATACTGGATATTAGTTCAAAAATGAAATTTGGAGAATTGAATTTAAACATTATAATTGTTTACTAACAACAATATTATCATGTCAAATTTCTTTCAGGCTTCCTTACAAAAAATGAAATCAACATTATTTCGGTAATGTTCTCTCAATCAAACCCTTCCAAAATCCCGCTTGACCTGCGAAACATAGACTTCACGACTGGGGAATGCAATAGCGTCACTGAAATTATATCCCCACAAGATATGAGACAAAGAGGGCTTTTTTTCTTGCGCTATCATGCGATAGGGGATGTCAACGTAAACTGAGCAATCACGCGGGGTACTGGAAGTTAATCCCTTTCGCGGGGTCATGCAGAGTGAAAAGGCATGAAAGACAGAATAAAAAGAAAATGCCACTTGGAATGGTAGGGTATGATTCGCTGACGGAGGCGTTTCGACCGAAGGTATCCCAAGTTTTGCGAAGTTATGTGGAGGGGACGTCGGCGTGGTATTCCGTGAGAATAAGTCTGTAGCACTATTGCATACTACCAGTAGTGTCGACCTGAAAGCAAACATAGTTTTTACGAGGTAGAAGTTATGTCAGCTCTTGGAGGCGAGGAACGCAAGCCAATGATTATCCTACGAAGGAGACGAAAGGATCATCTCAAACGGCTCCGTACGCACTCAACGCGAGTAGAGTCATGATAAGGGAAGAAATGGACATACCCCTTCTAGAATCAGTCGAGTTAAAATCAAATCTGGAGGATAGGAAGTCGGGATAATACTGGAAGTGACATGAGGACTCTGCGCGCTTTCATCTGGCGTGAAGGGACCCTTTGGTAGCAATGAAGTTCATGCAAGAGAACAAAATCAGGACTTAAGGACCATCCTAGCAAACGTAATGATTGAGTCTTTGTCCGGAATGTTGGTCACCAGTATCTATTTGGTTAGTGGAGGAGCCGACTTATTCAGGAAACAACATTCCCCAGATCCTCCTATCACCCCTCCTCACCTTCCTCTTCCCCAGTACATGTAGTGTATACTAATAACAATAAAAACTTGACCATTTAGGTGCAGTACGACGACATTGAGAGCTTCGCAAGGATTCTGGCATGCATGTCATAATTCACACTGTCCATGTCATGTTAATATAATCCAATGTAAATCTAGACAGGAAAAATCGGGTAAGAAAAACTACGTCTTTGAATTTTATAAACCGGGTGACAATTTACGGTAGAGTTAGCGTCAATGACATACTTGTCCAAGTTGAGAAAAGGCGGGTAATACGGATAGGCTTGAAAATAAAACAAAACAATCTAAAAACGGGGTTAGTTTATCAAACGAGATTCTTTCACACTTTACTCCAAAAGAATCTGAGGTTACCACACACTACATTATTTCCTCTACATGTGTATGTGTATTAATTTACACATTCAAATGTAATTACCGAATCAAAAAATCACACAACGTGGTAAATAGGAATAATGTGCAATAAAATCTTAAATCTTATTTACTGTGAGAAAATCGCAGGGGTTTAAGGAAAAGTTAGGTGTAGCTAGATGCAAGGGTATATTGATCGAAGGCCAAAAGATAAGGGAAGCGTAGCCAGTAGATCCCGACAGCTAGTGTTAAAGGGAAAGAATAGAAAAACCAAGGGTAGACGACTACGGATCATTACAACGGGTGCCGGGTAGCCCCACAGGTACATTACAGGAGGTCCCGAGACCCATAGAAGTTAGTAAAGGCAGACGAGATGTAGGTTCACTACAGACTACACTAGAGCCTTTAAATGTCGAACAAAAATGAATCTTAAAAATAGTGTTTAAGAAAAGTTTTATCTGTTCATCACAGTTATTATATAGTGAAAGCAAAATTATAACGGTAATGCATAATACAAGCTATCTGTAAATTTTATACCAGCATTGCCAAAAGATTCCAACAAGTGCCCAACACTATAATGGGCTCTTCTTTAATGTATCAGCCGGTATACACTAGAACATCCTTTGACAAAGGAGTTTTTCATATAAAGCTGCGTTGCTTTATAATATGCTCAGTGAAAATATTAAAACTATTGGTACATTAAATTTATTCAAGAAAATGGTCAAAATTTATATACTAACTGAAAGTGATGATTTTAGATTACCCATTTTGTTGCTTTTTTTTTAAAGAAAGACAAATATTACCGGGTTACGAATAAAAACAACATTTGAAAATCTCCTACTACCACTATGTCATGCTCATGTCATAAATCAGCATGTAAGCCCTATATTCGTTACAATCCATATTCACTTGCTGCGTATGTACTATATTTAATTTCTTTATTTTATTCTTCACCAGACTTTATGTCCGGGTTAAATTGTACCCACAGGAAAAACTTAATCCTTTCACATACTTTTCCACAAATGATCATCTAGTACTAGTAAATCCACGCTGTGCAAGTGGATTATGTAAGTATAATTTCAAAACAATAAAACAACATGTTAACCTACCAGAGTACCAAATGGGAAAATAATTCACCGACTCCAGATATTTTCATATCAGAGGGTTCGGCTCGGTGGAATTCCTAATTTCACCAATAAATCCTACTGATCCCTCAATATAAATATAAAAAAAATTATAATAAAACGTTATATTATTACTTAAAATTATTTATATTTTTATTAACTTAACGTTCGTTTTATATCTACATAATTATGTATTATTATTTTTTACTTACGATTACAATTTTTTTTATTATTATTGACTTATAATTGTATTATTTACTTATATTTATGTACTCTACATTACATAATTTTAATTATTGTTTACATACTACTAACCTCTTAATATTTACCTAACTTTAGATGCCAACTGTAAGGGTCTTACATGCTTCGTATAAGCCCATACATTTCCTGCGTCGTCTGCACGCGCGACACATTCTGACTCCCAGCTTACGCCGACCCTAATTAGTGTTTGATATTAAGTTTATATGTATTTTTTTAAATTTTATCATTGTACAGCTGCACATATCGATACAGGAATGCCCTAGTGAGATGTGCAGCCTATATTTTTCATGTAATGCATATTTTTTTTAATAAATAAATTAAATTAGTATGTACCTAGAACTAAACAACAAACATGGGTAAGAAGTTATATTTTTGTATTTGTTTGTACATAATTCGATAGATCCTAGAAAGCATCATTAGTATAGCATCGATGAGGTGATTTTTCATAAAAATACGATGTAAAAATTATCAAAACAAATGTCAAACAAATCTTGAAATAATAAATATTTCCTATTACTTACTGACCCCAAACCTAACCTGCGATGGTACTTAAGTCCGTGAAGAAATCATAGGAGTGAAGAAATCAAAATAAATCGATGATTATTATATTTTTTTAAACATATTCAAACGTTGAAATAAGATTTTTTCGGTGATATTACCATAAAATTTTATCACCCGATATGAAATTAAAATACTGATATTATATTTATGATAGTGGTTTGATAAAATAACTATAAATGCATGTATAAAATTAAAATAAATTTAAATTTAAGAAGAATTTTCAGGTTACGAATTGCCTGAAAATATTTGAGCACCCATCACAGTTAGGTGATTTTTTTCTTTTGTATTTCGTCATGAAGGATTTAATATACGATATAACTTATATACTTAATAAATAATATTTTCGAACATGACGGTTTCGTTCAATTAGGGTCTTTTTCAGGCTGGTTAGGATATTAAAAAGTTAGGGAAGGATATATTGTTAAAACATTAATTTATTCTTTGTAAGTCAGAAATAGTCTTTGTCTCTATTATGCTGAAAAGTTCTAAGTTTGTTCCTATTAATGCCATGAGTGTTTAGAGCAGTAATGATCAAAATTTTCACCCGGAGGGCCAATTTATCAATTTTAAATTTGTTCGCGAGCTGCAGCTACGTTTATTCGTATTTTCTAAAATGGTATTTTTTAATAAAAAATAAAGCGCCGCAGATGAAAATTTTATATCTCAAGGCCAAACACTGTCGATTTTTACCATTCTGAATATTAAGAGCTATTGACCAGCGGCTTAGATTAAAAGTTTAAAAATGCTTGCAACTGTACAGGGAGGTTCCGATGAGAAAAATCGATTATTTCCCGAATCAATTTTTTTAAATAAAAAAATTAATATCGATTTATTTCGTTCAAAACTTACTTTAATATATACCTACATTCAAGTAAGTAATAAAAAAGCTCAAGACGCTCGATGATAAATTATTAAATATCGTTTACTTCTTGTAAGTATTTTTTGATCGTAAGTATTTATGATTTTTCAATAATGTCTAAAAAAAATAAAATACGATATGTTGTTTGAAAATTGAACAAATCTGCCAACGACCAACGGTATAACCTTAGTATATTAAAAAAAAACTTTCAAAATCAATTTATGTTTTTTCTGTAAAAAAGAGTCAATACGTCTAGAATTTGATTCAAAAAGGCCTAATTTCCGGTATTTTCTGGTAAGGGAACGTGCCCATACTACGTGACCCACTTTTTGCAATTTTTAACCCCCCCTCCCCCCCTCGGTGACCACGTTTAGTATATTCCAAACCCCCCTCTCCTCCTATAGTTTCACGTAGTAATTAATAAATATGGTTTTCAATCATTTCTTGCTAACAAAAATATTAAAAAAAATATTTGGCTTATATTTGTCTTTATTAATACGACCGTTGCTGCGTGACGGCAATAGTGCATGCATACCTATAATTACAAGTTGAAAAAATATTATCAAGATAAAACTTATGTCAAAATATATTGTAACCAGAACTTAATTTATAGAAATAAAAGTCCTGTTATTTTAATTAAAATTTATTTTCCCACATTATTGTACTGGCTCAAAATTTCGGCGACTTGCTTGAAAACTACACTGTGCTACAAACTATCAGTTTTCAATCAGCTGACGTCTCGGCATATGTACGTCAGTATTGCCACATGCGAGTTTAAAAAGCGCCAAACACTCGGGCCATATTTGAATGTGGCTCGAAAAAACGCGAGATTTCCCTAGAGGATATTGACTACGTGATAAAAACCTAAGCCCCCCGCTTCTCATTGCGACCAAGCGTGGTATTTTGAAGATCCCCTCCCCCCCCCTGAACGAGTCACGTAGTATGTGTACGTTCCCTAATACCCTCTTAAAGAACATTCCTACTTGCATACTTGCATTTTAGGCAACTGTTGATTTTTGTCATTCGGAAAGTAAAACAAAATTTTGTCAAGAAGTTAAACCGTTAAATATTCTTTACCGCAGTTTTTGTTGTCTTCATTTTAGTCGAGTGAGTACAAAAAGGCTCGGGGGCCAAACGAAATGTTCGCGGGTCGCAGAATGCTCATCACTGGTTTATAGAGTGGTTTGATAGAAGAAATCGGGGACGCCAGGGGAAGTCACCAATCAAGTGAAACAGTTCTTATGTTTGGTAAATTGTGGTGTATGTGATGAACGAATAAACGCGAGTTAGGAAAATGTATTACGTGGTTGTTAATGGTAAAAATATCTAAAATTCGGAATAATTTTTAGCTTTCACAATTCATCTTTGTTTAATTATGAACTTAGTTATTTAATTACTTGTGAATTTTCTAACCAAAAAATGGATCGTTAAGTACGCAGAAACTAGTTTCTCGATCTGATCTATAAACAATTTATTTTCTCCGACCATGTAATAAACTGAAGAAAGCAGGAAATTCATCAAAACAGTTTTTATTCACGATATATATGCACATTATTTCCAAAGTAACTAAAAATTTTAAATACCATTAAATAAGGTTGATCACTGAAATATAGCGACTTAATTTGTTCAAAAATAAAATTTCCATAAATGAATCTAACCATTATACTCCCAACATAAAGTGCGTAGACCATTGCACATTTTTTTATTACGTATGCTGTGTTTATGTTATTCTAGATGTTTGCGTAGTGGCGTAACACTGAGACAACAAAATACCATCGTAAGCTTAATGGCCTTTGCTCAAGCGAGACCAAGTTTTGACTTGAATATCTTTTTAGGTTAACCAAAAGATTTGACGAACATTTGTCAAACAACTCTTTAAAAAATGAAATGCAGTTGGCCTCTATTTTGAGACCAGTTTATGTTGTAATAGATTGTATTTGTTAATATCTTGTGTAATAATTTCTAGCAAAGAAGCGATGTATCTAATAATACACCCAACACACGATTTAGTCAAAATGAAGGTATGTCTAATCCAAAACTTACATATAAATACGGACAACGAATATTGGCTTAAAGAAACTTTATATCTTACTAATATTATAAATGCGAAAGTTTGTATGGATGTATGTATGTTTGTTACTCTTTCACGCAAAAACTACTGAATGGATTTTAATGAAACTTTACAATAATATAGTTCATATATCACAATAACATATAGGCCATAATTTATAAAGCTAGATATTTTAAATATATATTACGAATAATAATAATTGTTTAATAGGAAATGTCAAAATTTGAGAATGACATTTTGCAAAACAATGATTATTAAATCAAAATTCTATTTTAGATAATATTTAAATTTGTGAATTTATTTTAAGTACTCGCTTAATACTTTGAATCGAATCAAGAATTATAGATATTTTAAATAAATAGGTTTAGAATTTTGGTATAAACGTAGGACCTAGGAAAAGAAAATAGATTACTCGAATTACTAATCCTACGCAGACGAAGTCGCAGGCAGAAGCTAGTTTATAAATAATGTTGCTTATTTATGAATAATCTGACGAAGGCATTTTCCAACTTTGATGAACTTTGTGAATGAACTATGACATAAAATAACATAAAAAACAAAATTTACCACGTCGAAAGTCTGGGCACAAATCTGTATATAAACATGAATACCAAATTTGGTCAGGCGAATTAATAACATTCTGATAAGTAGAGCTTATTTATCGTCTTGCTTACAATGAATGTTTAACTGGACCAAACGTCCGTTCCAATGGATTCTGTGTGTATTTCTGGAGCAATGAAACTCGTCACTGAAGGTTCCCAGCCATCAATCGGATGTAATCGGCTTTTCCGTATCCGTTAGGGCATTAGACACGAACGGCGACAATTGACACATTCCTATAGTACAATTTTACTGACATATGTTGAGACACCTCAAAACTACAAATAACTCAACGACCTTGAGGTGATTTTTCGCAAAAATTATTATTATTACTACCTATAAGAAGGACAACTGTTGAAGGACATTGAAACTAAATACACATTCCTAAGACATGTTTGTTCTCAAATCAAAATACGAAGGTTAAGAATAAATAGAACAAATATTCTGCCTCAAAACTACATTACATTTTTTGAAATATATATATATGTATATACTTTGGGGATTTGAGTTGCGCTTGCCCTATATAATTATAGGATAGTGAGCTCTAGCGTTATGAACTTATTTCCAATGCTTTTCATCCGATTGCGATGAAAATTTGGTCAGTTATTGTGAACATGCCCGCGAAGGTTTCTATATTGCAATATTTCTATATAGATGAGCTCTGATATTTGCAAAAAAAAATTTACTAGTCACAAGCTAGTTGTTTGAAAAGCGGGGGAATTTTATGGAGTTAAGCAGACGGAAAAAAGGGGAAGGGGAGGGGAAGGGAATCCGGGAGGGGCGGAGGGGAATTAAGGTAGAGGGTTCGCGAGAGGCGAGACGCGAGAGGGGGGAAGGCAGATAAGATAGAAGGGGAATGCGCGAGGGGGGAAGATTTGCGAGAAGTAGAAGGATACGATGGGAGAGGGGAGGGGGAAGGCGAAATCTGAACGTAAGTGTGTGCGTAAACTCACAATATTAATTATGTGTGATACAAACCAATAAAACAGAATAAATTAGAGTGTAATTTACTGGTAAGGTGTAAAACATTATAGCAGAGATTTAAAAAATAAAATAATAAAACTTGTACCTAGAAAAAAATACAATTTAGCAAATATATACTTATACGTATAGTCAGTAATAATAATTCTCGACACAGGTTTACCCTAGTGAGACAGGCATTGAAAAAAATAACATGTAATTATAATATATGTATAGATTAAATAATAAAAAAATAAAAAAAATCTGAAATAAAACAGACCCAGACAAACCTCAAGAACTCGGGCACCCCTGCTAAGTCACCAAACGTAGCAAACAAGGTTTCTTTCAACCAGTCCCTCCAGATCTGGACTGCCACGCAGCTGGCAAACTTCTTTACCAAGTCTATACAGATAGTGACGCGCAAGTGAGATGATAAATAAAAACTGTTTTCGAGGATTAAGTACCAAGACGAAATTGTCAGGCAGTCTATCCTCTTTACGTGTAAATTAATATTTACAGAACGTTCATGTACTAAAATTACCTAAAAAGTACGACAGACGCATGCGATCATTGGCGCTCTCAACGCATCCAAACGGCTGCGCATGTGAGATATATTGGATCAACGAAGAGGTAATGTGTAAAATGTATATGTGACCGAAAAATGGGCGTGGCTTATAGCTAAATATCGATGTCACAAGTTGATCTACATGGATTTACATATGTATGCCAGCTTGGATATTGGATCAACATATCCGGATGGATCAACAACAACAAACGAATCAACAAAAACCTGGTGTACCGTCGCGCGAGATCAACAAAGTACGAGGGGGGATAAATATATATATATATATGTTTATATGAATAAAATATATACATATATTAATTTTCTACAAATATTTTTTTAAAATTTATTATCATTCGCCTCGCCCGATCAAGCCGTGCGCATCGACGTCCGCTCCCCCCCCCCCCCCGCGTTTGGCGCGTCACTGGTATTTCAAAATACTGACTGAAATATTTGATGCACTAGCTATGAGAGGAGAGAGAAAGAAAATGTGTGCGCGCACTGCTGTCTCTTGCTTCTACAATGTGATACAGACCGTTCGCCTCGCAATGCATTTCACTTTTCGTAACGCTGTAATTTCCATAACGCATTCGACAGTTTACCCTCAAGTCAAGCGTGCGTAAAGAAGTATTTACTTCAAAAAATTAGCCTATATTACATAATAATATTTATACTAGGTAACTGTTACGATTCCGACTCAACGAAGTGACTTTTCAACATCCCTTTAAATAGTCAATAAAAATGACAAAAAAAATACCCCATAATCTAACATAAAACCTATTTAACCAATTTTCTAATCACTTTTAATGACTTTTCTAAGGAAGTGTTTAAGATGCACGATTCTGCGTTGTCCGGTCACCATTATTACACGCAGGTACCTACATAAATAGGATTGTGGTTTGGTTGATCTCTAATTATTGTTGACTGATAATAAGTAGGATCCTACCTACTTACTTGTAGATTGTAGATGTATATAGACGGATTCTGAATTCTGGAATTCTGATTTTCCTCTGATAATAATATATATTTATTTATTTTTATTTTATATTTTCATTTAAGTTTATTTTGGAAATATATATAAAATCATTGAACATAAAATAGTGAATATAATATAAACCACTAAAGTTCCATTCATAATATTTTTTTAAAGTAACTAAAGTACTTAGAAGTAGACATTAAAAGTTATAAAAGTACATATTGTGAGTAAAAAAAATTAAAAAGAAAATTATTAATGATACGGAAATAATAGTTTTGATTTAAGTACAATGTAAGGAGTTTTGTGCGTATTACGATTTGAAATGTTGTATGTGAAATAAGGTATTCGATCTGGTATTGCGATCAGTGCAACGAAATTCAATATATTCTAACAGGGCTGGGGAGTCAATAAGGCTGTTCACAACTTTGTACAGAGACAGAACTTAAAATTTTTTTCTCAGTTTGTAAAGAACAATAAGATTACACTGATGATTTTCAAGACGATACGATAGGTGTTTCAGAAATTTAGTTTGAATGTTTTCAATTCGGTTAATATAAGTTTGGTATTGAGGATTCCAAATGACAGATGCAAATTTGAAATGAAATCTTACATATATTCATGTTCGGGGGTATCAAAGGTCTCGCTTGTGTGCTACGCAAATTTCGCCAATTATCATGTTACCTCACTGTAAGTTGGTCAGCAAGGGTTTGGGATAATTTGGGTTTTAGACTGACGTTTATTGTAAGAATAATATAGTTACATTGTATTCATGGAAACATGGTAGTTACATATACTTTTTGTTATATTCTCACGGAAGACCTGGAAACTTCGGACCCTATTGATTTCAACTAGGTAAAGCAGAAATTGTTTATAAAATAAGGTTTAAACTTGCATGGCTCGCTTTGGAATATTATGCGTCTGGGGTTGCGAAACAGTCTGCAAAACTTGTCTCAGGATTGCATCTGTATACTTGGGTGTGTATTAATTTCAGGTTATAAAAGGCTGAGTTTCTCTCTTTGGGTTAACACACATGTTGTTAAAATTTAATATTATGTTTAAATCAGATATAATTTGAGATTTTGTTGAAGAATATAAGTCTTATCGATATTTCAGTTGAAAACTTTACATGATTAGAGCATGTTGAATTTTATTATGTAAGAAGCCAATGATACTATCCCATTTCCAATTGGGGTATATTGTGAGGCTGAAGTTAAGTGGGAAGGGGAAGGAAATGGGAAAGAGGAAGTACCTGGCTAACCTGCTACCCGGCGTGCGCAAAAAAGTATTCCTTTAATTTGTGTTATCTCACAATTAATTAATTAATTAAAAATAATATATATAGTATATTTGCGGCACGTCCGTAGAAGTAGAAGATACTTTCAGTATCATCCTGGTGTAAGACCACTTTTCGTAATTGAAACGTGAATGGCATTAAGTGAAAAATGGCTTTAGCCGTGTTTGGTGACCAGATCTGAATAGCCAGGTTCTTCCCCACCTTCTTCTTCCCCGTCTACTTCCTCTCCCCACTTATCTTGAGCCTTACATCTCACAATATACTCCAATTGAGAATGCCATAGTCTCACTTGCTCCAGATGGGAACAGTTGGGAGAGTATATTTAAATTATAAGTAACCGATTTGGGTCCGATCACAAATAAGTCCCTTGTAAATTAAAATGACTCCCCAAAACAAAGCCTTTTTTACGATGTCACATTATTTATTTTATTTTTCATTATAATAAAACAGAAGATTAATTTTTTTATAATTATAATTGCATCAATTTTGTACAATAGAACACTTCTAGATGATATGAATATGCTTAAATTATCAGACAGAAGGATTTTCACTGACTTGTTATTTTTATACAAAATATTAAATTATGTGATTGATAGTCCTGAATTACTTGCATTGATTAGCTTTTGGATAATAATAATAACGTAATACTTGAAATGGGGATTTATTTCAGTGAAGAAATTCTGGGACTCACTACCATATGAATTCTTCTTTGCCCAGAATGGGTGGAAAAAATTATACCAATTCGGTGAACATCTTCAATTTGTAGCTAAACAAATACAAAATGTTTTTACTAAAGCAGTAGGTATTTAAAATTAATATGTATATTTTTTACTACACTTATCTAAAAACTCCCAAAACGGGCGTTAATATTTAAATAAATAATTAACTTACGAATAAATCCAATGTTGCTTCCAAAATGAAACAAAATTTAATTCTTTTTAACTGTATTTAATTATTTAAAACAAAAATAAATAAAATAGTACATAATAATATTACCTAGCTAGAAATGCCTAAGATTCCTTTAAATTTTAATTAAAATTAAAATTTTATTTAATTTTATTGTTTTTTTAAATGTCATTATTGCCTTGGTTATACATTATGATATGTGGCTGACATTTAAGTGATTTAAATAATATAAAAAAACAATTTAACTATTTAACAAATAAACTTTAATTGTCGTTTCATTATACTCCACAGATAAAAATGGTTTAATTTATCATTAAAAAACTAAACACAACAAATTGTCTTATAAAACGAGAATCTCCAGAGAAATATTTTAACCCTAGGGGAGGGGGGGGGGGGGGGAGGTAGAAGTAAAGGAATAAGTACCTACCTTAAAATGCCTAGGATTCCTTTACATTTGAATTATGAATTTTTATTTTACTTTATTGTTTTATTTCAAATGTCATTGCCTTGGTTAACACAATATTATATCATGTGGCTGACATGTAAGTGATTTAAATATTATAAAAACTATTTAATTTCGATTGACAAATAAACTTTAATTGTCGTTTCTTTAAACTCCAGAGCACATTGTTTAATTTGTCATTAAAAAACTAAAACAAATTGTCTTATATATGTACTAGACGTTTGCTGTACACTAGTGTACACTTTGATTAAAAAAATTATTATTTAGTTTAGTTGGTTATTTTGGCCTCAAATCCAAACAGTCTTCAGTATATAATTTCTAACAAGGTAAGTATTGATATTCTACGAGTCGTAGATAGGACCCATACAATATTTAAATCACCTATTTGTTGTATTATTTTTAAATGCAGGTTTTAATTTCTTTTCGCAGTTGTCTTAACAATTAATATACTGGTTTAAGCAGTAAACTCATTTAACTTAAGAGTCGGAGCAATTAGATACACTCGAGTAAGTGAATGGGTAATACAAAATGGAGGTTGGATTTAATTGATGAATAAGTAGGTAAGAACATCTTATCTCATGCAGTGAATAGAAAATATTGGACCTTGGCAAAATTTGCTAAGGTTTGTAGGTTAACTATGAAGGTTCTTTTAAGTTTTCCAATTTACCTTATGGGTGGAAAATCAGATAAGCATATTTTGAACCTTAAGAATTCGATTTAAATTTAGGAATCAAAATATAGATTCGGTCTTTGATACGAAAACATTCTTAGTTAAAATGAAATTTATATAAAAACATAATTTCTTCTTCTTATATTATGAAGACTATTTAATGTTTTTGTAATTTATTTTTGAAGTAATATTTCTTTAGGGGCATTACGACGGGTAACTCAAATCTTTTTTGGACGGAAGTAACATGGTAACATCATAAATGACCTTCGATTTTATATTTCATCATATTAACGTCGTGGGTATGACAACAATGAGTCCAAAGCCTAGCAACGAATAATAAAACGTCTAATCAAACTCCAACGTCAGACGTCACCCGTTTATGTTTATTTACTAATGTATTAGGTAAGTTTAACGGGTTTTTGTTATGTTTTTTAAAAATTATTATATGATTTAACTAAAGAAACCTTTTGATGTGTACTCGTATTATTTTTTAAGATAAATATTAACACCTTTACTCTCTGATTCTTGTGAATTCTACCTATTGAAGTATAAAGTGGTAGTAGTGTGACAATAAAAATAGTGTTGTTTAGAATTCAAATGGCTGAATCGGAGAAAAATTTTACCCTTTCGTCTATAAATAATTATAAATGAAAAAAATCAATAACCTACAATATGTTCCGCCGCTTAAAAAATGCAAGTTTTTAGTCAAAGAAGTTTTATTTCAATCAATTTCTGGAACATTTTCACTTTCAATAATGAGCATAATGGACTTAAAGAATTGGTTATTGCGTAAGTGCACTGTGTACCTATATTTTATAATATGAATTATCGAAACACCTCGTTAGGTTACTAGGCCAAGTTGGTACCTACTCATATTTGCGAAGATTTTTTCATGTTTGTATTTATGTGCGTTAACTGGAAACAAGTGGTTAATACATGTTTTAAAAAATGCACACACACAACGTGCTTACTGAGAAACGATCGGTAATAAATGCATTAAGTAGCTATTGTGCACTGGGATTGGCGACACGCGATAGCCGAGGAATTAGTAGAATCGAGTCGAGTCGAGTCGAGTCGACTCGGAGCGGTGACGTAACAGAGGAGGCAAGTGTGAAGTTTCTGAAGTTGGGTTATATTCTGCGTCTGGCAGAGCCACGGAGCGATTGTGCGCTTGCGATCTCTGCTCGTAGAACCCACCTTTCCATTTGCTAACATTACTCGACTCGTATCATTCTTGACTTATCGCGAGTGAAAGTTCAACACGGCTACCTTCAGATTTCGGATATCAACGCAACGGTAAGTGAAGAACCTCGATTTAAGCGATATAGCATTTTTTTCAAGAGACGCGTTGTTATTGTTTTGCTTTGTTAATGTGATAAAAACACCAATGTTATTAACCATGAATCATTTTTAATATTTTCATTCAATTAGTTACCGGAAAACTACAAGAAAAGTTAATCAATAACGTCATAGCATTGTTTGTTATTAACAATTATTTTTGAATTTATTTTCTTTTCATAATTGGGCTGTGGTAGCATTATAAAAATAAACTTTGAAATTTTATCATTTTCCATGGTTTATATTGAAAAACGTTACATTCATTCTGTTAATGTGTGTATGATTTTATTTCACATTGTCAAGTATTTTATTTTCTTAATATTTAGTTCTGTTTAGTTCTTAGTTTCCGTTGAATGAATGTGTGAGTGTCAATAGTAAATTTGTTTTTATACACGTTTATAAAAAAAATCTGCCGTTCAATATTCAAGACTCTTAGGGGCAAGGCTGTGATCCTATTCAAACAGCTGCGAGGATGCGAGCGTAGAAATCCGATAACAAGGACGTAGCAGGTTCATACGACTATAAACCTACCTACCGATTAAGGTTCAGTTTCTTCCCGCCGTAATGCCTAAACAAAACTTATACCATTTAATCCAAATCTATGTTTTACGAAATACTTTCACAATAACAACATATCGTTAATCTTACACAATATAAATTACGTGATTAAAAATAATAATAATAAATTATTGAATCTAATATCATAATATTCATTGCAAACGAATATAGGCCACATATTATGTATGTGGCCTATATTCGTTTGCAATGAATATTATGATATGTTTTGAAGCATTGAGTCTTTGCCCCTCAGAATTCAAATATGCCGGTATAGACCAACTAAATTAACGGCGAGCTGTAGTATTAATATGACGGTATAAAAAATGTTAACTTGCGTAATTCTCTTTGAAGCAGTTTTATCGACGGCAGTCGTTAATATTCCATTTCAAGGCTGCTTTGTCAAGATCAGATTATTTCAATATGAAATTGTAGTTATGTTTCAAAATGGATAGAAAACGGGGCTACAATTGGAAGGGCTTTGATAATTCAAAACAAGAAAATGCGCGCACAAAGGTAAGAAACGAAAATAATTAACTTTTGCAAAATATCACAGTAATTCTGATAAAGAGCAATAATTTACATTATCTCACCATGAAAACCACTTTTTATATAAATTTTTATTTTATTACACCATGTTTTTCCAATTTAACATATTTTTTGAATAATTTTCTTTTTTATTTCAGCTAGATAGGTCAATAAACTATAGCTAACGAGTTATTAAAAAAGAATACGTGACTATCGTCACGTAATTTTTTCGTAACTGAGTTGTTTAGATGCTTTTAAATTATTAATTAACTTATTTTAAATATCAAAGTTATGATGAGGAGTTGTTTTCTTACTCTTAACGGATGTTGTTTTAAAAATGTTAAAATAAATATTCACTGAATAGACGCATTTTATTCAATAAAAGTGTCCCGTTTTTTCTACTACAGTTACTGTAATGGGTACCAACCTAATATTTATTTACCTCCGAATATGAATAGATGCATTTTATTCAATAAAAGTGTCCCGATTTTTCTATTACAGTTACTGTAATGGGTACCAACCTAATATTTATTTACCCCCGAATATGAATAGACGCATTTTATTCAATAAAAGTGTCCCGTTTTTTCTACTACAGTTACTGTAATGGGTACCAACCTAATATTTATTTACCCCCGAATATGAATAGACGCATTTTATTCAATAAAAGTGTCCCGTTTTTTCTATTACACTTACTGTAATGGGTACCAACCTAATATTTATTTACCCCCGAATATGAATAGACGCATTTTATTCAATAAAAGTGTCCCGTTTTTTCTATTACAGTTACTGTAATGGGTACGAACCCAATACTTATTCCCCCCCCCCCCCCCCAGTGGGTTTTACATGAAATGAATGTAAGTGATGGTTAAGTACTTGTTGTACCCACATATTAACAATGGTAGAGCAAGTATATGATATTGGTTTATAAATTACAAAGCATAGGGCCATGCGGGAAATTATAGAGAAGACACCTTTTTAACGTAAAAAAACTGATTAACAAATAAAATGTTCTAAAATAAATAATTAAACATAAAATGAAATATAAAAAATAAAAATAAAAATGGAGAACTATAGAAAAATGTATGTTCACTACGGAATGGTAAACATGTACATTTCAGCATGAAAAATTCGTTTCATCGATAATACTGAATATCTAAATATATATAACAATATACAATGTTTCCAAATCTATTACCATAACAAAAAATTTAAAAAACTCCAAATTGCCCAAAAGACTCCATTTTCATAAAAAAAACAGGACTTTTGCAAGCTCTTTCTCGTCTAGATGTGAGTAGAAATAGCAATTTTCATTTCCCAACATTTATTTTGTTAATGAAAACGCTTGGGAAACAATGAAAATGTCTTCCTAACCTCCAGTAGGTATCTACAAATGAGATCACTGTTGAGGCGGGGACAATTTTCCATAAAATTATAAAAATATTTTTGACTTGTTTGTCGGCGAACATATTGTATATGCAAAACTCTTTCTTATGTACATAAAACGCACTTTCAATGAATATTTAATTATCCTAACTTTAACGAAGGAATTTCACGATCCGTGTACAAACACACACAAATAGAATAAATGTTTGTGTAGGTTGATATATTCTTGTGGGATTCTCATTTTGAAAAATATTTAGACACCATCTTGTCATAATTTTTAGTTGCCATGTAATTTTGCCTCAGAGACCGGTCAAACCAGCTATTAAAATAAAACTATAACTTTAATGTCTATAAAAATCTTGATGGTTAGAATAAAAATGAAATAAATATTTCTGACCAAACTGCTTCAGATCAATGATATTTAGTTTTGAAGTACACGTGTTTAAATATTTCCTCAATGAAGCTGTTTTTTTTTAATTGAAGGCAGAAATTTCTGGTAGGGATTTCCATCTTTTACTAATTTATGAACGAAGTTTGGGAATTGGTCAATGACAGGACACTTAATTAAATTATTGTCAAGGGTAAGACGGTCTGACTGAGGTGGCACCTGGCGAGATGGATAAGACAACAAGTGTGACCTAGTCTCAACAGAATAATGGACGAAATATTAATATATATTGTATATATTTTTTATGGAAATTTTTGCGTAGCCAAAGCTTGATTGGAATTAAAGTTTGTATTAATGAGTACTGATGACGATTTGTTGAATAAGATATATTCCATTCAGAGGACTATTGGAGTTTGTAGGTAGGTGCTTATTTTTTAGAATAGGGAAATATAATCTAACCGGAATGGGAATTTCACTAAACGAACAATGGCCAATGGACTCCTAGGCAATAGAATCCATCATATTATTTCCAAAAATACTAGAGTCCCGGAATCCAGGCCAGGAGTACTGACGCATGAGATAGCGACATGGAATACTGAATGTCTTGATGGAACAGATTAGAAGATTAGAGAATCGCTATTAAAATTGAGTGGAGATGAATTTATTTTTGTGGTGTGCTAAGCGAGTGTGTAAAGATGTAAAGATGAGGGCGTTCCTATAAATATTGTGTGATTTAACGTTTTGCAGAGCTTATATGACTATGTATTCAGCAGAGAAAATAAAACATTCTTTCGCAAGTTTTTGTGGAAGACACAATATCCAAGGTTTATATCAGACAAACTGGGAAAGAAAGCAAGTCTTTCATCGTGAAGGTCATATAATGTGAGAGGTTAATTAAGATAAGGTTAGAATACTTTATATATTGTGTTAATTTCAAAACGGTTTAAAAAGTTAAGAAATCATTATTTTAACAACGTGTAGTAGGTATATAAAATAAACATATGTGCTTTGCATTTTATTTTACATCACTCGTAAAAGATTTGACAGTGAAAGAGAAATAATTAATAATTGCGAATAATTTAACGTTCGAATATTATTTCGTAATTCTTAAGCACGTGACTGTTTTCCAAAAAAAACACATTTCAATTTATGGGTAAGGCACACTAAATTATTAACATAATTTATTCAGATTTCAAAATTTTAAAAATATGTTATAAATTAATATTCGTGCATTAGATTATTGCCGAAAAACAAACATTGTTATTCGACCACTTTTTTTGCACGATAGAATTTTTTCTGCTTTAAGTTTTTCGGAATGAAAGTGGGTCCTTAACCAAATTTTGAATTGATTACATAATTTACAAATGTTAATTACTTTCATTTATTGAGGTACCTGCCTACTTTGTCACAGAGATAATGAAATTTGTAAAAAAATCAAATCCACAAATTATTGATTTAAAATAAAATCGGTGTTCAGTTATGGTTTATTATGAATACAGTGTAAAGTTATGTAAACGATAAAGCTATTATTTAATCTGAGAATAGAAATCATAATCAAAATCCTAATCAATGTCCTCAAAAACGCTGGTCGGAACATTAACGTTTTATATTTGTTTGTATTACTTACTATATACATCTTTTTATTTAATTACTAGAGTTCCTTATTATTTGGATATATATATATCATCACATAGACTGAGAAATAATGATAACTGTTCTCCCTCAATCAACGCTCAACGAATTATGGATATTAATCATTAGTGACCAGATAGTGGGGACTGGTCAACAAGGCAACGCCTTAATTTTTTATATAAGTCTAAATGCTTTTAAGTGATATGAAGAAACATCTTTGTAATGACTTGTAGTGAGGTCTTGACTAGAATTGTGACTTCTATTTTCTTATGTTTGTTTCTTTATTTCGGGTTTACATAATTCATAAACCAGCATTTACTCATAATTTCCCATCTTCTTCTAATTTCACGATATTTATTTTGTAATTTGGACATAAGACCATTTATAAATAAAATAATATCAAATATGTATGTACAGGATCTTGTCAATATATTCGAGTTTCCAACTTAAGTATATTTTGGTCTGTCACTTTAAATATTACTTGTACCATTTTTTAAGTAAAACCGCATATTGTTCGGTATATTTTTTAGCCAATCTGCAATAAAAAAATAAGGCAGAAAGGTGCTATGCAGAACAGTTTTATGTTAAATGTTTATATTTTTAACTTAATTAGTTAAAACTTATATTGTAATATTTTAATTAATGAAGACAATATTAGAGAAACTCAATCTGCGAGATTTTCGATTGAATTTGGAATAATATTGTCTTCATTAGTTAAAAAAATGTAAACTTATTGTTTAACTATCTAAAATTATTGTTGTAAAATTTGTGATTAAATATTTTGGTGGCTTTCTGTGTGAAAATAAAAATATCTGTGTATATTTCTTAATTACATATATATATTAATTATTTTTACATGTTATAAAGAAGAATAGTTATCGCTTTTCTTCATCATAAAGTTTACAACAAACTTAGTTTTGCCAGATTAAAAATAAGTTGAACGTCGTTAGGAAAGTTGACACAAATGGAAGTTGACAAACTTCAAACCCATGAAGTATCTACCCACTCGAATGTGGGTACCTACTTAAGCGATAGGTTGGAGATCAAAGTCCTCATTTTCTAAAAATACTTAACGCCAAATCATAAAAAATTACGTAATGCTGTCACTATTTTAACGTCGATACTTGGGTGTCAGCTCAAGGAGTCTGACGAAAAGTATACAAGTTCATACTGCATATTTAACAGATCTCTCAAAGTCTCTTTCAAAATTAAGAAAGCAGACGTGATATTAACACATGAATTCGGAGAAATTATTATTTGCTGGTGTTGTGTAATTATTTGAAGTATGGTTTAAAGCGGGTTCTTAAACTAAACGTGTCGTTTTAGCATTTTGTATGCATTAGTCTTTCAGGAAATCAAGTGTTTGTGTTGGTTACACAACATGAATACTGCAAATACTTCAAACCCGCTCCAGGAAAGCTTTCCAATAAGGCTCTTTGAATCGCGCCAAGAGTGTACGGTGAGCCTGAGATACTGGTTTAAACAAGAACTGCCACCAATGAAAATAATCTGCTAATAACTAATGGTCTAACACATTGTTGTTTTGCTGGTCAACGATACCCAATAGACTTGTAACATATTCAACACATTTTCAAAAAGTTGTTAATCAAATTATTATAACCGGGATAAAGTTGCGTATTGCTAATATTATAAAACTTTATTTTTTTGGCCACTCAATCTTGGAGTCGAGGATTGGTTCAGTGCATCTTAGTTAATTGTAACAATTATCTGACGAAAATTTTGAATTTGAATGAACAAAACATTATTTTAAAAACATTAGTAATTTATCCTTAGTGACGATATTATATAATTTCTTCATTGGTAAAAACAACATTTTTATAAAATTTCGAGATAAATTAATCAAAACTAGTGAATTCCGATAAGAATACCATTAAAATATTCGTTTAAAACCGTAGATAAGAACAGAAACAGAAAGCGAAAACTAATACTGTGAAAATATCACAAAACCAAACAATGACAATTATGTGGGAGACATTCTCGTACGGAATGGACCGTTGGTTTTGAATGTTTTCCCTGAGATTAAATAGATATTGTAAAAAAGTTCTATATATCATTACACGATGCTATTTAGAGACTGATAAGCCATTTACCCCTTTTTTTTTCTTTTAAACTTGCACAGGATACTTGAATCCATTGAGAGTAATATAATACAAGGCGCAGGTATACATCACCTTACAGGTTTAGTGGGAAGTTTTGAACATTTAGAATAGGATGCGCATTTTAAAATATTGTTATGGAAATTTGTCAAATTAATGGCAATCGTTAAAAATTAATGCATTTTTAGTAGCGTCAATAATTTTTCAGTAAATCACTTAAGCGCACCTCTCATTAACATAAATATATTAGCATTTTAATATATCGCATAAATATTGCCCATCAACCTTTAAAAACTTTGCGTCACCAGGCTTTTTTTAAGTATCTTGAAATACTGAAAATTTAATTTCTTTGAAAATATATAGTTCTGAAATTACTGTCAGATTTAGGGAACTTTACCCAACTTCCTCTAGCTCTGCGTCATCCGTTGTTAACAAAGAATGCTCGTTAAAATCACCAACTTTGTTAATACTTCGTCAATAATGTAGTTTTTCTTTGAACATAGTATTTAGCTAACGCCGTGTTTCTTCAAGTTTTTACAAAAAATCATTTCATTATTTTTACGTAATGATCTACAAGTCTTTGAAGATTTCATTATTTTGACATAATGATCAACATCTTCATAATCTGAGCCATAATACTGGTAGCCATTACTCTTTGCAGGTTCTCGAGTGTCATTCGAGTCATCGAGTGTCAAGAACAATTAATATGCAAGTTAACTACTGAAAAAAGTTTATTTTTTATAGTAAATACTTCTTTACGCACGCTTGACTTGAGGGGTAACATGTGGAATGTGTAACGTAAAGTGAAATGCATTGCGAGGGAACGGGCTCACTGTAGAAGCAAGCGAGAGCAGTGCGCGCGCACATTTTCTTTCTTTTTTCCTCTCATAGCCAGTGCATGAAATATTTCAGTCAGTATTTTGAAATACCAGTGATGCGTCAAACGCGGAGGGGAGCGGACGTCGATGCGCACGGCTTGATCGGGCGAGGCGAATGATAATAAATTTAAATAAATATTTGTAGAAAATTAATATATGTGTTAATGTACATGTATCTATATATTTTATATATATAAACATATATATGGACATACATATAGATGGAGCTAAAGAAGTATTTACTTCAGTCGTGTGGCCTAAAGCGCACTCGTTTTTTTTAATATAATTTGGTAAAAATTTTATTTATAAATCCAAAAAAAAACGTACAAAATTGAAATAACAAAATAATTTTTGAGTGCAAACAAAATTGTTATATAAGAATACACTGGTAAGAAGTAATAAGTTATCACAATCAAACGTTTTGTTGAGTGCGATGTCATTGTTATGTTTAAATATGTATGTTCTGTGACACAATATTGGTAGACGGGTTGTAAATACTAAACTAATGGTATCTTTCTGTTATCTTTTAATACATCGTAATAACTTTTTTAGCTAGGAAACTTTATCCATTGTCATCACAGTAAAGAATTGTTGAAGTTTTATGGATGTTTCGTTAGTTATTTGATATTCGTTTTTAATGACAATCTATCAAAACTGAACGTCATACACAATGTGGCAATGAACGTGGCTAATGCGAAATTAATCATTTTAATTTTATTACTCGCTTAAGTGATTTTAATTTAATTATTTTTTACGAACCAATTGACCATCAGCAATATAAAATCACACGAGTGAAAAAAATCAGAGATGACAGCGAAATGCGAGCACATCTGCATTAATAGATAAGGTTACAAATACATAAGACATGCATAAAATGTACGAAAGAAAAATGTCACGTCAAAGCCGGAACAAGGTCTCGATAAAGTACAATTATTTGGACTAGTAAGAATTTAGTATTAGTAAGAATTGTCTTAAAGAAAATATTACATTTAATATAAAATAAAATATTATATTGCGTAACGACAGATTTTTTAAATTATGTCTTACACTTATTCAACTCTCTGAGTTCCGGACATAGGAGAATGGTATCTGACGAACAGTAATAATTCGTTATTTCGGAGTCTATGGGAAGGGATATTGAATTGAATGTCTTATCTATGTTTTTTCAAAAGAAATAGACTTAAATTTGTTTAATTTCGTCATATTTTATATGATTGTCATAACCTCCAAATAATTCCTCGCAAGAACCGATGTTGCACGGATTTGACTTGATGAAAGTGTACAGCATAGAAAGGAGACCAAAAATTACACATAAATTATGTAACATGTTCAATATGAAGATGTCAACCGGTTGTGGCATCGACAGTCGAGACTTTTTGGATTCTTGAGTTTAACCGCTTTTAAAATTGAAGAACACTAGGTAGCTTGTCAGCATCTTTGAATTGTATTCTAGCAAAGATTATATTCAGACTGAATTGTATTCTAGCAAAGTGCAAAAATACATCCCTGACTGCATCTGATAAATAATTTATCAGTGTTCCAAAATCTGCATTACTACGAAAAAATGCATTGAATTATGTCTAAACATCATACTGGTAATACATTTATAAGGCACTGATCATGTGATCATGACGACTGTAAAAATATATGTATAATCAAATCCTCTGATATTAAAACCAATTCGAAAATACAATGTCCAATATTTCATGATCAAAACCTCAAACAGTCTGAAACTTTCCGTACATGATTAAAAATGTTTTTTTATAGCAAACTATGAATTTATTCAGGTAGGTGAAGATGTTCTTACTTATAAGCTTTTATTCCACGAAATTCTGCACTTACATACTCCCTATTATACTAGAATAAAATACTAATCTACCTATCAAATATGTATCTGAATATTATCCTAATGTAACCGATTTCCATAATTTTTGATTCGGGTATTAATTTTGTTTTGATTCCAATTCTACAATGTAAAACAATAACAAAATCTCGTGACGTAATAATCAGCAGTTTCAGTCGTACCAACCAATCAGTGTGTTTGATATGATGGTGTTTAATCGTTTTTAAATGACGATTTATAAATTCTACGCCTAATAATATGAAATTTATTTTATTTATAAAATACATGATTTATGATATATACACATGTACATAGAATAGATATTTTGAATAAACATACTATACGTATATATAAAACTTATATATTCAGAATAAACGTTTCATGTGAATTTATTTATTAAGTCATAATATCTTTTACTGGAGTTCCTTATTCACGGCTTCAGAAATTTACTATTCTAAGATATTTGTTTGATCATTGGGAACATCAGTTAACAAAAGAGTTTTAAAAGTGCTTTTAATAAATATGACGTGGTAATGTTAGTATGTAAGGTAATGTTAGTATGTAAGAGGTTTAAAAAAATTTATTCAAACATGTGTAAAAAAATAATTAGACATATTAAATGTGGAGTGATAGTACCTATGTGAAAATTAGAAAATATCTAATGCAATAATTATTATAATACATATTTCTTTGAGTGCATATTATATTGTATAGAAAGCTGAATTTATAATGATTAACCTATAAAACGTATTTAAATGCAAATGTGGATGCTTTCCATAGGAATCACTTCACACATGGCAACCTGTATGGTACACGTCGGTAGATCCTTTTTTCAGTTTTACAGTTTATAGATTTTTAATTGCAGATCACTTCCAATAAGTCAGTTGAATAAAATAATTATTATAATACATATTCATTGACTGCATATTATATTGTATAGAAAGCTGAATTTATAATGATTAACGTATAAAACGTGTTTAAATGCAAATGTGGATGCTTTCCATACGAATCAATTCACACATTGCAACCTGTATGGTACACGTCGGTAGATCCTTTTTTCAGTTTTACAGTTTATAGATTCAGTTTTTTAATTGCAGATCACTTCCAATAAGTCAGTTGAATAAAATATTCCGACTAACATTAATTTTAGTGACCTCTTGAAAAAGAGAATTGCAATTTTTTGGAACATATTATTTTTTTCTGTTAAATGTCATCTGAATCGATAAAAATAATTTTGCAACCTGTAGTGATAAAAATATAGGAGATAATTTAAAAAATTTCATCATACATAATTAAATCCGTTGACATATCAGTATTTTACATCGATACTAAACACAAAATAGAAATGTTCATATTTCACAGATAAAATAATGATTGTGGCACTTTTATCGCAAAAATTTAAATTAGTGTTGGCTGTTATGAAATTGACGAACTCATTTATTGAATAGTATGGTGCCATCGAAAACTTACTTGGTAGACGTATGGTGCCCAACTGCTAACGAAATTTCAAGTCAAACGAGAATGAAAAATTAAGAACCTGTTAATGTTAGTGTGTCATGGTCGGTTGTTCGTCGCAAGTAAAAGTAAAAAAAATCTTTTAGTAGAGTTTTACCTACAACACGTGTAAAGATTACTAATTTAATAATGAATCGAATGTTAATTGAAGATTTTAAAAGATGCACGGTTATGTAAAAAATAAACACTATTAGGAAAAGTGTCATAAGTGGCCATAGCACGCAAAGTTGCTTACTCGAATTGATCAGTGCAACAACCACAATACTGGTGTATAGTTATTAATAAGATAAAGCAAATAAAAAAAACGAATGTGCTTTAGACCACACGACTGAAGTGAAACTTCTTTAGCTCCATCTGTGTGTATATATATATATATATACGTGTATATTCATATATTAATTTTCTACAAATATTGTTTTATTTAAATTTATTATCGTTCGCCTCGCCCGATCACACTTTTCGTAACGCTCCCGTCACGTATTCTCCAGCTTACTCCCCAAGTCAAGCGTGCGTAAAGAAGTTTTATTTCAAAAACTATATGTACATATACTTATATTTATTTTACCTGATGAATTTACGATTTTTACCTGATTTGTAAATTTGCCAGAGGATTACGAAAAAACTTAATTGTATTTTACCATGATCGAACAGCACGTACCTATCTAGATTTTTAATTGTGTAAATATGTACCTTCTGCATTCTGTAGATAGTAATTTGTGAAATGTTGTAAGAGAAATATAACTGGTTAAGTAAAAGAGTGATGCTTTTATCTCGAGGCAATACTGATTTGGCCCAAATACGTATAATTTCACCCAGAGGTAAAAAAATCATTTTTACTAATCTTTACGAGAAATCGGGTTGGAACTACTAGCGACCTTCAGAAAAATCATGTCTTTTCTTTAAACTCCTGTAAACCGGTAATATCACTATAGGTTTGAACAAAGTGACCTCTTACGTATTATATATATATCACTCAGACTCCATGTATAAAATCGTGTTTCGTTAAGTGTCTATATCACGTATAATATCGCTACATAATTGATGCATTTCAAAGAGCCCACACATTGTATATAATTAATTACATATTGGAAATGATTGCACAGCGGTTATTGGTTAGGTAGGAATGTCTCTTAATTAGTTACATATAATTGACTGCACGTAGCGAAGTACTGTTTTGACTCGACCACTTTGCATTTCATCTGTCGGTAAAATATATCACAAGTCACTAAAATAATAATAATCAATTGAAGTTTGTGATACTCATAGTTCATGTACATTTTATAGGTAACTACACATTGGCACAGATACTGTCGAAAGATTCAAAACTATTTTTTTTAAATAGTTAAAATACTTATCAGCAGTTCTCTCTTACAAACCAAGAGCTTAAAGATACCTAGAGCGTTTTTGTTCATTGGTGTTTTTTTGTTTGTTTTTTTTTTAGTTTCCTAAGTAAAATGAAATAATTATCTGATTAATTTCGACCCATCCAGTACAAAAACGATGCTGATAAAATTTAAAAAAAAAATACCTTTATCTAGGTACTTCTGACGAAGATTCCGTTTTCTGAATCAAGTTCAAGGCTTTACGTGCAAATAACACGAGTATAATATAATTTCCAGTTTAGTGTATACGTACATAATATAATACTGAAAAATAAGAAAAAAGTTTCATTTTCCTAGTATTACCTACATCATTCATACATTATCTTGCAATGTTGGTCAGGACTGGTTTGCGAAGCATTACCATTTAAGTGGCAGTATTTACGCAAAATTGATATTAATTTCTTGTGCTTTACAAGGTGTCGGTTTTTCCAACAAAAGCAGCTAAAGGTGCCATGTTACGCGGAGTCCACAGCGCTAACTTTACATTACGTAAGCTTAACTTAATTCTAAAACCAGAAAATATTATGACCATTGGCTTCGCCAATTTTATGGCAGTGTCACATTATTTAAATTTCAATTTTTATTGTTCCATTTTTATTACACCATTTAAAATACTAATACCAACCAAGGTTTGAATTGAAAAATTACGTAAAAAAAATTATTATGCGGCAAAAGTGTTTTTGAGATGTTTTTTTTAATTTTGCAAACATCAAAATAATAATAAGCTAAACCAATTAAATTCCTTCTTTTGTCGTGAATTTGAATTAAATTAAAATAATTCAATTTGTATACACCACTTATTTAATTAAAATTATGAACATGTTTCGAAAATATGATTTCTTCGACAGGATAAAATGAAATTAAATTAAAATTAACATTGTAAATTAAATTTTATTTTAAATTAAATTCCTGTCAGTAGAAACAGATAGGACCTATGAAATATTTTACAATGTAAATTAAGGTTCTGCAGTATCATGTATGGATATGCTCGCTTTATTTTCGAAAAATGTTATTCTATGCCTATCACGACCATGATACGCATTATACCTCCATAGATTGCAGTGTTTCGATTTCACGTGATTATTATTAACACAATAACATCACGCTATAAATGAACTCTTAACTACAGTATTTCAAATATAGTTTTGGCAAATTAGCGTCATCTAAGAAGAATCTTCATCGTCGTAGGTCTTACGCTTCTCGGGAAAAATCCACCATTATTCTCATTATTTTATTAAAATAACATCTTAATAAATCGTCTGTACCAAAGAAATAATGTTATCAAAGAAATATTAATAATAAAAAAATGTTTATCAATCGAAGTGAAATAAATATAAGAGTACAAAGCTTAAATGTCAAATAAGTTGATTTATACAACTAAGTATGTTAAAAAATCGTGCATTTCGCTATTATGTACTCCTGCCCTGCAACATAATTAGACGCAGTAAAACAGTAGTTGTAAATAAATTAATTAAAAATACCACCCTGACTAAGTAGACAGGGAAAATTGAATTTCTCCATATTCATAATTATTACATCCTTTCAAATGACAGAAAATGAAACTTCATATTCGCCACGGTACAGGTAGGCATTTGCAGAAGTTGCATTGTAAATTGGCAAACAAGTTTCCATAATTCACTTTGTCAATGCAATTTGTAGGTTCTAAGTGCTGAACAACCTAAATTGAAACATACCGCTGCATGTACCTTCCTTCTTCTGTGTGGAAATCGCGGAGTATAAATGTTTGCGCAATGGCTCGGCCGTCAACTGTGGACCAGTGATGGAAAACCTGTTACACTGACGTAAAATAATCTTACTAGATACTGGTAATATGTAGGTAATTATTGTGCAATTAATTCATAGCAAAAATAGGAATGGAATTCGCACAACATACCATGAACAAAGATCACTTATTTTTACGACTACCTAAGCTTTTAGCAATATAACATAAGCAATATGTAAAATATAAACTGTTAAAAATACCGTACTCAATATTTATATTTAACAAAAAATTTCATTTTACGACATAAAGTGTTAATATTTTTGTTGAGGAGAATTATAATTGAACAGAAATAATAGGATTGCACCACCCTCCCAGATATCTACACAAGGTTACTACTAAGGAAACTACCATTTTATTGTAGTAATACTGCGACCAGGGCCCAATTCAATATTCCACTACGGAGAATTCAAAACTTGGGAAATATGTATTCGCATAAAGATGTATGGAATATGTCGCTGATACAATAAAAACATGAAATTGTAAAATCATTCACGTCAGAATGTGAAATCAGACATGTTTAATAAGAGTTACCGTTATTTAAGAGATTCCATAATATTTTGATGTAGCATATTTTTATAATGTAGGAGCTGTTGCACATATTTTTGTATTATTTCTAATTATCTATAATGTAAAAACTTGTTACTCTCTTTTGTTTTTCTGTATTGTAAACTTTTTCTTGTATTACTCATTTGTAAATTTATAATATTAACTTACACTACATATTATTGTTTAATTTATTTTTAATTTTTCTCTTTTATTGTAATATAATATTTTTTACTTACTTTTATACCTACCATTTTTATAATGTTCATTGCTATAAGTTTATATTTCTTATTTAACCATTGTATTACATATATATCACTGTATTATATACTTATTATGTAAAAGCCCATCAGGGCATTGAAAATTAATAATAAATAAATAAATAAATATCTGGAACAAACAAGAAAAAAACCACTTTACGTTTTTCACAAACTGAGTATTGTATACACTTTTTATACAAACTTTTAGACACATTTTTATTATAGGCTGCGCTTTAGTGGGTTTCCATTACTCAAATTTTTTCACTCTTTGTATATATCAAATGTAAAAATTGGGAAAAAAAAAAAAAAAAACTCTAATTAAGAAAACCTACTTCACATTTTTGTCGGTATACATGTCGGTATTGTTACATTTCGAACTACTTTCAAATTTGCTTTTCAAAATGTTAAAAATTCTGTTATATTTATAGCCAGGCACAAGGAATATACGTAACTTTTTTCAATTATGTTAAAAGGTTCGTCATTACTGAGGTAACTTTGTGTTGTAATAAAAAATGAAGTTCGTTGCGTGATGTTTTGAAAAGGGACTTGCGTTCTTTATTTGTATGTATAAAATCTGTTTGTTCATTTGAATAATCGTGTGTTAGAAATTTTTCAAAAATTAAAAATAAAATCTTAATTGTCAATATTATTCACGCGATACATTCCATTATGTAATTGGCATTTGCAATGGGCTTAATTAACTGGCAAAGTTACCTTTAGGCGATCCGCCCACTGATGCAACTGAAAACTGTCAACTAGCAACTGTCTTTGTATGACAATGTAATGGCCCGCACACTACACAATCACTCAAACACCCGTTGTCAATGGTAACGCAAGCGGTGACTTGCGACTTGCACTGCTGATTTCCGTGGCCGGCCGTTGCTAGTGGCCAGCTGTCAGCTGATTGTTCTTCGTCTACGGTTAAACAAGCTTTTTGACCAATAAAGACAGAGAAAACAGCCGGTTTTAGTTGGTTTTCAGTTGCCTCGTCAGCGGAGCGCCTAACGCTTAATTTGTATCATGTTTAAAGAAAATTGCTGCCTTTCTCAAACACTTTAATAAACAATGTCAAAGGTCGGCTAGATGTTTTTTTCTATGTTAATTGTAATGCTACCTCACATTATAAGGCATTTATTAATATTTTTATTGGTTGCTGTAACATGGTTATCGAATTAAATTAACATAAAAAACTAACTAACTAACCGTTTAGACAGAGAGGACGAACCGCCAAACACCTCGGTCTTGGCACACACTCTTTGCCTCATTCACGTTTATACATCGTCTCATACATTCTCTTCTATTTATAAATTAACATACAATGTAATAATATTATGAAAACGAATTCTTTCAAATAAACGAGGGAATAGAATTTAGATTTCAAAGTTGGTAAATGCACTAGTAATTATGTTGAGTAATTACTAGTGCAAACCAATGACTAAATAAAATACCTATCTATATTTAATGTTGCAGATCCATGGATCTGAGATATTATAATTTTTGTTTTAAAATTATCATTGTAATTGTTAAAAGTACAACAAAAAAATTAGGAAAAACACCAACCACTACTGATAAAATTACACCAATTACTGTAAGAAAGGCGGCGTACATTGATTATTTGTACTGAACATAGTAGAATTATGCATTTTAGAATGTAACTTACATCAAATCACATCATAACCGATATTAAATTGTTTAATTATATGAATATTAGAAAATTGGAATACTTAATATAATACAATGCGATTGTATGAGTATTTATGTGGTAAGTGGAGAAATACAGAGTTTATAAGCGCATCTATGCAAATATTAAAGCTATGCACCATATATTGATCTAAACTCTAAACTACGTGATTGCGCGAAGGTAGTTATGATTACTTGTGACTTTTGACGTCAAACGAAGTATATATACAATTTAATCAAACTTGCGAGTGCAATTACTGCTATGATTAATGATGATTGCAAAACTGTTGACCTTTTTTCCAATATTATTTGCTCTTGCGACTGTTTTTGGCGATTGTACAAACATAATTATTATGGCATCTTGCGTCATGCGTATCATATCGTAGATTAATTATTATTAAAAATGTTATTTTCTTTTTTATACAGTTGTTTGAAATAGTAACTTACTTCGAAAAAAATGGCGTCAGAAAAGGGATCATGTGCGGAGTTCTACGTGGGGAAGTCCATCTTCATCACCGGAGCTTCCGGTTTTATGGGCAAAGTGCTCATCGAAAAGATTCTGTACAGCTGCCCTGGAGTTAATAAGATCTACGCCCTGATGAGGCCCAAGAGGGGAAAGTCCTGCACATTGAGACTTGAGGATATGTGGAAACTGCCAGTGAGTAAATAAAACTGAAATATTTTCATGTAGATACCGGAAAATACCATGTGATACTTTAGTTGCCAACAATACTTACTCAAATCCAATAAGTCTCATGCATCGTCAAACGAAGCTGTTTCTTAACTATGTGTACTTCATAACTACACGCTGTATTATTAGGTATGTATTACTCAAGTTCATTTTCTAGCTAGAAGAATGATAGATTAGAGAGGAGTATGAACGAAACCACATCTTTCCTGGCAAAGATTACGTACAAAGAGTATGTACATTCCATACATTCAAATGCGAAAATCTAGTAGTTAAGTTCTTTGAAAACTTATTATACTTCAACCAGAAAAAATATTTCCGCAATCGACATGACGTGCAATTCTTTTTTATGCCTCTTTGCGGCATTATTAATTGTTTTCTGTTATTGCAGATGTTCCACAGGCTCCGGGAGGCGCAGCCCGACGCGTTGAAAAAGATCATTCCCGTGCAGGGTGACGTGCTTTTTGACCACCTGGGTATGGACACCCCGACCCTTGAGGTGCTGCAACGCGAGGTTGACGTTGTCTTCCATTGCGCCGCCACTCTGAGGCTGGAGTCCAAGTTGAAGGACGCCATCGACATGAACACCACCGGCACCTGGAGAGTCATTGAAGTCTGCAGGAAGATGAAGAATCTCAAGTCCTTCGTTCACCTGTCGACTGCGTTCTGCTACGCTGACTTGGAAAGGCTAGACGAGAAGGTATGTACATTCAAGTCATAACATAACATACGAGATATACCATTAATATCAATTTGAACATTAATTTTCCTACATTAACCAACTTTTCCATTCCTCCGCTGTCGTATTACTATTTACTTCGCGTTTATTGCACAATCTGAGGCAACTCGTATTGCGATTACTTGCAGTGGAAATGCGGAAATTATGGATTTGCATTTTATAAAAACCAACCGCAAAAATATTGCGTTTATTCAGTTGACTTCTTTATTTGTGCGGTGCATTACAGGATAATTAGTGCGGTGAGGCTGAAGTTGTTCATCATTTATACCTTATATGCAATTATTGTTTTTAATCGCCGTGCGATTTGCTAAATATTACATGTTATAGCTTATTTCAAGAAAAAAAATTATATTCGTTACATGGAATCTATCTTCAAGGTTTTTAAAAAGTTGGGTTATTTCCTTATAAGGAATTTGAAAGATCTGAGGTCAAAGATCCTGTGGAGACCAATGATTGAAAAGTAATTCAAAGTTATTTAGTTAACTTCTTGCCTTTTTGTAAATACTAGGGAGATTAAATAATGATCATCATCGAAGAATATTAACTATTCTTCAAAAAATTTAATTATTTATTTTATTTTTTATTATTATTTAGTTATTTTCACGGAGCATAAATGTCTAATAGGCTCCATACCTACGATCACATAGCCGCCAGTCGAGAGGCCTACCTACCAGACTTTCGACCACCTCAGTTTGATTAAATTTCAAATATAATTTACCATTTAAAAACACAAATTTTCAAGCGCATACTAAATTCTTTTACAATTTCCAGCCCTACCCTACTTAGTCTACTTACCAATAAAATATAAAACAAAATACCCTTCCGTTTGTACCATAACATTTTGTCAAAAACAATCTATAATATCACAACGAAACCTCAAATACACTCAAACAAAAAACTTCAAACAACACAATTATAATAGTTTGAATTCGGTAGGAAAAACTTGAAATACCAAGGAATTTCTCGTCGCAATGCTTGTTATTCTGAAACTTTTCATACTTTATGATATTCCCACTGTACAACTTGTCCACTAGAGCAATTGGGAAACACTCAATTTGGGAGGCGGGAATGGGTACCGCCGCCCCGGGAACCATTTATTGGATAACCAACACCTCTGCCATAGGTCACCCCAAGTGGTTCGCTACGTTTGGTGACTTAGCAGGGGTGCCCGGGTTCATGGGGTTCATTGTCTAGGTCTTGGCGGCGGATGATCTAGACACATTGAACCCCAGATTCCTACCCAACCCTCATACCTTTTTCCTTCCCAGAACTTCCTCTCCTTCCTTTCCTTAAAAATACCCTCCACACAGCATCCCCAAAGGTGACATAGGCCCTGAGGGAAATTATTTTCCTCAGGGCCTCCTGTGTGGACCTAATGTAAAAAAAAAAAAAAAAAAAAAAATTAATGGTGAAATGTTATGTGATTCTGCCTTAGTCTCGGCCACTATATATTGCGAAAGTGTAACCTGCTTGCATGCAGTTTCATGTTGGGCATGGACCAGGTTTTCTCACTGCGTTCGCTCACTGAGAAGTTTCTAACAAAAAAAACAGAAACTTTTCTGTGTCTTCGTCGAACAACAAAAAGTGAATAACTACAGAAGGTGTTGTCCAAGGTGGAACGACTGGTAGGTATTTCGAAAGAAGGATAAATACAAAAAACTCCAATGGAGGACTGAACGCGGTTGACGCTAACAAAAAATATGCAAAGAAGCGAAGCTAGCAGTCTACAATGGAGTGCTACTACCTACCCTGATGTATGGCGGTGAGGCATGAAACTGGCTGATAAGGGATTTTTTTTTCATTTATTAAGTTAAAAGAAATTTACATTTCACTTTCTTAACTTAAGTAGGTATAAAGTAATAAAATTAATTTTGTTCTTTCAACTTAAGGTTAAATAGTTTTCTTTTAAATATATTTACACTTTTCTCCGCTTTTTAGGGTGTCTGGAAGGAGATTATAAATTTGAACACCCTCGTGGCCAATGCTTCTCTTGCCACTTTCAGTTTTAACAGCATTTGTGTACAGATTATTATTTTGTCTAGAAAAATGCTTGTGTATTTGTGACATTTTTATAAATGTTGTGTTTGTGTGTATAAGTCCATTTTGTATTTTGTAGATTAAAAGGCAAGTGTTATATTCGTACAAAGTTCTTATTTTCAGAAGGTTCAAATCCTGGTATAGTTTTTTTGTGGGAGTAACTGGGATATAATTGAAAAGTTTTTTAATGACTTTGTTCTGTATTATTTGTAAGTCGTTTAAGTACGTAATGTATGTGTTTCCCCATATCTCTATTAAATAATTTAGGTGGGACTGAACTAAGCTAAAGTATAAACCCCTCTTTATCTCTGTTGGTAGAAGATGAGCAATTCTACCAAATACACCAATTATTGGGATGATTTTTGCTTTTTCTTTTTCTATATGTTCTTTAAATGGATTGAGATACGTATGTGTGGTGATACCACGAATGATCGTGTGAGCACAAATGTGGAGATTCGAAAAGAATGCAAGGCTGATGCAAGCGTAATGCGGAAATGCATAGGTGATTTGGATATGTAGAGCGAATGAACGAAGAAAGGAGTAGTGAGAGTATATGTAGCAAAAGTGAATGGTAGAAGTGGAAGAGAAGAAGAGGGGTAAGTATCCATTTATTAGCCTTGCAAGCGGATAAAGAGTTATTATTTCAGGAACAGGCAATGTAAGCGACTACTGGAATTAGTAATGCAATTGAATTACAGCCAAATAACATCTATATATAATATATATAAAATGAATCCCTGTTTCCCTTGGTCACGCCGTATCTTCAGAACGACTTTGCCTATTTCATTTATCTTTTTTTTAAATTTTCTAATACTTTGTAGAATGATTTTCTAATACTTCTGGTTTTTACGGTAAGAAAAATTAAGAAAAATGGGGAGAAAAATGGGGAGAAAAATTGATAATTTCCGAAAACTTAACGACTGTTTTAACTTCAGAAGGTTGTCCCCCGGGAGAGGGGATGTGGAACGCGGGGAACGTGAAAGAAAACGCGGGAGGGGAAGGGGACGAGAGTGGAAAAGAGGTGGCGGAAGGGGAACGGCGACGAATGGGAAAGGACATGCAGGGAGAAACAATTTCTTTATTTAAGTGGCATCGCAACGCACGCCGGGAATCAGCTAGTGATAAATGTTTTTCACATTTAAAAAATAAGTATATAATATACACAGCAGTAATGATCGCTTTGGTCTTCCGTGATTAAAAATCTATATATTTTTTGCTAATTTACAAAAAATATATATGTATATATTTTATTCCAGTTGGTCAATAAATTTAGCTTTTATTGCCAGATGTAATGTGGATTATTGTAAAAAGCTTAAAATCAATTTGACATAATTATCAAATGTTGAAGGTTGACGAATAAATATTTAAAAATTAAGTCACTTTAATATTGTACAAACGTTAACCACCTTCATTTTTCATTATAATATGTATAAATTCACTACTGAATTAATACCATTTTTCAAGTTTCTTCTATAATAATATTATATTTATTTTATCAAGGGTATTTATAATGACTAGCAGTGAAAAAACCGCTCCGCGGGTTTTTGCTGCTAGGCCCCGCGGGCGGCTTTTCGTTCTGCTTCGCCCAGTTTAACTGTTGGTGACTATTTACAAGGCATCCCTTTTTGAAAAACTAATTACTATTAACACTACAGAATACTTATATTTAATACGTAGATATATAATAGTAGACATTCTTACATTAAGATCGTGAATAATGAGAGGAACACTCTTCACCCCAACATAAATTTTCTTATAATTGAATGAAAGCGAAAAATGTTTCTTCTTCTTCATATTTTTTTCCTTAAATATGGTATTATAGATGGCACCACATCCGTTTGCAAATCACGTGTGAGCAAGTAATTTTTTTTTTTTTTTATTTTTTTTTATTGTTTATTCCAGATCTCGGGGAGGGTGGTGCAATCCCACGAGCTCCATATTATAAATAGAACATATTATCAAATTAATATTAAAAATATACATATATATTGTGAGATACTGCACACATATTGAGATAAAACAGAATAAAAATAATACAGAAAAAAAAAAAAAAAAAACATGAAAATAAAGTTTTTTGTTTTTGTTTTTTTTTTTAACTCATCAGGAGTTGGCTCCATCGCTTGTAAATAGGACCCTGCCAGAAGTGCAGTGCTGCCATCACAAGACCGTTTTCACTCGTGGCTAGTCGCGTTCTAAAGCTGGTGATCCGTTTTTTGAGTAGTGCTCGGAATGCAGGAACACGCCCTTCTACAAACATCTCAGTGGCACTGCAGTACCAGGACAACCCAAAAAAATAAGTGTGTATATTACGGCAGCAGCTCCGTGGAAAAATGCACGTTCACGGACGGGTCAGAACGGTTTCCATACAGTGTGGCGTTGGAGATTTACTCGGTGTCGGGTTCCTTAATTTGAACCGTACGGGCATTACCGTATTAATATACTTCGATATTTTATCAAAGACCTCAAAGTCCACCCAACTCTGCAAGCAACCTGAATTTAAAATTTTACAATTTATTTTGTGTATATCACACGATAGTATTACCATAATCATTTTACGGCTTCTATGGTTCATGGATAAGGCTCTCGACTAGCAATCGGAAGGTCGCGGGTTCAAATCCCGGCGGGCGCAAATAAATTTTATTTGATTATTTTGTGTTATTTTTATGTAACATGTTTACACGTTCCAGAATAGAAGATACTATCAGTATCGCCCTGATATAAGACCACCTTTCAGAATTGAAGCGTTGCTTGAAATGGCTTTAATCCGCCTTTCTCTTCTTCATCTTCTTCCCCTCTTCACTACCTTCAGTCTCCCAACATATCACCATTGGAGATGCTATTGTCTAACTGGCTCCAGACGACAGCAGTCGGTGATTGTGCGATGAACCAATTTAAAAATTAATGAAAATGAAAATTTATTTAAATTTACATAAAATATTAAATAACTAAAAACCCTGCAATAATGCCATGAAACGGTTTTCTCAAAAAAAGTTCACTATGACCACGATATCAGGGATGGCAAAAATCATTCATCTAGGAACAAACTAAATTTACAATAATAAAAAAAATAATGAAAAATCAGCCGCTGAAGTACCTACCCATGCCCGAGATATTCGATACACTACTAATAATATTCTAACATATATTTTGGTCAGGTCATCGACTCTCCAGCCGACCCGCAGGACCTGATGCGACTGATCCAGTGGATGGACGAGAAGGCCCTGGAAAAGGTCACCCCATATCTGCTGGGAGTTCACCCCAACACCTACACCTACTCCAAGCGCCTGGCCGAGTGCCTTGTCAGGAATGAGTATCCCAAGATGCCCATGGTCATTGCAAGGCCGAGCATTGGTAATAATCTTCTTCTTCTATCCATCGCCGGTAAATTTTAGGTTTATTGAAGAATGCACAAGTATTAAATTGTAGCCATTCTGGTGTAAGAAAACATTTACACAAGCAACCTAACATTATGTGCCAGAAAGATCTTCAGTTTTTTCCTTCATTAGGGCGAAGTTATAGCATTCACATGGGGGTCTTTTGTCTCTCTTTTCCTTCGCAATACTTGGAGGGGGTTGAAATCTCTAACCTCCACCCGCTTTTAATTTTGCTCTACGTCTCCACAATAACAATATCCAAAATAATCCTTTCCTAGTATCCTCATGCACTGTAAGGGGCATATTTATAAACATTATTGTTATAGGCAGGCCCGCCCGCGCCGCGCCGTAAGCGGGCGTGCACGGTAAGCTCGGGGTGCAGCAAATACAGTAGGCCCAGTGTTACCAAATCAGCCCCCTTTAAAGTTAGATTTAGTTCTAAATCGAGTTCATCAGCTTCAAAGAAGTGGTTTAGTTTTCTTAGCTTTTTTTTCAGATATTAACGGTACGAAATGATTCTGGGGATTTTTGTTTGTTTGAAATCCTTTAAAAACCCCAGCCCTCAATAGGTATGACGGCATTCTCGGTTTCGCATGCAGGCTTTCAGACAGCTATCATTACCAAATCGAAAAATCGCTGTCCATTTGTCCTATCTCACTTCGGGGAATAATTTGTACATTACAAACAAAAGTCACACAGAAACAAATCAATTATTATGAGTACATATAATATTGTGTCTTCTTTCCAGTGTGTCCATCGTGGGAAGAACCTGTTCCGGGATGGGTAGACAACCTGAACGGGCCGGTGGGGCTCATGATTGGAGCCGGCAAGGGGGTCATCAGGACGATGCACTGCAACGGGGACTACCATGCTCAGGTCATTCCGGTGGACATGGCCATTAATGCACTCATTGTGCTCGCTTTCCGAGAGGCTACTGTTGATAAGCGGTAAGTTATATAACAAGTGTTAAAAAAATCTAGAAATTTACTGCATGTCATGAGATGATGAAGTAATTTAGAAAAAATATAGAGGATCTATTCACGAGAGACAGAATGACTTCAATTAACGGAGGACTGAATACAGAAGTCGCTAGTAAAAAATACTCAAAGATAGTGACGGATTCCTCAGTGGAGTTCTAATATTAACCCTGATACCACTGTGTGAGGCGTGGAATTGGCGGAGGAAGAATGGATGTAGAAGTGTACTGAATGCAGTAGAAATGAGATCCCTGAGGATTGTGTATTGTAAAACCGTGTACAACTGTTTTCGAACGAAGACAACTGAAAGGAAATCAAGGTGATAAAAGTGTAATGATCACGTTTAAGAGGATGCCTGGTTGTTTTTGTCTGGTGATTGGATGGAGAAAGATCTGGAGAATAGTTTATTATAACATACGAGTGGAAGGAAGAAGACCTCGGGACTTCCCACCACCTTTGCATTCCCATCACTGGCACGAATACGTGTATGGACCTTCTAACTTAAATACTAAGGATTAGTACTATTAAATACTTACTATAAGTCTTATAAGCTTTTTTAGATAAAAAATGTACTAAATAAATGTAATGAATAAAGTGAATTGGAAAGTAGTAACTTCTCGATACCACAAGGTACGGTTTTAGGACCACTCTTGTTCATAATGTAGGTACATAAATTATATTTTTGAAGTTGCTAAATATGGAGAAGTTGTCTCGTACGCTAATGACACATTACCTCTCGTAAAAAGCAAAAACAACTTATAAAGGATAGAAATAAATAAAAAGGCTAACACGACATTAATGAACTAAAAACTTACTTTGACAATAACCTGCTATCGTTAAACTCCATAAGCACAATAGAACCTTGCTTTTAAAAAAACAGCGTGTGAAATTCATTCATCCATTCTGTACAAAACAATTAACAACACACAGTAAATTAATATGTAATATTATTGAAAACCAATACATCAAACAACCACACACATCTGCGAAGTACTAAGAATGACCTACTTAGCTCCCCAAATGTATATGGTAAAAATAGTATGGGATGACACACTAATCTATAGTAAATCTCACACACAATCTCTTTATCAATGCGTAAAAATAACAATTAAATTTAAAAAAAAAAGAAATCATATTTATATTATTCGAACTAATATATAAAAAAGTAATAATTTCCCAGATATAAAAAAAAGTATTTTAAATAAAACACAACAAATCTCAGGCAAAAAATACATGATTCCGTTATGTAAAAAATCTTTCAGTCAACAGAAATACAAATACCTAGAAATAAAATTATCTTAGCCCTTAATAATAATTAAAAAAATATTCTAAAAATTTAACTAAAAAAATACTCAAAATGGAAATAAAAAAGGCAACAACAGAATTGTTATAAAATACCTAATCCTTACCAACAAAAGAGTTTTAAATTTTACACAACTGATAAAACAACTCTTGATGTGCGGATGCAAAATTTTCTCCGTACGCCATCTTGATTCTATTTTCGTCACAACTACTTCTTCTTTGTATTTTGTTATAATTTGTTGTTTTCGTAAATTGTACCGTCTTCCCAAAATTGTACGTAATCGACCATTATTTAGTTTCCCCAGAATAGCTAAATATGTGATTTTTTAAACTTATCCTAAGGATATGCTGGCGATCAAGAGGTTAACGTAATTTAACCATTAATGATTTAAATTTTTTTCATAATCGATAAACAACCATTAATGTATGATAAATCATTGTTTTTCAGTTGTATAATATTTAGATTAAGGTGGTAAATTAATCACCCCCCCCCTTCTCTCCCCCAACACTTAAGGAAATGTTTTTGTGGGAGTAGGTACCTTTATATTAAAATAATAGTAATTATAAAAATGTATTGTTACTATTTACATTATTCATATGATTGTTGTGTAATATTTTTAAACAATTTCAGATCTACAGATATCCCAGTGTATAACTTGACAAATGCTGAAACCAAGCAGACAACTTGGGCTCAAGTGTTGGAGATCGGGAGAACCACTGTCCGTGAATATCCATTCGACAACCCACTCTGGTACCCCGACGGAGACATCAGGAAGCACAAGATCGTGCATGACCTGTGCGTTTTCTTCTTCCACTTGCTGCCGGCTTACTTCATTGATTTTATCATGCTGCTCATCGGACAGAAACGTTTGTGAGTACCAAAAATTCTGCATAACGCTCTCGACTCGCCAGAGTTTGCCAACAAAATTCATGTACCGTCAAGAGTAACTCGACAAACTGGAGACTTTTAATTACCAGCATGCAAGATCAACACTAGATAGTTTGATTAAAAACAGACTGTTCAGTACAGACAATAGGTTGTCCAAAATTAATCATGGTGCAAAGGTGAGTCCGGCATGGCAAGCCGGACATACCTTTAAACTAACTAACCACTCAACCACGGAGGCCGTCAACAAACTTGCTTTTTTATATTAAAAAATCCAGATGTAAATAAGCCCAATGTTGACTGAATATCCAAAGAAGCATAATAATAAAAAAAAAAACGAGTGTGCTTTAGATCACACGACTGAAGTAAATACTTCTTTAGCTCCATCTATATGTATGTCCATATATATGTTTATATGTATAAAATATATACATGTATATACTTATATTAATTTTATACAAATATTTATTTAAATTTATCATTCGCCTCGCCCGATCAAGCCGTGCGCATCGACGTCCGCTCCCCTCCGCGTTCGGCGCGTCCCTGGTAACTGGTATTTCAAAATACTAAATAATTTCAAAATAGTATTTCATGCACTGGCTGAGAGGAAGAGAGAAAGAAAATGTGCGCGCGCACTGCTCTCTATTTTCAACGCATTTCAATTTCCGTTACATATTCGCTAGCTTACCCCCCAAGTCAAGCGTGCGTAAAGAAGTATTTACTTCAATAAAAAGATTAATCTCTTTGCATTAAAACATAATATAATAGTTTCCTTGTTTGTTTTACAGCATGGTGCGTATTCAAAGCCGCATTTCTGACGGTCTGGAAGTTCTCCAATTCTTCACCACGAGGGAATGGAATTTCAATGTAACCAATTTCCATAAACTGTTTGGAAGTCTGAATGTAAAGGAGAAGACGGTTTTCCCGATGGACCTGACAGTGGTTGAGGACAAAGAGTTCATAAAGAGATGTATCCTCGGAGGAAGGCAGTATTGTCTGAAGGAGCCACTCTCCTCTTTGCCAAGAGCCAGATTCGTTAACAACATGTAAGTTTTACATGAATACATTGAGTAAACTATTTTCTTATGATCTAACAGCCTTACTAATAAACTTGTTTATAATTTTACGCAACTAATAAACAACCATTTACGTATTGTCAATGGTTGTTAATTAATTGCTTAAAAACATGTTTATTAGTAACGCCGCAAGAAAATATAGTTTTTGCTGCGTAACATTGATATTCGTTAAAAAGTTTAGTTAGTTAACATCATGTCCAATTGAAATGAAATGGTTTACTGTCTAAATTCAAAAAATTGGACATTATAACCGACTTTGGTATTTTGGATAGCTCAAAAGATCCCTGAAAGAAAAAAATTACATATACTTATGTACTTATTGCTGGAGAAATCTGGTATTTTGATTAAGAAAGGCTTGATTAGTTAATAATATTTGAATTAAATATTCTCACGCTGAAGTATAATGCTAGTCTCACAGGAGAGCTGTTCTCTCAGAATACATGTGAGCTTGGCCTCTATTAGCATTTCGTACGCCATACAACTCCATGGGAATATAGACCAAGCCCACATATTATTATGATAGAATAGTGCTCACGTGAGGGACTAACTTAATAAAAATATTTGTAAAAACGACAGATTATAAATGTTTTTATGTCACTGGGCCAATATTTTTACTGGATTAACTTGAATTTCTCAGCGGGACCAAATTACTCTCGTTTCCCATCTATTCCCATTCATTACCTAGAAAGACATCTGCACTATCAAATTACAATTTAAAAATACAAACATAATAATATGTTATGCTTATATATATAGTTTTACATGACAAAATTAAAAAAATAACTTATATCATTGATGTAGCTATTCCAAATTCCTGTAATATTCAAAAATCTGTTTCTGAAAAAATAAGAAAGTATACAGATTTAGGAAATGAAATTAAAAGAATTTGGCATTCTCAGACTATAAAAATATTACCTTTTGTTATTTCGGCTACTGGCATTATACCTAGCTCTCTTATTAAAAATTTAGGCATATTAGATTTGTCAAAGAATTTGTATATAAAAATGCAAAAATCTGTCATTTTAAATACATGTAGAATTACGAAAGATTTTTTAAATATTTATATTGAGGGATCAGTAGGATTTATCGGTCAAATTAGGAATTCCACAAGCCGAACCCTCTGATATGAAAATATCTGGAGACGGTGAATTATATTCCCATTTAATAGTTTGGTAGATTAACGTGTTGTTCTTGTATTGTTTTGTATTAATTATACTTATATAATACACTTGCATGACGTGGATTTACTAGATGATCATTTATATGGAAAAGTGTATGAAAAGTGTTTTTCCCATAGGAAAAACTAAACCCGTTCCTGTAAATCTGGTGAATAAAAATATTATTTAAGTACCTATGTGAAAAATCTGAGCATTTTAAGAAAGTACTTTTGGAACGTTGGAAAAAATGTTATTATTACATATTTGTATATTATGTAGAGCGTTAAATATTGTATACGTATGAATATATACACATATATTATGTATGCGATCCAATGTCATCCAAAATAATATATAAAAGTGTCACAACTATTCAAACAGTTAAAAAATATGTACATATTGATTTCTGTAATCATTTTGATTGTTCCTTTCCAGCTTGTACTACGTCGACAAGGTGGTCACTGTCCTCTTCTATGGATTCATCTTCTGGATGGTCTACAAGTATTCCTCGGGACTGAGGCACCTCCTGCATGCCATTCCCGGATTGGAATCTTCCCAAATGGCCAACTAAAACGTTTTCTACTTTTTTTATATTTTTAATAATTTTGCACTTCATTTCACATATGAACAGTATAATTTTTAGGTGTGTCTAAGTAAAATTATTTTAAACTGCATGTTATTTAGTTGTATTATAGAAAAACACTCTTTTAACTAATGTGATCAGATGCCAGTGTTTAACTAAACAATTTTAAATAAAGGAGGAAAATATGAAATTGATGGTTCAAAACCCAGTGTCGACATAACTTTGAGGTCACAGAATGTAAAAAGTTAAAAAATATTTAAAATAGGATTGTTTAAATGTAAAAAAATATTCCGTAGGTATGATAATTAAAATATAAAATAATAAGGAAATGAAATTCCATGAGATAAAGACTTCAGTGCCTGAGAAAATATAACAATCTGAGTCCAACAGAGACAAATTTTCATAAAAAAAAAATATTGTTTTTAAATAGTTTTTTAAGTGTAGCTTTAAATGTATTTTTCAATCATGGTAGGGATTTAAAGTTAGTGTGTATATTACTAACAAACGAAATTCTATATCATAACTTAATTTTAGTTTTGGGGTGCTCGCTAGACTTTAGTTTAGAATTTAGTTGTGTTGCAACAGTTACGGGCACACAAATTCATTACCGTGTGTGTAGGTGCGAACACAAGAGACTTTTTGGTTTGGGAGACTTTATTAGAATTTTGGAATAATTTTCCAACTATGACAAAGTCTCTCGTCTGCAGGCACCCATATTTTCTATTAAACTCTATATATGGTATTCCTTCATTATCAATGGTTTGTATATTATGTAATAATATTCCATTAAAAGTGTACAAAAAAAAACTGATTTTCTTAATAACACCCTTAACACCTGACAATTTTTTTCTGTTTACTATATCACATTTATTTTCAATTTTCGACCTAGTCAAGAAATTTGAATGAGGATTGAACCTTCCTTCCCAGGGATTTGCTCTTAAACTGTTGTGAACTTTAAAAAGGTCCATATTTTAAAAAAATGGTTTGAATGAGGATTGAAACTTCCCTTCTAGGGACTAGAGTCAACACCGCTAACACCTAAGCTGAATCCTAATTGTATAGTAACGACATTTATTTTGTGTATTAACTACTATTGACAGACAGCTATTATTTGACGGAATTCTGACGGATTTTCCTGTGGGGTTTAGCGGAAATGTAGATATAGATTACAAGATGGCTACACTGCGAGACCACTGTCAGTTTTTGCCACTGGATTCTAGGCAAAAACTAACAGCCGTCAGTTCACGTTCTACAAACACAGTATCATTTATAGTATCGTTAACGGTTACAGTTTAGGTTACAGCTGAGTACTCGGTTTTAGCCGTAACGTACTAGAGGGAGACAGCTGGAGACCGGCAGAAGTTGAAATCTCTGAGGATGATTATGATGAATATTAGTCTTAACTAATAAAAAATTGTCCGGAAACTTGTAGTACAAGCGGGAAACTGATGAATCTACTTTAAATTTGGAGTTACATTATTTGAAGTATTATTTGTATTTTTAATCTAAAGCTTTTAGTCAAAGTCAAAGGAATCTTTTAGATCAAATTTGAAAAAAAAAATCAGGCACTAGGGGGTTAATATCAGCTGTTTAATGTGGCTCCAAAAGATTTTAACCGTTTAGTTGCTGAAAGAGAGATGGGTTTTATTAGTACCCGTCCGTGGGCAATCGGTTGGGAAACGTTCCTCCACGTGATGTAGATTAACCAGTTTCCCACTTGTACTACGAGTTTACAGACACCATTAATAACTAACACTTCATATTATATAATACGGAGTATTAGCGGCAGAGATTTTTAATGACTAGGTTTTACAATTTTGTGGTGGGCATTCGAAAAGAAAGTAGGTACCTACCATAATAATTGTATATAGCTATGTTTTATTGGGGACTTGTTTTCGTACAGCTGTGCGGTATTCATATGAATATAGACAATGCAAAAAAATATTCTTTCCTTGCATTAATATGAAACAACGCCTACTAGACTGTTCCGTCACCGGCCAACACCGTAGCGTGCCATGACCGGACCGTCAACAAATCCACAGCTAGAATATTTTTCTGGTGGCGATACGCTCCATGCATGAAATTGAACAAATTATAGAAGAAAAGAAAGCTGTCGATCCGTTGCAGTGGGCATATCAGTGGGCTTTTCATGCCTGATACGTTTATGGCACGATTATGGTATTCTCCGATGTGGGCAAACTCCTTTATAATCAGTTGCTATTTTATTGCTATTGGAAAATGTTGTGCAGGTTGAAGCAGGAGAACAATATATTATCGAGGATAAGAGTTCTGAGAATAGTATTCAGACTTTGTCACTATGCGTATCTTATTCAATGAATACCACAATACATAAAAATTATACAAAGAAAATAAATTTACATACCATCGACATCTATGATTTTTTGAAGGAACCAAATTAAATTATACTGGGGGTTTTTCACCAAAACTCTTAATGGGATGATCACAACTACCGGTAACATAACTTTATTGGAAGGAAGATCCTGGTAATAAGTCCGCGAGCCTTCCACCACAGAAAATATGTTCTCAAGTAGCTACTGGTAGCCTTCATGTTGATACGTCTGGAAACAGAGCTTTTTCGCTGCTAATATCACGCCTGTCAGGCTTTCAAACAAATCACAAACGTCAAACCAACATCCTTGGCAGCGGTCAGTTTATTTTGTAAGGTGAGTTCTGTAGATTTTTGTTATGTTTTGTTGATTATTATGTGATATAACTAAAGATTTTTGTTAAACTTATAGATTTGTCATGTTTTAGGATGAATAAGCGAGATTGATGCCCAATATTCAAATACAAGTGCGAAATCCTGATGAGTATTAATTGTTCACCAGTAAAATGACGCGCGGTGATTTGGAAGAACAAGAAAGGCAGCCTGGAAGTCTGTTGAAGATAAATTCAATTCTTCTGCATCAGGTATTATAATAATAACCCACAAAATCAAGTTTGAGAATGTTCAAAGTCACATAATGTTTTGCTTGGTCGCCATTTTTTTTGTATGTGTTTGACATTTGCGAAGTTTTGTTTCAATCTGAATACACATGAATTACTTAATTTACCCAAACTAAGAAGCTAATAACCTATTTTGTGTACGTAAATAGTTGTTTCTTGTATTAATTGTTGAAATAAAGTATAATTTTCATAATCTGTGCCTAAAAGTGTGGCGGCTTGTTCACAAAATAATGCTTCTCTTTCTCTCTGATTCTTGTGAATTCTTGGTATTTTTGTTAGGTGATTTTAGAGCTGTTGAATCTTTATAGCGTTTTTATTATTCATCTGCAGCCTTCGGGTCGCTCAAGACATTGAAAGTGAAATATGAGGGACTGAAGGTGAGGCAAAAGACCGCCCTCATCAGGAGACACCTACACCAGACTGGCATGGGAGCTAGCAATGCTGTTCCCTTGGACGACACAGAGGCGATTATTAAAGACACAATCTCCCTGAGCGCTCGAGGTATTACGAACAGCTCGGATAACGACGCCTGACTAGGTAAACCATTTACATCGCATATTTAAAAATCAATCGTATCTACATAATGTGGGGTAATAACTACAACTAGGTTAGTTATTTTTCCGATAAGCATGATTGAATCATATTGCTGTTTATTATGAGAAGAGTGATTAAATCATAGATTCGTGTATTGGGAACCGTAATACTTATATTTTGGAAATGAGAAAATGGCTTATGATTTTTTTTATGTACATATTTATTTATAAAATTGAATGACTTCCCACACAAAAAGCAACTTAAGCCATTCCACAAATTCTATTGCTACAACTAGCTAATTCTAGTTCCATAATTGAAACAAAACACTTGTGGTAACTAAAGTTATCTAATTATAGAATTAAACGATACCCTTTTTTGAAGATATTCACAAAAAACATATTAAAATAGCTTAATGATTTCACAACTTCTTCTTCCATTCACATTTGCGTCATATATTCTCCTTACACTCCTTTCTTCGTTCATTCGCTCTACATGCCCAAAGCATCTGAGGGTCCCTTCCTTGATCTTACTCATTACGCTTACATCAGCCTTCATTCTTTGCAGATATCTATATTTCTCACACGATCATCAATGGTTTTACCGCACATACGCCTCAGGGATCTCATCTCTTCAAGTTGTTTAATTACCCCACAATATTATATATTACCTATTTTATGTTGTTACTAATTTATTTATTAAGGGGATACCCGGCGGTGATTTTTCAACACAAACGTATTCCCTATTTATATCTCTGGATTTTAACCCTAGAGAAAATATTGTTTTTTACATAAAATAGATATCAAATACTAGCGTGTCAGTACTTTTTGTTCTTTTTTGATAAGTTACTTTTATAGAAGTTATGACCTTCCAAAAATCAATAAAATTGACTGGTTTAAACGCCGTCAAAAGACGTTCAGTATACAAACTAGACAATGTTTTTAAAAACAGCAAAACGTACAGACATAGAATAGTTTTTTCTTATGTAGTTGGTAAAAAAAAATTGAAAATCAGTCCACTTTTGGAGAAGAGTGGGGAATACAAAACCTCGATTTTAGTTAGGCATTAGTAGCCCGAGGTGCATTGTCCCTTTCGCTCAATATCCGGTGGAGTAAGAGCAACAGTGACAGCAACAATTTTAATCTATTTTTCAAATTTCTCCACCACCGGGTTTCATCTTAACACCCTTTTTAGGGTCTTTTAGACAGGAAACATTACATATAACTGAACTGCCTCAGTAACAATGCTTGTATTTGTTTAGTGAAAAATTGAAGACTCGGTATAATTATTTCCCACCATTAGTATTCTGAGCAATGAGAAATACATAAACATGGTAGTTAGTCCCAGAATTTGTGCACTGAAATAAGTGTATGTATAATCTATTAGTATTACATCTCATTTTATTATTATTTCCAGATAATCCGAATGCAATCGAATAGAGGTGCTGTGCGTGTGAGGAAGACTTACTTGGACTGCAGTCACCCCTCTACACCCAGAGCTACTGCTGACATAATGACAAAAGAAAATAATATAGCTACTTTATAATCTAGAATATGCATTACTAAGGTGTGTAACGGAGCATATTACCTTGATCCTCTGGAAGGTGGTGCGAGCTGCTCGCTGTGCACCGGCTAATACTATTTTTGAAATAACTTACTTTGTAAAATGATGATTTTGTAAATTGCATCATCTTACTAGATTATGTGTTTATATATTTATGAAAATAGAATAAAATCTACCAAAGTTTTTCCTTAAAAAGAGAAATGTTCTTTCTCTGGCATGTTATAAAAAAATATATAAGAAATACAAAAATATTCTTGGAGTTTTTATTATACTTTCCATAAAGCTAAATAAGTGTTTTTCATACGCATACAATACATACAATCTACTCTTTAGAACAACAAAACAACTCTGCTGGGTATTTGTTATTCTTTATACAGGTTTTCTGCTGGGGCATTTGTCCGTGCCAGAGGTGTGAACAAACAAGTCTTCTTCGATAGTCACCATCACCCTGCAGAATACTTTTGTTGAAATGGCCAGCCTCTATTAATAAATTATTAAAAATAGTTTTTTGGTGACTGGATCTGAACAACATTGTCTCTTATAATTAAATTGGCATCGCATATTACTTTCACATCATGGAGAAGATGCCGTTTCCATTGCTGTATACTTCGGCATTTTCTCCATCTGAAACAAGAAAAAGTAATTTCAGTACTTGACATTTTCATTTGGGGAAATGGGATTGGTGGTAAATAGTAAGGATAGATCCTTCCTTGTCTATTACAAATTCATTAATAGTATTTATTTATTACTAATATTTACTATAGTACTACTTAAGTATGATATAGAGGTACTTACTTGGTGACATTCGTGCAGTCAATAAACCCAATGACTTGCCAAATCATAAAAACAGTTTTTTAAGCGAGCCAGGTCCTGAGGGAAGCAAATATATGTAGGATGGAGGTTTCCAATAGCCGCTCGGAGGCTTTATAAATCTTGCAGTTGCGAAGTAACGCAGTCAATAATAATTGGACGATTGTTGGTACGGCATTATTCCTGAAAACAATGAAATTTATTATATTTTGGTATATCTGTGTCGATGTTGAAAAATGTCGATATTTTAGGTTAGAAACTTATATTGTTATTATTTTTGTTAAAATGTATTGTAAGTGCAACGATTTCGTGATAAATATGTATTAAATAGCATACCAAGTGATCCTTTGAGAGATTTTGTTTTTAAATTGGTCCTCAATTAGATGAACGGCATTTTTCGTGTAAAGAATTCAATCAACACCTCCAATAAAGTTTCGCGACCTCTTAGTACTCCCGGACTCCTCATCCCTGCAGCCCTTTCGTCATTCATGCACTCTCGTGTACTTATGCAACTTCAATTGCATAAATAAACCAACACTTTCAATTGCTTCAATAATTTGAAAATTAAACTGACAAGTGACCAAACAGCTAGTGTTGCCAACAGCGCTTGGCCGAATATCGCCGTTTCTCATACATAAAGTAGCCGAATTTCAGTTGCAGTAGTATTTAATTTTTTTTTATTATACTAGTCCAAACGCCAAAATATCAATAAAATAAAATGTAATTTTTATCAATTTATTCATAACATATTTATAAATAGGCATGTTTAGTGTATCTTAAAAGAAAGTAAAGTAATAGCATTTTAAAACCAAAATTAAATAAACAAAGATTAAGATGATTCCGATTCGTCTTCTGCTAGCAATAATAAGGCATCAACAAGACTTTCACCGTCGTCAGTAGTATTAGATATCATTTGCGTGAAATATTGTATTGTTTTTCTTAATTATTTACGATTCGGCCGATTTATTTGATTTTTTCGTCGCCGATTCTCGCCCTGAGTAGCCTAAATTTCGAAAAATCGCTTACGTTGGCAACACTGAACAGCTGCTGTCAAATCGTATGGAGATGGTAGAAAACTTAGCTTTTATCCAAACCGCTAGAAAATTTAGCGTGGTTTTGTCCCATTTTGGTAGAAAACTTGGCTATCATCTACCCATTAGTCGCTTATTGGCTGCTCGAAGCATCCAATAGTTTAGACGCATCTTATCTGCATACATAAGCGTTCTTGAAGGATGGTGGAAACGAAAAAGTACTTTATCATGGTACATAGTCCTTCTAACAGCTTATTACAAAAATGGTGAGAAACCCCCTAATAATATAAACATTACACTAACTTATGAAAGGCTGAAAATGAACATAATTAGAGTTGAAGATGTGAATGTTGAAAAATCACTTTGAACAGAGAAACGCATTAGACTTTACTTACAAACTAAATTAAATGTGGTCCTTCACAATACAATTTTACATCGTTTTAACGCATGCAGCTGAAGTGCTGGGATTCAAACGAAATGTCTATTGCAGTTACAAAATTGAATACAACTATGTATTTCAATATTCACGCTGAGAAATCGTGCAATTAATATGTGACAAATAAAAATATCTTTCTTATATCAAATATACGTATCAAAAAAATAATTTGTCTAATATATATTTCAATTTTTTAATATATTCAGAGCTTTGACTAAATATATTGATGGCTTAGAGGCATAAATATTCTAAATTCTGAAAAATTAGAAAGTCTTTATTACTCTCGGAACACTTTTTCCAGTAAGTACAAATATTTTCTGTAATCATAACCTATGAATAGGGGCTATATATCAGATAAGTTAGCTGAGTTTTCTACCTATTGCGAGTATTTATTTGTTAACTTAGGGGGTTTCTCACCATCCTCCCAATAGCTTATCTACCCTAATAACGAATATTTTTAAATATAAAAATAAAATACTCGCAGTGGTTAGAAAACTCGGCCAACTTATCCAATATATAGCCACTATTTATAGCTTCGAGTACCGAATTATAAACTCCAACTTAATAAATAAATAAACCGTAAATCGTAAATCGAAAATATTCGTTATTAGGGTAGATAAGCTATTGGGAGGATGGTGAGAAACCCCCTTAAATGAACATCATCCAAGGGTTAAGCTATCAATGGGATGGTGAAAAACCCCCCAGAGACAGAAGAATAATAAATAATGAACACGAGGGTAAAATAGTTGTCTCAGAAGTAACAGAAATAAATAGAATATTTTGACGCCTTAGAAATTTATTTACGTTACGCTGGAAATTTCCATTCACTCTTTAAGTGCGCTATGCCGATATATTGGTATGACACATTACGATCCTTGAGTGTGGCGTGTAAACATAATATGTATCACATGGTCATTTTATACTTCGGTTTATACACCGGTCATTTATTTTTTAATAAACTCTGCACAGAAGACACTTTTTAAGTAAAGGAAGGAGAGGAAGTTCTGGGAATGAAAAATATATATTATGTAAGTAGTGGGTAGGAATATGAGGGTAAGTGTGCTACGTTGAATGTGAATAATTCCCATTGGGTCTAGAGAGTCCGACCAAAGAGGTCGCCCTCAACCGGCCTCTTCCAAACCGGGCCTGCTATGCACTACCGAGACCTGGAAGAATCTCACCCCATGAACCCGTACACCCCTCCTAAGTCACCAAACGTAGAAAATCAGTTGGGGTGACTTACGGCGTAGATTATCCAATGGATGGTTCCAAGGATACCGGTACCCAAAAACGCCGCCAAATTATTTAAATCTTAGGAAATGTCTCATATTATATACTCTACCAGTATGAAACAAGGTCAATTTGAAGTTTTAAAAACTAAAACACATTCATTATGAAAGTTATGATCCATATATCTTTGTTTCATTCCTCTTCTTTCAAATGATGGGGAGGATCAGAGGGGGACATCTAGGTCAGCGAGCCAGTTTAGCAGCTCAGGCGCCGCCCTGTGGACCTCATCAATCCCGACAGTGAATGAATGGACTGGGTATTTGTTGACATAATATTTTAAGCTTATATAGCTATACTAGAATGAAGGGAGTTTTCTCTGGTTCACATGGGTACATACTTATATGGGGTTACTGCTTCGATCAAGTATATCTAGAGGTAAAAAGTATGTATCTTAAAAATGACACAGAACCAAAAATATTGGTTTACAAAAACATTTATCAAAAAGAAAGTGCATTATCTCACAGTCAAAAGATCGCAAGAAACATTAGTTCTTATCTTTTGTTGGTCTGCGCGGAGCAAATTTGTTTTCCAGCAAGTTCGCGGCAACGGCATCACTAGCTTTGTGAAGATCACTTTTTAAATGCAAAATTGAGGCAGTTAGAAATATTTTCAGTACGGGCTATTGCGGACTTTATGATTAACAATTTAATCAGTTTTATGAATACTTAAAAATAAAATAAAAATATATATAATAAGAAGCGTATCGAGAAAAGTAACATTTGTTAAAAAAATGTTTAATTTCTTTCTACCAAAAATACTATGTCATCCAGGAGATTCGATGGGTGGTTGTATCATGAAATTACTCATAATGGTGTCACTAATGGATTAAAATTAAGTATGGGAGGACTAATCTATAGTTACTTAAATAATTAAATTATGGTATAATTAAAATATTACGGTTATAATTAAACAATGTGGGATTTAGGAAAACAGGATAGTTGGATAAAAAGAGGTAAGAAAAACAAGAAATACTTAAATGAACATGATTTATTTCTATGTATGTTTGCTTACACATGTTATAAAGAAGGCATGGCCACTGAGTTGTCCTAAGGAGGGTAATGATTCTCAGCACATTATGTCAAATCAACCCACACATCCTTCAAAATTGTAAAATAAATAAATTTTAAGAAATAAATAATTATTTCAAATATGTAAAGGTAGTGTTGAAGAAAATAATGTGTGAATATTATATAGTACTGAATGCAAATAATTCATGATTTGGTATTATTTAATACCAAATTAACTGTTAAAGGTGCGTTGCGTTACCTTGATTCCGTACGATTTGAAACTTGTAAGATATGTCGTGGTAAATAAAACATAATCATGGTTTCAAAACCATCCTTTTCAAAAATGTTTGACTCGTTAGTGACTCATGTCAAATCACACAAAATATTTTCACATTATCTTTATAATATGAAGTGCTTATCAAAATATTTACAAAAGTTTCAAGGTTTTAACAAAAATCAGGATGTAAATGTGTAAACTTATCTCCAACTTTATGAAAATGAAGATTTTTTGAAAATGTTGTCAGTTTTTAGGTGACAGCAACATTTCGATTTTATTAATAAAATATATATATTTATTTATAAATTAAACTAAGGTTATTTACAATTAAAAAATAAACTATGAAATAATAATTTCATATAACGCAAAATAAGACAACACTATAGTGGTGGTACCTTTATTTGCTGTGAAATAACTCTCTGGTTTTGTGGAACTAGATCTGTTTAGTTCATTGTTATTGCACTTTGTCAGAATCCAAAGTCCATACTTGATTACAGAAATAAAAGTATTTAAGAAACTCTGTTCATTCATATTCATAATAGAATTAATCTTTGATTCATAAATTTGTCACTCATAAAAAAATACAAAAGAAGCGGAAAAGATGAGGTAATTTAAAAAAATTATATGATCCAAATGATTAACCTCTCCGCGAGTAAGGACGAAATGGTTCATCCGAATGCAAAAGTCAAAGGAGGACAGACGCAATGGAGCGTCCACCACCAAAATTCAAACAAATCTTACGAAATATACCGATTTGAGTTGCAAAACCAATGGTTGAAGAATACTAAAACACACATCAGTTTTATTGGGTTTATTCGCATGGATTGATTTCATCACATTTTTTATTCGCAATATAAGATTATGTACTGATATTATATTAAAATAAAATATAATAATTGAACGAAGTAAAAAAAAACTCACTCGCACAAACGGCTAAGATGGCAGAAACTCACTCGCCGAGAGGTTAAAGAAGAATCATAACAATTTTTTTTTACTCGGTGATGTAATAATATTGTGGATTGTAATTTGAAACATGTTTTACATACATACATACTATTACATCGAAGATGTGAAGATACCAAAATACAAAAATCATTTATCCCATAAAGATAGTTTCACAAGTTTAATTAAACAATGTTGTAACAGGGCTGCCTTGGTAACAGTAAGAATAAATTTAAATTAGTATTGCACGTAAAGGTAAGCTAACTAATAAATTGCTAAATAAATTTCACAAAATTGATTAAATTTTTTTTAAATGTACGGGTTAATCATTTTAAAGAGGCTCTTGCTAGTTTAAAGGTGTACCAGATGGATCAAATTTTTTTTGTATTTTTAAGCTTCTTCTTCACTAAGCACCCAGTATCTGTGGGCATATGCATGGTAAGAGGGGATTGCTGGTGAGGGGATTCCAAACAAGTTTTAAAAACTTTTTGAAACTTCAATACTATCAGTATGTATACGAAAATTGAAATATGTCTTCTTTAAAATGATTTGCCTGAATGTTCTTATGAATGATGTATTCACCAAGCAAGAAATTAAATAGTTGGTTGAAATGAAATATAAAAAAACTAAATTGCCAAACTAAACAATTTATTTCTTAGAAAAGCACTTCCAGAGGCTTTTAACTAAATTATTACCTACGGTGAATTTCAAAAAAAACTATTTGAAATAAGAAAAAGTTAAATGTCTAAGCGTGAACCATGATACTAAGTAACTAAACTTATGGGACAGACATTATGATCTGGGAAAGAGTTTGGTTTGAGGACACATATTTATTACCTACATGTTTATGATCAATAAAGTAACAATCTAGGCAATAATTTCAAGAACTGTTAAAAAAATGTTTTACAAAAATATGTTCTATGCCCATGGTTGTCACCTTCTAACAGTTCGGTCTGAAGAAAAGAAACTCCAAAGCAATTCTAAGGTAATGTATACCACTATAATATTTTGCATTAACATTGGACATTGTAAATATAAAATAGTTAACAATCACATTTTTCTTTTTCATATTTACAACTTACAAGCAAAAAAATAAAGTTATGCATATAAACTAGGTGTAGATATAATATTTATAGAATTTTTGAACACCAACATTCATGTTAATTTGCAGAGCTGAAGAAAAGTGCACGGAACGGGTGGAGAGAGTACATCAGACAGATCTCACTGCCGTAATGCTAGCCGTAACTAAAGCAAAACTATTAACCAATAACACAATTAGGTAGTACCGACGACCACAAAACCTTTGCTCGGTGAATTATTAAAGTTAATAACTTATCACTAAACCTTTAAAACATATGTTCGTAAGTAAGAAGTTAAAACAGTGTTATCCTTAATTTATCCTACCCACAAAATGCATGAAACAAAACGTGTTTTCCGTAACAGAGTTGCTGACACTCTGAACTTTAGTTAAGTACTGCAACTCACACATCGCATGTGATTTATGCCCAATTTCAGAATCATTTCATCATTTGGAATGTTTAAGTGGTGTGAGTTATTTAAACTAAATAGTGATGTTGTGAAAGAAATAATTGAAACATTGAAGGTAGGTAAAGTGATTCAAATTCGTCACAAGAAAATACGTAGGTACCTGAGAATGATTCTTTGGGGTTAATAATTATAACGCTCAAAGTTACACCATTAAAATGAAATGACGGAAATTACTAATAAAGACAATAATAAAACTCTAAGAGATCTTTCATTTACACGCATGTTAATAACATTCACTAGGCATTCACAACATTCTCAGCAATTGGAGGCTGATTGTTTTTTAATAAACTGGATTACCAATAGCATTAAACGTTCAGGCAAAAGATTATCAATGATTTTTGTGAGTGATATATCAATCCACATTATGAGAAGAATTAGGTTATTTTTGCAAAAGATAGAACTAACGAAAATTACATGATAATAAGATATGCCCATTAATCCCGGTTGGAATGTTCCATCATTCTTCCAAAGACAACTATCTCACTTAATAAACTTAAAAAATATTTAGTTTTATCGTGCAAACGAAAAAAGTGGCATGTTACATGCTAGCTTTTTTTGATAATAAAGCAAAATTTATTCGAAGAACAAAAGTAATTACTAAAACCAAACCTATGAATAAACAACAATAAAACTATAAATGAACAAAGATGTTGTGGTCTTATCCTAACTACAATTTCTTATGTCACATTAAATCTTATTATAAACATTAAATAAATCTTAACTAACCTTGAAATTACATGTCAGTGTATGTGTAAGTTTGTGTTTACATATTATAATATACATATACATACATATACCTTTTAAGAATACTGGATGTCAAAATATCATTAAAAAAGTGGACTGTGCTCATAAATATTAACGGATGAAATTTTTGCACAAATTAAATCAGTTGTCATTGTACAATTCTCACGTCTTGTTCTGAATTAGTTAGCTTTGGCAAATGAACTTTGGCAATTAAATTAAGATGTTTTGTTTGTGTTCAGTGAACACTTAGCTCATTACCACTTGAAACAATATTGTTGACAGCTTCTGAAAATTGCACTCAGTTCCCATAAAACGGAAATTCGAAAGGGCTTAATTAATTTACCAGCAATTATCACAATAATTAAGCTTCTCTGTACAAGAAAATTACTTTATCATACACTGAAAATTTAATAGTTCATTTATTAAGATAACTAACACCCAGCAATACCGATGTCATTTTCATTATAATATATGCACACATTTATACAACAAAGAAGAGAATCAATAAACCACCAAAAACATTAAGATTATCAAAAAATATTTTTCACAAGTACATACATTAAAAGTATATTACATAATATTAGAAAATTATCAGGAACTGATAAGTTAGTGGTTCAAATAAAATGAATGTGCCATATTTTCAAATAAATATTTTTTTTTGGCTTGATGAGATATGCAAATGCATAATGTTAGAAGCACACTTTTGTGGCAGGTATTCGATGGGAAAGTAGTGATGACTTTTTTGTCTAACTGTTACTAACCAAACTCTCAAAAAACAAAACCAAACAATTTCACATTAAAACAATTTGTAAACTTTATAAAATATATGGTATGTTTTATACATTTCTTTGATAATTTAACATTTTTTGTAAACTTTGTCTACCATAGGAATCAGCCGTGCCAACCATTATAAAAAAAAACTGAAGTGAACAATTTATGCGATAAAATTTCTGATGTAAAAATAAAGATTTTGATAATATGCAATGTTTATAATACATATATATTTGTTTACATATATTTACAAATTTTAATTCTAAGCATTCTTGCTTCGATCATCGATAATTCATCCAGTGTGTAAAAAACTTACATTTTACATTGAGGGCATCAAAAGATACAAAAATAATTGTTTTCATCGAACAAATAGAAACCCTTCAATACAGCGCTTCCCAAAATATGAGTCGTGACCTGGTGGGTACCTGGCGCGTAAGAAAAATGAGAGGTCACATGAAAAACGAAAACATCGGTGCTCTAATTTTTTTAACGGACCAATTAATCTAGTCGAACCACTTTTTCCTGAAATTTTTGGTTATCGTATAATATATGACAGAAGAGCAAAATTTGATTTATTGTAGCATATTTTTGACTCTAATGATATTTAAATCTGTTTATTTCAATATTGAAGAGAAAAATCATAATACTACTTTTCTGCAGGCGATAAAAAAAAAGTGGGTCCGAATGAGAAACAGCCAGGCCACGGGAAAAAGTTTGGGAAACACAGCTTTAAGGTATACATAATAATTTACAATGGATTTCGTAAAGAAAAATAGTGAGATGGATTCTTGATTATTAATATTGTGTATAACATTTAGAATTTGTGATGTTCTCCATCCTGAGAGAATTATTAATAGAATGCCCTAAATATATCACATTAAAGCGGTTTGGCTGCAGTTGTACAGCCAATCCTTACCCCCACAGTGTTGCCAAACATTAATTTGAACACACTATAGGCGTGTGAGGTGTTTGATAAACATTTAAATTGAAAATGTGAATATTTATCAATGGTAGTATCTGGGCCCGTGGACGAGGAAAAGCTCTTATTGATCTCAAAGGTATTTATTAAGTAAGATACACATCAATCTATTGATCTTACATAATTAACTTCACAGATGATTTGGTATTCCATACAGGATAGACAACACCTATTAATTTATCTTTAATAATTACATGTCACAAATTCTTCAATATTCCTATCGATTGATCATTAATATTAACCGGACAACAAAGGTTATAATATTCAGTATAGCATAGACATCTATTAACATATATCTCTCCAGTTTGAACTAACGGTAACTGACTGACAGGCAAATTGACACTCGGTCAACAACATCACGGTACTGAACAATTTTCTCCAGTTCAACAATATAAAATTTTCACAATGTCAATATGTATTTAACACAAAACCATTTCATTAAATGTACTCTCTTATAAATGCTGAACACTCCACTCCATAACTTGCACCGTCAGAAATCTGTGATATATATGGTAACATCAAGACAACAACAATATGTATTCTGTTTTACATTAAGTTATGTGGTTGCAGAAAATATAACATTTATAATAAAGGTGTAGTCACAGCAGTGCTCTATTCACTACTAAACATCTTATATCACCATAAATAATGGTGGTCACTACTAGCACACATGAGTTCAACAAATCGCCGCTATATAAAGCTTTCAATATCAATTTACTTATCAGAGATCCACTTACATTTAATGTTGAAAAATCAACATATTTTAAGTAATTTAACCCACTTTTTACTCCGGATTCTGAATTCCATTACACAAGACGATTCGAACCTGGAAATAAAAACATATACATTATTACTCAACAATTTACATTATTTATGTATATACCTTAGATGGTTAGAATGTCTGTATTTGAGTATATTTTGATTTTTTATTTTGTAAAAAGTGATATAAACTTATTTATTCGGACACCTGATAAACAAAATAAATAACACAAGCTCTTGACCTAATAATTAATTCATAATTGAGCAATAATAAAGCATTGGAGTATTGTTTATTTTGACATAATAAAAGATAACTTTCTCTCCTATGATCAAGGAATAGGTTTATTAGATGGAAAGACATTAACATTGTTTTCCAGAAGCCCTTTCAGTCTTTTGTCTTCCTTCTTTGTTGTTTTAGTATGGATACACCATATCACATTAGTATACATGGGGGTATACGTTGGGGTAACATTTAAAGGAAATATCAACTTGAAAATTTAATTTTTTTTTTAAATACGTACATATGTACATTAAGAGGATATAACCAGAATACCGGAAATTTGTCCTTTTAAAATCTAATTCTAGATGTGTTAAGTATTTTTTATTTTAGATTTTGAAATCTTGTTATTTTTATCTGGTAAACGCACTTTTTAAATTTTGATAAACTAAGTTTATTCTTAATATACTAAGGTTACACCGTTGGTCAAAATTTTCAAATGTATTATGCAACACAGATTTCAAATCATATAATCATACAGCAAAATAAATCAATACATAATCTAGTAAAGACACTTTTCAGAATTTTAATTTTAGTTCAATTAAAATCATTAAAACATAAATCCGAGAATGTGTTTTATGACGAAAACACCTTAGTTTTTCTATTTATTTAAGGTCTTACAAACTAAAATATTTCAGATTTTTTTTACGCACTTATTTTGTTTAGACATTATTGAAAAACCATAAATACTTATGATCAAAAAATACTTACAAGAAGTACACGATATTTAATAATTTATCATCATGCGTTTTGAGCATTTTTATTGCTTACTTGAATGTAGGTATTATATTAAAGCAAGTTTTAAATTTTTAGTTTAAAAAATTTGATATGTGGCATAATAGATCTTTCTCATCGGAACTGATTTACAGTTGCAAGCATTTTGGAACTTTAATTCTCAGCCGTTGGTCAATGGGTCTTAATGTAGAAATGACTTCATGCAGTGGTAGACAATCAAACACATCAACCACTAAATAACAGCTTCAGTGCTAAGTTAGCTATGTAGTAGTCTTCAGACTCGTATGACTGAATTGTGTGAAACAGAATTGTGTATCTAAATTCTCTTGAACATGAGTATGAATCAGGAATCGACAAAAAAACCATAAGTTATGATCAATAAAAGCTGAAGGATCTATAAAATTAAGATTTCAGTTCCCTAGTACTAGTAGCAAGTGGATATAATTACGTTTCTTACCTCCAAATTTACTTGCGCTTAGCGTGCAGCATTTCCATGAGGAGCGTCTGTGTGGGCGCCTGCCCCGCGCAGTGTCGACCGTACAAGTGCTCTTCGCCGCGCGCCGCCAGCGCATGAATCTCTGGTACCACCACTATGAGTTTGCTAAATTTGTCCTGAAATAGAATGATCAAACTGTTAGTTAAGTGTAAGAAGATTATGGAGCATTGATCTTTTTCTTTTTTTTTAAACATGGCCCATTTTATTAATTTTTCTCCATAATATTTAAATATAACACTACCTACGTACCTACCTAATCTGTCAATAACATTGCACTGAAATATTTATTATATATTCTTGTTTACACCTAGTGAGGTGGGTAATGAAAATGCATACTATTAAATTATGTATCAAATTACGGTACTTATACTGTTTCTTTTTGTAAAAATTAACTAACATCACCCCTTTATCCTTTCCAAAGGAGTAGAAAGCGGACAGACTGCCAAAAAACCATGTCTTGGCACAGATTCCTTGTTTCATTCTCACTTATACATACTCTTCTGTTATTCTGACTCTTGAGAAGGCCCTTTCAGCAAACATTTTCAAAATTTATTTTCATTGAAACTGAATTGATGGGTCTTGCAGAGTTTTATTCTGCCCGGAGAGTATTGTGGAACACTTTAAACATGAATAAAAGAACCATTGCCTAAGGCCCCTCTCAACAATAAGGGACCTAGTTGATGGTATTTTGGACAATTTGCAGGGGTTGAGGATTCTTAGTTTTCAGCGAAGCTCTATTTTAATAATGTACACAACATTAAAAGAAGAAACTGGACATTTTAAACTTGTACATATTATGAAAATTGACCAGTAGAACAATAAATGCGATAGTGGTACGTCAATTTGATATCTGCTCCTTTGAATGCTCGGAGCATTAAACTCGGGTCGTGTCCCAGTCAACCTGCACGTAATGGAACTTGAATAGGCATGTATGACATCAGTCAGTGGCTCTAGTTAGGTGTCAGTGCACTGAGATTATCCCGATCTCAATAGAAATGGCCGAAGAATGAATTAATTAATGAATAGGAATGATTCCGAATGGGCGGCTTACCTGAATAGACGGGTAGCAGGTCAGTGTGTA